>OZ004728.1:86765850-87965850 GCA_963924685.1 Dexiosoma caninum | reverse complement strand
ATAGAATTTTTTTATAAATCTTATTTTTGGAATTATTGAGAAACAAGCGAAAAAAGAATTTATTTATGAATAAAGTATTAAATTAGCACATTTAAAATATATATTATCCCAACTCAGACAATATGTTTTCATTTGTTGCATAGTGTTATTAATTGATATTGCAAACGACAACAAATTAACTTAAGGTACGTTTACATATGACAAATATTTGCTCAAAAAAGCGTAACCACTGTTTTGGGCAACAAATTAGTTAATATTTTATGGGATATAAAACTCAAAATCGATTGAAGTAATAATTTACCGATGGTGTTTTGTATGAGAAAAGGACATGTTTCAAATCAAAAGTATTTTTAAATAATAAAAAAAGGGTACAGAATTTAGTGGTTACATTTTTTGGGCAAATATTGTTATTGAATATGTGTTAAATCAAATAAAAAAATGTTTGTTGTATAAAGAAAATTTTTAGAGAAGATATTTGGTTGGTTTTGTTTGTATATTTGAATTCTCAAATATTTTTTGAGAGTTCTTCTACAAACATATGAAATTTATTAGCTTTTTTTTTAAAGAATTTGGTTAAAGGTCTAATAAAGATTTGTGTATTAGCACCAAATGAAATGTGGAGATAGACCAGATAAACCATATAACAAACATAGATAAATAATCGTAATGAATTTTGACTATCGTTGAATAATTGAAAGAATATTTACATAAATATTTATTTTTTAAGGAAAGAATATTATAAAATAAATTTGTTATAAATTTCCGAAAGTCTACACCATGCATTCTACGCGTTTTACGCAACTGTCAAAAAAGTAGCGCCCGTGTATTTGTATGTTTCAAGTTAAACAGCACAAAGCTTAGGACACGTATACGCATAGAATGCATGCAGTAGGTTTACTTTCTACTTTGATATACGTCACAAGCGTTTTTTAAATTTTTTGTGTTAAAAGTTCGAGGAAAAGTTAATTCTAATAACAAAGTAAGTAACTTTCAGTTAGGTTAGATTAAATTAGGTGGCGGACATTCCCCGAAGGAGAACGCCCCATTTAGGCAAGAGGAGGTTCATTGTGATACCACAAGCTATTCACACCCGGAGATCAGTCAGTCGCCACATGGAACCACCACGACTCCAAAATGAATTCCTCTATTGCGGAAATCGTCCATCGCGACCATCCTCCTATCCAGGTTGGTTCAGCAGATACTGCACGTCTTCTCATGCTGAGAACGAAACTGGGCCTACACCGACCGAAGGATGGCCCATTTTAACCGATGCAATCGGGACACCTATGCACGGCCATAGTTTGGAAATTCTCTTGGCCTGGCCATCGGCAACGTAATTACAATTACTTTAAGTTAAAATACTTTAAGGATAGTGCTTTTTTCCGAAAATTCAGATTTTTTTGATGCGTTGTAAAATTTACAAGTTGACAACGCTGTTAAGAATTTCTTCGTTCGCTAGCAAATATTCCTGCAGTACCTCTCAAACTGTTTATTATTTTCTCTTAAAATTTTTATCACACTACTGCATCACAAGTTGTTGTTGTTCATAATTTCCTTACTTCTTGCCTGTGTAACATTTCTAATTTTGTTCGATCACCACTCAGTGTTTTGTTGTGATTATTTCCTTTTAATTTTCAGCCATGGTATATTCAAGTATGTGCATATGTATGTGGTGTCGTGTATTATTTACTTTGTTTGTGTGCGTTTATACGAATACGAATATGAATTTAATTTACTTCGTTTTCCTAAAGTGCTCTTTCTTTTTAACAATACACTGTTTGTAAAATAACGCATTTGTAAGCACATGAGTTTTTGTTTTCACATGAACACAGAAATTTTCTTTTAAGAGAACTTGTGTCAACCCTCAATTTCTCATACGACTTGGCTACGTGCGGACGGTTACAATGATCGCTCTAAAATAAACGTTACATTTGATTTAAAAAGAAAAATAAATAAATAAATAATTATTTGCCTATTTAAGCTTCAATTGTGGAAAACAACGGTTTGTTCAACATAAGTAATGAAATGATGAATTATTGGAAATGCGCTGCCATTAATTTACTAATAAAAGCTTAATATTTTTTTCTAGTAAAATAATATAAAAAAAAAATTATTTAAAGTAAATTTGAATGCATTCAAAAAAGTTAAAATAATATGTGCGTGTTTTTCAAATATAGTACTTACATTGCAATATAAATAAAAAAAATAAAAATTATACCTACTAATTTCTTTTTTACGTATGTACATGCGTATGGTACTTTCTGTTGAATTATCACACATGGATTAATTTTCTCTTACAATTTTGGATTTTTATTTACGTCAAAAACTTGAAAAGTAAGTAAAAAAATTGAATTTACAAAAATCGCTCCAGTTATTTTAGCAAATTATTCGTCATATTTTTTAACTTTAACATTTTTTTGTGGTACGAAAGGCATTAAATATTTTTGTAGTCTTAATATAGTCTATGGAAATAAATAAAACTTTCATAACAAAAGATGAAACTAAAATTATTTTTTATGCATAAAATGTAAATTGTTATGAATTTGCATAATTTACTTTTGATACTTGCAAAATATATTTTTTTAAGTGATAAAAAAGGAAAGGCAAATTTTTTCGAAGCACGAAAATTTTAGAACTAAAAATGTTAAATAATAAATAGAATTATAATATAAATAAAAAACAGTAATATAAATAATAAATAATAGTATAATATGTGATTTAGTCACAAAAAGGGAAAAGCAATAAGTTTAAATAAGTTTTTTTCATTTGTAAAAACTTCTGAGCAGTTTCATCAGGTAGTACTAAAATTAGAAAATACTTTTTTTTTAGCAATTGGAGACCCGTTATGTTATTCTGTTTATTTTTAATAAAGTTTCAAGTTTGTCGCTCTGAAATTTTATGATCAATAAAATCATTTCTGTTCTTTACCTGCTTCCATAAGCATCAACATATTTTACACTTGACTTTAATTTGTGATCAGTGTTGCCACGACAAATGAAGTTTTGTAACAAAAATGGAAAAAAAAGAGTAACCAAATTCGAAAAAATTAACCAAAATTTTATGTAACGGGTGTGCCAATGAAACGTTTCATTATGAATAGCACTACATTAATACAAATAGAACGATTTTTAAACACACTTACATATGGCGATGGTTGTAGTAGTCTGCACGTTGACTACAAAACGAAACATATCCTGGGTTCGACCGCAGTTACAAACTAAATCATATAAACATCTCGCGTTTTCTCTGATGTGCACTAGTGTGCCTGCTTCAGCTGACCGGCCTCCTTCGTCGGTATTGCGTAGCACCAGCGAAATAAAATAATTACTAAAAAATATCTACTAAAAAGACGAAACTTCAAAATTAAATACACCATCTTGAGATAATAGGCGCTGCTATAAACAAAGAACGTACAAAAGCAGAGTTGTAAGGTAGTGAGGCAGCATCTCCTGTCATTTCTCTAACTATCCCTTTCATTTAGTTCCAGCACAGTGTATCGCTTGTGTAGGGGTTACCTCCAGAGTGCTGGTCCAAGATAAAAACACAATATGAGACGCTGTTATAGTTTGTCTGCAGAAACAAACAAGTGCTAGGCGGGCATCGAACTCGCAACATCCACATTGATGGACTAATTCTCATGCGCTAATATAAGAAGGCACTTCATGCTTTCACAAAGCATTGAAATTACTAAAATTCACTACAAAAATGGTGAACTAAAGCATATTTTAATCATCTTGAAGTAACTTCTCGGCCAGCAATTGTGAATCTGGAGGAGCTGTTGCAATGTGATGTGAAGAATCTAACTCATGCACAAGAACAACTGCGAATATTGTATTTTTGCCCATAATGTTGAACAAAATCCAGACTTGTCAATTTCTCTTTGGAATTAGAAATTCCACAAAGAGAATGCAATATATTCTACACTTTTTATTTTGCTTCGCAGGCGACGTTAACAAAAATTATTGTCGGAAAGCCTCTCCATACCTACCTTTTTTTCGAAAATGAGACTGGATCACCTGTTACGATGAATGGATTGCCTTTCAAAGTTTCCCGACCGCGTGATTAGACGAAGAGGCTATCGCAATTGTCCACCGACTTTTTTTCTTTGCAGCTAATGGCAACGCTGTTTGTGATCGCTTATTTGCTTATTTATTAGAAATGTTATTTTGAAAAGGTTTCAATTAGTGTTAAATAAGCTTAAAAACAACAAACGCAAATGGGTTAGTTTACAAGATATGCAGGTGCGGTGTCTTAGACCCAGCAAAAAAGACCTCCCAAATATTTGAAGAAGATCTTAATATTGTCCTTGCGAGATGTACTATTTCATTCAGTGAATTGGAAGCAGTGTTTAATATGTCAGAAAATTTGATTCTGATGAAGTTTCCTTTATTGAGTTTCAATGCTTCCGTGGAAATATGAAAATTTTAAAATTTATTTGATTAATTTTTAATTAAATTTTGTTTTATGTCCTGTTCATAGGCCCATAACGCACAATCAAAGAATGAACCCAAATTTTTTATTTAATTTTTCTTGTTTCTTATTTCTTAGTTTACTGGGGTTCTTTTTTAAAAGCGATTTAAGAA
The DNA here is from genome assembly GCA_963924685.1 of Dexiosoma caninum. NCBI lineage: Eukaryota > Metazoa > Arthropoda > Insecta > Diptera > Tachinidae > Dexiosoma > Dexiosoma caninum. Next base: position 87,961,267 of record OZ004728.1, on the reverse strand, counting down.
AATAATGTTTTTCATCAGCAGAAGTTACACAGCAAACATTTTGACGCATCTGCCGCTGGAACTTTTCACTTTGTTACGCGTTGTGTATTTTTGACATCTAATCAGTTCCTCTGAGGCCCAAAACTTCGGTTGCTGTCAATTCGTTTATTTAATATTTCATTTGCATTTTTAAATTTTGTATCATTTGGGCAATTCTATGTTTTTTTTGGAACTACTATACTACATTGTATTGGTTCCGAAAAACGCTTTTATAAAGCGTTTTGTGTGCAGTTTTTCACGCGTTATAGTTTTTAAACATTTTGGTCTTATTGGGTGAAGAATCTTCTGGTTGCGGACTGAACGTGCTAAATGCTCAGCCAACAGCTCCCCTTAAAACGGATCGGTTAAAAAATTAATTTGTTCTCTCGAGGACATTGTATGTAAAAATATCCAAGTTTCGGGAACGAGTTCCCTAATATCGTTAGCGCTAATTTTTACTTAGCTACTGTCACTCATATTCATTTGATTGGAGGCCGACATTGTCTGCAATCGCTGCGGTGATGCAGAATACGAATGATTCAATGAAAAGTGACCTCACAGAAATATCGGAATGCGATCACGCGCAAATGGTCTATTTCAAAGCTCAAAAGACCTAATGCTGCAGTCTTACACACCGACGCAAGACCGATCACGCTGCTTCACCTGTAATTATGCGTGGTATAAATATTGAGTGATCGGAAGCATCTGATGACCTTAACATGACAATTTAGTGTGATGTTCGATGGACTGAGCACATTTTCCAAGTTCATCGCCTTTTTAAAATAGTGAAAGACATACTACTGATCTCCTTACAATTTTATCGCTTACATCCGACAGAAGTTGGAATACAACTCTATGTATGGGCCGGTCCTTTAAAAACTATTTTAAAGTTACTAGACCGTGCACAGAAGAGGGCGAAGAAACTCATTTAGGACTTGACTCCCTTAAGCATCGTCGCAATGTGGTGTATATTTTGTTATTCTTTCATCAAATCAGGGAACTTGTTCCCTAAACCGGCTCATTTCCGCACATAACGCGTTCTATTTGTGGTCGATTTAGGATTGAATCGCACTACGCGTTACAGAGAAAACTAAACAACATTTTAAATTTTGTTTTTGTTTTAAATGTTGTTATGCGAACGAACGAATTCGAGTGACATCGTGAGCCAGGCAGTAATTTTTCGCCCGAACAGCACGTATGTGGAATAAACTCCCTGCTGAGGTCTTTCCTATCACTTTTGGCGTAGGAAAATTCAAATCGAATATCATTATTTCCTCTATCCCGCTTACCATAACATAATTTCCTAGTTCCAGCACAATGCATCGCATATGTAGGGGTCATCCCCTGAGTGCCGAGATACAAAAAAATTAAATGGAATGGTAAAAGTTTACTGCCGTATTTATAAAATTTTTTTTTGATTTATGGAAGGTATATTTTTTTTTTTTTTTATCTGGGACCAGCACTCAGGAGATGACTTCTATACATGCGTAGCATTGTGCTGGAACTATAGGAAAGGGATAGTAGGAGAAACGACAGGAGGTGAAGCTTAATTAAATATTTTACAGCTCTGCTTTCGCACGTTCTTTGTTTATTCTTTTAGCAGTGCTGAAGCTTCGGTTCAGTAGCCATTTTTTTATTATTGTTTTACTTCGCCGGTGCTACACAATACTGACGAAGGAGGGCGTTCTGATGCGATTGTGGAATGCTATCAGCTGAAGCCTGTATTGTTCAGTGACCAGTGACTATGCCTTCGCCACTGAAACCTTCCGACAACAACTGACACACAAAGACACACTAATGCACATCAGAAAAATGCGAGATGTTAATTTTTATTTTTAAAAATTTTTAGTCTGAAACTGGGGTTGAACCCATGTCTGTTTTTGGTTTAGTAGTCAACGTGCAGACTACCATCCATCGTGCCATCGCCACCCTCCGACCTATTGATTGAATTTTGTGTGGAAATTTGACTATTAAACCTTTTATAAAAAAAATTGTTATGAATATGGCAGTTAATATTTTATATTAAGAAATAAAATTTCAATATACTCGTATTTAATTTATAAACGTGCTTAAAAATCATTTAGACCTTGATTAATAATCTTTAATAAAATTTCGTTGATAAAAACCTTTTTAATCACGTTGACTACCCTTTGCATTAGGATTTGTACGTGTACGTGTGTTACCGTGTGAGAAAGAGAGGCAATTCATTATAATTAAATTTACTTGAATTTTTATCAATTAACTAAATAAATAAACCTAATAAAACTCCTACTCGTACTAGTACTATGACTGAAATGACTCAAAAGTTCTGATAAAACTTTTTTTTTCAGAAAATTAAAAGAAATATAAACCAACAAAAAATAAAAAATACAAAGAAAATTAAAAATTTATCACATCAACAATATAAAGTAGTTTATTTCAATTAAAAACAATTAAGAAAACAAGAATTCTTCTAAGAAGAGCAGTTGTATGTTTGAACAAATCGAATGAGTATGAAGGAATCGTGCTCCCTCTCTCTCAGACATGAAGAATTTGCGTGAAAAGAAATCGAGTATTTAATTGAAGAGACGAAATTTAAATTGAAAAATAAAAGAATGAAATTAGCTGCAATAAAAACTCAAAGCAAATTTAACAAAATACGAAAAAAATGTTATCTTTTCAAAACTTTATTTAAATATTTGACCGGCGCGCGAGTTACGATGCCAAATTGACAACACTAATATTTTAAGATTTAGGTTTATGCTGGGACCACAATCGGGGCGAACGACGAATTTCGTCTAGCAACACGAAAAAATTACAGCAGTCATAATCAGCAAACTTGTTTGCTGTTGTGTTCCCGTATAAAACAAAATTACCTGAAAAAATTAAACATTAACAAAAAATAAATAAAAAGCAATTTTATGGTATGCTTTTTTTATCTTGAACCAGCACTCAGGAGATGACCCCTACACATGGAAGTAGGGGAAAGGTATAGAAGCAGAAATGACAGGAGGTGAACCTTCACTATCTTACAACACTGCTTTGTGTATGTTATTTGTTTTTATAGCAGTGTTGTATTGTCTCTGATGCCAAGGAGACGTATTAAATTTCGAAGCTTCGTTTTTAGTACCCATTTTTTTCAGTAATTATTTTACTTCGCCAATGCTACACAATACTGACGAAGGAGGGCATTCTGATGTGCCTCTGGATTGAATACAGCTGAACCCGTTACTGTTCAATGACCACTGGCTATGCCTTCGCCACTGAAACCTTGCGACAACATCTGACACAAAGTCACACACAAATGAACATCAGAAAAAATGCGAGATGGTTTCATGAGTCTGAAACTGCGGTTGAACCCAGGAAAAATTTTTCATTTTTAGTCAACGTGCAGCCTACTTCGTTTAATATTTTTATCGTTTCTATATTTTTTGTGGCATTTGTGACATGAAAAAGTGTGATACCAGTTTGATAAGAAAAAACTGATTTCGGTTAACAAAAGCGACCTAGTTAAATTACATGAGCTGAACTAAAAAGAACGCTGACTTCAATGAGCTAATAAAGCCAACTTTAGGTCGGAATAGTACAATACTTGAATTGCCAAGAATATGGTCAGCTATTGCAAGTTGTCCGCTATAAGCGTTGCATAAATCGCTTTTTTGTTGGTCAAAGTTTTGCTGTATATAATCGAATATCAACAAATGTAAAAATAAGTATTCTAAGAAACGTAAATTTTTAACTCAAAAACTGTGTTCCCAGCATTTATTTAATGGAAAATTAATTAATAAAATAAAAATAAAACATAACAAATAATCTGTATGTAAAGAGTATCACTTTTTATAGTTGTCAGACACGAGGAGCATATTTACACTCCTATCATGTATGCACAATGTGCATTGCACATCTATGTACATACGGATGTATGTATACATAAATTCATAAACGCATACATGTGTAAATACTCACCACACGCAAAGATAACACCTGTTATTATCAACATCAACACAAACGGATTTCAGGGGAGATTAATTTTAATATAAAAATGTTTTCTAAAATCAAGCGTGAGTATTTTTACAAAGATCATTAAGATTTAATAAACCGTGAAAATTATGGAAGTGATTATTTACGAGCATTTTCTTGCACTGTCACTAATTTCATACGATTAGTATATCTTTTGAGGGATTTTTTTTTCGTTCACTATTTTTGGTGTTGTGATTTTATGTATCGAATGACGGGAAAATTATGAGGGCAGTGACATAAGGATATACAAACAACTTGGCGATCTACTCTAAAATACGTAATTGCTTGATTCATTTAAATTATTTCTTACCCTCCTGAAGATTAAAATTTTATCGCTTTCTTCCAGCTGTTCAGCTGTTTTTTATATTTTAATGATTTGTTCATTGCAGTGCATTTCTATAGCTTAGTTTTAGGTGAAAAGTTTTTCTTAAAAAATTTTGTATGACTTTTTCTTCCATAGCGATGTACATATCGAGCATTTGGTGCAATACCGCAGTAACTCAAAATTTGAATTTTTTGAGCTGGGTATGCAGAAATGATCTTTGGGGAAATATATATCCAAAGGAAAAACGATTGTGGTTCTATCTCTAACTGTTCAGATTCTACAGCTACAAATGTCTTTATTGCCTTCAGCTATTTCCAACAATATTTATTTGCAATAATGAAATATTTCCTTTATGACAAGAAATTTACAAACAGAAAACATTACAAAACATGCCTCGTTATTTAAAAACTTGTAAAAAATAACATCAGTAAACGAAAATACTATCAAAAAGATGCCTCAAAACTTCAAATGCATTTTTCTCAGTTCACGATTTTTTGAATTACTACGGTATTGCACCAAAGGTTTCAAAGGGTTTTAAACAAAACCGATACCTTTTACAACTTTGGCAATTTTTGCTGTAAATGTCGAAATCGAAATCAAAATGTTACGAATTAAGTGTATTATTTGTGAATGGCAGTTACTCGTCATTCAAATATTTATTGCTTTTAATATTACATATTTGTAAAATTTTCCATAATATTTTCACAGCACGTAAGCGGCCCATACATTATACAATATTATTGCCATATTAGGCAATAAGTAACCCAATGTCATACATCAAATATAATACGATGCAATTTCCTTATAATAGAAAATAAACATAACCTATTGTACAATGTTGCCGACACATTTCACAATACATATATTGCTCTTCTTTGAATGTAAAATAAAAATAAAAATGATATACACTTCATTGTACAATATTAAAAATTGCTCAATTATGGGCCGCTTTACTGATAAAAAATTTATAAAAATATTGATAAAAAGACTTGTAAAAATCAATTTTTATTTCATTTTTAAAATTTTTGCGAAATTGATAATTTAGAACTTTTATATAAATTTTTTATATTTTCTTTGCATTTGTGGCATTTAGAACAAATTATCAAAACGTATATTAAATATTATGGTAATATTGTATCGGCAGTATAGTAAGTAGGGCGTTAATCTCTGGTCAGCTTGGATAGTTCTATGTTTCGATTCCTAGCAGAGACTCTGATGTCAGTAAAAGTCTTTGTTATTATTCCGGTTAATCAGAATTACAGTACAACTTTAACAACATTTAATAAATAAAACAATTAAAATCAAAAACTATAAACAATTTATTGTTGTCTGAATTAAATATTGTTTGACATTAATCCACAGTTCAAATCCTCAACCGGGCCAAAATGTTTCCTATTTGAGCAATAAAACGGCAACAAAGTAAAATAATAAATAAAAAGACTCTCCTTCAGCTAAAAAAATTAATTCGTCAGCAGCCTATGTCTTCTCTACACTATCCCTTTCCAAATGGATCCGTGGGAAGTTATTTTGGGAATTAATTTGTGGTGACTTTACTTGTTTTTTATTTTTAGATTTTATTCGTCAATATCCTGCCTCCGAACATACTTCTTTCACGGAAATTTTATATTTGATTAACTTTCACCAATTAAAATAATTGTGCCAAATTTCAGGTTTTCCCAACAAATCCTTCTATTTTCGGCAGCTAGTTACATGCGTCGCATGCATTGCATACATCTAATGAGTGGTCCAAGAAAAAAAACGCTTAGGCAAAGTCAAGACAAACAGTTTGATGGTATAATTCATTGAAAATGAATGTTTGCTCTTATTAACAGCAATTTGCTAAGAATTATGAATTATTTCAAAGGTATTTTCTTAATACTTTCACCATTCCGCATTTAGTTTTTGTGCGAAAAAAAGATTTCTTTCCAATATTTATTTGCTGTTTAAATCGTGTCTTAGGGACTTATTAAGCAATATACTTTTTTCTTCGAATTATGATAATATTTATTTTCTTCATCTACTGCTTTTTTTCGAAATTTTAATTTTAGATCCAGTTTAATTAACCTCTGTTCAATCTCCATACTTTTTGTAGCCTTTGGCAATTTTAATGAGTTTTTTCAATTCTGTTTTAATTCGAAAAAATTTCTCAGACCTCCACCGTACATTCACACATGTGTTTATTTATCCGTTTAGTGCCCGTAAGTAAATTGTTTATTCTTATTTTCTCCCTCCATTTGCACGATCAATTTAAATCAATTAACGTTGCATTTCTTGTCTGATTATCTGTCTGTCTCTGCGTATTTTCTCATGTGCTTTTGAATAGTAAAAATTTAAAGTTGTTGATCATATTTGATTTAATTTAAAAATACTATCGCTTAATATTGTTTCCAATTTGGAATATTAAACGATAAGTTCAGAATACATTAGATTGTTACTATGTATATATATATATATATATATATTTGTATATGTAAAGAATGTATTTGTTTTACTGATAGTGACAATTATAAGTTTAAATTTCTATGTAGATCAATGCTAACAATACTCATCTAACCGACCTGTGCAGTCTTTAAGCGTTTTTTCACTTCCATAATCCAATCCATTAAAGAGATTGTAATCTTAATATGAGTCAATGGTATGTCCATTGCTGAAGCTTAACAAATTTATCCAGTGGTTTCCAGCAGTCTTTATCAGTCCGTCTATTTGACCTATTAGGTTTCGAAATTTTTTCAGCATTGGAGATTTTTTTTTTATCTTGGACCAGCACTACGGAGATGACCTCTACACATGCGATGCCGGAACTATAGGAAAGGCATAGTAGGAGAAATGATAGAAGGTGAAGCTTCATTATCTTACAACACTGCTTTTTGCACTTTATCTGTTTTTACAGCTGTGCTGAGCGTCTCTGATGTTGCAAAATATAGTTGGTCCGCCAAACCAAACAGATCTAGAGAGGAAGCATTTAGTATCTGACGGGATGAGAGAAACGGAGATACTGATTTATTGCGCAAAAGGGTAGTAAAAGCTTTTGGTCTTTCGTCAAAAATAGTGAAGGAAAATGGTAGTTCTCCTATGCCGGCTCTTTTGAAGGTTGAGCAATTATTCACTGAACAAAAGCTAACTTTCTAGCTGGAATGGTTGCATTTAATTCTCTCCTGTCGAAAAGCAATCAACCACTGCCCGCTCTCGACGTGTATCCGTAACTATGCCAAAGATATACTTTCGAGCTCGTGCAGTTAAAATGTTTTTAGCCTCAACATAACCAAGTCTCCTGGGCCGGATGGAATTCCTGCACTTGTCTTAAAACAGTATTCTACGACGCTATCACGTCCGTTGGCAATCCTTTTCAGCACTCTGTACCGTGCGAGTCAGTTACCATCGTGCTGGATCCCCAAAAAGGATGAGGCAAGCAATCCTGAAAATTATCGCCAATACTGTCGTCCTCTACCGACTTGGACTTCCTCTCGGAAAAATGCTGCAGTTCTATTCACCATTTTGGCGATGGATATTTCTAAAGCATTTGATAGTGTGTGGCTTGAGGCACTTCTGTCCAAACTTATTGTTTTTGTTGTCGGTGATATCTTCTCTCGATTTATATTGAGCTCTCTCTCAGGGATCGCGCTTTAAGAGTTGTTATAGACGGGTTCTCTTCTAACGAATACACGATAAACTCAGGTTTAACCGGCATAAAAATTCAGTATGATGTTCGATGAACTGAGCACATTTTTAAGGTCTCAAAAGAAGCATTCAAGTGCCTTGGTTTTTTAAGACGGTGTAAGACATACTTCACCCCATCTGATCTCTGGACTATTTATACCGCTTACATCTGACCAAACAAGGAATACAAGCGAAGAAACTTATTGGGTACGGCGGTGTAGCCAACTCCATTGACTCCCTTGAGCGTCGTCGTAATGTGGGGTATGTTTCATTGTTCTATCGCTACTACAGTAGTTCTACAGAAATCAGGGAACTTGTTCCCGAAAGCCGTTTATTCCTGCACAGAACATTCCTGAGCAGCCATTTATGGTCGATTTGGCAGCAAATCGCACCACGCATTTGACGTGGGAAAATTCAAATCACATGTCCATAAACACAACTCCTTCTATTTTCGCATTAGCACCAAATAAAATGTACAAATAGACCAGCTAAACCAAATAACAAACATAGATAAATAATAATAATAATAATATAAAATAAATTAAATAAAATAAAGGAAGTAGAATTACCTCAAAAAAATTAATAAAATTAAATTTATATAAATATAACAAAACAATTATGTAATAAAATAAATAAAAAAAAATACAGGGGAATTCGGTTATAACGTCAATGACAATGTAGACTTTGGAATTTCATATAATTCATTTATGTGTTTTTTTTATTCTAAAGCTATATTTAGAGAATTATTTTTATATTTTTGTGCCTTGGGCATTTTTAGTTGCTGTCTGCTTAATATTATTATTTATTTTTTAATTAAGAGAACTACTGATGGTGTTGGGAGAATGTGGTAAATAATTTAAAGTTTCAAAATTCTCCATTAACAAAATTTGCGGTTCTTTTTTGTTCGATATAACCGTATATGTGTTCATGCATTTGTGTTAATGGGACTTAAGAAATCGATCGTTATAAACGAAGATTCGCCAGAACCGCACGAATTTGTATGAAATTTTAATAAAAAGCCATGCGACCGGAGAATTTGTACGTTGTAATCGAAATTTCTTTATAACCGACCTCCACTGTAAATGTTACAAAATAAAAAAAACAATATTAAATAACAGAAAATAAAGTTATTAGAATGAAATAAAATTAAAAAATAAAATATATTAAAAGGAAGTAAAATATGTAAAAAAAAATATAAAAAAATTAAAAAGAAAAATTAAATTTAAATTTAAATAAAACAAAATTAAAATTAAATAAAAGAAGGGAAAATAAAACAAAATTAATTTAATTAAAAAAAGAAAATGAAATAAAAAATTTATTATAAAGGGAAATAAAAACAAAAATAAACTGAAATAAAACTGAAATTAAAATTTTTTGGCTTTTGTTTTTATTTTCTTCCATCTAATTATTCCTGATTCTTCCAGCAGATTAATAATTTGTTTTTAACTCAATATATTTCGCACTTCTTTACGATCTAGAAAAATTACAATTTGTAATTTATAGTATTAATAATTTTTATAAAAATAATAATTACTAAATTTATTTCTAAAGATTTGAAAATAAAAAATATGACTAATATAAAAATCAACCAATTATTATAAATTATTTAGTATTTTGAAACGAGAAATGAAATAACAGTAAGTGTTAATATAATCTTTTTTATATTTAACAATCGGATGGGAGAAAATACAAAGAAAACCCAACAAAATATTTAATTGATTCAGCAGTACGAGAAAGTCTTGCTTGTAGTCTTCTAATAAAAATAAAAGTATGAAGGATCAAAAAATTTAATTGAAATAAAACAAAATCAAATAAGACCAAACAAAATAAAATAAAATAAAAAAATATTTCTCATTTTGGGTAAATCTTCCACATCAGAGGAAACAAAATTGTACTTTCGCGTCATTTGCTTTTTCCTCTATTAAATAGTTTAAAAAGAATTTTTTTTTAATTAAAAATTATAAATAGGAATTGTTTTCTTGACCGAAATTCTAAGCGAATGAATATGACGTCTGACCCATTATAACAAGACACTTGAAAAATAACTTGCACACGCAGCCATTGCTTTTTCAGACAAAAACAAAAACGAAAACCTATAATTATAGAAATAAAAAAGCATTAAAACATTTTATGTTTCGCTACTTAACAAGCAAGATAAAGTTAAAATCATTAAAAGGTGCCCAGAAAGAAATTGAAATTTTTAAGAAAATATGAATCGCCTTTTTTCATGTTAAACGCCAAATTGGCTGAAAGTGGCGCAGCTAATGAATACGATTGATAAATCAGCAAAATTGGTCATTGTACGAGGAGATGTGTTAAGAAATAACAAAATTTTGTCTATATCAAAGTGAATAGGCATGTATAATTTATGAGGTCGCTAACGACTTGAAATTATAAAAAAAGAAACAGAAGTATCTAAAACTTCTGCTGTAACCAATTAAAACTAAACTCGAAAATCACTTCAAATTCAAAAGAAAAAGCTTTTTCATTTCACACTTTTGATATGCGCATTAATCATACGCCACATATGCAGGGCACTACAACAACAATTCTTTATTTGACAAATTTATGCGATTTTAATCACTGTTATGATTGATCATGCGATCGTTTGATCAAGAAACGAAATTTATATTTCTTTATTATTTCCTACACCTTATGCAGCCATATGGATTGTGAAATATTTATTGTTAAAAAACAAATACGAAACATAAACATTTTCGTTGCGCATTGCTGCCATATTTAATGAAAATAACACGGCTAGATTTATTTAGCCCAAAACAGAAAAGATTTTTTTTTCTAAAAAAAAAAACAAAATCACTTATCTAGTGGATTTGTGTTTATAAGCATGTCTATACATCTAACTGTCTAGTTGTCTGTCATATTTATGAAATTAAAATAAATAGTTTAAATGTAGGCGTCTTTTGTTCTTTCTGTTTTCTACATACTACCAACAAATATTCGAATAGTACTTGTTTTAAATTTTGCCCGATAAATATCGTTCATTTCGAATATCGGCTTGTAAGATTGCAGTCACACGTCGTGCTCATATTGTTGAATGGACATACACTCACACATACATATTTGCAGCATAGAACACATACATACATTTATTTTTAATTATTAATATTTTTCCTTGTGGCACGCATACATGCATTATAGACAGTGTGTGTCTCTCTAACACATTTCAAGGCTGCATAAGTTTTGTCATTTAGTTTATAGCGCATTTTTGTTAAATTTTGAAATCGTAGAACACTGATTTCGTTATAGTTAATGAAATCTCTATTTTTTGCAAAATTTGTGTAAATAAATTTAAAAAATATTTTTATAGTGAAATTTTTATATCACATTTTAGTGAAACGCCGATTGGGATTGGAATTTATTTCTTAAGTGAAATTTTTTAAGAAATCCAATTTTTTATTTGGTGAAAGTTCGTTTGTTGTTCAAATTACACATTTGTATAAATTTAAAAATAATTTTCCAAGAAATTTTTTAAACTTTCGGTCTATTATAGTTTCTTTTATTTTTGTTATACATTTATTGATATTTCACTACAATTTTGTGTAGCTTCTTCAGGAAACAAATATAAACCTAAAGCTTAAAAAATGAAAAAAAAAAATTTTTATAAAACATAAAACGGTCGAATAATTTATATTAATAAATTTTTTACAGAATATACTATTTCACATGTTGATGTAGATATATTCGATTTCGTATAGAATATTTGCATAAATTTAAAAATAAAATTAGGCGATTCTTTTTATTTCACATTTTGGTGAAAACCGGATTTTGAGAAATGTATTTCATCAATTTAAAGAATATGGGTATTTGTGAAAATATCATGAATGAATCGACTTTTAAGGACTTTTTCAGTACTGCGAAATTAATATGTCGTCTGTAACATTAATGAGATTGTTCGATGCCGTACTACAACCATTTCATTAAAAAATAAACCAATTTTTTACGCCGTTTAATGAATATATTTGGAATTATTGCCATAAAGCATCTCGCTAGGTATCCTCAAGTACATGAGAACAAAAATAAAGGCAAAAGCGAGTTAGTATTGCTTATTGAACACATCGTGCACTACTCTGCGTAGTTTGTTTGTTTTTTTCCTTTTGGACCAGCACTCAGGGGATTTTTTTTGGCGTGTGAGGTAGGGTTGAAAATGCCTTTGCACTTACAGAGACCGTCGTCATCTGCGGCGAGTGGTGTTACCACTAAAAAATTCCTTCCTCCTACTCTGGGTAGATTCCTTCCCGGGACCGCTTTACGCATTACTTCGGGAAGGCCCAAAGCGACGTCCCAATCAGGGCCGCCCTTACTCACCCACGTCTGGATCCGCCAAGTTTGCAGCCGGCACCATGGCCCCGGCCCGTAGCCCCTGGTCCCCGTCAGAGGGGCACTCAGAGGATGACCCTACACATGCGATGCGTTATGCTGGAGCAAAGAATGGGGTTATGTGAAGGAAGATAGAGGGAGTAGTGTTTATGGACATTTGATTTGAATTTTCCCACACACATTATAAAAAAATATGGAAATCTTTTGACCTTGAAGGCCATCGGAGAAACGTACCGCTAAGTTTTAGCCATTCAAAGCAAATTTGCAGCATTCGATATTCGGGCATTCGAGTGGGAAGAGTCCAGTAGGAACCCCAGAAGGTGACGGTCCAACGAATGTGGCGGTGCCGCTGCTCCCAGTAAACATGATCAGCTCCCTGAGTTGATCCCCGAGTGCTGTGCACTCGCAGAGGAAGCGAACGACTCTCTCATTTTCCTCCTCTGCACACAGAGCAGAAGTCGTTGTACGGCAGACCCATTCGCCTGGCGATGGTCGAAGTAGTCTGCACGTTGACTACAAAACGAAAAATTTTCCTGAGTTCAACCCCAGTTTAAGACTCATAAAAACATCTCGCATTTTTTCTGATGTGCATTTGTGTGACTCTGTGTTAGTTGTTGTCGGTAGGTTTCAGTGGCGAAGGCATAGTCACTGGTCACTCAACAGTAACGCCTTTAGCTGTATCCAATCCAAGAGGCACATCAGAACGCCCTTCTTCGTCGGTAAAACAAAGAACGTGCAAAAGCAGAGTTGTAAGATAGTGAAGCTTCACCTCTTATCATTTCTCCTACTACCCCTTTCCCCTAGTTCCTGCACAATGCACCGCATATGTAGAACTCATCTCTCGAATGCTGGTCCCAGATAAAAACAAAATGATTCCCAATAGTACAGTATCCAGGCATCGTGTCCTCGCAATAGTGCAGGTCGGATCATTGAGCACCGGTTCCGAGCCTGCCCCAGAAAGTGTTTATCCAAATGTCTCCAGCACGATGCGAAGGGAAGTCCGCAGAATCTCCCCACGTCCTCGTCCGGACAGAGTAATTAAAAACAATAACTTTCATCCAAAATTTTCGATATCAATATTTTTGCAACCATTTTACAGATTTTGGTAAAATTTGCGGCATCCGATACAAGTTCAAAGTATCTAAAATCGTAATTTTTTGTCAACGATGTCGCTCGAACGAATCACCCGATTTTAATCAGATTGCCAGCAATGTATAATATATTTCGTCTTATATTACGTTTATATGACAGTACAGTCTCTGAACCACGATTGCCACAACTGTTCTGGGTTTCCTTTCGCAATTCGTTCTCTCAATTTCTTTTTTTTTTTATACATATATGTATATTATTTATTATTTTTGCAAATATTTTTTTTTATTTTACATATTTTTTTTTCATATTCTTCTTTTTTTTCAGTTAGTTTAGCTAAACTAACGATAATTTGCTATCAAAATTAGATATGATAGTAATTTGTACGTGGTTCGTACTTAGTGCAGAATGAAGCAACATGTTTCGCTCTTAAAATTTTTGGAAGGCGTTCCTATTAGTTTCAATAGTGGTTGGGGTACGAACCACGAATAAGAGAGCGAATTGCGAATATTGCTGTCCGTGTGAACATGTTTACGTGAGCTTAATACGTTTCGCATGTGATACATGTCGTTCCCGTCCGTTGATTTAAAAACAGTTTAGATATTGACACAGCCATACACATATTATCATCCATACTGAATTCATCGCCAAATTAGCCAGGACCTCAAAACCTCGAAATATAATGACAGCTCGTTTTTCGAATATTGGGTTTAAATCAGTAACTTTCTATAGCGGGAAGTTAAAAAAATTCTACGATGTCTTTGACAAAAATAAATCTTTTATCTTGTCTTCTTATGTGAAATTGATTCATGTTGTTTTTTAAGGCATTAAATATTCCCTCCAACCGAATATAACACTTTAAAAACTGGCCTATAATTGATGATTTCTAAAAAAAAATTCACTTTAAATATAAAAAATAACCGATAAAAATTCTTAACATTTTCCTATAATTAATTAAATTACTTGGTTATTTCTTCTTCTGTTTATTTACATATACATACATCCACATGCATATGTACATATATACATATATAATTTTTCAGATCGGTAAGAGAATTCTCGTAAAATGTTGTAACAGCTTTACAAATTAGTTTCATGTGTGATAAATGTGTGTTTCTCCACCAGAAACGATCATAAATTCACCTAAATTTAGAAAACGATAACAGAAACATATTTTTGTCATTCGTTTAAAAGTTTTTTTTTTCTTAAACAAATATTTAACATGAAATGGATGTTTATTAATTAAAAATTTATGTTTTTCGATAAATTTTTAACACTTAAAAACTTTCAAGTTATTTTGGTAGTCATGCTTGTGTGTTTTTATGGCGAATGTTTGGGATGTTGAGAAGAGTGTTGTTGTGGCTGGTGTCATAGTGTATTCTGGTGGGTGGGGAAAATGTAATGGAAGTGTGCTTTCCAGTTTATTTTTTTCATTATTTTTACATTAACAGGTGTTTCATCTTAATTCGAATAAATTTGTTAAGTCGCCGGATATAATATTGTATATATATGTAAGTTTCCAGAATGATATATTAGGCACTGTTTTAAAGTTGCTTTTTGAAGATATTAAATATTATCTCTTATCGAGATATATTGTTAAAATAAAATTCAATGGAGTGCATCTTTCCTCAACTAGTAAATGGTAATCTTAATGTCTTAATCTCTACATTGATTTTAATTTTGTGCTTTGGCCAGCAAATAGCTCATAAAAAGACCGTGCAACTGCAGAGCTGTGGAAGATTGAGTCCCTGTGCAGACTTGCAATTTTCAATAATTTTGCTTTGAAATTTCTGCAGGGGCCACATTATGAAATTCTAGTTTTGCAATTTTTATATATTTTACGCCTTTTTTCGCCTACAATACCAAAACAACTACATGAAACTTTAAGTTGAATAGTGAGAATTGCAAAGGAAAAAGAATTACAGAACACATAAAACCCTGTACCAATCCGCAATCTTCTCACCATTCTCTCCAACAAACACGAGAATTGCTGACACAAAATTTACAAGTGTGGACAGGGAGTAACCCATAATTCCTTCCTATCACTTCACTACCTGTCTATTCTCTACATCATCGCTTGCCAACTAATTTTGGTGCATTGCTCTGCATACGCAGGGGAAATAATCTGATTATTCTTCCAAGATAAAAAGGGAAAAACTAGGTGATGAGCGGACGGCCTAGCACATAAAAAATCGATGAAAAGAAGTGAAATAAATGATCATAAACGATTGCTGAATCATAATCAGCGGAGTCGATGATAATGTTCGCCGTCGATTTGCTCATGCTATGAAATTGTTTTAAAGCTCAATCATCCTAATAGAAGCATTCTTGCTCTATTAATTTTAACAAAAAACAAAAATCGCCGAGCTCATAAACCAAGGCAATTCAATCAATTCGAGGGTGTCGATGGCACGATGGATGGTAGTCTGCACGTCGACTACAAAACCAGAAACAGACCTGGGTTCAACCCCAGTTTCAGACTAAAAATTATAAAATAAAAAGAACCACCTCGCATTTTTCTGATGTGCATTAGTGTGTCTTTGTGTGTCAGTTGTTGTCGGCAGGTTTCAGTGGCGAAGGCATAGTCAGTGGTCACTGAACAATACCGGCTTCAGCTGATAGCAATCGACAATCACATCAATGTAACACCGGCGAAGTAAAATAATAATAAAAATGGCTACTAAACCGAAGCTTCAGCACTGCTACGAGTATAAACAAAGAACGTCCAAAAGCAGAGCTGTAAAATAATGAATTAAGCTTCACCTCCTGTCGTTTCTCCTACTATCCCTTTCCTATAGTTCTAGCACAATGCTTCGCATGTGTAGGAGTCATCTCCTGAGTGCTGGTCCCAGATAAAAAAAAAAATCAGGCAATACCACAAGCCCGGTTGGTTAATGTTTACACGACATAAAATTCTTCAATTTTTTTTGTAACTGCGTATGTATGTGTTTGTGTTATAGAAAGGCAATTTTTTTTGCTAAAAAAACATTTTTCTGTGTCATTTCTATATACGAGATTTGTTCAAAAGAAAAGGTGAGTTTTGAATTTTTTTTTTAAGTATTTATTTATTCATCAAAGTAAAATCCCCTCAGATATAATGTACTTATGCCAGCGCTTCTTCTAATCTTCGAAGCACTTCTCAAATGCGCTTTTCGGTATGGCCTAGTTCTTTGATTTTGACTTTATCTCATCGATAGTGGCAAAACGCTTTCCTTTCATTGGACTCTTCAATCCTGGTATGGTGAATTAGGTGGTTGATGCATGATTAGGGTGTTGTTTTTGGCCAAAAAATCACGAACAGGCATTGATGTGTGAGCTGGTGCATTATCGTGATGCAGAATCCATGATTTTACAACTCTGAGTATAGATGGGTTTCATTTGGAAGGGAAACATTTAGTTTGGTAGCATATAACGGGTGGGGAAGAGAGCATCGTTTTTGTGTTCGTTACTCGGCGATACGCTTTATTCACATTTTCTTTCCTTAGTCCGAGTTTAGACAGGCAAACATTTGAAAAAAGAACATCTGGATTTCTCTTTTGTTTTTTCATTCGCATTCACACAGGCGAAAATGTTGCCGGCCACATTTCATTATTAGTTTTATTATTTGCTTTTTTTTTTAATCAAAGAAAATGTGAACAAAGCGTATCGCCGAGTACCGAACTTAAAAACGATACGCTCTTCCCCACCCCTAATCTGCTACCAACCTAAATGTTTCCCTTTCACACGTTCGCCCGTCTAAACTCAGCCTTACAAAAAAAAGCAATTAATAACAATAATAATAGTATGTCGCGGGCAACATTTTCGTCTGTGTGAACGCCAATTAAAAAACAAAAGATAATGCCAAATGTTTTTTTTTCAAATGGTCACCTGTCTAAACTCAGACCAGCAGTCAACTAGAACTATTGAAACAAGAAATTTAAAACCCGCTAACTTTAAACATTCCCGTTATTTTCTGAACGCACCTCGTGTAGTAGTATCATTAAGACGTCTTTCAATTTAACAGCTCCATTAAACTTGCATGTACTTTTTATTTTCATCCTCGTTGAATATAAATCATAATTTTTTATAAAATTAATACTTTTACAAAATTTTGTAATGTACTAAATACATTTATTAAAATAAAATTGCTGACGTTGTTTTTTAATACATTTTAAGGCTTTTAATATTTTATTTTGCTTCAGTAATAATTGGCGTGTTAGGCAGTGCTATTTACTTTATTTTATTTACTTTTGTGTCGTAAACAAATTTGTCGTCTGAAAAGGAAATGCTCACGTTAGAAATGACAAGATACCCTCAAAAAAATATGCATCTATGTATAAATGTACATATGTATTTACATATTGACATGCATTATGACTTTGTAGTAAAACTGTGTAGTTGTCATTTGAAACATTGTTTTTGTTAGTGAACAAAAGTAAAATTATTTTACTTAATTAGACTACAATATTTTAGTAAAAAAAATATAGTTATGTACCTGTATGATTAAATTTATATTTGAAATGACTAATTGGAAGTTACTGGTAATTTTAGTAATCAGCATTCAGTGCAAAAATTATATTGCAAAGTTCACAAAACGGACTTTGAATGCTTATGGTTGAACAGGAATTATGGGTTAACTTATTTTCTTGGAAATGCTAAGTTTTTAGGGCAATGAAACAGAATATCATTAATTAATTGATCCACGAAAGTACTTAAAAGAATCCCATTCAATTCAGGGGAAGAGAGCGGAAATAAAATTAAAATATCCAATTTTGTAATTCTCGTATACACTTAAGTAAACTCAGCATCGTGGATTCACAAAACTGATCCTGTATCATTGAAAGAAGTTTATACTCGTATAATAAAAATGTAAGACATTGAATTTTATGTACATATGTATAAGCAAAAGGCGCTATAGTTAGGAAGAGATCGTGTAGAACAGAGACAGGTGATGAAGTGATAAGAAAATTCGAAATAATTCGAACACCGCGTATAGTGAAGCATATATGTAATTTTAAATGATAAAAGAAGGCAAAAAAGCACGAAAAGTAAATTAGAATATTATCCTTATATATATATAATAATATATATAAACAGATAATAAAATCATATTGAAAGTAAAACTATTTTCAAAGTCAGAAGTTGGCCATGTTTTTTTTTAACTTGGACCAGCAGACAGGAGATGAGCCCTACACATACGATGCATTGTGCTGAAACTAAAGGAAAGGGATAGTTAGAAAAATTACATGAGGTGAAGCTTCACTATCTTACAACTCTGCTTTTGTACGTTTTTTGTTTATAGCAGTGCTGCAGCGCATGTGATGTTAAGGAGACGAATTTTTTTTTAGTAATTATTTTACCTCGCCGGCGCTACACAATACCAACGAAGCAGTGCGCTTTGATGTTACTTTAGTATCAGCTGAATCCATTTCTGTTCTGGGACCAGTGACTATGCCTTCGCCACTCAAACCTTCCAACAACAACTGACACAAAGACACACTAATGCACAGCAGAAACAATACGAGATGTTTTTATGATTTAGTCTGTAACTGGCGTTGAACCCAGGAAATGTTTCGTTTTATAGTTATCGTGCAGACTAATTCAGCCATTGCCACGTTAATTTGATATTCATAGAAAGATGCAGATTACCATTTGCTGACTGGCGAACCTCTGTTAAGAGTACTTTTTGTATGCATTTCCAGTCTCACCTTATATTCGTTGCCAATAAGACCATAAGTGCCCTTTATACTTATCTGCGCTAAATTAATTTTTAACTGCGGAATGCGTACCTGCCATTTAAGATAAATGCCTAAATGCGCCTAAAATTATCAATGTTTGCTGCAGTTCGACTTAAATCCTTAAAATTTCTTATTTTCTGTCTATATCCGCTGAAATGCGTCACGTTTACTTGCACTTTTACCTAAATTTTTTTCTCAATTTTTATATTATTCTCATACAAAAAGTAAAAGTTAACTACTTAAGTCCTTATGACACTACATTTTTTCTGCATTGTTAAAATTTTGGAGAGAGTACAACCATATTAAGATAAATCCAAAAACGTCAAATCGTCCACTAGTGTTATCGATAAAAAATGACCAACTATCAAAAAAAAATTTTAAGAGTGTCAACTTAAAATTTACATTTCGAACGTAAAATCTTTTATATGTTGACAACTTATCCATTTATGCACAATGTCTTTCGATTTTGAGCTTCTTTTTTGACCGTATAATTTTCTTTAGCATTTTTTAACTGAACATAAGGCGGCAACAATTGAAAAATATAATTATTACGAGGGCGGATCAATAATTCCGTGACTTTTCGAACTTCTCTCGTAGTTATATGAATTGCAACACTGTTCTCATCAAGTATTAGACTACTGTCAAATTTTGAGCAAGTGTCGTCATTTACTTTGCGTTTAACAGGTGTTCAAAACATACAACCTCGTGTATTTTTAAACATTATAATATTAAACAAAATAAACAGAGAGATAAAATGAGTGTCCCAATGACATGCCAAACTGACATACAGGCATACCATTATCACATGCCAAGTATGACCGTCTGCTGTCAGCTGTTTTAGGATCCCATATAATTCCCTCATATTCCAAAATAGGTCTTAGTAAGGAGTTGTACAAATGTTTAGTTATTGTAGGCTCTGTGAATTATTTACCCCAACACGGGCTTTATTTACCAACTTAATAATTAATCCATATATTCAGTAACTATTTCTAGCTGATGTCTACCTAGTGAGTAAAGCATTCCTGTTTCGTGGTATAGCATCATTGCTTTAGTAATACATTTTATTTTATGAATTAACTATTAAAAATAATAAATAAATAATTGCTTACTCAACTCACATTTTTGTAAGAAAAACAATTCATATGAATTTGAATACGCATATGGTGTTAATGAACTCAATAACTGAAATATGACCCAATTGTATCGTTAAATTATACTTGTACTAAACAAACTAAATATGACACTGTTTCAACAATAAGCTTAACAATTTCTTCTTTTAAAAGAAAGAAACTGCTACATTTAGAAAAATGAAGTATTCATAGGGTGGTTTTTTAAAGCGACGATATTCTAATGGGGATCTTTATCTTCTATATCTAGTTTTGACAGTTTTTAGTTTCTTTATTTAGTTTACAATGCGTTAAACGCTTTTCAAATCATTTAGAAAATTAGAATATCACTGGTTTTCGCAATATTTTTTCGGAATTTTTTGAGCTGGGTATTCAGAAATGATCTTTGGGGAAATATATATGTATCTAAAGGAAAAAAGATTATGGTTCTATCTCTAATTGTTCAGATTCTACAGCTATACAAATGTCTTTATTGCCGCCAACTATTTCCAACAATATTTATTTGCAATAATGAAATATTTCCTTTACGACAAGAAATTTACAAACAGAAAACATTACAAAACATGCCTCTTTATTTAGAAATTTGTAAAAAAAAATAACTTTAGTCAACGAAAATACTATCAAAAAGATGGCTCAAAACTTCAAATGCATTTTTCTCAGTTCACGATTTTTTGAATTACGACGGTATTGCACCAAAGGCTCGATGTGTCTGTATATACAGTACCATCTCGATAAACCGCACACGCGCTTCTTCGTACACATTTATAATATATAATTCGGGAAATGCTACAAACCAAACAGTATTCCTTTTTTATTCTATATTATATTTTATTATTTAAGCTTTGGAAAAGGAAATGTACCCCATCTTGCAATACCAGCCATTTTGAATTTTATGTGACATCATTTTGTTTTCGTATACTATTCAGAAAATCTTTTCATTTGATAGTCATATCATTGAATTGGATAAATATGAGTGGCACAACATCTTGGAGCGTCTGCCTTATTGCATTTATACCGACGCCATTCTTTTCTTCGTATTGTTCTTAATAAATGCTACCATATTATATGAGTGTTGGTCCGTCATATCGTTGGCTTTCTTCTTAACCACGTACGCCGAGTACCAAACACAAAAACGATACTCTCTTCCCCACCTGTAATATGCCAACAAACTAAATGTTTCCTCGTCTAAACTCAGTCTTTCAGTGAAAATCCCATCAAAATTGGTTAAACCATTTTAGAAATTACTCCGGACAAACAGAGAGACAGACAAAAATTAAAAAAAAAAACGGTAGTTTATGTTTTAATATCGTATATATCGTAATATATCGTATATAAACAGTTAAGAAAATACAGTTATTTTGAAATAACAGAGAGACACTTCAATTTTATTTATTAATATACATATGTACATATGTACATATTAAAGAGTTCCTTATTGATTTTTTTAATAAAAATATTAGAAATTCAATATTAAATATAAAAAATTACTCTGCTATTGATTTACTGCCGTATTCATTTTTTTTATTTATAAAAGTTTATTAGACAAATTTCCATACAAAATTCAATCAATAAAGCTTCTATAAATCCAAAATATGTTTATGAAAAGGGCAGATAGATTAAATATTTACTTTTATATTGTTAAATATTATATTATCAATTATCTAGCAACAACTTAAAAAAATCAAACCTACGTACCAAACTACCACATTTTTCAGACCAAAGTGGAAGACCTTATTACAATACACTTTTATAAAACATTTTGGACTAATACTCCCAGATATGAATGTATTAAATAGCTCACATTTCATAGCACAAAATTAATTTTTTTCAGACAGTATTATTTTTTTAATTTCCTCCTGAAGATAAGATTTGAAACAAAAATGTTAAAAAAATATGTCATTGATAAGAAGTTGTGTTTTATCAATTAGATTCTTACTAAACTTAGTCGTTACAAAATGATAAGATAGAAATTTTTACTGGCATGACAAAACACTTGGAAGAGAAAATGTTTTTCATTTTATATTTTTAGTTCACCTTTTAAGAAAAATTAATTTTAAATTTATGTACATATTGCAAACTAAAACAAAATTTATTGCTTTTGTAACCTTAAATGTTGGCATGTTTAAACACATTATACACTCACATACTGGGAAAATTTGACTTGAAAAGAAATCACAATTTATTGTCATTCTATTAAAGTTTTGATGAATTTAATGGTCTAACACCCACTTTATATGCATTAGAATTTTATTTAAAAAAAAACATTCATAAATTTTTTGATTTATTAACCCTTTAAACATGTGCATTCATATATATATGTACTTTATAGCTATATGGAATAGTGGGAACACAATTGGAACGAACGACGAATTTCGATATCGCTTTCCTCTACTTTCAGCAATGCATCGCATGTGTAGGGGGATTCCCTAAGTGCTGGTCGTTGATAAAAAAAACTTGTCGTATAGGACCGGACTTAGTACGGATAATCGAAAAGCTCGCTTAATAGAGGTTATATATATGGAAAAATGTTTTCGGAATAGTCATAAATTAAAGCAATTTTGTCTTTGATAGGAAGAACTTTTCTTGCTCTTTTGGAAGATTTACAATTTTTATTTTTTTTAACTTGGACCAGTACTCAGGAGATGAGCCATACACATGCGGTGCATTGTGATGGAACTAGAGGAAAGGTATAGTAGGACAAATTATAGGAAATGACGCTTCACTATCTTACAACACTGCTTTTTGCACGTTATTTGTTTTATAGCAGTGTTGTAGTACCTTTAACGCTTCGTTTTAGTACCCACTTTTAGTAATTATTTTTCTTCGCCGGTGCTACGCAATACCGATGAAGGAGAGCGTTCTGATTGGATTGGATACTGCTGAACCCGTTACTATTCAAACAAAAACAAAAATATGTAGAGGTAGGTATGAGAAAATAGGAATCATCGAATTTGAATAATAATTTTTTAGAGGTTCTAAAACAAAGTGAGCAGCATTCAGGTTAGTAGATGTAACCGGTTAATAGAGGCCCGTATAACAGAGGTTCAACTGTACACTGAAAAAATCCATCATTAAAATAATGAAACGATTCCATTAAATGTTCTTCATGATAATAATAAAAGTTTAGATACATGAAATATTTCAATCTCTGTTCTTCTTAAGTTTATCATAGTTCATTATATCAATGAATATATAATATATAATATATATTAATATATAATATATATTAATAGCATAAACGAGTTTTATTTTTAATAAATTTATGATAAAATATAATTAAGCTCCATGATTTTTTCTACTTAATGTAAAGGATTTTAATTTTGCAGTTATTTTCATTTCATTTCATCAATCGTATAAAATATTCTTTATATAAAAAAATTAATTTACTTATGTATGTATGTGTGTGTGCGCTGTATTGTTCAGCTAGACTATATGTACATTTCGTTTTTACTTAGTTCTTTCAGTTTGTATATGAAAAAATTCTCGAAGACTTTTTGGGAGTTGTTATATAAACATGTGATAATATACAAATGGATAATTGTAAAATTATTTAATTGGCTATTGCCACCGTATGTTTGATAATGATAAAAGAAAAATTATGGCAGCCAAGAAAAAAAAAGAAAACGGTGGATAAGACGAGTACTTTATAGGCGCTCCACCAAGGGATTCAATACCTCTCTTCATTCCATTTTACGAATGCACGATTCAAGGTTTACGAGGTTATGTTGTCAATTTAATTTTTTGTCTCAATTTGTTGACTTTTCTTTAAATTCAAATGCAATAAAGCATAAAATAATTTTTTTTTCAAATTCAAATTTCATTGTATTAATGTCAACATTCATTGTATGCATGGCGAGTTTTTTTTCAGTGTACTAGAGTTGCAGTTAAAAATTCAGTGCCTTTTTTGAATGCACCTAGTCGCAGAAAGTGCGCACTGTCAAGCACTAAATCTAGTACGAAAATAATTAGCATCGCTGGTGTAACAATTAATTAAATTTTATCTACATCTTTCGAAACTTTACATTTTGTGGCATTTGTCACTTGATTTGTTTTTTTTTATAAGAATTAATTTCTAAGGCCAGTGTAAATCATGTACAGATCAATTTTGTGTAAATGAAGGGGTTACGAGTAAAAGAAAAATTAGATTAAAACACACCTCTAAATTCACTCAACTAATACGAACTTGAACATCGGAAGCTCTGCCCGTCACTCCCATTAGCTATTTGTCTGTCCGTCTGTCTGTCTTTAGTTGGAATTTGATTCGCGCTTTTCACGTGCAAATAAATAAATAAATTGCTTGATATATTGTGCTATTTGTATATTTAGTTTTACAATATGAAGGTTTTTTGTTTAATGTTTGTGATAAATTACTTTGATGACATTTTTACGATTCTGTTAATTTGTGAACTGTTCAATTCCAGTGTGAAAATCAAAACAACGGTTAAAAATTGGAAATTTCTATTTAAAAAATTTAAAATATTTTTCAATTTGCTAAATGGAAAATTAAAAGCGGCGATAAGCCTCAATGATTTCTGTTTTAAGCAATTGAGAAAAAAATTCCAAAGAAACAGAGAATTTTATACGTTTTATGCTTTGAAAGAGACATTGATCTTCGTGATCTTTTCAATTATTTAATTAAGGCAGAATATTTGTCGATATAAGCAGTACATATTTTACATGGCGTAAATCTAAAAGAGATTGCATATTATTTAGTGGTTACGTTTATTTCGTTAAACATTTCATATGAAATGAATTGTCTGACTTGATTGCACTTTAATGACCAGCGTTTAAAATAAAATGTGTAAGACATAGAGAAAAGAAAACAGTTTAACGTTTTTTATTCTTTCTTGTTGTCGTCCTTTCGCTATGGATATCAGCGTTTTATATTTTTGTAAACACGCTCCACGTGAAAAGAATATCAAATTTCAAACAAAATAAAATTGAAATCCGCATCCCATTGACTGCCATAAGATTTAAAATTGTGCACATTTCATAGTACTTTTTGTTTTTCCTATCCAAGGACTAATTTCTACGTAAACTGTGAACCATGCAAACTTGAATGAATATTTCGTCATATTTTGTAAAGCACTCTACTAGAAAATTATGCGTATTTTAAATTTATCGTTAAGGGCAAGTTTTCTGAAATAAAAATAGCACTGTGTAACAGTGAAAATATACTTTTGAAATGACCTAGTGTAGATTAGATCAGAAATAGCTTACATAGTTGAAAAAAATTAAAAAAACATTTGTTTTAAGTTGTTCAATTTTGACTTTAGATTTTCGGGGTGTAATAGAATATCTAAAAATGGCAAAATTATTTACTCAATTATGCCCATAATCTAAGTACATTGATGTGCATGCCTTTTTGTCAATTGTTATCGGAAAGTCTCAGTTGCGACGGAATAGGCACTAAGCAGTACCGACTTCAGCTGACACTAATCCAAAAAAAAATTGGTCGGTGTTGCCGAAGTGAAATAATTAAAAAATGGCTGCTAAACACAGGTTCAGAATGGAATCAGCGGTGCGCACACTCCGCTATAATCGAAAAACCTGCAAAAGTAGAGATAAAGATAATCGAGCTTTTCTCCGTCTATACCTCCACCACCTGTTAGCTTTCCTATAGAAAATAACATCTAATAGTAGGCAATCATAGGCTGAGCGTTCCTCACGAACGGCAAAATCATATATAAAACACGTTGCTGTTTATTTAAAACGTATGGTGGACTTTGTGACGTAGAAAATCTACAGAAAATTTTCGAGTTGAATTTTACTATTCGAAATTCGATTTAAATCGAATAATAAAATTTATTGTTTATTCTTGCATTCAGGTACTTTGATTGTTCAAATGCAATATTGTTTATGCGGGTGACGAATTTTTAAAAAAAATAATTTTAACACTTAAGACATGTAAACCCACGAATTTTTATTTCTGTATTAAAAATAAATTCGTTTACTCTTTAATTAATTTTTATGTCTTTGATATCTTCTCCCCTTTTATACATTCACTGAGAATGATAACGGGAAAAAATTCCACGTGAACTTCATGATACCAATTTTCACCTCAAGGGGAATAAAAATTTCACGGGAACAAAAATTTTACTCCTTATGTGGGAATATGTATGCAGTTGCCCAACTATGCCGCCATACCATACCCATTCTCTGCGTGTAGCCATCTTTGAATATTCGTCTACAACTCAATAGGTTTAAAACAAGGCTCATTAATTGTCTGGCATTCTTTCGCTTTTTGTATGTAATTCAGGATGTGAAACAAACAAATAAATTTCTAATCACGTCCTTGCGATTGTTTTACAAAAACTTATTTCGTTATCATTTCTCTTTCATTTCAGCATGGAACTCAGTTCGGTGATCTTGGAAATTTTGTTTCTTATAGTTTTTGGCAAAATGTTGGCTTTTGGTTTTGTTGGTCCCGAAGAACGAAAATGTAAATATTTGCGAGTAGATAAATTGTTGAAAATACGCTGTTACGACATGAATCTGAAGGAGGTGCCGCAATATCTAAAGTCATCAGTAGAGGTAATTAAAAAAAATAATTATTTATCTTTTTCTGTGTGTGTGTGTGTGTGTGTGTGGCTGTATGCGCGTGTGCTTTATCAGTTTTAATTGAATTAGATTTTTAATTATTCTGTCGTCATTTAAAGTGATCATTAACTTATTTGAACTTGATTTACTTGCTGCATTTGACAGTTGTTGATGTTGCGAGCATTTTTGATTGCATCTGCTGTACCAGGCTGTGAATTTTAGTTTGATGGATTTATATTTTAATTAAATGAAAGAATGTGCCAGTCGTGGCAACCATTTTTGCATGAGTAAGTTTTTTTTTGTATATCACGCTGTAGACTTTCTTTGTGAATATGTAAATTAAACAAAATTTTTAGCGCGATTAAAGCAATAATTGAGTTGGAAACACAATGCACATGAATTAAGAGTATTAACTGTGAATGATTTCTCGGAAATAAACATTTGCAAAAAATCAACTATTAACGATGATTTCTGGAAAATAAAGTGCGATTGGTACATAAGAAACCAATATTGACGTTTTTATGATAGTGCCTCCGTAGTCTATCTGCGTGAACATTTGCGTGTTCGTTTCCCTCCTGAAATACTGGGTGTTTTTTTAAAGCAGAAAAATTAAAGAAAATATCAACATAAAAACTATAAAAAAAACAAATATATATAATCGAAACATTTGCTGCCTTAAACTGAGGGAAGCGTGAACTATATGAGTTCTTTTTCGTTTCACTACCTGTAGCCGTTCTAGAATGTATTATCCGAGAGACGTTTGCCAATTGTTTGATGGTGGTATTACTTTCGTCTGCTGTGGTCAAGCGGGAACATAAACCAACACAATCAATACGACGCTTCAGTCTTTGTTATATCTTAATTTAAAGTTGTAATCCTACATACATATGTATGTGTATTTCATGACAACCAATATACAAATGAAAAATTTTTTTATTATCCATGCAGCAATTCTACGAACACTGATTTAGTGCTGCACAGATACGAAACCAACATACGCAACAATAATCATATATATATAAACATGTAATATGTATATTGTATGTATACCCAGCTAACATTCTCAATCGTAAAGGTCTCTTCCGAGATCGGAGCAGGCGATTAAATGCATCGACCGCGATGTCGTATTCCGATCGGGCACGTTCTGAGCAACGACAACAAGTGTTTCGTGATGCCGACTCTTCCATATGAGTCGTCTAGGGTGAACCCAAAAAAATCGTGAAAAATGTGAAATGCTTTAAATTTCGGACATATTAAGAGAAACAGTGGGAACACTTAATTAAATAGCAACATTAAAATATATTTTTTATTTCCAAAAAAGTTAAACTGCCATTAACAAAACCTAAAAAAATATTTGTTTTAGCGATTTTTGCAATTTTTAAGATTAAGTTTTGGGGATAGTTTAAAATAAAAATATTTTAAATTTATGTGTTCTTTTGTTATTTAAAAAAAATCGACGTTAACGGCTGAAACTTGCTCGATTGTTATTTTAATTTCGTAATTTTTAAAGTTTTATGAAACCGTGCGGCCCATTTTTGAACTATAATTGAAACGTCTTTGTGGCCCAAAAAAAAAGTTTCAAAATGACTGCTCTATTCCTACTGAAGACGAGCTTTGAAAAAACTGAGTTGAAAAGAAGTAAAAATAATATGTTTTTTGATGTTATGATGACGCATTAATTTTTTATGGTATAGAGAAGAGCGATTTTATTCGCCACCACGATTAAAAAAAGAGTAGTAAAATGACCGCGCTGATCAAACACTCTACCAAATGCTAGTTGGGTAAGCAAGTCTCAATTGAATTTAATTATGTGTTAAATAAAATATACAAGTGTTTTATATTTTTTAAAACTGCATAAAGCATAAGCAACAAATTTCATTTTTATACATATGTATGTATATTATACATGTGCATATGTAATTTGTAACTCAAAGTTTTGTTAAGAGAAAAATCCCTGTATTATTTATTTATTTATTGCTTCTCTTTGCAGGTTTTAGATTTGTCCTTTAATCGCATTAAAAAACTTAAGCGCAGCTCCTTTCAGCCCTACGGAAGCCTCAAATATTTATTACTGTATGAAAATATGATACAATCAGTTGAACCGGGTACTTTTTCACATCTTACATCACTACAGGTAAATGACACTCACGTGAAAACAACAAAACCGTTGAAAAAGAAAAGCAAAATCAGTAAACAAAAGGAAAATAAATAACAAATTTATTTTTCATACAGAATTGTTTTTGCAATAACTGTTCATACAAAAACAAAACAAAGCATTGGGAAAAATTATCAGACTAATTACTTTTGAATTTCACTTGAGTGATTAATTGTTAACAAATCGTTTAGAACATGCAATTGTCATATTAACTAATTATTACTTTGACAACAATTAATGCTAACAATTATTTATTTCCATTAATATAAAATTTCACACAATAAATTTGAGGCTTAATTACATACATATATGTACATACATACATATGTATATCGTCATATGGAGAAGTGAAAAAAGCAGTAAATTGCAATAAACCAAAATCAACGTTTTGATTGACTACGTATGTCCGTACGTAAAATTTGCAAATACTGAACTCACTGTTTATACGTGTATACCAGTAATGTTACGAATACCAATCTTCTCATATCGAGCCTTTGGTGCAATACCGTAGTAATTCAAAATTTGAACTTTTTGAGCTGGGTATGCAGAAATGATCTTTGGCGAAATATATATCTAAAGGAAAAAATATTATGGTTCTATCTCTAATTGTTCAGATTCTACAGCTACAAAGGTTTTTATTGCCTCCATCTATTTCCAACAATATTTATTTGCAATAATGAAATATTTCCTTTATGACTAGAAATTTACAAACAGAAAACATTACAAAACACGCCTCTTTATTTAAAAACCTGTAAAAAAATAACTTTAGTAAACGAAATTACTATCAAAAAGATGGCTCAAAACTTCAAATGCATTTTTCTCAGTTCTCAGTTGATGCAAGACTACAACGCAATGCTCACAAAAGACGAGGAACAAAAACAATATATGTATATTGCAAGTAGTCAAAAACTATCAAAAACAATTTCCTATGAGCATGAAGGACATTTTATCACAAAACTTTTTATAATTACATCACTTAAAAAACAAATAATTACCAGGCAAAGAATGCGAAGATATGTGAAAATTTCCTTGTTATTTTTTAATTTGGTTTTTTCGGGATTAAATATTAATGTTAAAGAAAACTAATATAGAACAAAATTGTTCATCAGATATATCCCTAGAATATTTGTGAATAAGGTTTTTCCCTAAAATAAATATTACTGAAGTTATGAACAATTAAAGCGAGCCATAGGGAGAAAAATAGCATTTTTAGCAAACTTTGTGGTCTCAAGGCACGCCCAATAATTATGCAAACGATCTAAAATTTTTTATAGATTTTTTTTTCTAATTTGGAATCAATCTAAGGGGTTTGCCAAGTGAAAATACGAAAAAAAAAATTGTCCATATAAATTGCGGTCACACTAATGTACATAATAACATATATTATATATGTATGTATATTCTTACATTTTTATTGAGATATTGAAAAAAATATGTTTTATTAATAGGAAATTGATTTATCTAATAATGCCCTGATGACAATACCTCTGGAACTGCTACAATTGCCTTCAATGAGAAATTTGTATATGGATGGCAATGAATTAACGTTTTTGGAGAGAGATCTAGAGGCTTTAGATGCGCCTATTAAAGCTCCACTAGAATATTTAAATGTGGCCGATTGTGGTCTACAAGATATACCCAACTTGGGTATATTACCAAGTAAGTGTTGCCCACAAGTACCTTCCTTAAGACAAAATTGTATACGAAATTTTTATTTTCATTTGCAGAACTTTGGCACATAAATGCCTCCATGAATCCTTTAATGGATTTGAGTATTGATCATTTTGCAAATTTTTGCAATTTGAAAAGTATCGATTTAACGCGCACGCAACTCTCGCAGTGTCAATGTCAACAGATCAACAATCATTTAAGAAGTTTAGCGGTTAAAACGAAATTTGTTCCAGTGTGTGTGGGTAAGTTTAATATCTGATCAGCTCATAACCTCTAAAATAGCTGTCAAAATCGCTTAAAATTTTTTTTTTTAATAACTCCAAAAGTCTTCATCAAATCGATTTTGCATATTCAATGAGATTTTTATAGACTGAGACACCTTGCAATAAACGCCGCAACGTTGGCATGCAACTTTTTGTTTGATAGTGAGCGGTGTAAAGAAGAAATTGGGGTGGAAAAGTTGCATAGCGACATCTGAAGAAGTAATTTTTTTATTTGTTTTACTCTATTTTCGCTTTTAAATTCAAAGTGTTGTAATTTTTTTTACACAAGAAAAGAACGTTTAATTTTCAGGAAAACTTTTGTATCGACATTTTTTGAATTACAATTAAATATGATTTGAATTAAATATTCTTTAAAATCTATGCAGTATGTATTCATACAAAAGTGTAAAATTACTATTTTTCAGTTGAGTTTATTTGTTTACAATATTTAACAACTTATACTATAATAAACAGTAGTATATGTAGTAGTATACCATAATAATTATTATTAAGTGATTGACTGATATATTTTAAATGCCTGCCTACTCCTAAAATGCTTAAACTAGGTACGTTGCTACAGCTCTTAATGTAGACATCCTATCAAACGAACAAGTGTTTAGTAATAGTAGTGGTAGTTTAAATATGTACTCTAATGTTGTAAGGTTTACTTTTAATTTAAAAGCAATTTTTTATAGCAGAACACATTGAAAAAATATAATGCTGGTATTGCATTCTTCTGAAAAAAGTTACAAAAGTATATGTATGTATATATTGGTACTTTTTGGAATGTCACTATCAAGCTGTAAAAATTAACTCTAATTTGTTACTTTAATTTTAATAAATAAAATCTTATGCTTCTTCTAATCGTTGTAGTAATGCTCGAAGGTATCGTTTTCCAAAAGTTCTTCAAAATTATAAAAGTTGCGTTGCAATTCTTTTTTAATTGTATTTATTTAGTAGGCAACACGGCATTATTGTTTGTATTCTATTTTATTATTATATTTTTCACGTTTAAAAAAAGTTATAAAAGTTGAACGAAAATAAATGCTTTGAAAAAATTCAAATGTAAAAGCGGCCAGAGTTTCGAAACAACTTTCAAAGAAAATAGAGAAAAAAAAATCGCGGCGTTTATTGCAAGGTGTAAATACGGACTTATAGAATGTAACTGCTGCAGCAAATTTTATCAAAATCTGTAAAATGGTTCTCTCTCGAACCATATCGAAAATTTGCAAACAAAACAGTGCTTGTTTTAATTTCAATAAACGAATTGCAAATTACGGGGAATAAGTATACTGCGACCTCAGAGATTTATTGCATCGCCTGACCTGTCCTCGTGAGGAATGTCAGAATTGCGTCTTGTTTGGCAGTTCCCATTCCTGCAACAATTGCCTGCATAATTGGTAATATTTCCTATGGCATAAAGCGTCAGAAAGTGCTCCGCGGTCTCTTCCGCAAAATCTGGATTGGCCGTTTACTCCCAATGCCAAGTCTGTCGACTTTAGGATGCCGCTGAGTATACATAAGTTATTCTGGCTCAAAGACATGAGAGCTTCGAAATCACGTTGTGATTCGTTCCGGAAAATGACGACGTAAATCGAATTTAAAATCGTTCATGTATGTGCTTTCTAAGACAGTATACATACAGATTTTATTTAAAATTTAGAAATTTAAGGTAACTCAGTTTTATACATACATATGTATAGGGTGGGCCAAAAGTAATCACCCGGGGCATAAGTAATCAGCCGATGTTCTTTTGCTGTAATTATGTGTATGTGAATATGTACTATATAATATGAATGTACAAAAGCAAAAATTTATACATGACTTACAAAACATTTAAATACACAAACAAAGTTTCATTTAAAAACTGTGATTCCCCGACGTACATAAATCGCATGTCAACGCAAATCAAATTTAGAAGGTACCAAAATTTTGACAACGCAAAGCGAAATAACGAGACGTAAATAAAAGTATTATATGTACTACATATGTATATACATACGTACTTATGTATGTGAAAATAATTTTTATATTATTTTGCTTGGACAAGGTGTGCGAAGCACGCCGCGTTCTAGTATCTAATGACAACAATTAAGAAAAATATTTTTAACACATGTTCTTTTGCAGAACTTCTGGATAACTCCGTTTGCCCGTTGCCATATAATTTCACAATCGACTCGGAAACATTTCAAGCATGTAGAACTTCGGTTAAAATAGCTGAAGCACGCAGTAGGTGGCTATTTATAGCCGGCTGTGCCGGTGGTATACTGGCAGTAATATTAAGTAAGTAAAGCGTAGTAAAGTGTCAATTCTTTATATTTAACTGCTATTTATTTTATGTCAATAGTGATCTGGTACTGCTCTTATAGAAAACGTAAAAGACGCAATAAAAAACTGAGAGCAGGTGCGTTACATCGCAAGAGTTTAGTTATATCGCCCAAGAATGCCATAAATAGAAACGAAAAGGATTTGCAATATAATCACAAGGATGAATTACTATGCTGTGATACTGCCTAATATTAGTTTTAAAAACAAATATAGATTTTAAGTTTTTATTTAGTTGAAATTTTAATTAAAACTACTTCTTTTTCTAAAAAAAATTTTAACAAAAGCTTAATTAATAATTAACATTTAAGCCAATCAGCCATAATTTATATTTTTTTTTTTAGTATTATTCGTTTTAGTTCAATTGAAATTAAATTTTATTTGTCAACAATTAATTAGTATTTAAAAGATTTTTGTAAAGAAAATGCATATTAAAGCCAGCCAGCCAATCACAATGGTGCCTTATTTTTACATGAAATTTTAATTATTATTAAATGCCAAATAAATATAAAGTTAAGTAAAAGCTGGAATATGCATTCAAAATTGCACTTAAACATCCCACCTTAATTTTAAACTAACAAAAAACCGACTAAATAAATATAAATATAATTTTTTAAAGCAAATTAATTGTAAAGTTTGTATTTCTATAGAGGCAACAGCAGTTTCAAATGTGCTATTAAAAGTTTAATGCCTTTTAATATTTTTCATATTTATATGAAATCGATGCACACACACACACACACATACACACATGTATATATATAAGTATATAGACAAACTAGGGCACTAAATAAAAAAATCTATTGCTTAATGCAGTTTCTGAGCTGAGGATGGGGGCAAAGCACAGGGTGGCCCAAAATGAGCGAAGGGGTTTGAATTCCTTAGAACGTTTTTATTATAATTTTTTTTTGTTTTCAGTATTTTGTAACGAAAACTTGTAGAATTTTAAACGCAACAGTACACAATTGAACAACGTGCCAAAATTGTTGAACGTTATTTCTCAAATCAACGATCCATTGCTTTGACTCAGCGTTTGCATATCGTTGTGATTTTAATGTGCGGGTTGAACCATCAGAGTCAACAATAAACCGTCTGGTTCCAAATATTCGACAACAAGAGGCAGTAAGGAGACTTCCTGTTGTCGGCAGACGACGAACGGTGCACACCGATGAAAATATTGAACGGGTACAGGCGAGAACATTCGGGAAGATGAAGAAACAACATCAACCAGGAAAAGTTCGACACAACTTGGCCTCTCACGAGCGTCCCTGCAGATAATTTTGCATACAATAAGAATATTTTACAATGCAAGGGACACAAGGGATCTTTTTTGCTCGACATCTTTACTGAACTAATTATTTCCCGTACAAGCGTTTTTATTGGCCTACGCGTTCACCGGATTTAACCGCTCCAGACTGTTTACTTTTAGGTTATTTGAGACGAAAAGTCTATATCAATAAGCCTAGAACCATACAGCAATTAAAAAATAAAATACGCCACAAAATCAACAACATAACAAATGAAGTTTTGCGAAAGCTTATGGAAAATGTTTTGGGAAGATATACGAAGCACAAAATGGCCACCACTTGCGAGATATAATTTTTCATAATTAAATTAAAAATAATCTCCATTAATATATTGTATTTAAAATAAAAAAAAATTTATAATAATGTCTTTAATAAGAAGTTATAATGAGATCAAAACCCTGCGGTCATTTTGGACCCTGTACTTCAAATTGAGTTTCTATACAATATATTTTGGGTTTAATTTAGGGGACCCCTCTCAGAAGTATTCCATTCGATAGAAAATTGAAAAACAAGAAGAAAAATTAAATACGCTAATTAAAAAAATTAGCGGCAGTCCTTAGTTACCGAGTTATGGGACTCTAAAGTTGTATGGTACAAGTTTCGGAATAAAGAGGATAAACAGAGGAAAAAAAGCTGCAAAAATAATGAAATTGATACCATTTGGTATCGAATTGAGTTGATTCCGTTTGTGTTTACTTTTAAAACGGTTGGTATCGATCTATAAACAACTACCCGCGATCATTTTATTGCGAACAGTTCGTATTTTAATAATGCACTGTTCTTATTTTGTCACCAATCGTTTTGATAATATACCGTTGCTATTTTGATACCCCGTATCCATCGTTCCGATCGTTCTAATATTGACAATTTGGTACCACCTCGTTCTTGATGTGATAACATTGTTATTGATGTAATACCAAATCGTTCTTAATTTTATAATGAGTTCTTATTAATGCAATAATAGATTGTTTTTAATTTATGGTTTTTTTGTACAATTTGTTTTTGTCCTATGTTATTTTTGTACTGTTTGTTATTTGCTGAAATTTCTTATATACTCCTTCGTCGGTATTGTGTAGCATCGGCGATGTAAAATAATTACTAAAAGTATCTACTAAAAACGAAGCTTCAAAATTTAATTCGTCTCCCAGACATCAGAGACGTTATAACACTGCTATAAAAAAAGAAAGAACGTACGAAAGCACAGTTGTAAGATAATGAAACTTCACGTTCTATCATTTCTCCTACAATCCTTTTCCTCTAGTTCCAGCACAATGTACCGCATGTGTAGGGGTCATCTTCTGAGTGCTGGTCCAAGATAAAAAAAAATATATACTAGCTTTTACACACAGCTTCGGTAACATTATTATCTAAATCGGTTGGGGAATTTTAGAGACGCATATATGTTATGCCTGCTGCGTCGCTTCCTGATCCTGCGAACATAATAAACCGACGGAACGAATTTGAAAAAATACTTTTAGATTCCTTGATTTCACCACATATTCCCCGGGCTGAGAAAAGCATTTAAAAGGAAATGCCCCAAAGTGGGATATTGCAAACAAATACCATGCCATACCTAAGCAGGTTTGTAAGTGAATGCTGCCTCAATATTCCCTTGCAAACCTACTTACTGCGGTACAGTAGTCTTTGCTGGGATATATTAAATTTACTTAAACTTGGTTGAATAATTTCGGAGGCCCAGAAATTACCTATTTATGACCTATCTATGTTTTACATTTCTCTCAAATCGGGTGGATAGTTTCGGATACACGGTAATTGCACTCTACCTACCCCGTGATCATAGTTTTATAAAAATATATAGCCCATGTGTTCTAGACGCAGATATATCTATGCTTCAAATCCCAATACAATCGGTTATATAGTTTTGTTGACGCAGAAATTGTGTCCTTCCTCCCCTCGTGGTGTTATTTTTTACAGTTTTAATTTTTGCTACACGTTGGCGTAGCAATTGCGAACAAACCCACAAAATTAAGTAATGACTTTGGTCCAGTCGTTTTCAATTTTTAAGCATTCGAACCAAGCACGATTAATTTTTATATAGATAATTGGGTATATGTCAGATCTTTTCAGAGACTCGGCGCTGAATATTTGAAAGGGGAACATGAGGTTGTTTGGCAAAATTCTACTGTAGGTAGAATTATCGCAATACTTTGGGGCGATCGGAATCAAGAAAAGCCAAGGGAAATATTGAGAGTAAAGAGGCCAACACTCAGGAGACTGGTTGGCATAATAACCGGTCGCATCGAGATGAGGTCTCATCTAGCTCGCATTGGATGGATGCAGGATATCACATGCAGAGCATTCGAAGGGGAGGACAAGATACTTGAACACTCTCTGTGCCATTGTTCAGCGTATAGTCGGATTAGAAGAAAAGTTTTCCAGAGAAGCAACATACTAGACGTGGAATGCCTCGATGACTTGAATTGTAGGCTCCTAAAGAAGTACATAGAGCACACTGATTTCTTGGCTTGATCGATTTATCGATCATGGCACAACTTGCCGCATTGAGCATAAGTTTTTTCCCGTATGGTATTTGGTCGACGCCGCTGCCCCGCTTTTCAAGCTAATCTAATGGCATATAAAATCCATAAGTCTGCAACGCTGTTTCGGAAAATGTGATGGGTGAGAAAATCTTTAGAAAAAATCAAATCATTGCAAACAGACGCCACTGCTGTCCTCCCCACGCAAAATTCATAAAAACGTTTCTGTTTTACCAGGCAAATATCCATTTCATTTTTACAACGAACCCATTTAAAGGAAATAAGGACTCTTTAACATGCAACATGTATGCACATGATACCTACTCGCATTCAAACGCTAACAAAATGTCAAACGGCATAAATGTTCACTATATTTTCGAATATTTTCAAAATGAGATACATTTAGTTATAGAAACATTTATATCAGAGTAACAACGGAACGGCATTTACAAAAATACACAACATGGACTTGAAACTAAAACTTTCATTCATAATTGTGCCATTTTATATGCTGCTGGTTGCAGATGAACTTCTCTCTGCGGATGCGTTTATGAAAAGCGTACGAATCGAGGAGATTCCGTTCGCTTTAGCGCTAAAAATTCACAATAAAACACATGCAAGTTCGCTGAGATCCGCCACCCAAAGAAATAGAGAGAAAAATATTTACGGCCTAAAACGTTTGGATCAACATAAAAGTTTTTTGAAAATATTCAATATTCCGTGTAAGTAAAACGGCAGCTGGCATATGTGAAAGACATCATTTATGCACATTGAAATCACTATCATTCCATTTATTTCATCTTTCATTGATACACTGTTGATGGGACCATGCGTGTAGATATAATTTGCTTTTTTGCGGCCAAAGGCAAATGGCCATTCGTACCGCCCTTTATGCAAAATCGTGTTGATGCAGCCGCTCGAACTTTGTTCACTCAAAATGATACTTTTATTAAGCAATTTTGTCAGAAGTGGATACAGGTTAAGGAATGCTTCCGCCCGATATTTTGTAAGTAAATTCTTAATCGTTGTTTTTTTTTTTATAAAGACTTGGGAGTTTTCAAATCTGACACACTTTTGCTGCACAATGGGAAATTTTGAAGACAAATTGCAGAACATTTTTTTTTTAGTGTACACAGTGGACTCTCGATAATTTGAAACTCCAAGAACTGTGGCAAAGTTCAACGAGTTTTTTTAGAAACCTCAGATTTTTGTTTCAAACTTTAAACTTGAAAAATTAATCTTTTATGCTGCACAGAAATCAAAGCAATCATTCTTGCTTATAGACATAAAGATTACAATATCAGACAAACATAATAAAACTGTTCTGCACAACTAGGAACTCTGACGTCATACAAAGTGGTTCCAATTGACGAAGTATTTTAGCTCTCAAAAACATCGATAACACAGGTCAACAAAATCAAATTTTTTTTGTGGTCTAAGGTTTTATAGTCAATGCATATGGTACTCCGATTCAATGCCTATAAATTGCTTTTTTTGGATTGACTCTGGTTCTTGAGATTTACCGTTATATAGAAAAAGCGGAGGTTGCACCACGTAATTTGCAATAACGCGTTAATTAGTTCTTCGATAGAACTAAGAAAAATATGGAAGGATCGAGAATAAAATAACCTTTAAATTATCTTATTGTACATTTTTTGTAAATTCTTATCGTTTAGGAGATATTCAGCACGTTTAGAGAAAAAAACTCGCTTTTCAAGAATATTTAAAAAAACAGATTTTTTTTAAAGTTTATTAAAAATATTCAGAATATTTCGAATTCAATCGAACTACAGTTATTGCAAATTAAAGAAAATTTTCTGTCGTGTTCAAGTTCACAGTTAATTTATCACAATATTGTGAAGAAATTATGAATAAGATGAAATTTTTTCTTCCAAAAAGTGAAATTTTAAAAATTTTCAGTTTCAGACTCATAAAAACATCTCGTATTTTTTCCAATGTGCCTTTGTGTCAGTTGTTGTCGGAAGGTTTCAGTGCTGAAGGCATAGTCTCCGACGAAGGAGGGCGTTTCGATTTGCCTGTGGATTGGATTCAGCTGAAGCCGTTACTGTTCAGTGACCAGTGAATATGCCTTCGCCACTGAAACCTTTCGACAACAACTGACACACTAATGCACATTATAAAAAATGCTAGATGTATTTATAATTTTAGTCTGAAAATGTGATCAAACCCAAAATTTTTTTGTTTTATAGTCTTCGTGCAAACTACTTCAGCCATCGCCACCTTCGAAATCGATCAATTCCTAAACACAGAAAACATATCGAGGGACCAAATTAGGGCATTCGATATCGAACGAAATTTCTTTACATTTTAATAGAATTTTGTTACAAGTTTTGGCCGATATTTACTTGTGTATATTATAGTGGAAGAAAGAATTAAAAAAAAATTGTAGAACTTTGTTCTTGAAATATAATCTCAGATATCTTTTCATAATTTAATGCTTTCATTATCTTTTTTTTTAAGGCCTTAAAGCGTTAAAGAAGCACAATAAACTCAGACTGGAAAATATTAATTTTCTCAAAATGTTTATTTTTATTCACAGCTCCCACAACAACAGCAACCAATGCAGATGTGGTCACCATCTCCAATAAACGCTGTCAATGCGCAAGTCTTGTTGCCACCGAACCTCCTGTACCAGTTGTTTATTTTGATCGCGATCATATAGGAAATATTAGTTTGGAAACCATTTCCAATACTATAGAGTTCCTGCAGAATTTTCTACCAGCACCCACCAAAAAGAGCAAACGAAAAAATCGTGTACGTTCTCGAGTGGATGAAATGGAAATTGAATAAGAATTCTATTTTGAATAGGAATGTCTGTTTATTAAACCAAATTACATAAAATAACAGTTCTCTAAAAATACTATGTACTATATTTAAAATTTTGTAAAAAGTTTACATGTCATGAAGACCGTATGACATTACATTCATTTTTCATTAATTAATTATTAAATTGATAGAAAGTCAGAAAGAAATAAATACAATATAATATTTACATTTGCTTCCTCCTTATTTTCATTAAAAAAAAACGCTAAAGAAAAATATATGGTCAAAAACTAAGATCAAAATCGCAGATATTGTGCATAAATCGCTAAGTTGTCAACATAAAATAGTTTTTAAATTCGAATCGTCAATTTTATGTTGAAACTTTTTTTTTTTATCTGGGACCAGCACTCAGGAGATGACTCCTACACATGCGAAGCATTATGCTGGAACTATAGGAAAGGGATAGTAGGAGAAACAGCAGGAGGTGAAGCTTAATTATTATTAATACAGCTCTGCTTTCGCACGTTCTCTGTTTTTACATTCGTAGCAGTGCTGAATCTTCGGTTTAGTAGCCATTTTTTTTATTATTATTTTACTTCGCCGGTGGTACACAATACCGACGAAGGAGAAGGAGGGCGTTCTGATGTGATTGTGGATTGCTATCTGCTGAAGCCGGTATTGTTCAGTGACTAGTGACTATGCCTTCGCCACTGAAACCTTCCGACAACAACTGACACACAAAGACACACTAATGCACATCAGAAAAATGCGAGATGTTTATTTTTATTTTCAAATTTTAGTCTGAAACTGGAGTTGAACCCAGGTCTGTTTTTGGATTTGTACATCAGTGCAACGCTTTTAAAATATTTCAAAAGCTCGAACTGAGAATTTAGTTTGTATATTCCTATTCAATTGGACTAGACTTTTAGAAATATCTTTATTCTGCACTACTGTGGCATATGAAATCATTATCAGCTGGTTGCAAATATAGTTGAAACTGTGAGAGGGAAATAAGTACAATTAAAATTGTTCTTATTTTTGTAACTTTCGGAAACTGCTTTTAAGTTAAGTACATTAAAAATTGTTAAATCAAATGAGAGATAAAAAGTGTCCTCCAGAGAAGCGCTACTTAGGAACGTTATAAAATGATCTGCACACTTTGACATTAAAAATTATACCCAAATACATCTTTTGGGCATTAGCGGTTTATTTTTAAACTCTTAAAATTAAAAAGCTTTAAATTATTCTTTTTCTTATTACATGTTGCACTTGAACTCTCTCCAGAACTTGATTTAGTTATTCAAGATTTCATCCCAGAATTTCATGCGACGTATCTTAAATTTATTGCCAATATTTAAAGAAATCCTCGTACTATTCTGTTTAGAATTCTCAAATAGTTGGTAATCACAAATGCTATAAAGATCACGCTGGAATGTGGCTTCATTGCATCTCTCTACGCTACCAATTGGCCGACTGAAATGTTTATTACGATTTAATTTATTCGAATTTTTCCCATAAATACGAGGGTGTACTTACTGCCATGTAGCAAAATGTACAACATTGTATACAAATAATTGCACTGCTTCGAACTGCGTAGTAGTCGATGGAAAATCCTTGAACAATATCGGCGACCTGAACAAATAAACCAAATCATCACAATGCACAACGCCATAATTACGTGTAGCGGTGCTACCCGTGTATAGTGGGGCAAACGAATAGTCGCTGGTGTAGTTAAAAATAAATAAATACAAGGGATATTTTGCTGTATCAATGCTTCTTGTATAGTCCTTTATTGTATTGTATAAGGGATGGTGGAAACCTCTGTCTGTTATCATCTGAAAAAGGAAAGGTGTTTATTTGAAGATAGCAAAACAAGAACGCAAATTATGCTTACATCCAAAAATCCTTGACTGGTGTTACTGTTTAATTGTTGTTCGCCTCTAAAATATTCCATTATTATGCTGTGAGTTTTCTCCGTCATTTGTCGATCATTCATGTGTTGGGGAAAATCAAGGAATGTTTTTAAAAGATTGAAAAAGTTTTCGTTAAAAGAGTCTGTCAAGTTGCGTGACTCCAAAATGGCCAATGCACGTACTGCTCCTTCGTGGGGCACAGTACCCAACATAAAGGGCACCGCATGATAGTTACCACTTTTTAAAATATCCCCCGGATGTCTGGTGAAAAAGGCATCTTTAACATTGGCAGATTCTACTACCGGCCGAAAATTGGTTAAGTGGTCTACACTCCAATACTTCAAACCATCTCCTGCCGCCAATAATTTGTGTGCATCCACTCCTCTCAAGGCTTGCAGCAATTGCTTTGTAGTGAAATGTTCAGCGTTATTTATACCGCTTAATTCAGCTACACGTCTGGCTTGTTGCAAAGGATTTTCGGTTAGACTGAAGGGCACGTTCGCTGTGCCACTTAAAGCAATAGCTGCTTGAAAGAGTCCTCGCGATTGGGGGCTCAGCATATGCATGTGCGTCGATATTGCACCGGCACTTTGTCCAAATAATGTCACATTTTCGGGGTCACCGCCAAAGGCCTTAATATTGTTTTTCACCCATTTCATTGCCAGCAGTTGATCTTTTAGACCAAAATTACCCGGTATGGCTTCATCGCCGGTGGAAAGAAATCCAAATGGTCCCAATCTATACGAAAATGTCACCAGTACTACACCTCCAGTGTCCATAATGTATTCGGGACCAGTAATACTGGGATTGGTTGAACCGCTAAACCATCCGCCGCCATGTATATAGATCATGACGGGTAATTTTCTTAATATAGGACGAAACTAAGTGAAAAAACAATTAAAATTTTGCCTTGTAACTCTTTAATCTTTTGAAACTTCTTTTCGTACGCAAGAACATTCAAATATGGTCTAGTACTACTCAAACATTTCTAAAATGTATTTTCACGCATACGAATTGTATCCAAATGTATTTTACATGCAATAACTATAGGAAAAGTACCAATCACTCACCACTGGTCTATATACATTTAAAAACAGGCAGTCCTCGCTTCCCGAAACTGGATACTGTGGCAAAATATAATTCTTTTGTATACAATCTGACTTGACTTTAAAGGCTTCAAAGGTGTTTTTCCATTTTGGATAAGCTCTCGGACTCTATCAGAGATCTTAACAATATTTTAAATGTCAATTAATGTTTATTACGATATAGACTCACACTAAATCTTAAAT
The DNA here is from genome assembly GCA_963924685.1 of Dexiosoma caninum. NCBI lineage: Eukaryota > Metazoa > Arthropoda > Insecta > Diptera > Tachinidae > Dexiosoma > Dexiosoma caninum. Next base: position 87,918,252 of record OZ004728.1, on the reverse strand, counting down.
CACCCGTTGGCGGCAGAGCGTACGGTATGCCCATGAATGCCTCAAAATGTTGTGTACCAATGCCACGCATTAAACGGCCACGCATGCAGCCAACATATTTTGTACAAATAACTGGTGTAAGACGGTTTTTACTGTGAAAATTGCACAGGACAGAATCCAGCAGCGGGATAATCATCATCCAGAGGATCCTCATCGTTATTGTGGTGAAGTAAATCTGCATAAAAAGAAGAAAAAATATTAAAGAAATTTCACAACTGCAACGTCGTGCAGTGTTGCAATTTATGTACAAACAATTTCTGGGACGAGAAGTGTCCGTCCATGGGAGCTTTCACTGTATTCGATTGTGACCTTGCGTCGGTCTCTTTTAGTTTATCAATTAGCTTTAAGCATTGGTTTGTGTCACTGCACAGTGAAGTAAAAGGGTGGGGAAGGCTGAGGTAGTTATCACGTTGCCTACAAAATCAAAGGTCGTGGGATCGAGCCCAAAATCCGACAAAGTCATGAAAAAACTTTGCATTTTTTCTGATTTGCATTATTGTGCCTTTGTGTGTCAGTTATTGTCGGAAGGTTTCAGTGGCGAAGTCATAGTCACTGGTCACTGAACAGTAACGGCTACCAAAATTTAATACGTCTCTTGGACATCAGGCGCGCTGCAATACTGCTATAAAAACGCGCAAAAGCAGACTAGTAAGGATAATGAAGCCTTCTTCTTCTGTCTATCCCTTCACCATTTGACATATCTCTTTCTTAAAGAAGGTAACACATAGTGGCAGGCAAACATTAGCTGAGTATTAATTTACTTATTATTACTCTTGGCAGAGTATGTGGACAATAGTGCAATATGACAGAAAAATATTTTTTAAATCGTTTCGTAATCTTCGAACATATCAATAAACATACTAAAATCTTAAATTTTTAAGGGTTGTCAGTGACTCAGTAATCCAACACGCGATTGGACATGGACTAAGTGATTATGTGATCAACATGGTAGCACGCTTTCAAATAAAATAAACATTTTTGAAATTGGAATGTAATTGGCAAAAATATAGAGCAATTAAAGAAAAATACACGATCAACCCTCTTTTGTTCTAAAAACATCATAACTCTAAAAATGCGATTGTTATGACATTGACTAAATGGCCGATTTTACCTGCTTGAAGTCGGTTAAAAGTGATATTAATAGGTGTGCCATAAATACAAAAGCAATGACCAAACGTTTGGAGGGACAGATCGACATCGAATGGAAAATAAAAACATGGGAAGACTGTAACCACGCTGAATTTTTTCAACTATCCTACTAAATCCCACAAAAATTTTTATTTATTAATACGGAAACAAATTTAATATTTTTGTTATTCAGGATTGTTCTGTAAATTGAGTGATTTATAGAATTCCTTAACTAATGTTTTTCTTACTATACGAGTAGAGGAGAGGAAAAAAATTCATAAAAATTTTAAATAATGTAAAAAATAAATTATTTTTTAAAAAAGTTTTTTGTTAAATTTTTCCATTTTTTCATAAAAAATTTCTAAGAGTATTATGAGTCGAGATATGAAAAAAAGCATTGTTATTCGAATATTAAAGTGTTTTCACACTGACTGGGTTTAAAGAAAAGCTGGTTTTACATTAAAACCAACTATTAAAGACTGGTTTTTCCATATAAAAATATTTTCTTAGAATCATCTTAAAACATTTTTCGAATTGGTTTTAAATTGATTTAATGAAATACAACATTGATTTTCATATACTAAAGACAATGCTACCAAATTAAAAAAATTAAAACAGCTGGCAATTCAAATGACGCTCAAGGAAATAAAAAAAATATAAAAAAAAATGTGGTAAATAAAGTCACTACCGTAATTTAAAACAATGGACACAGTAGCAACAAAAATTAGGTAGAATATAATGAAAATGCTTTCATCGAGTGAGAACGCAAAATCAGTTAGTGGTTTTAACGTTAAAATCAGGTTTTAACTTTTGGTGTGAAAATACAAATTAATTACAAAAAAACATCGGCAAATCGTCACCCATTACCAGAATTATCTTTGGGATATCAAATGATTTGTAATTACCCGATACTCCCTATAACACGATATACCAATTCCTCGTTATACATGTTATAAACTTCCCAGTATAGAAATATAACGCGGAAATCCCCGTATGTTATACGATGGACATGAAATCGTATAAAATGAATGTCGCGTTTGAAGAGGATAGGGGCAGGCAGTAAAAGATATTTCAATAAATATACAAACATATGTACATTAGACATACAAGCAAAATTGGAGGAGGGCACCACCAGCTGACATCCCATGAAGAAAACAGTTCACAATGAATGTATGAATATTTAGTTGAGTTAAGTTCATAGTTAATCTATCACAATAATGTGGCAAATACTACTTATTAGGAACAAATGACAATTAATCTCTGACACCAGTTGACTAGTTCAAATAAAACTCAATATCCTGACAAAAAAAACAGTTTCCTATAATCGATTTGAAAGAAAAACCTGCTTTTTTTCCTTTTTTTTAAAACCGTAAAAATTCTTTTTTTAAATACTTTTATTTAAAATGTTACACATAAAGTGCTTTTTCATTTAAAAAATTTGTTGTTCTAATAACAAGTGAAAATAATAAAACGTACCGCAGCTACTTGTGCCGCCCATTCTTGGTTGGCTGCCCTCTAACTTAACAAGTTAGAGGATTTTGGTACGGAAGTTTATGTTTTCAAGAAAAATGTGATGGTACCTCCGACAATAACCATTATTCCTTAATTTCATTTGTTTTATAAGGAATTTTTAATTTTTATTTTTAATAAGGAATATTGAGAAAAACGTCAACCCGATTTTTTAACGGCCGCGAAAAAGTGACACTAATTTCCACCTTAGTTTTTTATGTACTTCACGGGATGGCCATCTTCGTTTTGACATTTTGAAAAATTTTCGAAAAATTTTACGCCAAATGTACATGCATACGGAATTTTAATAAAAATTCATATAACGATTATTTATCTATGTATATTTGTTATATGGTTTAGCTGATTTATGTATATGTACATTTCATTGCTAATACCAACATCGTCAGTAGACCTTGAATGCGGCGTCTGAAACACAAACGAGCAAAAAAAGTCTCCTGATGATTTGATTTTACTAGATAAATATACTTTGCGTATTATTATCGAAAAAGTAAAAAATTAGTTCGAATGTCTGGTAGGTTGTTCGAGTGTTTAAAAACTTGTCTGCCAGTTAATTTTCAAAATGCTGTCAAAAAGTAAAGTTCTAGAAAAAAAAATGCTAAACAACTATACGAGTTCAGTATTGCCGTGTTGGCAACACCTGAAACCAATATTATTATACGAGTATGTTCTGTAAACCGAATCCGCAAAAAATATTCATTTTTAAAACGAATACACATACTTAGGTGTTCTGTAAACCGAATTCGCATAATTTTACTCGGTTGAAAATCGAGTAGATAAGTCCGGTCGAAATTAAATCGAATATACTATTTTCCTAATAAATAACTAATGAAACATAAAAACCAATTAAAAATTTTTACTAGAAGTCTTTCTTTAACGAAATTAATTATTAATTTAATTAATTATTTTTTAAATAAGAATAACCATTATTTTGAAAAAATTTTCAGTAGCTTAATTTGAATGTATTGTTAAATAAGTTATCTTTAAGTGAATATTTACGAAAATAGTTTAAAATTTGTTTATTTTTCCAATTTCACATGATTTTAAATCAATATGGCGACCAAATTGTTGTTTACTTCGAAAATCAAAGCTACCCAATTTTTTTTTACAAGTATATGTCCATAACGTTATGTTGAATAACGCAGTAGTTAATAAGCGACAATTAATAAAGAAGCAATACGATTAAAAATTAAAATTTTTTAAAAATGTGTTTTTTTTTTAATTTTTTGAGTAAATTAAATGCATTTAAAATAATTCATCTCATGGAATTATTTGGCATTGAATAATCTGACAATACTACATTTTGGTAACATATGTTTTCATTGAAATATTGACGTTTAAAAAATCTTATTCGAAAGCAATTTCGAATGTTGGCAATCGTGTGATTTTTAGAACATGAAATTAGCATTTATTCGGTTTTGAGAAATCACTCGTTTTTAAATCGACTCGTTTTACAGAACAGGTGGGATTGAATTTATTTTTTTAAAAAACATTAAATAACTGTATAAAATTACCATTAGGACATATTTTTGTATAGTTGTGAGTGACCCTTTTTTATTTCTTATTTTTTACAAATACAACAAAATTCTATCAATCAACAGTTTATTCATTTTAATACGTACTAGTAAATTAATAGAAAACTCGTACTTGGTAAGAGTATTTCTTCATTTGTCATTTTACTTGCCGCATGTACCACAAAGTTACTTGCAAGACAATTTCTTGTAAGTCGACTCACAAGTTCGAAAAATATGACTGTTTGGTAAAAAAGTTTGAGTTGTTGAGTGAGCTTTTCGGACTTGCACTTGCATGTGCAAATGCCAGGTTACACCGTTCAATAAACGTTTGATATTGACGGTGTAGAGAGAAATCGGCGGTGAAAAAGTTGCATACCGACGCCTGACGAAGCACTTTACTTGTTTTTGGTTTGTTTAATTTTATTTTTAAATTAAAAGTGTTGTAATCTAGTTTACTCAAGAAAAAAAACTTTTATTTTTCAGGATAACTTTTGTATGGAAATTTATAATTAAATACGAATTGAATCCATAGATTCTTTAAAATCTATGGTAAAATTTTAGAGTGACTGACTGATATATCAATGTCCGGTCCAAACGATAGAAGTTAATAAGTTTAAGTAGATAAGTTGCTACAGCTCTTAATGTAGGTATCCGATTAATAAAAGATTTTTGGACGTAATACATATGTATATGTAAATAAAAGTAGAAATTAAATAACGTTTTAATAATTTTAAAACGTGTTTGGTATTTTCTTTTTTTTTAATACGTAGTCTAAGTTGCAAGAAGAACAAACTGATTTGTATAATTTACTTTTTTATGCAAAAGCTATATTTTATTGCGCTCGTTTTGCATTCTACTGAAAAAAGGTTCGAATGTATATACATTGATACATTTTAAAATGTGACTGGGATAGTTTTTATAATAAATAAAATGTTAATAATCTTATAATCGTTGCAGTACTGCTTAAATATTTTTTAAAAGTTATCTTTTTCAAACAATTAATTTTTCAAAAGAGTACATTAATCAAAAAGTGTATTTCTAAAAAGTATTTTTTTCTAAAAGTAGCATTGTGCAAGAAGCCTTTTTTTTCTAGCAATAATTATATATTATAAAAGTAGCGTTTGCAATTTTAAGGACAAACATAGATAAATAATCGTAATTAATTTTGACTCGCGTTGAATAAATGAAAAAAAATAGTTTAAAAAATGCATATAAATTACTTATAAAAAACATTTTTGAATGTAAGTTTTAAAACAGAAATTATAATATTTGAGTTAAAGCCCCAAATGCTTTAAATGTACTTATTTCTACATATTAAAAAAAAGTTAATATTTTCATGATATATTTTAAATGTATTTAATTTTATTTTTGTTTAGACAATCAAAAAGCATATTGAAAAAGAAATGAAATTAAACTAAGAATGAGAGCATTAGTGAAAATTACTAAATCAAGTCACCTAGTACTAAGGTGCTCGATGAGAAGGGGATTGACCGATTGACTTGCAGAGTTGCTTGCACGCAGAACAATTATGATCACATTGGAGGATGCGCCATCTCTAGTAGCCTCAGGGAGGCGTTTTGTCTCCCCTTTTGTGGAATATTGTTCTGAAGCATCTGTTAATACAGTTGGAATACCTGCCTTTCAAGACTATGGCATTCGCGGATAGCGTGATGGTTGCGGTGTCGGCATTCCGTCTGGACACGGTGTTACTACGGCTGAAGTTGGCGCTGAGGAGGGTCTGTGCGTGGTGGAAATAATGAGAAAACTTCAGCTTAAATCTAATAAACTTTGCTAATAAAGCACTTTCAGGAAGTAAATTATCGCATTGGCGAAGTTGAAAAGCTTTCTCCTTTATAGTACTTCTAAAGCGGCTGCTGTAACTCAAGCATATTCCGATACAATTAATCTATTCTACGGTTTTCTCTGAAACCTTCCTCTTCAATTCTTCTCAGCTTTTAATTTAATGCAGTTAATCAATTTGGCAAATGAAGCATCATCATACAATGTATTGCAAAAAAACAGCAAGTACTTTGGAACGTGGAATTCGTACACTGCCAATTAATTTCAGCAATAAAAAAAGATACAAATTAGAAAATATAAATTAAGTTAACAAACCAAGAATAACAACTAAGCAAACCAATTGACTGATCGATTTTCAACACACAAAATAAAAACTTGTCTACAATAGTTTGAAAAAAAAACATTGTATGCCGTTGGCGGTAAAGTTGAAAAAAGGTAAGCGGATCAATGCTGTTCAGAAACAGCCGTAGACGGTGGAAACTTTTTCTCCTAAAGATCAGCAAATTAATGTCTTCATAATGATAAATTAAATTTTCATTCACCAGTATTACAAGCAGAAGTCTTTAATCTTTAAAAAAACATGGCTTTTGACGAAGTCTGGCTGGAGCGATCACTGCATGGTTTTTACCAAAGTATATTTTTCAAGTAGCCGCATCTCTACAACAAAACAGCTATACCAAAAACAACGGGCTGAATATGCCAAACTTGTTTTTTACTGCTCTCTCAAAAGCAAACACACAGGCTACAATAGCAAGAAAAACATTAATTTCCAGAACGATCTATATATGTGACGCGCAAAATAGAAAGGGACCTAAGGGTAAAAACCGGTTTTGTTCAGGAGAGCCATTTAAAGATTTAAATACGTGTATCTTTGGTGTACTTCACTTTTATAAAACGCGCATATCTCTGGGAGGGAACACTTTTGGGGCATGGTATCGGTCTCATTCGATGCTCAGATGTTGTCCACATCAAAAAAAAAAAAAGTGAAAATTGTTTTTTTTACCCTTAAGTCCCTTTCTCTATGCGCTGTCACATATTGTTTTTTTTAAGCTCAAAGGTTCTTCTCTATGTTTATTTTTCTATATATTTCGATATTTCGTTAACCATCGGTTAACATCTTCAGGAAATTTTTATTATTTTATTATTATTATTTATTATTTTATATTTATTATAATATAAAAAAATTTTATAAATAAATAAATTATATAAATATAATTTTATAATTTTAATAGTTCAAATAAATAACGGTAGTTTTATTGAAATTGAAATAAATCCCAAAATTAAAAAAGCGAAGCCGTAGTAGTGTCTTTCGACAAAGGAAAGAAAAGTATTGGTAAAAGTGTGTAAAATAAATCAAATAATTGATGAATGGAGAAACTAAAGGAAAACAGCATACGATGTGATAGATTTAGAAAAATTTAGGATATTAAATTTTCCAAATTCTTGTTTCGAAATAAATTTTATGCGACTAAGCCGATCGAGTTTAACATCTAATCAGCTGAGAAATAGGCTTCAGCTCAGAATAGAACAAATATGTCAAATTCGAATGATATTGAGCTCACCTAAATATCGTCGGATAATGAACTGATTCGGTTCAGTGTATTGCGAAAATATCGCAAGTAAAATTTTCGAAAAATTGTTTTTTCCAACTAAATTTTAAACTACTAAGCCGATCAAGTTCAAAATATAATTAGCTATTGTTATCAAGTCGGGTGATTCGTTCGGGAGATATCGTTGACGAAAAATGTCGAAAACATCGTTTTCTTTTATAACTCCAAAAGTCTTCGTCAAATCACCGATTTTAGTAGACTTAAAAACCCAGTGATAAACCCAGAAGTAGTGTAAAATCGCATTAGTTCTACTTCTTTTTACATAAGGTTGTCGTTTCCGGAAGTTCTCTTTTCTTTGATGCCGATTCATTGAATTCGAAGTAAAGCTAGTGATACTAAGCAAATCTACTTTTTTAATCTTTTTTAATCAGAGCAATGGAACTATATTTTTATTACTCCTACGGAGCTATGAAAAGTTGCTTATCACTTTGCTTTAATACTGTTAATAAGAAGGAGGTTATGATAAGTTCCAAATCTACAAAAAGTCTAATTTAATTCAATTTGTTTTATAGAAATGCTTTTGAATTGTGTTTTTTATCACTTAATTTGTTTTACGATTAAATAAATAATAAAATCACTTGCTTTATCCATATGTACAAATATATAAATGTATAAATATATAAACGAATTTTGTAGAATGAAATCACTTTTATATTAATTTTCGACCTTATTCTTAATAAGTTCCTGAGAAGTATACAGTTATTGATATTTCCTAAGTAGATCAAAAGTAGTACCGCAGGAATGACTTGTAATGTTTTTCACCGAAAAGTTTACAAAAATTTGTAAAGTGGTTGGAAGAAATTGATGTCGAAATTTTTCGTAAAATTTTTGTTGTATTTAATTACTCCGTGAAATTTGCTTTGAATGAGTTAAACTGAACGGAAAGGTTCAGGAAGCGACTGCAAGGTCAACCCATTGCCATATTTTTTATTAATAAATTTATGTGTATGTTTACATGTTTCATGCAGCACGAGTCAAAATTAATTAGGAACATTATTTAAATTTATTTATTCAAGTGAAATATTTCAAACATTTTGTTTAAATTCTACTGATTAGCTGGCATTAATAACTACGAATTGCAGCATAGAGACTGGCATTATTTAAAAACATATTATATTCGTATATTATGTGCACGTACACTTACTATTGCGAATTGTAAAACACTTGAAAAATATTTAAAAAATTTAAATTTAAAACAAACCTTTCCGTTATACTTTTCAGTTCAAATGTTCTTTAAAAACTGACAACTTCATTGTTAAAATCTTTCTTTTCTAAAAAGAATATGTTATTGTTGTTGCATTTATGTATATTTAACTATTTTTTTTTTATTTTATTCAATATTTTTCTGTTTCTTATTAGTATTGTTGGTGTTGCTGTTGCTGTTGCTGTTGCTGTTACTGCTGGCGCCGCTGCCGCTGTGCTGTGTTCTGAAGCTGCTGCTACAGTCATTGTAATCAAAGCCGATAACCATTATAACAGTAAAATCTTTTGCTTACAACACGAGAATATACGAAAATCTAAAACATCAATTTGTAAATAGTCTCACTTCTCCATAAATGTTGTTTAAAGAATTTGTTTTTTTTTCTTGGAGCAGTTCTTTCATATACTCGCATGTCAACTACGTATGCGTGCGTTACACCGGAACAAGCAAAATAGGTTTTGGGAAGAGAACATGGTCTCCATATTAAACACTTCCATGGGAGTCACACGTTCAATTTTTGCCTTTCAAATTATAAATTCTCTAATTTTTTTACTAATCCACTCATACTTTTAAAATATTATGGGAGTTTGCTTTCAAATTTGCTGGGAAACTTTTGTGTCAAATTATGGGCAAGAAGACCGCTGGTACCTGTTCTTATGAACAACGAAGACATCTTGATAAATGAATTTGCTCTTAAATTCCTCAAAACTTGCGTGCAACCTACGTCTCAGCTATCAAAATACATTTTGAGAAGTTGTATGTGTAAAAAATTTTAAAGCAAAATTAGAACGTGTGGCTGCAGTGTCAAAGACGATACTGTTCACGCACAACAAAGGTCGTTGGGCAACTTCTTCGTCCTAATATTTTTTTAAAATTGCCCATGTGTTCACATAAGAAATCTGGGGGGTTAATCTATATTGCGATGCGAAAGCGTTTGCGATGCGAAAACTTAATGCGTTGAGATGCCAATTTGGTACTCTCTATTACTTTCACAGATCTTTTTGAAAAAGTGGCAACTTTGACATTGCAAAAGAAATTATGGCATAGATTGATAATAAAATGTTACAACACGACGTTTAAAAAAAGGCAAGTTAAGCAAAAGGGAAGTGTAACAGTTTTAAATTAAAAATAAAGTGATGGATTCTGCGCGTTATGGTTTGATAAGGAAAACGACCGTGCAGAACGAGTTGCAAGACGAGTCTTAAGAGTTAAGACCGATATACTCTCTTTAAATGACCGCATGTAAGAAAAAATCTGTAGCGGAATATGTTTTCAAATACACATTGCTTTATTTTAGCTTTTTACAAAACTTCGGTTTGTATAAGGAGGCGTTTCTGTATGTTCTAAACACTATTCAACACGAACTAGAAGTTTCAAGGAGATCCACAGCAATTCTAATTATTTTTTGAAAAGGTGTGATGAATTCCGATAGAATTGGAAAATCTTTTTTAAGCCCATCTCAAACTATTGATTTTTAAAAGCTAGAAGATAAAATATAAACAATATGGTAAAGTATTGACAAAAAATGTTTCAAAAATTATTGAAAATAAAAAACTACTAAACACATCGCACCTTTTATCGTTTTCAAATCGGTTTTGTGTCTAAGTCGTTTATCAGCACATGCCTGAATAAAAACTATGTGGCGATGGCACGATGGATGGTAGTCTGCACGTTGACTACACAACCAAAAAACAGACTTGGGTTTGACCCCAGTTTCAGACAAAAAAATTTTTAAATAAAAATAAACAGCTCGCATTTTTCTGATGTGCATTAGTGTGTCTTTGTGTGAGTTGTTGTCGGAAGGTTTCAGTGGCGAAGGCATAGTGACTGGTCACTGAACAATACCGGATTCAGCTGATAGCAATCCACAATCACATCAGAACGCCCTCCTTCTTCGTCGGTATTGTGTAGCACCGGCGAAGTAAAATAATAATAAAAAAAATAGCTCCTAAACCGAAGCTTCAGCACTGCTACGAGTATAAAAAAAAACAAAAAAAGAACGTGCGAAAGCAGAGCTGCAAAATAATTAATTAAGCTTCACTTCCTGTCGTTTCTCCTACTATCCCTTTCCTATAGTTCCCAGCACAATGCTTGGCATGTGTAGGAGTCATCTCCTGAGTGCTGGTCCTAGATAAATAAAAATAATCCACTTTTAAAACTTATTACATTTTCTATACTATCGAAAGAATTCTTTCTTTCGTACAATTCTATTTAAAACTTTGTAAAATTTTGTTTGAACTGTAAATACACGAAAAAGAATTATTTTGATATCATGAAACAGGTATTTTGTCCACAAATTATTTGCGTCTTGTTTAGTATTTGCTGAATGCAACTGTCCCTTGGACAAGTTGTTATGTTGCATTATGAAATCCACTAAAATTTCAAACTGCCGTTGTTTTGTTTGTAATATTTTAGCTATTTCCCTAAAAGTAACAATTTAAATATTAATTATAAATGTATTTTCAGAGTGCTTATATGTTTTTCCCCATTTGCGTTTGATATTTACCTAACGCAAGATATTTGCGCATATCGAACGATTTGAAACAGAGTGCGGTGATACCAGACTTGCGAAAAAGGCAATAATAGATGCGCAAACGGATTAGGCAATACCAATCGTTCGATTTCATACCATTTTTCTTTCGCATCGCAATAGAGAGTAACACCACTGTTTAAGCAGCATTACATCACTCATGTATGAAACAAAAAAAAACTAATGAATGAAACGCAGAAAGTAGGTAACAAAATTAGATGTGTGAACGTAGTCTACTTATTAAACTCCAGTTACAAGCGAAGATGGTCAAATCTGAGTTTATCAAATGGATTTTCAACACTATTTGTGATACACATCTGGTATTATTTTTGTTTTGTCTTGAAAATCCCATAATTTATGTTTAGCAATGAAATCTTTTCAAGTTTTCTTTTTCATGGAAGAGTGGCTTGAAAACATATGTATGTATCGTCATTCAGCGAAGGAAATTTTGCTTTAAGAAACACAAGTGGTTTGTCACACGTACTTCTATAAATACAATGCCGGTAAAATGATTGGCTCGGGAGTAAAACAACAGTTGTCAAAGCCCAGCTTTCTAATCTCTGTCAGTAATTAATTAATGAAAATAGCAAAAGAAATTATAAAATTTTGAACGCTTCATATTTTGCATGTCATCCTTACGCAGGGCCCACTTGTGTTCTCCGTATGATTATTTCTTCTTTATCAAGTATATGTATGTAACAGAAGGTAAACAAAATAAAATCAGTTTTATCTTAATTTTTTTAACGAAATATCTAAATATAACTTTGATTTATGATGTCTCTAGGAATACCTTGAATTACAAACACTCGGGTTATGTGAGATTTTTTTCTATTACATATCGCTTCTGACAATAAAATTATTAAATTAAAAAAATACAAGAGATCAGTGATTCCAAGTTTTTCGGAGCTAAATGCATTTTAAGAATAAAAAAAATTACAATTTTCATCTCAAAAAGGCTCACAAAAGCGCACAGTGCCTTTGGTTCTCTGTTTAGTATTGAATTTCTTCATTATTTATTCTCCAGGTATTATTTTTTTTATCTTGAACCAGCACTCATGAGATGATCCCTACACATGCAATGCATTATGCTGAAACTAAAGGAAAGGGTTTGTTAAAAAAATTACATGAGGTGAAGCTTCACCTTCACTAAGATATATAGTAAGATAAGATATAAGAGTTTTTCCTTAACAAATATATTTTTTTTTTGGTGTGTGAGGTAGGGTTGAAAATGCCTTCGCACTTACAGAGACCGTCGTCAGCTGCGGAGAGTGGTGTTACCACTAAAAAATTCCCTCCTCCTCTCTTGGATAGATCCCTTCCCGGGGCCGCTTTCCGCATTAATTCGGGAAGGCCCAGAGCGGCGTCCCAATCATAACCGCCAGCTACGTCTGTGTTCTCCAGGTTTGTAGTCGGCACCACGGCGCCCTAATGCAGTCATGCAGTAACGCATCGAGGTCCCTCTTCTTTCTCCGTAGAACGTTTCACCAACGTATTTTGCCACAGCGTTCCAATTGCCTTCGCAATCGAATAGCCCCAACTATAAGTAAAGTATATATGTGCATTCATACATATATAATTAAAAACTACACTTTATTATTTTAATAATTTCGGTTGTGTCCTTTTTTTATTTCGATTCACATGAAAGCATAATTTTATGAAAATTTTCTTGCCAAAAAAATCTGTCTTATAATTACATTTTCAATCCACACCTCTTAATTTTTTAGCATACATTGATAGATTGTGTGAGTGTGTAGGATAGTGAGTCAAGGAAATCAAAGAAATAAAAATCTCCAGAATTCAAACCAAAAACATTTTTGTAAAGCCGCACTAAATGATGAATTTTATTGAGAAATTAAAAAGCAATTATTGTTGTATATTATTATAACAAAAGCTAGGAAAAAAATTTATTCTGTTTTAATTGTATTATTGCATTTAAAGCACTTGCTACATACAAAGTTGTTGAATCATAAATAAATATTTTATTTGACCGGTTTAAAACATTCAGGCAAATTTCTGTATCTTAATGATAGAAATTATTCTCGAATATTTTTCATTGATTCGTTATTAGCAATTTTAAGTCTTTTGATTTTTAATTTGCTTTAATGTGACCCATACACGTTGCGATTTCTTGTACAAATTTATCAAGTTGTAAAACCAATTGTTACGTTTGAGGTATGGTTGATCAGCAGTTGCTCACCGGTTGGGTAAAAAATTTAAAAAATGTGATTTTCTTTCAACTGGCATTCAAATTCCCTACCAAATTCATGCAATGCTCAACTTTATTGAAGAATATAATAACATGCAAGAATTATGTAAAAGCAATAAATATAAAAGGGTATGAAAATTGCTTTAAAAGTCGGAACTCATGTTGACTCTATTGAAACTATTTCTTAATGGAGTTGACTGAAAAGTTGTTTGGAAAATTGTACCATGTGCAGTAGGGTGGGGCGATTTGAAAATCTTAATGGGCGCTTTGCATTTCTGATTCTTGGGATTGTACTAAGCGAAAAAGTCCACTAGACCATACATCTACGGTGAAAATCGAGCTTCCCCATTTTGACTTGATCAGACTTTTGTCACGTTTTTTTGTATATTTTGGCCTATAACAGCCAAACCATTGAGATTTTCGATCCAATACTAAGACAAAAATTGTAGCCAAGACAATAGTTAAGAACTCTCTAGTACATCGCAAAAGCATTGGAACGCTCCTTCAGGCAGTTTTGGCCTTGTGAAAGTGCAAATTTTTCGTGAAAATATTGATAAATTACCATTTTCAGTTGTTCATAGCGCAAAATCATAAAAATTTTCTATTTCTTACTTTTTCCACTTTTTTATCCAAAAATATAATGTTTTTTTTACAGTAAACTAAGGTGACATTTTTAAATGATAAAAAAAAACGATGGTCGTCTATCAGTCGTCGATCAGTCGCCTCATTTCAAAAAATTTTTAAATTGTAAAATTTGACGTTACTATTTTACAACAATTTAGACGTACATATGTATAGGATATTCGTGTAAAGAGTGATAGAAAAAAATTATCCTTATAAAATATGGTTTTTGCGCTTACGTCTTTTTGGCGCTTATGACCCGATATAATAGCGGCTCATATTGTTGCTTTAAAAACCAAAATTCTTCAAACAAAATATCTATTTTGCAAAAGCTAAAACTTTGATAAACTATATTATACTCTACTAAAGAGATCTTCCGCCCATGTCAATCACGTTATCATCTGCTATCACTGTGATTTCGATGGGGAACAAATAAATCCAAACAAATATTGTAAATAGTACGAGTACGAGTTTGAATGGTTTGATAATGTAATTTTCCTTCTTTGTCCTCCAACAAATGGGTCACACGCGTTCTTTTATTTTCTTCTCTCTTTTTCGTCTGACAATCATCGTCGTTTAGATTATCAGTCAGCACGTCATACTGCCTAAGAAAATGCACATAAAAATTGGCTTTGAACTACATTTAAAGGTGGACGGAAGTGGAGTAAGTGTGATAATAATAAATGGAATAAGTAATAATGGTAATTTTTCGCAATAACAGGAAAAATGGGTGACCTCAAAATAGGCTAAAAAAAATTGTGATAACTTAAATTGATGTTGAAAGAATGGAAGTAGTTTAACTTGGCAAATCATGAGAACTTTATTTAAAACTCATGACGGTGGTATGAACAATCACATATTTCGGCCTAGTTTTGTTCATTATTTGTTTTATTTTTTCATTATACACCTTAGTTATAAAACCTCAGCTTCTTAAAGACACTATTTTAAGAAGACTGAACGTAGCGGACCAAAGAAGTGACGTAACAAATAATTAAATATGTAGTGGCATTTGACAAATTATGCACCTATCGCTCGAATTACACGGTCTTGCTCTATCCTGGGTATATCATGTTACTAAAGAAACAGAATTCGATAACCGTTTAATGTCAAATTATTCGATTAACTCACTGCCACGATTAAATAATTGCATGATTAATTATTTATAAGAAAAACCCAGTTGAAACAAATTTACTGAAATGTATTACAGTATGAATAATGTATACTTGCATTATCCATCGGCTTACTTTTTCGTCTAGTTTATTTATTTAAAAGATATGATATTTTGAACTCCGTCTTCAAGCCAATTTTTATAAAAAATATTTTAAAAATTTATGTACGTATTATGTTTCGCTTTTTCATACGTATTATTAAACTCAATTTGTTAATGTGACTTTTACTACATTTAATTAACAGAAAAAATATAAAAAAGGAATAAACTCCATATGTATATGCGATAAATTTCTAAAAATGTATATTATTTTTGTAAATACAGCAGGTAATTCCTTTTGTCATGCTGTATTATATTTTTGTAAAAATTTTGCTTTAATTCAATATTTAACAACTCAGCAGAACGGAATGACATGCGGTGTTCGAAGGCTGCTACACCTTCATATTCAATGTTCTTTGAGTTTTGTTCACTGTGTGTGTGTGTGTGTGTGGTTATCAGTAGATGTAAATTATTAGCTTTATATTTTTATTTCTTTTTTTATTAATACGAGAAATTAAATTTACCATCATTCCCTCTGATCTGTCCCTTCTTTTAAAGTTAAAGTTTATAAGATTAAAATCAACTAATAGTGATTTCGGTTCTCAAAAAGTGCACTACTTTTTCTGTCAACTGGGAGGTTAAATAGATGATTTGAAAGACTCTACAACTACCTCTCTGTTGACACAAAGTGTACAGATGACGTGTGTAGTGGCATAGAAATGTGTGTAGATAGGAATATCTATAGACGTGATCTACTCAACTGGGTTTGGAGATTAATTGTACTTTTTTCAATTATAAAAATTTTTCGTGTTATAATTAAGTATATTTAAAACTAACTGTAAAAGAAAATTATGTAAATTCTTTTCCTAAAATGAACGAAGGTCTTTGAATTGCTTTTTCATTAAAATTTTTTTTTTTTTTGTTTTGTAAAGAAAACTTGGGCAATTTAAAATGTAACAGTACACAGTCGAACAACGTGCCAAAATCGTTGAATTTTATTTTCGTCAAAAAGCAGAAGAACATCATGATTTTATTCATAATTTAATTATAAAAAACGAAGCCCATTTCCAATTGAATGGGTTCGTTAGTAGGCCAACCTGCAGGATATGGATTACGGAAAATCCAAGAGTAGTTCAACAGCGAGAATTACACCTACTTAAGTGTACCGTTGGGTGCGGTGTTTCGTCGGAAAGGATAATTGGCCCATATTTTTTTGAAAATTTACACATTGTCGCCGTTTCCATCACTGGTGTTAGATATCGGACAATGTTGGGAAATTTTTTGAGGTCAGCCATGGCACAGCATCCGCAAGTATGGTTCCAAGAAGATGGAGCCACAGCGCACACTACGAGACGCACAATGGCTCTTTTACGCGACATCTTTGGTGAACTAATTATTTCCCGGACAAGCTATTTTAATTGGCCTCAGTGTTGACCGGATTTAATCGCTCCAGACTATTCCCTTTTTTTTATCTTGAACCAGTGAACTTTAACGGCAACTTTGGCATACAGAACTTCCTGTTAAAACTCATGTTAAGTTTTAATCGTAAGACAGAGTTTATTCTTCGAGAGCATTAAAACCTTTTTATATCATTTATATTTATAATGTAAAAGTGAATTGTATATAACCAATTGTTTAATGAATTGTCTTTCTTTAATTTATTTGAATACGAAACTAGAGCTATCTGCAACAATAATTGATACTTAAAAATAACATCTTAACAATATTTTCTTTAAATAATTCGAACAGCACAACAGTTAACTTTTGAGATACAAAAAAATTTTCTTTTATACATTTAAAAAGGATCATAAAATAATTAACTAAATTAAATGAACTGAATGCCACAAAAGTATTTAAATAGCGGTGACTGATAGGCGTTGCTTCTCTGTTAATTCTGGATGCCAAATATCTACGATGAGTACTAGACGTAAACCCACACCTTCATGCCAGACTTCGTGTTCAAAACTATCATCGAATATTAGAAATTTCCCTTCTTCCCAAGAACTATAGGAAGGTAATTAGAAAAAAAAAAACAAATGTTTAAATCATAAATTTGAAAACAAAATTTAGACAACGAAAAATTGTCCCACCGTTCTTCATCGGCTACTCTTATACGTGTCCCACTAGGCACCTTTAAACCTAAATGGGCCCTCAGCCTGCAATTGGTGGGACCACAGTGAGGCCAGACATGAGTACCGGCATGTATGACACTAAATTTAACTTGACCTCTGCGACAATCTCTGGCCGCTGGGAATTGTTCTATCAAACTGCAGGTTATGGGACATTTTAGGCAATTGTTTCGTCTTTGTTGGCCGCGAGCATATAGCTCGAATTGTTTCCAATCACCTTTATTCTTAAGATTCTCTGCCTCGTTTACAAAGTAACCTTCTTTACTAAGAATATTTAAACCTTCAGTTTGTATGGCCCACCAATTCTCCTGCATTTTTTTGAAGAATTTCCCATAAGTCGTTTCTTCGATGGACCAAAATGGTTGGGCCTTTAAATTGGCTTCATTGTAAAGCGATCTCTGATAAATGCTGGGGAATAATTTCAATTCAACTCCTTGGCGAAAAACTGCCACAGCCTCACTTTGTTTTCCCAATCTCTGTAGAGATTCACCCAACTGAAAGTAGAAGCGACCATGTTGTGTGCCTTTGGCTTTACTCTCTATACCTTTTCTTAAATATATAGAGGCATTATGATAATCATGATCCAACTGTTTCAAAACAAAACCATAATGAACCAAAGCAAAACCATCTTGGGGCCATAATTGAAGCAGCTCTTGCAATACTCCTTTGGCATCTAAGAGGCTAAACTTTATAAGTTTTAATTTTATTTGTTTCGTTTTATTTTATAATTACCGATCGAGCATTAGAAATGTGATAGCCAGCTCATTCCGTATGGTGGGTTCCAGCGGAAATTTGTCGATAAGTATCTGATGTATGGATAGGCATTGTTGATAATCACCTGCATTAAGCAAAAAAAAAAAGAAAATTAAAATCAAAATTCTGCTTTTTCCCGAAAAAATATGTGAAATGTATTATTACATACTTTATAAGAATATCATAAATTATTGCATACTTAATACATTTCACATATGTACATATTTTTTCGGGAAAAAGCACAATTTTGCAATTGGGGTCATATATGTATATAAAGAGCTATTCCCAAAATAAATTCAGTTAATATAAAAGAAAATTAAAATAAAAATTTTGAATTTCAATAACATCAATAACTCTCTAGAAACAGGAACTCTGCTTTACAAAATGCACAAAAATGGGCGAAGAAAACATACGAAAATATGCAACTGGGAAAATAACAACATCCTAAATTTTGTTTTTATTTTCAATGATACCGAGTGACATCGTGGGCCGTGCAGTAAAAAATTATTTCCTTAATTACAATTTTAATGGCAAAATATATAAAAGTATTTTTTCAAATACTGCACGCACATCTAATTTCAGATTTCTTTATTATTATTTTTTTTTTTATATTCTACTAATTGTTTTTATCTTTTCCTTGAGCTTGAGATATTTTATTATTGTTTGTTTTAATTTAAATTTTTTCCAATATTTCGTTTTCACAATGTAAAACTAACTTCTTCAGGGAAAATATTTTATAATAATTAACAAAATTAACTTTTACAAAAAGGCGGCAAATCAAAAATTAAAAAACTTAAATATTATTAAATTAGATTTCTGTAAAACACTAAAAATATTATAACTTATGTTTACAATGCGAAATTATTTTAACTTGTATTATCTATTAACTAAATGTCTATAACATTGAGAAACATTTAATGTAGCTCTTTTTCGTTGTGTATATGGTGCCTTTATAATCTCTAACATCCCGTCTACAGTTATTTTCTCTATCTAAAATGATTTTATTTTCAAAATCTGGATAATGATTATTATCTTTGCAATGTAAAGTTAATACTGTTTTTGGTGTTGTTGTAATGTTTCTGTATTTTTGATTAGATTTATGTCCAGAAATTAAAAATTTTAGTTTATTTTTTGTAGTACCTACATATACCTTATTGCAACTATCATTATCATTATCATTATCATTATCATTATCATTATCATTATCATTATCATTATCATTATCATTATCATTATCATTATCACGGTATTCTATAAACTAAGTTGGACATTTCTGATTTATGTACTCTATCTTTTGTTCTGCTAAATAATCTACGTAATGTCTTATACATTTTATGTGCTATTATATATTTTTCTTTATCATAAATCTTAGAATTCTATAATCTTTCAGATTACAGTCATTACTCTTCTATTTAAATTATTACAATTTTTATATTGCCTTATTAGTCCAGAGATCAGTGAAAGTGGGTAATTATTATTAATTAAAATACTCCTAATTTTCCCTATATTCGCCCCATAAAACTATATATAACTAATCTTCAATACTCTCTCTATCAGATTCTTTGATTTATTAATAAAACTTTTCTAGGATGTTTCGTATAATAATTAATAATCCTTCCAGATAAAGTAGGTTTTTGTATACCCGTCTATTAGCAATTTATTTCCATTTTTATGACTAATGTATCTAAATACGGTTTTATAGAATCACATTCCCTTTCAATTGTAAATTTTATGTCATCATGATATGAATTGATTTTTTATTTTTTATTGAATTCTTATAAAATATTTTCCCTGAAGAAATTTTACATTTTGAAATATTGGAAAAAATTAAATTGAAAACACAAAATAATGTAAGATCTCAAGCTCAATTAAATAAACTATAATTTTTTTTTTCCTGCAAAACCAATTAAAACTTACCCAGAAATCTCATTCTCTCGATGCAACGCTCGCCAGCCGAACGATATTCGTGCAGTTGATCGCCTTTAATAGTGAACTTCAAATACTTTTTATAAATTTCAATGGCTTCCATCAGGAGAGGATTACTTTTACGCTGCTCGGCATAGTGGTCCAAGGTTTGGGCTTTACCCAAGTATACTTGTGGCTTGTCAGGATATTTTTGTATTAGTCGATCAAAGGAATTCAAAGCGTCAGTATAACGCTTCAGAGTGGGAAAAGGAGATTACGGGAAAAGGATTGTCAGAAGCGCAATAATTGATGGGGAAAAAGAAGTAGACAATGCACAACAACAGCAGTTCATAACAAAAAAAAAATTAAATAAAAGCAATTTTATATTAAAAGCAGCAAATATGAAATATAATTTTAAAATAAAAATAAAAATAAAAATAAAATGCATACAGATTAATGTGTTATAAAAAAATAATTCCATAAATTAAGTTAACATTTGTGATTTTTTTTTCATGTAAAATAATATTCTGCGCAAAAATTATTCAAATTAAAGTGGGTGATTTGAATAATTCTGCAACCGTGTTATTTTCTAATCACAAACATCGAGTTAATTTCGAATAGCGAAAACGCAAATGCAACACATTTAAAAAACGAACACGAACTTGAAAAACTTCCGATCACATACATGGCCATATGAGCATAATTTGTTTCTATTAATTTTTTTTTTATAAAAAATATTTTGTTTTTATTATAAATTATTGATAACGAATTAAATGTCTTAAATCTATTAAAAACGGATTAAAAATGAGTTTAAAGCTAATGCAGTTGGGTTTAATATAAAAAAAAATAATAATAATAATTAGAGGAAGGATGTTTTAATCTAATGATAGTTAAACTGATAAGAAAGAGAGATAAATAAATAAAATAAATAAATTAAATTAAATTAAATTAAATTAAATTTGATAAAATTCAAATGAAGTGCAAATTGTAAACGGAATATATTAATTTACCTCCCGCATCATTTCATCGTTGGCTCTTCGCAAATCTCTTTCAAATAAATCAAAATCTTCTAATGATTGTGGACCACCATCGGTTTTGGGTTTTATTTCTGCAAAAGAAAATACTTAAATATTACTGGGTATCAAATATTGGAAAACACTGCTTCAAAACAACTAATGTACATAAAAATTTTGCTTGGCAACCCTTATAAAGGTTGAACATTGTAATTGGACGGAATATTTTTCCATCTTTTTTTTAATAAAACACATACAATAATAAAAAAAAAAATGATTTGCAAGGTGGCCTTGTTAGAACAGGCGAGAATTTTTTGCTGTATGTACTTTTGTGATCCAAACGTCAAACATTTGTCGAAGTTTATGTTTATAAGAACAAATAAGGCACGATTTTTTTGACCTCATCTATACTGTGAAACATGTGCTGCAGAAACTTTCTTAGTCCCCTTCCACATTTGCAATTTTTAAAAATTTTGCTTTGAAATTACATTATGCAATTCTAGTTTTGCAATTTTTATATTTTTTCACCTACAATACCAATGCACTTACAACAATTGAGAACGGCAAGGCAGAAGAGAATTGCAGAACACTTGAAACCGTTTACACCAAATAAAAATATGCTTTTTTCTTGACCATAAGGGGTCGTTTTCTTTTTAAATTCTTATTAAATCGGTTTAATAAGTTGGCATAATATTCGCCGTTTATTGTTTATCCCTTTTGAAGGTAATCGATGTGGATTATCCCGCGTGCATCCCAAAAAACTGTTGCCATCACCTTATTGGCAGACAAACTTACATTGGTCTTCTTCGGATCAGGTTCGCTCGGAGAAACCCATTGTTTAGACTGCTGCTTTGTCTCCGGAGTACTCTAACGGATCCACAGTTACAAAACGCAGAAAAACTCATTCGGATTGCGGTTAAACAACTCCAAACAATCCTTTGAAGTTGTCACACGTTTATGGTCAATTGAGAGCAAATGCGGTACCCTTCTTGCAGACAACTTTCTTAAACCCAGCTGATCATTTAAAATCGAAACCACACTGTCATATGAAATGCGTATGACATCAACAATCTCACGCACTTTTACTTTTCGATCGGTCAACAGCATATCGTGGATTTTTTCGACATTTTCGGGTGTACTGACCTCAATTGGCCGTCCAGAACGTTCTGCGTCATTTGTACTTGTGCGACCACAACGAAAGCCAGTAAACCACATTTTTACCATTGAAATCGATGGTGCAGATGGTCCCCATAGTATTTATCCAGCTTTTCCTTGGTTTAATTGACGTTTTTTTTTTCGCAAAAAATAATGTTTAATGAGCACTCGAAATTCACTTTTTTCCATTTTTAGAAAAATACACGAGGTTGTATGTTTTGAACAGCTGGTAAACGCAAAGTAAATCACGACACTTGCTCAGTAGTCTATTATCAAGTGGTACTTGATGGGAACAGTGTTGCATTTCATATAACTACGAAGAAAGTCCGAAAAGTCACGGATTTATTGATCCGCCCTCTATTAATAAACCTTGGTTGCTGGTAACACGTAAAAATGCGAAAATTCAGTGAAAGATGCAAAAAGTGCGGAACGTTCCGTTTACAGGTTTGAAAAGAGTCGTGTTGGCTTTAAAAAAAGAGCTGAATCAACCTACGAACAGAAAGATAGCATTCATATAGGCAGTTCATATAAGAGGAATATTGAAGAAGAAGAATATCTTTATAGTCAGAGGCGTAGATAGGTAATACCACAAACACATATGTTTATTAATAAATTTATATTTTTTTTAAGTGTACGATCACTTTTATAACACAGAAATGGAAAGATACACACAGAAACAGATTTCCAATTTTGGGATTTTAAAAGCGAACTTAGTATTTTTAAACACACGTAAAGAAAACAGGAAAATTAGCCAGAAAATTCTGAAATTCTAGGGTTGCCATATTTGATTTCATCTATTTTATTCTCTATAATTAATATATTAAAAAAAATTATCATCTGTAGAAGAAACTTACGCTATTTAACTTAAAATCTTATCGTAAAGTGTAAATGATTGTATGATTGCCTGTTTTAAGGATGGCATAAAATTTTTGCTCCTTCTTCTTGACCAATTAAGTATTTATGAACCGTGATTATATACTATACATTAATAATTTAATTTATTTATATGCGATGCAAATTAGTTTTAACGAAAAAAGAATTTTATTAGCATGATATAAGGAAGGGGCTTATTTTTAGTAATTACGTGTCCAAGTTGGATCGTCAGGGTCCTCATCACTTTCACATTCTTTTGCTGGCAATTTGCCATATTTGACTTCTAATCTGTTCATCAATTCGCTATCGTCTATATCGGAAACGTCTTCATCATCACCCTCCTCCTCTTCATCATCCTCCTCTAATGGATCTTCATCATCTAAATCTTCCGAGCCATCATCTTCTGCCTCATCATCATCATAAATATCATCTTCATCATAATCAATGTTATCATCATCTGGGCGATAGTCCATGTCATGAGTTATTTCTTTTTTCTTTTCAACTTTTGGTTCCTCTTCATAATCCATGTCATATGTTACCTCTTTTCTAGTCTCGGGCTTTACTGAGATCTCGTTGGTTGATTGGAATTTTTGTTGCACATCAACTTCAGTCTCAGCCATTTTCGTTGTCGATGGAGCCTCAACCACAGATGAGGGCAATTTTACCATCGGTGGATTTTGTGTTCCGTTGCTGTTATTGTTATTATGTGAAGGTGCCAATGATTTGGGCGCTTCATCTTTCACAAATTTAGAACTGTTATTAGTGTTTCGATTGTTATTATTATTATTATTATTAAGTAAAGCTGACTGCGAATATGGTTCATTTTTCGATGGCTTTGTAACGACTTTTTGTGGTATCTCTTCATTTGTTCTGTACATGGCACTCAGTTGTTCGAATGTTTCAGGTACATAAACATTATCACCCGCATCGATTTGATTTTCCTCTCCCGTGGGTTCTACTTCTTCTTCAATGTATTCGATTTCCTCTTCGATTTCAATTTCTTCCTCGGAATAATCTTTTGGTGTTGTGTTGAAAAAAATTTATTAGTTAAATTTTTTTCATTATTCCTTTACAAGTGGAGCAATAAGGATAGCACCCGGAAAATGTTCGTGAAAACTATTCTCGATAAATCATATACATATTAAAAAGTTAGCAAAATTTGAAGAAAACGACTTTAAACAAAATATGCCGATTCAAAATTAAAACAGCAAATCCCCTAGGATGTCAACAAATTAAAGCATGATTTTAATTTGTTGTAATTCGTGCAACCACTCTAAGAAAAAACAATTTGAGTATTACGAATGAAGTACTTTTGTTTCTTTATTTTTTTTTATCTTGGACCAGTGCTCAGGGGAAACACTTACATATGCAATGCATTGCACTGTAACTAGATAGCGAAAAGAATAGTGTCGATAATAGACAGGTGGTGAAAGTGGTAGGAAGATAGAGCTTTATTCTTGCACAACTAAACAGTTGCGTATTCATTATAAAGCAAAGTCGTCTCTGATATTAATTTTGACGCATTCACCCCTACCACGAATAAGAAGTGAAGTTTTTGTTCACGTCAAATTTGCATTCCCCTCGTGGTAAAACTTGGTATCATGAAGTACACATGGAAGTTTCTTCCCGCTATCATTCTCAGTGAATGTAGAAAAGGCAAGATGATATCAAGAACATACAATTTAATTAAAAAGCAAACCAATTTATTTTTATAACAGAAATAAAAATTCCTGCGTTCAAGTGTTAAATTGTGTTTTTAAATATTCAGGGGCCAGTTAATTTGGACCTTCCATAAAAAGTATTGCATTTGAACTATAAAAGTACCTGAATGCAAGAATTAACAAAAGTAAAAATAAAGAATTTAAGAAATTAAATCAATAAAAATAAGAGTACTTCAAAAAATTAAATAAAATTATTAGACTTGAAACTATGATGTCCTAGCAGTTCAAGTTAATCCGTAAGAAATGAAGTCGGAATTTACTTCCATTTTGTATACAATTCCCCAGCAAAAATCAAGTGAATAAATTAAAGTGAAAAGTGAAAAAACTCACGGGGAAAAAAATCTTTCACGACAGGGGGAATTTTATTTTGATGTGATGTTATTCACGGGTAATTTTTTTGCGATTGCAAATTTATGGAAAGTGAAAGTATTTGGAGGGACAAAAGTATTCACATAGCGGTGACCTTCTTCGGAACAAATGCAAACCAGCTTAAATGTACACTCAAAAGTAATTAACAACGCTGCAAAAGGAATTCAATTACATATCCACGAACATGATATTATTTACAGGCATACATATGTACATATGTATGTATGTATGTATGTATGCACATGTAATATTGTGCAAAAGAAAAGCAACAAAATAAAATGGCTTATGGGCATTTCCACAGAAAAGTATACCCTGCCCAAAATATCAAAGTTTATAGACGAAAATTTTTAGGCCTGTATTTAAAAAAAAATTCTTAAAATTTTATTATGTATACTGAAAACCCCAAAAATTTATCTTAAATGCAGCGGTGAGAAAAGTACTGCAAATTTCTGTTCATAATTCGAACTCTCTTTAAAATTTAAATCTATTATCTCTATTTTCGGAGAGTAGTGTTATTGTAAAATATTTGTTACAGTATGAATGACCTTGAAAAAAATACAGAAAACATTAAATAAATAAAATCAATAAACGATAAATTAAAACGATTGTAGCACTCAAGCACTGAACGAATATTATTATGTCACTTGGTATATGCTATTGTAGGTAAAACTTATTGCATACTGAAACATTCATACTTTTGATCATACGCATTTGACTTGGATGGCCTCTTTGAAATTTGATTGCAAATGCATGGAAGGGAATTACTTTGCCACAGCTCATGGTAAGGGTCCAGTTGATGGCTTAAAAAGAAAGTGTGACATATGACAAGAACAAAAATTGTTCTCGAACCCATATTTATATTTTTAATTTTATTTATATTTCTACAGAGCAAATACTCGGATCAAACTTTTCCGTGCCATTGATTGAAAAAATTTATCTGGTATACAAAATATACATTTTATACCGTGTGAAAAAAAATTTTTGTCACAAATATCTTTCAGTACATTTTCATCTAAACAAAATGAATAAGAAGAATGTATACGAATAGAATTTCATATAATTTAATAAAAACACACACATTATTAGCAAGAGCTTTAATTTTCTGACATTAGGCAAGTACATTAGGGTAGTAGAAACAGAGATCTGCTGAATAAATACTAGAAGGGAATACTAAAAGTCAATGGCTACTGATGCAGAATATTGGGCATCTCGAGACAAAAACATTGATATATCATTCTTTAAGAGCAGACTGCAAATGGCAAATATATAAAGAAAAGCTTAAAAAGGCGACCCCAGCCTTCGTAAAAGAAATATTTTTTTGCTCTTCGTCGAATCGACGATTTTAAAAACAACAAAAACTTAAAGCTTCATCAACAACCGTTTTTGACAAAAAGATCGTATTAAAAGAATTCATTTGATGAAGAGCAAATGATCTTTTTCGATTCGACAATAAATCGACTTCGGAATTATTGCATCAAACGCATTTTAGACTTAATCGATCTCAGTTTTTCTTAAATCAATATCTTATTCGGTTTATTTCAAGTACGAATTCGGGGTTATATATAAATAAAAGTAATTGTTTAGCGTTTGAAGAATCTGTACAGGATTTAAGAAAATCCGTACGTAGAGTACTTTTGACACCGCTTGTAATCGATTTAAAACAGATAGATTTATTTTTATTTTGAATGTCGGCAAAGTGTGTTTCCATTTTGAACATGTCCATCGTTTAACAAATACAAGAAAAATTTTGAAATTCATGAGTAGAATAGTGGCACCGATTATGGTCTATTAGGCTAGGTCTTTTTGAAAAGAAATAATAAATGAAATGAAATTTCTAAATAGAGAATGGAAATTTGTTCAGCAATTCGTAGCTAATAATTCACATAACAAATATTGAGTTTTTCATAATTTTGAGCAAACGTTGAGATTTAAAGAAACAATAAATTTGCAAATAAACTACACTCCGAAATAAATGGCTTTATTAACTTTTAAAGAAATTGTTGCTTTTGTTTTGCACAAAACTACATTTAATATTTCAATAAAAACTTGGGAATATTTTATGACACCCATTATGATTTTAAGTTGGATTTGCTGTAAATAAAAAAAAATAATCTTTTCAATTTAGAAATAATTAAATTTTGAGGTTCTGCAGCGATATAATTCTGGCATTTTTTTTAGACAAAATTCGATTTTCATTACACGAACAATTTTCCGAATGTTTTCCTTATTTCATTTATATTTCTTAATGTTATCTGCTTCACAATTTTCACTTTGCACAATTGCGTTTAGGTCAAGTAATAAAAATTGTGAAATCGAGTTGTAATTAACCATCTTGCGGCAGTGGTTCATCGATGTCTTCTTTAATTTCGGGTATATGCTCCTCTGGGGTTACAATTGTCAGGCGACGTTTCATTGCATTTTCCGCAGCTGCTTCCTCATCTTTGGAAATAGTCAAGGAATTTTACAATAATTTAAAATGAATTTAAATTGTTTTTTTTTTGCATAAAATTAAAAAAGTACAATAAAATAAATTTAAAATAATGGCTGCATACATACAATAATGGCTTTTAGCGTTGTGCGAGCATAAAATTATAAATAATTCATTAACTAAAAAAGTAATAATTGAAATAAATTAAATTCTTCGAAGAAAGAAAGTAAAATTACGAATACAATTAAATTATGAAATCGAACTTGCATCTAAATGCGAACGAAATTTATTTCGAACATTTTTATTGAAAATGTCATCAAAAAAAAGACGGTTTTCGAAAAAAATTCCAGTTCGCCTTCAGAAAAGCCGGACATTTATTAAATGATAAACAAAGTTCAGAAATTAGAAAGAAAGTGCAAAATTTCCAAGAAAAATAAGATAAACCAAAGTTTGCGAAAAAAAACTAGAATTAAACAAATAAAATTCCACAAAATTTACATGCGGACAAAGAATATGTTATTTATTGATTATATTGTTAAATAATTATTACCGTAATTTCTTTAGCAGACACGTTTAAAGGTTAATTGGCGCTTTTTTGAGTTAAATAGCTTTAAGCTTTAATAGACACATACTGACTAGTAGTGGTAGTATTATATACATACATACATATACTCGTAAATATCATATGTGGCATTAAAAGAAACAACAATTCTATCTTTATTTGACTTTAAAGAGAAACTCACTTGAAATTGGATTTTTCCTAATCAAAACTAGGCGTGCTACTAATGCTAGAGCCAAACCAACGCCAATTTTAATCGTCACTGTAAAAATAGTTTGTAATAAGTAGATGAGTATTTGCTATTTTATTTGTTTTGCACTTTCTTATTTACATACATACATACTTAAGAATTTTAAATAATAAACTACTCCAGCAGCCAAATTACTGCATTCGATTCGAATCGATATTTCAAACAAAATTTTCTTAAAAATGTGTAGAAATTTCATTCGATATCGAATGCCGTAATTTGCTCCCACGATATCAAAAGGAAATCATTACGATATACTTGCTGCACAATTTCTATGCGAAAAGACAATCCGAACAACAACAATTTGCCTTCAATCGCAAAGAATTTCATTTGCTATCGAAGTAAATATAAATTGTTTCTTAAAGATAAAAAAGATAAAAACAAAAGTTATGAGAAAAACTGTCGGAAAAATTATGGCTTTTTGTGAAGTACACAATTATACTTGTTTAAAAATAGGATATCAGCAGGCTGTTTCTTTACGAGTTTTATTTAACATGTGTTGTTAGTTCGTTCGTTACTATGTTCCGGTCGTATCCCACGACGCAGTTAACCCCAAACGATTAACCTTAACCGACTTTACATTAACGTCTGATTTAGCTGACAATGCGCGATCTGCTTAATAACACCATTCTGAATCCAATATGGCGGACGACCCAAGCTTATCAAATAATTTTATTGCAAATCCCTTATGTTAGGGGTATCGATTGCTGAGATAAATAAGAAAAACAAAATGATATCAATATATGTGACGCGCAAAATAGAAAGGGACCTAAGGGTAAAAACCGGTTTTGTTCAGGAGAGCCATTTTAAAGATTTAAATACGTGTATCTTTGGTGTACTTCACTTTCATAAAACTCGCATATCTCTGGGAGGGAACACTTTTGGGGCATGGGATCGATCTCATTCGATGCTCAGATGTTGTCCACATCAAAAAAAAAAAAAAAGTGAAAATTGCTTTTATTGCCCTTAGGTCCCTTTCTCTATGCGCTGTCACATATATTCAATATGGTGGACGAGCCAAGATAGGGGATTAACTAGCTTTCATACGCATGATATGGTTTTCAAATGAAAGAGTTTGCTGAGAAGGATACGAAAACACACAAAATAATGTCATTATAAATTCAATATGGCAAGGTGATGAAAACAATGTATTTATCCACCCCCTTGTAATATAAGCAGAAAATGAAAGCGGCTTTTGGGAAAAACTCGTTACTTTACATTAAATTCAAGATGTTGGACGCTCGGAAAGAGCAGAAAAAAAATTTTCGCAGATGGCCTGGCACTCAGGGGATGACCCCTATACATGCGGTGCATTGCGCCGGAATTAGGAAATAAGGTTTTGGGAGAAAGAATAGAGGGAGTAGTATTTATTGACATTCGATTTGAATTTTCCCATGTTAAAAGTAACTTGTCTTGTCTGTGTGTAGAACTTGGGATCATGTCGTTGTTCACGTAGTACAATTTATGAACAGCCAATGCCGTTGAAAAATATGTTTAAAATTACAATGGCCAACGTTTGTAGTGTACTCCGGTTCATGACGTCAACGCTATCTTCGGTTTTATCATAGTCCGTCGACGAAAGCAGAAACGCAGCTTTGTTTTTACGTGAAACATTAGAACACATGGTAACATTTTTTTGGAATCCAAACTTCGTTGAACCAATACGCTTTCCTCTTGAACCTCTGCGTTTTCATTTCTGCTGGAATATATGTTTTATACCGTTAAGATCCTGATGCATCGATTGTGCGGGTGGGTTTCGGTCTCAATATTTTCGCGAAGTAGACTGACATGCATCGATTGCGCTGATTGTTCTTTATTTTTGTTTGCCACATTATTCCGCTGGTCAGTTTACCGTTATTTAAATTATTGCGAAGTTCTTGGGTCACATTTCAGTTTTTTCAAAATGAGCCGCAGAAGTAAGTTGTGTTTTCAATTAAAAAAAGGGACTAATCGTTAACAAGTAGTGAAGTGGGCATATTTTAACTAAAAAAAAATTATAAATGTTATTGTTTCAAACCAATTGGAGTCATCTGATGCAATAAAAATGAATTTTAGCTAAAAATTAGACAGACATGCATCAATTGTACGTGTACTGAAAATCCTAGAAGGATATAAAAATTTTAAAACCCAATCATTGATTACATTTTCATACGATTCCCAGTAGTTTAGCGGCAGGTATGAAAGAGTTATTTTTCCTGAGCGTTTCAACAAGCGTTAAATTCCAGGATAATAAATACTCTGAATGCCAAATGTTGTGAAAAAATTTTAAATTGTTATGTTTCGGCCGGTTGCTCTGGAAGTTAGATCCTTCACTGCTCATTCGGCCCGTTAAGTTTCTCTTCCAGATGCGGCTTGAACGGTATGAATAAAATTCGCAGCGTCGCAAATCCACCAAACCTTCATTCCGTATTTTGCAGGTTTCGATGGGATATACATACATATGGCGTGAAAGGCCTGCGGCCACGATAAAGCCAAATTGTGTTATTCACCACAGTCTATAACAGTCTTTTATCGGCGCAGCTTTATCTCTTTTCATACGTGTAGCCTGAGTATTTGCATCATCAAACTTTATGAACCGCAGTGCACAAAACGTTTCCCAGTACTGCGCGATACAATGAGAAATTTCTGGCTCTTCATAAGTCTCTGACGATTTCACTGGTGCTGTTTGTGCCTGCGATTTTATTTAACGAACTTAGTAAAAAAAAACCTTTTTGCTGCGTAATTGAAAATTCTAAAAAATTACAAATGGGTACACAGGTAGCCTGACTATAAGTTTGCATGGTATTTTTTGGTTATGTGTTCTACGGTTAATATAATAGATTATTACAAATTTTCCACTTTCATACAAACAAATAAAAGCTTGTCTTTAACAACTTTCTTTTAATATCTTCATAAGCTCTATTCAGACAATCGACATTGTTCAACTCGCGAAAAGTTGAAATCTTTGAAAGAAGCACTGCTAGTATATGAGATGGAATGTTTTTCCTTACGTTTTTTCGCATTACATTTGGAAACGACCGAACCCATGGGAATAGCAATATTCAGTTGTGCGATTTATTAACTTTTATTACGATAATCGTCTCGTTAAAATAAGTATAACGAAATGTTATCGAATTTGCAAATCAGTAAAATTTTTAACGATATTCGTTTTCGCTTCAAGTCAGCTGACAATTTTTGCTCTGGCTTGTGTCCCTCAGCTTATGTCAAAAGTCTATAAAAGTCATTGCATCATAATTATGTGGTTTATTTGCTACGTATTTCTAAAAAAAATTTAATTCTGTGTATGATTAAATTAAATTTACTTTTTTGGAACAATGAACAAATAAAATAAAATAATAACAAATTTTTTGTTTCAGTTTTAAATACGAAGCATTTGTTTTTTTGGTGTTTCTCTTTGTGTTCTTCGTTTATTTTCACAGAGATGCCACTTGATCTCAATGTTTATCTACTTTTGTTAACGTCAAGTTACTGAAACGCACAATCGTTAGTGCATACAAGCTTAAACGTCGACAAATTAATAATTGTCGAATCGTTAAAAGTTACTGAATCTTACTATAGCATAACTGTAAGTTTTATTTATTTATTTATTTATTGGAAACACTGGTTGCTAAGGCCATCGGCTAATCATTTTTAAATTTTAAAGAAGTAAGTGTATTAAGGGATTTTTTTATAATAAAGAAGTTTAACTTATTGGACTTTCATTCTAGTTACCAATATCATACAATATTATACAATTCGAGTATTTTACTACAATCCCATGTAAATTTTTATGTGCAAACAGGAAAATACTTACGCGATGAAGCCCATGAAGGAGCACTGTCTGCTTCATCGTCAATATCATTTTCAGCGGAAGCTGCATTTTGTTTGGACTCAGCAGCCGCCTGCTGGCGCGCCTTCTCTTTCAAAAGCCCAAGTTCGGCAGCATCATTATCGACAATTTTCTCTAACGAATCAAATGTGCCGTCATCATCCTGTTTAAAGGAAATGAAAATTAAGAAAATTTTTTAAACTACAAAAATTTCTTTATCACGCTCTAATCAAACTCACTTCATCAAAGGGATCATCGTCATCATCGGGTGCGCCCTGAGAAGTGGGATTTGAAGCGTCATTTGTTGCATTATCATCATCGTCATTATCATCATCATTATTTTCAATGGTTTTATTACCATCATCGTCGTCCTCATCACCATCATCATTTTCTTCTTGTTCAACATTAGATTCTTTGGTAACATTTTCATCCTCGCCAGTGACATTTTCTTCATCTTCTTCTTCAGCTGTAACATTATCATCTATGTCGTCGGCTGTAACATTATCTTCTTCGTCTTCATCTTCCTCATCTTCTTCTTCAGCGGTAACATTTTCTGCGGTTTCATTATCAGCATCTTCATTCTCGTCTTCAGGCGTTACATTATCATCTTCCTCCTCAGCTACTTCATCGTCCCCTTCAGAATGATCGGCTTCTTCTTCAAAAGGTTCATCGTGATCATCTTCATCATCATGTTCATCATGATCATCATGATCATCATGCTCATCATGCTCATCATCTCCGTCATGATCATCATGTTCCAAAGAGTCAGGACTACCATGATGATCATCATGTTCAGCACGACGTTCATCTACCCAGCCATCGAAATAATTTGAAAATCTGGACTCTGACAGGGGTGTATCCACTACAAAAAAATTACTTAAAATTCACTTTTGTTCATAAAATAATTACAATTATTTATTAATGTTTGTTGTTCGTTTAAGCTGGCCTATCTATATGTACATTTCGTTGGTGTTAATGCCGACTCATTATATTCTACCTTACCCATACAACAAACATTAATAAATAGTTGAAATTAATTTTAAATCGCTTTAAATGAATAAAAATAAACAACATAATTATACTAACAATATCTTTCGCCTACTCACCATCCGATATACCCCGATTTTCTAATATTATGAGACATACCAAGGCCATTAGTATGGTCATTAGTGCAAAGAAAATTATCTTGGCACACCAATGACCTCCTGTACCATGTTCCTCGTGAACATGCAAGAGCACATCTTCGGAACCCATTTTCGTAACATGTACTCCATGTGAGGATTCGTCATCTTGAGAAATAAAATAAAAATTAAATACGTCTGCATAAAATTTATTAAAATTAAAATTTTATCGGGTTTCAGTTAGTAAAACTATAGAATTGTCAGTACAAAAGAAAGCAATAAATGGTACTGGGGTTGTTTCTTGTAACACATAATCAAAGAATTAAAACTTTTCAATAAAGCTATTAAGGGTAGCCTTTGGAGTTTTTATGGAATTATTTATTTTATTTAGTAAATATATTCATTTTTGAAACTACCTTGTATACTAGATTTGCGAGAAAAGATTAAGTCGCCTTCTGATTTTCGGACATCAAATGACTCTAGGCATGATCAAAATTAATTTTCATTATAATAATTGTTACACACATTAAATTTTTTTTATTAAGAACTAATTTGTAATAATGTAATTATTCTTTCAATTATTCAACGTTAGTCAAAATTCATTACGATTATTTATCTATGTTTGTCATATGGTCTAGCTGGTCTATATGCAGCATTTCATTTGGTGGTAATATCAAATCAAATATCTGCAGTAGACCTTTAACCAAATTCTTGAAAAAAAGCTAAAAAATTGCCCATGTTTATACAAGAACTAGCAAAAAATATTTGAGAATACCGGAATATACAAACAAAACAAACCAAATAGCTTCTTTAAAAAATTTTATCGTAATTAATTACCGTAATTACCGAGTCATCGTAATTAATTTTTAAGTGTGGTCAGGAAATTTACTCTTTAAACACTCTGTTACTTTCTATGCAGTAAGTCACAACAACAATTTTAAATTTCTGTTAATAAAATCTAGTGCATATGGCCGCTCACGTATTTTACAAATATACAAAAAAAATTC
Source organism: Dexiosoma caninum (assembly GCA_963924685.1). NCBI lineage: Eukaryota > Metazoa > Arthropoda > Insecta > Diptera > Tachinidae > Dexiosoma > Dexiosoma caninum. The sequence continues at coordinate 87,883,781 of OZ004728.1, read as the reverse complement.
TAATTTACTTTGTAAAATATAAAGTAGACAAACTTGCAATAATTGCAAAAAGTTTCCTTATTATTCAAATTTAATAGATACATAAATGTAGAAAAATATAGATACATACATACAGAAGTACTAAATAATAGTTCGGCTATATCAACACGGCCTGAACTTAATAATTTCACATCTTTAAATTTATATTGAATTTTTATGAAACTTCTATGTAGAGTATCAACTACTGAAGCGGATGCAGTTACTAGTTTAAAGTTAACCAAATTGACTGTTTTTTATCCGCAATCACATCAAATCACGAAATCTTATGAGACATGATCTGAAAATCAAGTGATTTCAATTCACACATTTTGTGCTGTACTGTACATCACACAATTTTTGCATTTTTATTTTCGAGTGTGGCGATGGCTGAAGTAATCTGCACGTTGACTACAAAACAAAAAAAATCCTGGGTTCGACCCTTGTTTCAGTAAATCATAAAAACATCTCCAATTTTTTTTGATGTGCTTTAGTGTGTGTGTCTGTGCGTCAGTTGTTGTCGAAAGATTTCAGTGGCGAAGGCATAGTCACTGGTCACTAAACAGTACCGGCTTCAGCTATAACCATATCACAGGCACATCAGAACGCCGTCTTTCGTCGGTATTATGTAGCACCGGCGAAGTAAAATAATTACTAAAAATATATGCGCAGAGGTCTTCTCTGAGTGCTGGTCCAAAATAAAAAAAATATTAACAATAATAATAGCATGTCGTCGGCAACATTTAACTTGTTGTTCAAGAAAATTAAGAAAGAACACATGAAGTAATTTACTTAAATAGTTCATTATAAAGTTCGCCATGTGGAGAAATAACCAACTGATTTGAGATTGGCGGAACGTTTTAAAATCACAAAATTATATTTTGTAGCTTAAAATCACTTTCACTTAATGTGATTTTTTTCACATACCAATTTATTCCATTAATTTAAAATTGTTCAACTATTAACATTTTTGCGAAAGTCCCCACTGTGCCATACTAAAACGTTTCATTGAACCATGAAATGAATTTTACAAATCATCCAAGAAAAAAATACTATTAAAAATAGATATAAATTTGCCAAGAACAAAGAAACAGTTATTCTCAAATAGTTTAGAAATTATATAAATAGAAAAACTTTCGAACTTTTCATTATGATTCGGATTTCTTTATTTTTGAGCAATAAAACATGGGCGAAGTAAAATGGCTCTCCAGCAAGTCTGCATTACAAATTCAAAATAAAACGTGCAACTGCTGAGTTGTGCAAGAATTAAGATCTCCATCCTTATTATCACTTATTCTTCCTCCACCACCTTCTCTTCTCTACACTATACCTTTCCAATTGGTTCCGATACAATGAATTGCCTACGTACAGAGTATGGATATCTCTACCATGAATTTTTCCTAATTTCTGAATACAAATCCAAGATTCTAATGTTTAAAATTCAACTAATCAATCGACTATCAAAAAAAAAAGTACTCATGGATAGTTATGTTTTTGATTATAGATTTTTGGTTTTGTTTTTGGTATTCAACATCAATTCTCGATTGATTAGTTGAATTTTGAACATAAGAATCTTGAATTTGTAGTCAAAAATTGGGAAAAATCCACTGATGAGTTAAGTAAGCATTATTGTGTTTGCTTTTATAAAAACTTACTTTATGAGAATATCATAATACATTTTATATATTTTTAAGGCAAAAAGCACAATTTTAAAATTCACTTAATATATCTACATACATACATATGTATATGGAATTGATAATAATAGGTTTTGGGCTTGAAAGTTTCTTGACTTGCAAGCAAGTAGAGTTGTGTCGTTCAGCTTTGAGCTAGCTCAATTGAACGATTCAGTGAAAGTGACCGCTCACTTTTTTTGATGATTCTAGTTCAGTGAGTGAGCCATGTTTTATTTTTCCTTCATTTTATTGGTTGATGATGCTAGATACGAATATTTCACGTCATTGGCGATTTAGTGCAAACACTATTTTTTCTTAAATAAATTTCTGTCTTGTAGTTTGTATTTATTTGATTTAAGTTTCGATACTTGAATAATAATAACCTAAATTTTATTAAAATTTTTTATATAAACATTTCACAAATTTCCTTAAAATAACAAATTTCAGCACCAAAAATGTTTTCTATTTTTACCACTGATTAAAGCTGCCTTGGTGCTGTATTTGATTGAATCAAATGAGCTAAAAAATCAGTTCAGAAACAAAATCAACTGAGCGACAAATTCAACTGAGCATAAAATCAAATGAGCTAAAAGTCAACTGATACTACTGAGCTACTGAACGAACTAAACGAACCACCCAGCAGTCCGGTTACTCATTACAAATTGAAAGCCATCCGATTGTATAATATTATGTCAATAGGGAAAATAAAACGAAAATAGTTAATATCATTTTTGAAGCATTATCAGGATCTTTGATCCATTTTTAACCCATTAAAAGGACTCTATATTTTTAGCTGGATCATAAATTATCCGTCTACCAAATTTCATAAACATCTCTCCAGTGGTATAGTGGAACAAACATCTAAACATACAAACATTCACATTTATAATATTATTAGGATTACGACATTTATTTCTAGCAAAATCAGTTGTAATATTCTTCAATAAATAAATAATTTCTAAACATACGAGTACATATCGCACACTAAATCATAAACAGTCACAACTCAAAATTCATAAAGTTTTTAGGAGAGGCAAAAAACTATTTTTACAAACATGATTGCAATTTTATAATTAAATTGTGTTTCACAGTAAAGAACATTATCTTTTAAGGAAAGTTAACTTGATTTTTTAATTTTGGGCTATTATTATCAAAATAAGAAGATATTTTGAGTTGTGACTTTTATATTGCAATTTTTTCAGTGAGTTGTGTGTAGTATATCAAATTATGACTTTTTAATTGCAAATAAACTAAATTCTAATTCTAAATTCACTCCCAGAATCGCTAAATAAATTTACACTACTATCACTATTTGTACGAGAATCAGTTTCTTTACTTGAAATTTTTAGTGTAGATGTATAATGTTCAATATTTGGGCACGACATTTTCGACAGCTAAGTGAAAACTAAGGAATTAAATTTTGCATTAAACTTTTTGACAAATTTTTTAACTTTAAATGATGCACCACAAAATTTAACATTTTTTTCATTAATAACAACTCGAAATAATACTATTAACGTGAAATTAAAATACTCAGTTACTAATAAGCGTTCTGCGCAACCAAAAAATTTAAAGGTGCCAAATTGCATAATCTCGGTGGTCAGTTGACGTCGCTAACACGTGAAAATACGCTTTCGGTTATTTCGCAATAAAGCCAAAATCTTTCGTGTTGAATGGCTTGCGACATTGTTCAATTCATAATCATCAATTGCAGGCCAATAAAAAAATGTTATCACTAAATAAATGACACTTCAGGTGACATATATTTAGCAGCTGAGCCTTGGCAGACCGGCAATTTTGAAACCACTAAATGGATAAACGTTAACTTTCAAAACGTGAAAATAAAAATACTATTTATATTTTTTTGTAGTCTCTACAAGAATGTCTCATTAGAATTTTGATATTTAGGAAAAGGTTGAGAAATTAAATTTTTGAATTTCACAAACAGAAAAATAAATTAAATTCAAATGAAAGTAAATGACAGGTAAACGTGGGTGGCGATGGTCAAAGTAGTCTGCACGTTGACTACTAAACGAAAAATTTGTCCTGGGTTCAACCCCAGTATCAGACTCATAAAAACATCTCGCATTTTTCTGATGTGCATTTGTGTGTCTCTGTGTCAGTTATTGTCGGAAGGTTTCAGTGGCGAAGGCATAGTCACTGGGCACTGAACAGTAACGGCTTCAGCTGTAACCAATTCACAGGCACATCAGAACGCTCTCCTTCGTCGGTATTCTGTAGCACCGGCGAAGTAAAATAACTACTAAAAATAGCTACTAAAACGAAGCTTCAGAATTTAATACGTCTCTTTGACATCAGAGACGCTACAACACTGCTATAAAAACAAATAACGTGCCAAAAGCAGTGTTGTACGATAGTCAAGCTTTACCTCCTATCCCTTTTCACTAGCTCCAGCACAATGCATCGCATGTGTAGGAGTCATCTCCTGAGGGCTGGTCCCAGAGAAAAAAAAATAAAAAAAACCTGAAGAAAACATAATATTAAAACTTTACGCAAAAAGTTTGGGAACATCTGTTCGTGTTTTGATCTTGAAAATTGTGCACTCGCATGTGTCGCCTTTCATTTGTATTATTTAATGTGCAAGTATTACAAATATTACTTACAAATTTTGTATACATTTTACATACATACATACATATGCATTTAGACTTTCTATACACCAAACAGACATCATTTCAGTGCTCCATTAATACCTGGATACTTGTATACTCGTATGTACGAATTTTCTTTGTTCCTTAATATCTAGAAAACTTAATGATCTTTAAAAGATTTTACAAATACAAAATACATCCATAAGTATGTACATATGTACATATATGGGTGAGCCGTAGTGAGGTGATTTTCAAAAAAAGGAAAGTAATAAAAATTAACAGCGGAAAGCATTGCGTTCGTAAATTGCAATTAGAAAACAATCAGATCTTGCAGTTTACAAAAGCAAAGAGCATAAATCGCTGTCATTTATAGACAGATGGAACGTAAGGGAGTGGATTTAGTACATCTGTCCTGTGTCTCTCACATGAGTTACGACTCTAGTAAATGAGTGTTATTTTCGAAATGGAATCTCGCGATTCTACTCAAGTGCTCCCGGGAGTTATGGAAACCCCCACAATAGCCACAACAACAATCTTTAATTTTGCAATCAACATTTTAAAGTTGAATATGCATTTCTTTTTATAAATAATTCTTTTTCTATATTTTTTGTGCCCTTGTTATTTTAAAGCTTAATCTGTAATTCTTTTAGTATAAGAACGATTGTAATATTGATTTGAATCAATTAATAAAGTGACAAGAAGTTTTTTTTAAAACAAGTGCACTCCCCACTTATAACTCGGGCAACCACTTGAACAAACCAACCAACCAATAAAACGATGGAAATATCAAGCAATACTTCTTCCAAAATGAAACGCTTCTATTATTACATTTCGAAAATTAGGTTTGACATTAGGTTTCAACTATACGACCACAAGTAGCACGAATAAAATTAATTGTGTTTTCTTTTCAGCCAATAGTTAATTTTCCCCTAATCATATACTATAAATCATTGTTTCGCTATAACGCCACCCCTTTTAAATAAAAGGCAATAAAGTGAAGGGTGCATACAATTTTCGAGAATCGAACAGCATATCAATCAAACCCACCTCCAGTAGCTGTAAATTGTTGTGTTCTGCTTTAGTATCTCTGCTAATGTCCATCACCAACGCATCATCTACATCGGTATTAAAATGTCGCCGAAATAAAATACATAACAAACTCTTTAGAATTAGTGATATTTATTTGAACTACAATAATTACAAGTGATTGAATGAATATTTAGTTTTGTGTATAAGTTCGTAGTTCCATTCATCACAATAATGTGAATATTACATGTCAGAAATTAATTGAGAAGAACACCCAGAAAATTAATATGTAAGCGATTTTATTATTCAAAATATGTTGGCACATGCGATGCATTGTGCTAGAACTAGAGGATACGGATAGTGAGAGAGATGACAGCTGGTGAAACATCACTATCTTACAAATCTGCTTTTGCACGTTTTTTTGTTCATAGCAGTGCTGCAGCGCCTCTGATGTCAAGGAGACGTATTCAATTTTGAATCTTTGCTTTTAGTATTTATTTTACTTTGGCGGTGATACACAATACCGACGAAGGAGGGTTCTCTGATGTGATTGTAGATTGGTTACAACTGAAGCCGGTACTTTGCAGTGACCAGTGACTATGCCTTCGCCACTGAAACCTTCCGCCAACAACTGACACAAAGACACAGTAATGCACATCAGAAAATATGCGAGATGTCTGAAACTGGGCTCGAACGCAGGACTTTTTGGTTTTGTATTCAATGTGCAGAGTACTGCAGCCCTCGCTTCTCTTTATTACTTTAATATTTATTTATTATTATTTATTTAATCGTTATTATAATTATTTCATTGCATATCGATAAAATAAATTAAATTAGAATTTTTGAACAATTGGAACTTGTGACAATTTGCTTCCTATTAATACCATTAAAGCAAATTTTTCATAGCTCTGTAGGAGTAATAAAAAATTAGTTCCATTGCTCTGATTAAAAAAATAAATTTACTGAACATCACGAGTATTACTTCGAATTCAATAAAGTGGTCACAAAATTCAAACGGTTTGATCTCATTAGAAGTCGACAAATATCTTTAAGAAAATCAAATCCCCAAACTTGTGGAAATTTTTTACTGAAAAAAGCACCTCAAAATAAATCACCTTTTAAAGCCACTTGTACAAATTTCTTCATTGAATAGAAATTCTCACAATATGTCACAAATATTGCAAATGGGATTTACTTGCTTCCCAAAAAATGCCCACGCAAATTTATATTGAGGCCGCCGTGATTTTGCCGCCGATTTAAAGAGAATTGTTTTGAATGTCATTGGTTTTCTTTTAATCAAGTGAATATTTAATATTTAAAATTCTGCATGGTCGCAGTCAATGCCATAAAGTGGGCTGATCAAAAAAAGAAATACATTCTTTTACGAATAGTCCAAAAATCATATGATAATATTTATGTATATGTACATAATTTATTGGCTCGATGTCAAAATATGATATATATGTACATACAATTCCGGAAGTAAGTTATATAAAAACTCTTCATATTAAATTCTTACAATCCGTCTTTTATCTATTTGATTTCACTATGATGTTGTAATGAATGGCGAGAAACTCAGCGCTTCTTCGGTTGGCCAATTTTTTTGTCATCTTCATGAGGTGTATAGACAGATCCATGCAGTAGGAATCAATATGTACCACATAAATGCAGTAACTTTTTGTAGGTGACAAAAAATGTGTGTTGGCCTGGCATTGTCATGAAGGAATATAGCATCTGTCCATGAAAGCCCCTTCAAATATACCAAACATCGTTTGTCGTCAATCTTTTTAACTTTAATTAATTCTCATATTTCTAGGCGCTTGAACAGCGATTCACTGATGGTAACCCGAAGAATCCACTTGCCTAGCGTTAATTCAAGTGATATCCGAACATCGAGCTTCTTTAAATAGATAACGTTTTCCAAATGATTCCAACCTGTGACGTGGTTGGCAATGCCTTCGATACATGAATACCGTAAGTTTGCGTGACAGTCCACTGATCCACTATCATCCAATCAATCCTACTTGGAAAGGTGACCCTTGCACAGAGAAGTCTTTGAGTGGAGATATCCTACGGGAATACGCAAAGAAGCGCGGTAGGGTTCCGAGAATGTTGTTCTGACCAAACCCGGATTCCCTGAAGAACCCAGTTCCAATCAACCTAACAGCACTCTGAGTGGAAATATGAAGATCAGTAGGTAAGAGATTAAGAATCGTGTCACGGGCCGCTCATTCTACATGCCGCGGTAACCCCGACACAAGCAGATCGCTGAATGCTACCCAGCCTGGTCAAATTGTAAGCCCTACGAGCTCCTTCCATCAGACAAGACAACCATAGGATAATATTTGAACCATATTAATAACAAATTTGCCAAAAATTTTCAAATTATTTTGTTTGTGGAATCCGATTATTGTTTCTGTTCTTTTAAATTAATGAAATGTAATAAGTATAAGAAGCAAAAAGCAGTAAAAGAAAATGGATATAAAAAAAACATGAAAATATTACTTAGAACGTGACTCGCCTCTCTACTGAGTAGCGTGCTTCCCTAAATATCTGCAAACAATCTGGTTTGTTTCAATCCAATGGACTATATCCCCAAGAATTTTCCACCGTATACAACTTTTGGGAACTTAGAACATTTCTTTTTAAGGATTTAATTCACAGAAGACTAAATTCGTACGTCATACAGACGGTTCGAACTAACTGCCTAATGAACTTTGACCACAATAAGAAATTAACTAACTCCCCGAAGTGTGGAGAGTAAGTTCACATAATCAAAATTTCAAACATTTTAAAATTAACTAAAAATATGTCCCCCAAAATTAATGTTGTTGGGAGGTAGTTAATTTCTGTTTTGGGAACTTAGTTCATGCCGCCGCACTAAAATTTTAATGGAAAGTGCAGCATTTAATAAATAAAAGGAGGCTTAGGATTATGCCGGTTTACAAAGCGCTCTCATCGCTCTAAGTTGATCAGATTTGAAGGATACGCCCAAAGCACCATGCCTAAAGCAAATTAGATACATCCATATGTATCTAATCTCGCTCCTTAAATAATGTTTAACCTCCTCGGATGCTAATAATACATACATATTTTTTACTTACTTCTCTCATGCTCTTTATGATTTTTTTAATTAAAGCAATTCTTCTTGAATTTACAAATAAATTAATTTAGCGTCAAGTGAAATTTTAATACATCCCAGGTAGCATTTTCAATCGTGGAGGAGTCTGCTGGGAATCTCATAAAGAGTGTTTGTGATCGTCGACTAGTGCATTTTTTCATCGTAGAAGATTTCTCGCACGAGAGAAACTATTCCACGAACTGATTATTCTCTGAGAAAATGTTTAAAAAAGGCAATAATTAAAAGAAAGAGCACATGCTTTTGTTATTGTTACTCATGAGATCATCGTCAGCATTTTCTTTTAAGCAAATGCTACACGATCAATGTTCAGCTTCAATATTTGTCATTGTGTGCGTTATTTTATAAAAAATAGTCACACTTATACGTATATGTGTGAATATTTTTTATAAAATAACGCACACAATGACAAATTTTGGAGCTGAACATTGATCGTGTAGCATTCATTTGCTTTAAACACAATCATATGGCCAATGCTAGCTGGGATATTATTTTAATTAAATCATATCGCACTAACAGCCCCACACACACGCACACAAGTTTATTCATTTTAAAACAAAACAATCGAAAAACTGCAGCGTCAACTACAACAAAAATTATAAATAAATTACAGTGCACTCGTGATAATATGAACACCACGAAATATGAATGATTTTTTCCTTCCATTGACTATTATAAAATCTGAACTAGTGCGAAGCCTTAAAATATGAACAGCTTCTTCTCGAATTTTTTGACGGGTTTTAACTAGACAGTCTAAATCAAAAGGGTAGTGGTTAAAATATAATTCAACTGCATAATAACACTTTGCTACAGCAAAATTATGCAGGTGTTCTCATGTACCAATTCTGTTTTGTTGGAGTCATAGAGAACGAAAATGCCTTTAGTTTTTTATGTCACTTCAAAAACTGTTTTTATAATGGTAAATGTAGTGAAAAGCGTGTTTTTTAAAGTTTCAAATTGAAAGAGTTGTAAGTACGGGATTTCCTTGGCCTTAAAAAAGAATAAATGTAATGAAATGCTTTTTTGCCGCACACTAAATGAATGCTAAACTTACTTTCTAATTTTGAAAACCCGTCCTCAGTATGCATAGCGTTCGCTATAATTTCCAAATGTTTTGCATATTTTATGACAATTTTTATTTTTTATTTTCTTATTTATTTATCAATCAGAATAACCTAGATACATACGTACTGTTTATATGGGAGCTAAAGATCAGTCTCTATTTTGACATACAAGCTCTTGCTCGCCTTGAATTTGTTAATAAATAGAATTCGAATTTCTTCATAAACTGCTTTACCACGCACCATTGTTTAGTAAATAGTCAAAATTCAAAGACAACACGGTAAAAAATTCCATGTTTCTACTTTTATTATAACGGTACATTTAAATTTTTTCATTATGATGGACTTTTTATTAACTTTAAGACGAATTTATGCACTCTATGAATTAATAGTGGTCAAATAATTTTTTATGCAAATATCAACTTTTATGCAATAATCAATGCCAACATTTTATCTTAATATGTATAGTTTTTTTTTTATAAATTTAAAGACAATAAAATAATTTTTGGAAAAACTATAGCTTATGAGGCGCAGTTAATATTATTTTCTAAAATATGTACCTTTGAAAATTTATTTGTCCAAAAATTTATGGTGTATGAAATAATTGTTAGGAGTCGTAAATTGTCTTCAGCTGTCAAAAAAAAGGTGTCGCATTCGAAAGATATTGAGCTCACTTCGATGTCGTGAGATAATGAACCGATTCGGTTCAGTAGATTTCGTAAAAAATTGCTTTTTCCAAATAAATTTTTAACTACTTTCCCGAGGTGTCGGGGCGCGCTGTGAAGGGTTTAAGCTCGTCTATCCAGAACTCGAGGTGGTTTGGAAGCGATGAGGCGGGATAAAGACTGATACCGGTCAGGCGACACAATGGGACATGGCGGCCTGCTAACCTAACCTAACCTAGTATATAATTATGATTGTCTGTAAAGGTATCAATTATCAGCTTCAACCTAGTGAAGAAATGACTTCAAAAGTCTTTATCAAATTGAGTTAGATAATCAACCAATTTTTATAGACTTGAAACATATTTCGTTTACTGCAAGCTTGACAAATGTCTGTAAAGTGGTTCGACAGATTTTGATGCCGAAAATTTGCGGAAAAAAAATATTTTTTTGTTTTAATTTACTTCATATCAAATCGATTTTCGATACGCATTAAGTTTTCTGAACTTAACAACCTTGGCGATTGCTGCAAATTTGCTTTGAATGAGTTGAATTTAGCCAGAAATTTCACTACCGATCAACCAATTCCAATATTTTTTTTTTATCAATTGTTTTGTTTTTTTAAATCTAAATAATAATAAATAAAAAATTTTACATAAGGCTTACTTTTATTTTTATGCTAAAAACGTTTTTAAACGGAAATCAGATGCCATTCGCAAAAGTGACATCATTTTAATTAGTTCATATTATCGCGATTTCACTATATTATACAAAATTGAACAGAAACTGTTTACTAAGTGATAAGATTAACAAAAAAAATAGAATAAAGATGTTTAAATAAATTTTTATTCTTATTTCTTTCGAGATCTTTTTTTTCTTCTCTTTCACTTTTTACAAGACTGGTGTGTAGTTTAAAAAGAGCAATACATACGAAAAAGAAAACAAAATTAATAGCAATAAGAAATATGACTGCTTTTAGATTGAGCAATTTTTCTTGAAGGTAAATGTTGATCATGAAATTAATACCAGAAAAACGATTGAATTGATTTTCCTAAATCCATTCATATTTTAATTGATTACAATCAAAATTAAATCCGAATCAAAATCTTAGTGAAGTGCTGGTGGTTGAGTATTTATTGTGTTGGTTCGGCAACCGAAAGGATCTGGGTTCAATTCCCGCCCTTCGGTGAAGTAAAATAATAGCTTAAAAATAATGCGCCAAAAATAACATCAGAGTCGCCGCAACTTTGCTTTATAATTAAACACGCAACTGCAGAGTTGTGAATTATGCTCTATCTTCCTACCACTTTCACCACCATTCTATTCTGTACACTATACTTCAATCTCTCTCTATCTAGTTCCAGCGCAATTCATTGTATATACATAAATATGGGATTTCCCCTAAGCACTGGTCCAAGAAAAAAAATTACTCTAGAACCAAAACTACAACTCTTATTCATCAAATTTCTTACTACCCAAATGTAAAGAGTGTCCCAACAAGAACGCAAGACTTAAATGACTGATGCAGCAATTGAATTGTTTCTCTGGCTGTATGACATGTGGCGCCGTCTTGTTGAAACCACATGCCCTCCACATTTATTTCTTCAATTCTAGGCACGAAAAAACTGGTTATCATTTCACGATACCGAACACCATTGACTGTTTGCGCTTAGCCTGCCTCATTTTAATAAAAAAAAAAGGTCCAATGATTTCGCCAGCCCAAAATCCACACCACACAGTGACACGTTGAGGATGCATTTGCTTCTCGTGAATCACTCGAGGATTTTCTTCACACCAAATGCGACAATTCTGCCTATTGACGAAGCCATCAAGATGGAAATGGGCCTCGTCACTGAAGATGATTTTATCGGCAAAATCAGCATTTTCATGTTGTCTCTCCAATACCCAATTAACGAACTCCCTTCGCTGTCCATGGTCAGCTGGCTTCAGTTCCTGAGTCAATTGAACTTTGTATGCATGAAGATGCAAATCTTTCGTCCAAATTCGCAGCATAGTGGATTTGGAGACACCAATTTGCTGAGCTCGGTGTCGAATTGAGGTGGATGGAGTTTGAGCGACATCATCACGTACAGCTGCGACATTTTCGGTCGATGGACCTGGTCGAAGGCGCGTTGTAGTCTTTACATCACTAACAGACCCAGTTTCGGCAAGTTTATCCATTAATCTCTTTACAGTTGACTCTTTTGGAGCATTGTTGTGACCCCAAATTGATCGCAATTTGCGAAATGTAGCCGCAAAACTTTCAGCGTTTTGGTAAAACAATTTCACAATGAGAATGCGTTGTTCATTCGTGTAGCGCTCCATCTTTACTAACCTCGTACCTTCTACTAGCAAACAATAATAATTGTTCACATGTCAAACAATGACACTTCGAATGGCGCCAAATTTAAATCTTGCGTTCTTTTTGGGACACCCTTTACAAACAAAAACAAAACAAACATACACATATGGGTACATACCCAGTTAGCATTTCGAAGATCATTTGTTTAAAAATCACCGTAATGAGACTTCTGCGAGTACTTAAGGTCATCAAAAACTGATTAATCTCATACATATTTCAAAAAATATTCGAGAATGACTCGCGGTTGTGATTTAAAAGTCTTTGTTTGTAAATGCAATAACAAATTGTGTAGCAACGACTATAAATAAAATTAGAAAAATTAGAACTTTAAACTAAAAAAAAAGGAACGGTTTGAAAGATTTCATAGTCCACACAAATCTTCGATCTAAAACTAAGCGAAATCGCATAAGTGAGCATGGTACCAGCCATACAAAGATAATATTGTTTTTTTTTATATCTCGAGCAGCGTTAAAGCTGAAGTTTCTCATTTTGGTCTGAATGACTTGAGTTGCTTCGGCCACTTTCATTATAGCTACAGAGCTGAAATTCAGTATACGGTAGAGTAAATTATGCAAAAAATATAAAAAGTGGCAATTTTTATCAGGTGGACTGGGATGACCCGTTTTCGCATGTGCCACTCCCATTCGATATACAGGAGCGGACTCTTCATTGAGCCGGAGAGCTGAAATTGGATATACGGGTAGACACTCGGAAGGTAGAGAAGAGAAGTAAAACATAGATAGATCTGCGTCTAGATCAGAATCAGGCAAAATGCCGCCCATGAGCGCTTTGTTATTCTCCTATTTACACGTAGTTAAACACGCATATTGTAGAGAATTAAACAATATTACCCATGCTGGCTTGAGCATTCATTTCTCCTCAGGAAATAATTTTGTTCTCTTAAATAAACAAAATTCAAAAAGATATGTTTAATGGGCAATATGAACTAAACTTATTTTCAGATGACAATTTCGCAAACTAAAATATTTCGTTTCTTAGCACGCATGAAAAATATAACATGAAAATTCATTTCACCAACATTCAATTTCTATTATTTAATTACAACTGTCATTTTCATGACTGTAATAAAATATAAAATTTTATCGAAATGCATAAGAATCCTTGTTACGAGTTGCCTTTACCCATTGCTAGTGAAATAGAGTTCTGGAGACATATTCCTGCAGATATAGGTATGGAATAAGCAAATAATATACATTTGCAAATTAAATTTTATAATTGTTATGACCTGTTTATATTTGTGTGTTAACATTATCTTTATTGACATAAAAAATTTTAAAACTTATTATGCATAAAAAGTAGTCCATACGAAATAAATATTGAAGATGCAATGCATACCAAGACTGTATTTGTAATTTTTTCATTTCCATATCTAAATTAATTTGCCTTTTGAATTGTGTATATGAGACACAATTCTACTCTGGCAACACCGACTCATGTTCAGAAAGACTATATTTGTAACACTTAGATCCAACAACGTAATAGTATAAGTTTGCCTATCTCTGGTCTAGAATCTAGATACACACATAGACTACATATAAGGTGTGTTCGTTTACCCCAAATTGTGCGCCCGCGGGCGCCCAATCTTACCCAAAAGCGTTTTCTTACGCAAAAATTGGGTAAATGAGAGAGGTTTTGAGAGAGTAATGATCTTGTTCTTCACGCACGAGAATGCCCGTACTTTTTCTTCGGGCTAGTTTAGGCATGAAGAACAAGTTTGTTTATAATAAACATTGAAAATAACAAAGAAAAATTACAAATGTCGCAAACAGCTGACAGACATTAAAAAAGTTGTGTTTAAAATTTTTCTTAACATTAATTAATTACAAACATTTTTGTTATTTATACCATAAATTGTTAAAAACTTTTCATAAAAAATACCATTTTTTTAAATAAATATTTTTGTTAATACAAATTATTATTTCCTAAAGATGCTACCTATTTGGGAGCGAAATATTGAAAAATAAATAATTGTTAAAAACTTTTCATAAAAAAGTCCATCGCTGAAAAATAAATATAAATAAATAAATTCTTTCAATACTTGTTTTTTTAAATAAATTCTTTCACAAATAGTTTTTTTTCGGTAAACTGTCATCAATCACATTAGACTTCCAATGAAAATCAGGGATAATCAAGCTCGTATAATTGTACTTTTTTAAAAAAAATAAATATAATATATTTCAAAGATAAGAGTGCAATTTTCGACTGTGTTTTTTAGATGACAGGTTTTTTATTTATAAAAAAATAAATTTAAATATAAAACTTAAGTTTACTAGCAAAGTTGCGTTAATTGAGGTTTTGTTATTTGAAAAGTAGCGTGAACAAAGTCACCAAAGTTAAGAAATTGCGTTAATGTTAAGGGTTCCGTTAACCGAGGTTACACTGTACATATAAAATCTATGGCTGTCCCCGCCGCATATTAGTAGCGAAAGTACTCTTAAGTATTGTTTAGGTTATTTGTATGGCATACATCACTAACTGCAATAGCAACAAATATTAAAAGAAAAGACATGTGTGTAGTAAAAATCAAAATTAAAAATATAATTTTCATAAACTAAAAAAGACACCCAAAATATTTTATATAATAGGGCAAATGAAAATACACTTGATCACTCGCACACGAAGAAATTAAAAAAGATGATACAAAATAAGAAGACACACATACTTACACACATCCTACAGATTTAATCATCAAAATGATTTTTTTCAAAAAAAAAATGAAAACTTTTTACTTACCGCGTTTCTTTTTCTTGTCCTTGCGTTTACGTGGTTGCACATCACCTGACATTTTGTCTAAAGGATCCGGAAATTATTTACCTCTTTTTCCTAGGTCAATAGCAACCTAGGGAAGAAATTCTTAAACTGCTGCCACCAGAAACTCGCCTCTGAATGAAGCTATTTTTAATTTATTTTTTACGGGTCGTTTTTTAAAAATTTATTTTTAAAATTTTATTGAATTCCACATAACACTAGGTACAAAGATTTTTTTTAATTGAACTCTTTAATTATTTTGAAATAAATTTCACTATGTATTGAACGACATATATAAATAATTTAAATAAAGTTTTCAGATGCAGATCATAGGAATTATAATTTTTTTTTTTCAACTTTTCTGCACACTTGGTGTATAATGTATATATTATGTATGTATTTACAATTGTGTGTAGAATATACACTGTATTTTTCTATTTTTTTCTTAGTTGGTTGAACTTGGTGTGTTTGCTGTTCCGATTCTATACCGTTTTGTTCTGCTGTGTGATATTTGCTCCGTTCGCGCTCGTTGTCGATTAACGTCTGGTATTTAAGTATGGCGGGCGATTTTTATGAAAAATTAGAAGAAAAACTTAAAAATACATTTCTTTTTCACACACTTTTATATTTACTTATGATTATAATTTTTTTATAGTTTCTCCTGAGAATGAAAAAGTGAATGTTATAGTGAGAACTTTCTGATAGTTTCTCATTTAATTTCGTTGACCGTTATTTAATTTGCCTCGTATATACATACATATACATGTGCATATGTGTCAATATTAAGGAAGCTATCGTTATCACTCACTCACTCACTATTCCAAAGTTGTTGTTTATATTTATTTAGTTTTTGTTGCTTTCTTTAGGATTTTGCGAATTTATAATTAATATTTTATATTCTAAATATTTCCATAATAAACGATTATTCTTTGTGTAGTATTTGTTTGGTATAGTTTGACTTTTTGTATTGAAGAAATATTTTTTTTGTAAACGTTTTAAAGGCGTTTCTCTTTCTTAAATAACAGAGATAACTATAAAATTTGCACATTTTATTAAGTGATAATAAAGAGAAGACAAATAAATTAAAATTATATTAATGTGTTTTTTGGGCATTAGTGAGATATTCAAAAGCAATCGCTTCGTCGGTACACACGTATACTCGAAGTTTTTAACTACCTTCCGGTCGTCCGACCGAAAATGTTTGGTCGAATAAATATTAGAATGTCATGTTCTGGCAATTGTTTACTAATAGACCGGCCTAAAAGTATAAATAATCGTTCACTTCAATATTCCTCCTAAAGTGAATGCAGGGCTCGAAAACATTTCCGAACTGATACATGTTTATCCCAACTTTGTCTAATAATTGTTTATCTGATCATCGTAAAATGACAAGCTTAACTAAACACAAGTATTCAAAAAATTATCAGATATAACGTCTGAAACTCCTTTAGAAAGAGCTGCATAAACCTAAAAAGAAGTGGATTCTACGTATTTATTTAAATTTTACTTACTTGAGAGTTAATGAAATCAATTGCATCTCACTAACTACTTCAAAAAAAATTTCAATATATTATTTAAACTTTAACTGCTATTTAGAAATCTATTCACAATATTGCCATATCAAAATATGACAACAAGTATAGACAGTCAGTAGTTGTAAGGAAAATTTCCTGGTATGCCAGAAAAACATAATTTTTCTAAAAGAAACTTTTTATAATTATATATTTGAAATGTGGCAAAAAGTATTATGCACAAATACGTTACTAATTTTCCTTTATTCAACGTTAGTCCAAATTAATTAGGTTAGGTTAGGTTAGGTCGGCAGGTTGCTGGATGTGAATGTAAAGAAAGATCCCAGACCACTTGGGTTAAATTTATTATGGTCCCATTGTGATACCTGTTGTGAAAAAACTTTCACTTGTTGTAGTGATACAGACCAGAGTCTCTGCTAGGAGAACTCCCCACTGATAAACTAGCACACTACTCACTAGACTACTGGGGACCCTGTCCAAATGAATTACGATTATTTATTTATTTATGTTTCTGATATGGTATAGCTAGTCTATATGTACATTTCGTTGAATGATTATAAATAAAATAATTAGGAAAATTGTATAGAGTTAAATCGAATAATGAAATATTTTTGAAGAAGCCATTTAGAGTATTAAGGTTGCAAATTTCGTAATTCTTAAAAAATGTTGTGGAAGTTCTTGAATAAATATTGGAATTTCTTAGCTTTTTCCAAGAATTTGGTTAGAGGTCTACTGGCGATTTTGTTATTAGCACCAAATCAATTGAACATATAGACTAGCTAAACCAGATAACTATTCAAAATGTCTGTTATTAAGTCATATTGTCATAATGTATTAATATTTTAAAATAGTTTTAATATATTGTTGTTGGGCTCCAAACAAAACAGTCATAAAATAACAAAACTTTTCGTGCTGTTTATTGTTTTTTCATAAAATAACAGTAGAAATCTGAGCCGAACGTTGAAGATGAAGAGATCCGGCGATAATATTTACAAGCCTTGAAAAATATAAGAACAACAATTTTTTAAAAATTGTTCACGTATTTATATCTTTACATTAAACTACATTTTTATAAGTAAGGAAGAAAAAAACCACAATATCAAATGATATACAAGTGAACAATTTTTTTTTGTGTAACTTATCTGGCTGGCAGCCACTTAACGTTTATTAACTAACCGCCGTCGAAAAAATTATTCAGTTCATATCACTGGCAACGGCTGTTTGCGATTATATTTGTTTCAAGAATTTTATAATTTTAATTAAAAATGAAATTCTTACAAAACTCTTGTAAGCTTTTATTTACTGTATTGAAATTTTTTTTTATTTTAGATTCTTTACTTGTTTTTAGTATTTTGAAATCAAACATTAATAAGAGTTTTTTTCTTAAGAGCTGAATGGATTTTTTTGAAATAGTACACTAATTATGACGGGTTGTTCATACCAGTCATATTTTTCGTGTTATTATTTTGAAACATATGACTTTATGACTACCTTGTGAATACCCCAATTATGTACAATTTTTTTAAATCAACAAAATCCTTTCAACTTTCAAGATTTCTTATAAATGTTGGCAACCCTATATAAGCAGTTGCTTAAGGCTTGTGTCTATGATATTTGTAGTATCTAAATAAAATTTTAAGAATTGATATCACATGGACAACTATTTATTTAAGAGATTTTTAAATTGCGGCACAATGGCAACTTTTCATGGGAACAGCTGTTAGCTCTTTTTTGCCATTGATACGTAGGGGTCTGTGGTTGAAAATTTTTTGGTAGTAAATTACAATTGGTCTTCAAAGTTATTACAATTATTTGTAAAATGCAGCCTTTGTTGAGAAATTCTCTTCCGACTTGTAGACTTGTGGTAAAATCTAATTTATTGCATATTGTCAAACACATACATACATATTTTCTTTCATTATTTGACAGAAACGTTTTTATTGCGCCGACAACGCAGGAAGCGTCGCTAAAAAAACTATACCAAAAAATTTATTAGAAGGATTTAACTCGAATCACCTTCAAAAGGAAAATGGTGTTATTCACGATAAGAAACCATTTAAACTCTATTTGGAGGCAAGTAAGTATACCAAAAAGCACGGTTTTCCATGCGGAAGTTTTATTTTACATAACCTTCAACACATGGTGTTTATAGTGTTGTGTTGGTTACCACAAAATACACTACTGTTCTTGTTTTTCTTCCAGATAAACTCTACAGTTGGTGTTTGTGTGGATACTCAAACGCTCAACCCTTTTGCGATCACACTCATGCGAGTATATATTTGAAAATTAAGTTAAAGTAAGTATCATATGCAGAAATTAATTTTAATCTACCAATAGCGGTTAATCTTCATTCAATTTAATTGAAAAACTTTTAATGCATTCATTTTACCGGGCAAATGATTTCATATAAAATAACATGTACATCATTATAATTCTTTTTATGAATTTTTAATTCATAATATAAATTCACTAAAACCAAAATTACGTATTATTTTAAAGAATTAATCAAATCATTTGTTTAACTTCATTAAGTACATAGTGTTAATTAGTATATGCAATCAAAAAGAATTTATTAAAACAATATTAACAGCTAACAAAATATAAAAAGTATGAGTACTGTTGTATTTAACCCAAGTAACTAAAACTCATTAAAAATATATTTGATCAATTCGACAATATCAACATTTCAAAATAATTACCGATATTTCGTAAGAAACGTTCATTGATACACGAATTTTAACTAATCTAATTATGTATAGGCCAATTTATTTCAAAGTGGAAAAGTCGGGAGATTACTGGCTGTGCAATTGTAAACAAACCAAACACCGTCCTTTCTGTGATGGCACCCATAAACAACCTCATATTCAAGCAGCTATTAAATATTAATCAACCACATTTCTTTACTTCTGAATGCAAATAAATCCAATGTATAATTTTTCATTATATTTTTATTTAAGCAACAATAATGATAAATATGTTTTCTTTATTTTATGTTAAATAGTATAGAAAATTATATTTCAATTATATGATCTTTTTAAGATTAAAGATTACATACACAATCGTTTACAATAAAAGAAACTTCTTCGAAATTTTACCAACGAAAATTGCATTTATTATTTGATTATTTCCTGGACCTTGATTTATGAACGAAATAAATGTTATCAAAGAAATTACCTTTGGCATTAAGGCTGACTTCCAAAACGTCAACTAGTTTGTATTCGAACAAAATACAGGGTTTGGCTGACTTCCAAAACGTAAAAATTTGCATACTGCACTATTTAGACAACGTACATAGATATGCAAAGTAGCGAAACATTGCTATAATAGTTCCATTCGTTAATTTTGTAAACAAAAGTTTACAATTATTTTGTGTTCATTTACTACAGTTCGGCTTTTTAGTTGACCATAAGGTTGGTTTTTGTTTTCATATTTAACTTTTTTTTAAAAAAATTTGGAGGTATTTAGCGTTTATATGTACCATGTTGTATCTGTACAACATTTTCTTATATAAAAATGGCAAAGAAAAAATATTTGTTCCATTTTTATCTTTTTTGGATATAATATATTCCAAAACAAACTTTGAAAAAATTGTAGCTGCCCCTACAAAGTTTGATGCATGAAAGGCTTAAATACACTCCCTTTTGAAAAATTCCATTTGTGTGTCTGACATTTTTACACAGGTTCTTAGAGACAACAATGACAGGCTAATTTAAGGCATAATATACGACTGGTTTTAATAACAAAACCGTCATAGAATAGTTTTTTGTACTTAGGGATTTCTGAAATTTTTTTATAAGAACATTTCTAATTGCAGGCGTGTACAATTTTGCAGGCACATGTATTTTGATACTATGGCTCATTATCAATCAAAAAGTCGATTTCGAATTTTTTTTTTGTAACTTAGGGCTTTTTTGAAATCATATGACAATATGTATATTTACGTATGAATATTATATTATTTTATCTTCAAATTGAAAATAAGTTCTTCTTTTTAGGATATATAAAGATCATTGAGAAACAACTTGGAAAACTTTGTTAGCGTATATTCTCATTAGAATGTGTTTGAAAAAAATACATACATACATATGTATACATATAAACTTTTATTTTAATTTATTAGAACGAGCCATTACCTAAGCCAAACGTAATTTCTTTCGAATTAAAATATTGAAATCAAAATAAAATGTTTTTCATTATAAATATATGTATGTATGAACGAAATTTTTCGTTGAAAATAAAAAAACAAACATTCTGTTTCAAAACATTTCATTTACGTATTCTTCTTACGTTTTATAAACTCTCCTTATATTTAATGATATTTTCCATTTTGCTAAAGAAAGTAGACCATTCCAAAATAATATTTTTTGTGAAAACTATTTTTTACATTTTAAGACGTAACTTAAACCATAAATTATTATATGTATGTATATATCGTTGGTCTCATGTAGAAATACCTTAACTCCAATAATTGTCACTTTGCAAACCCGAACAGAAACTGATATTATAAAAACAATGCAGTTATCAAAATGTAAATCTAGTAAAACAGTTATTTTCGTGACTATTCGACAAAATTTTCGTGATAATGTGTATTGGTGTGAATTGAATAGGTATCACTACTAAAGTCAATTTGAAAAAAAAATTCGGCTCTTTCTACATGATACAAACGATATGTATGTGTGGTTGAATTTTATGACAATGCTTTGTTTCAAATAAAACTTAGAAATCTTGTATATTTTTGTGCTTTTAAATTGAATTTCGAGTTCTTATTTTATAAAATAAAACGTTATGCCACATTAGCATCGAAAATTGAAAAGGTTGTAACTAACAAAATAAATGAAATATTAATTGATGACACAATTAGCTTAAATAATTATTTGTCTTTAAAATTTTCTAACGTAGAATTTAGGTTAGGAGACAGACGTAAATCACAGCATATACATATCATCACGTGCATCAAGCTTAGTGTGTTAAAACACCGACATATGTTCACACGGCAATATGAACCACATGGTTCGCTCTCTGAATCACGATTACAAACCTTGGTGCTCCCACGACTGTTCTTGGTTCCATTTTTCATTTCGTTTTCTCATTTCCTTTTTCTCATTATTATAATTATGAATATGTACATATATTTTTTTTTATTTATTTTATTTTACACACTTATTTCTTGTTTTTTGTGTTTCTTGTATGCAGATAAACTATCGATAATTTGTGAACTCCATCGTGAATAACAAGTGGATTTTTGTTCACGTGGAATTTTCATTCCACTTGAGGTGAAAATTAGTATCATGAATTTTACGTGGAATTCTTTTCACGTTATCAATCTCAGAGAATGTCGAATAGTTAAGAAGATTTCAAAAACATACAAATTAATGAAAAATCAAACCAATTTAAATTTAATACAGAAATAAAAATTCGTGCATTTAAGTATTAAGTTATGTTTTTATATATTCAGGGGCCAGTTAACTGTCACCCGCATAAAAAGTATTGCATTTGAGCAATAAAAGTACCCGAGTGCAATAATTAACAAAAGTATGAAAATTAATGAATTTAAAAAAAATTTATATAAAAGTAGAGTACTCCAACAATTTGAATAAAATGTTTAAGGCTTCGACCTATGATGCACTAGCAGTTTAAATTAATCCGTAAGAGAACTCCAAAATTCGACCGCGATATCTTTGTATACTTTCACAAAACACACTATATGGATCTGTTGGTTTGCATTCTATTTATGTATGTTCCCACTATAACTGCTGATCTTGATATAAAAATATTATATTTATCAAAAATATAAATAAAGGAAGAATTTACTTGCATTTTGTATGTAATTTGCCAGCAAATATCAAGTGAACAAATTAAAGTGAAAAGTAAAAAAATTCACGAAGGGGGAATTTTATTTTGACGTGATATTATTCACTGTGATTTTTTTCGCGATTGCAAAATTAAGGAACAGGGAAATATTTCACGTGAAAAGGTATTAATGATAGGGGTGAATATTAATTTCTTCGTTGTTCGTACTTGGTTTTCTCTAAAAATTTTGTATGGCGAACCAATCATGTCACGTCATGTCACGAAAAAAAAAACAATAATATACATAAATTAACCATTAACTTTCTACAATCGCACAAGACATGTACATATGTATTTAAAAAAAATTTACGTTTTTTTTTAACTTCCCGCTATAGAAAGTTGCTGACGATGCTCCAATTTTCGAGGTCCTGAGGTCGAGTCCATTTGCTCCATTGAGGTCACTTAGAGAGATGTCGAAAATTTAAAAAAAAAAAAGTAATTGTAATTTCTTATTAAATCGATTGTCAATACGCATTAAGTTTTAGGCAAGGCCTGTAAGGTCAAACGATTCCCATATTTTGTAAGAACTTAATAAGCAGCTAATCCATTGCTACTTGTTTTCGAAATTACCTCAAAACGGGGTTTTGTTAATGAAGCATAAATTTCAAGACTTTTGAAAATTATTATGTGAGAACAATAACTGGTCTGGAAGTGCTGGTATCCGGTACAATTAGGTACACCTCTACAAAACGCTTTTTTTCTAACTCGGTTGAGAAATTTTGAATAAACCGGAAAAATAAGTACCTCTTTGTAATCATAACACCGTCTTATCGGTTATCAAAACCTTTAGGTACGATTAGATTAACAAGCATTTGACGAAATAGACGTAATTAATTAAATTAAAAAACAAAATAACTAACGAAAGTAAAACCTCTAAATAAAAACGCAATTGTTCTTTCCTTACTTTTGTTTTCAATATAATTACCGGTAGGAAGTTTTCGTTCGCATTTAGAGGGACAGGTTGTAAATAAAAAAATGCATACATATTAAAAATTGTGTTCCAAATATGTTATTTTAATGTCATTTAGGTGTTTGTTTTTATTACAGATTTGCCACTAGATGGTAAATTAAGAAACTATAGAAATGTGAAATTAGTTTTAAAATGTAAGTGACTCTTGATTTATATAAAATAATTTAATATCGATTATGTATAAAAAATATTACATTTTGGGATTTTTTTTATTAAATGCAAAAATATATGTATTTACTCGTTTAATATACATATAAAATAAAAACAGCAAATAAATTCTTAAGATTTTTTTCCCAAAATATTAACAAAAAAAATCTAGTTTCTTTTTATTACTAAAATTTTAATTTTATTTTTCATAAATATTTAATTAAAGGCCATTAGAGAGAGAGAGAGAGATATCAAAATAAAAGTATTTTGTTATAAATACAGAATTAAAGATATGAGTTATTATTTAATATTTTTTCAATGGCAAAAAATATATTTAAAAAAATTTTAACTTAAAATTTAAAAATTAAATAATGACTGCACATGTGTGGTTGTGTGAGCGCTTTGTTTTTTGCTTTTTCTTTTTTCAATGAGGAAATTAATGTGGAATATATTTTTGAGCAATAAGAAATATATGTGTATTAAATTACAATTCTTGTATTGCAATACAAGAAAAATTTAGTAAAAAAAACATATAATTGACAACTTTAATATTCTTCAAACGTACAATTCCAGAACAAATGAAATTGTGATAAATTCTAAAGCCTGTTTATTAGCGGAACGAAAAACATTTAGCTAAATAAATAATAAAAGAAAATTTTGAACATGATTTTTTTACGCCAATAAGGGCGTTAGTTTTAACTTTTTCCACAATTTATAAGGAATTTCTTTACTAGAAGAATAAAATGTGAAACTACTTTATGGAATAATTTCTCTTTCGAAATTATTAAGAAGAATTCGTCCATAAAACTATTCAAATTTACAAAACTGAAAAATAAAACTCGTACCGCGAAGCGAGTTACAATAAAATTTGCATAATTTCGCGCCTCAAAAATAAATTCGCAATCCCTGTCCTGGTTGATCCCTTATAATATAGATTTTAAAAATATAATTCATAAAAATTAATTTTGATTTATTGAAAAGGTTATAAAAAGAACTTGCATGTAAAAAACTCTATAACCCAGAAATCTTTTTTTATGAACAAGACGGTTTATGAAATCTTTATTATGCCTGCAGGAAATGACGATAGTAAAACTGTACTGATTTGCTACGGACTTGTGATTTGCTTGTGTCTTGTTATACCCCAGACAATACAATTTACTATGGACATTTAACACGTGCGTGTTATTAAAAATCTACTTGACGTTGGTCTTATATAGTCAATGGTTCTTGAGGAAAACTATTTTCACCACAACAAAATGAGACATAGAAAAATCTTCTTCCAGCTGTAAAGAGAAAGATTCGTTCTCTTCTCATCAAAGGCAAAATAAAAAACGTAGACGATCATCAAAAAGTTACCAAAACCAATCGAAAAAAGTGTTGACTTCGAGACACTCAGGTCTCAGGAATGTTATGCAATACAAAAATTAATAAAAAATTCGCAAAAAAAAAACACATACATATGTATGTGTATGTTACTAATATGTATGTGCTGCTCTGCAATGGAAATCATCTTCGAACAATAAGAATAGAACTAGTCCCAAAAAAAGGCTGCTGTATGATGTATGCAACTGCAACAAAGATAACGACTTCCATTTGAGGCTTAAATCAACTACGAACAAGTATTGATTGACTGATTACATGCTTTTCCCTGGGAACTTGTGATAAATGCGAAAAAATTATTACCTAGAAAATTCTTGATTTTTGTTGTATAAAAAGAAAATTCCTACTGAAAAATTTATTCGCTCACTTATTAATCACAAAAAGAGCCATATATTGTATGTATAAAAGACGACAAATTTCATTTTTTTATATGGCAAAATAAAATACTTTGATTTATACTTGTTTGAGCATTTTTTTTTATAAATAGTAGACAGATATAGAGTCTTATTTTTAATGTAAAAATTAGCAAAAATATTTTTCAAAAAAGAAATTAATTTTATTATGATCCTCTTTAATCGAATTAATAATATTTTATTGTATTGTTCTTTTAAACATTCTTTTTTTTTTTTGTTTTTTTTTTTTTTGTTAAATTTCGTTTTTATTGATGGACGAAGAGGACTTTTGCAGGCTGTTTTGTTATCGTAGTTAAAATCATTAACAAAAGTGAATTTCTAAACTTAAGTTTTTGTTAAACTTTAAGTGATTATTTTTATAGTTTGTTCAGTTTTGCGATTGCTGTAATTTTATAATAAAAGAAAAAACACCTTATGTTTTTATAAGTTCATTTTGCTTGTATACAAAAACAAGTTATTTTGTGGAAAGGGAAAAAGGAATTGATTAAAAGAGGAGAATTAAACGGGACAAACGAAAGTGAAATAGTTAGAAAACACACCACACTAAAATAAACTTAATATTCTTCATCTTCAGGTGGAATTTCATCTGGTGGCGCAAACCCATCCTGCAAAGATAAATAAAAGTTTATATCATTAGCATTATATTTAAATAAATCTTCTTTATAGAGAAATAGACTTAAAATACTAAGTTTTTAACAAAGTAAACATCAGAAGAAAATAATACATATCGTTTGTCTTATGTAGAAAGACCCTAACTCTAGTTTTTTCGAAATTGAATTTTTTAGCTATTTCAACGAAAATTTAATGCAATAGTCCAAAAAATAATGGTGTCACAAGGCGAAATATTTCGAGTTAAAAATTGTTCACGATAGGGGTGAATAATGCCCCTATCATGATTCACAACTCAACTCAACTAATTTTTTGTGTTATGGTCCACAACCAATTTTAGTTGTCTTCGCTAAGATTTTATCATGTAAATCATAATACAGGGTGGCTGATGAATTTTGCTACATTAAGAAACTGGAACGACTTCTTTTGTAATGCATGGAATATTTTCAATCTCTTTTCATTTGAAATCACATCGAATTAGTCTTAAAGACAATCGAATTTAAATGCCAGCCCTGCTCATGGATGCAGGTGCGGCATCTTGGCAAAAAATTGTTCATTACTGTCCGCAAAGTTAACGCTGGAACTGTAGCTATTGTCGCTCGAATTGATTGTCTTAGTTCCTCCAAATTTATCTGTTGCGATTTCTACACTTCCTGTTTACAATAACCATACAAGAAAAAGTCCGGTGGAGTTAGGTCAGGTGATCTAGGGGCACAACAGAATGTTGATTTTCTTGAAATGAGCCTGTTAGTTAGTTGAACCAAAACTACAGACTCCAATGCGTGATAGTGGCATTCTTTTTCCAATGTCCCACTTTTCATTTTCATTAAATCTAAGGATCAATCTACAAAAACCAAAACAAAAATATCCAGATTACTTAGATAGAAAAAAGTTACCAAGTTTTCTTTTGGTATCGGCTTTCATCAGCCACCCTTCATAGGAAATTCATTCATATGAATATTTCCAAAAGTCAACCGCATAAAATTTTATTCGCCCATCATCTCTTACCATTTTCGTGAAAAGGACACAAAAGTCCTTTAACAGAATATTCTTATAATTTCTAAAAAAAAAAAAACATCGATTGAGCGAGCGGGCTTCCAGAAATTCTTTCGATAAAATTTTTTAATTATAATTTTGCTTTTTAATGTCTTTGTTTTTTAATTGTTAAATAAAAAATGATCGTTATTATTGTTTAATGTGGACACGTTGACGCGTTAACTGAGCTCTGTTATAATTGTTGGCTTGTTGGTTTCTGTCTAGAGTTATAAATTTTCCAAATTATATTCACCCATACATATATACTCCCACATCCTAGTTTCTATTATATTTTCCTTCTCCTGTAAGTTGCAATTATGTTAGTTCGGGCCTTTCTACATGAACACAACGATATGTGCATGCGCACATACAAATCCTATATATCCAAAATTATGTATACAACAGAGTTGCTATTAAATCTGTTGGTGTTAATTTTGTGTTTTCATAAAAATGTCTTTTATGGAATATTTTGTTAATAAAACCTCATTAAAAATTAATTTGTTACAATTATTTATATACCGCGAATTCCACATCACATCCGTACCGAGAAGCGAAATTATGTAAAATATATGCCCCTATGGCGGTTTACAACTCAACTTAGTTGAATTGTAATTTAAACGACGCGACCAACTCAACTCTTTTGGTATGACGAATTACAACCAATGCCATTTGAAATTGTATTGACGTTGCCAACTTAAAAATAGTATATTTGACATTTGATGGTTAAAAAAACTGGTGCTATTGTGGCAAAAATTTAAAACAATTAATTTTATTTAAGCTGTATGAAAACGTGTTTCTTTTCAACAAATAAAAAAGTGGATATATGTATGTATGTACTAGAAACTACAACCACAAATTGTAGCTTTCTTTTTTGAATAAGTTGCACAAATTTATTCAGTTGTTGGTTCTATTTATTCGGAGCTATTTGTGCAGTTTTTCTTTTTCTTAATTGACTTTGACTTTCCCTTTGATCTCTTGGAATCCTGTATTATGTGTAATTCTTTCTGACTAAAAACGATATGTAAACGCAAAGTAAATGACGAAACTTGCTCAAAATTTTACAGTAGTCTATTAACAGGTGGTACTTGATGGGAACAGTGTTGCATTTCATATAACTACGAGGGAAGTTCGAAAAGTCACGAACTTATTGATCCGCCCGCGTATATAAGTAGATCTACTACTATTACACACATTACATAATTAAAAAAAAATCATTAAATGATACTGTTACCGCCGCCACTGTCTTATTTAATATTATTTTTATCCTCTATCAATTGAAATAACTGCATTCCTATATACATATGTATTTAAATGCACTTTTTTTTTCTTGGACCGGCACTCAGGGATAAGACCCCTACACATGCGATGCATTGTGCTGGAACTAGGAAATTAGGTTATGGGAAGGAGGATAGAGGGAGTAGTGTTTATTGACATTTGATTTAAATCTTCCCAAGCTAAATGTAACAGGAAACACCTCTGCGGCTAGTCTATTCCACATACGTGCCGTTCGGACAAAAAACGAATTTTTCCTTTAACGCGTAGTGCGAGTCGCCGCCAAATCGACCACAAATGGATGCGCTCTTAATGATGATCGCGTCGTGCGTGCAAATGACCGGGTTTCAGGAACAACTTCCCTGATTTCATTAGAACACCTCCCATTATAGTATCGATAGAACAACGAAACGCACCCCACGTTGCGACGATGCTCAAGAGTCAATAGAGTTGGCTACCGTACTGTCTCCTATGAGTTTCTTCGCCCTTTCTTGTACAGAGTTGTATTCCATTTTGTGGATTGTAGGTCTGTACATATGTATGTATGTATGTAAGTATGCATATAGTAAGTATATGTATATATTTTTATAACGGCTCTATCTGCTGGTCAACAAATTCTTTAAAAAAAACTATAAAAGAAAAATGTTTGTCCTTTTTAAGGTTGATCAAGTCAGTGTTAAGCAATTGTTTTAAAGCCGGTCGAAATCCGTTTAATTGTACAAAAATATTTTAAATTAATAAAGTGTACAGTCGCTCTTAAAAATTGTCTTTCTACTTGGTTCAACGAAAGGTCCAACAGATACTCACCTCCGTTGCATATAAAATTTCCAAAATTTTCTGTATTAATGGATGTGTATCGCCATCTTCGGCTTCTTGGCAGCTAAAGAAATTTAACAAAAAAAAATTACTTTGCATTAAGTCCAATCATAAAGTAAAAGAATCAAGCAACACTCACAGAATTTCTATATCACGTAACTTAGAGAAATAGAAGTCTCTCTCTTTCTCCAAACCCTCCAAATTTAAACGCATATCCATAACCTAAGATATTGACAAACATTCATGCATTTTATTAGAGAAATTGGTTTTATTATAATCAGAGCTCCGAACCGTAATATAATTTGTTCCGTTTTTCGGTTTCGTTCTTAAACATTTTTCGTTTCGGGTTACGTTTCGGTTTTAATTTTTTTTTTTCGCTGCGAAACCGTTTTTTTCCGACTCAACGTTTTTCTTAGTAGCATCTCCATATGATTATACAAGAACTCCCTAAAAATTATTTGGTTTGTAAATTTCCTTGTTCTCAGGTATTTTTTGGGAGTTCAAGTATAAACATATGGAATGTCATTTGTTTTTTAAGCATTTGGTTAAAGGTCTACTGACGACTTTGATGTTAGCACCAAATGAAATTTACATATTCAGAAGCTAAACCATATAACAAATATTGATAAATAATCGTAATTAATGTTGACTCACGTGGAATAAATGAAAAAATAGTTGCATAATTGTATTAAAAAAATTTAATTTTTGATTTTGTCTTTTAGATACAATGATTGTCAACCAAAGGTGGACTAATTGTAAAAGGGTTTAGAAAAATTGAATAGATTTAAATAGAATAAAATTTTTTTTGTAGTATAAAGAAAATTTTTAAAGAAGCTTTTCGGTTTTTTTTTGTTTGTATATTTCCGAATGCTCAAAGATTTTTTGGGTGTTCTTGCATAAACATAAGGAATTTCATAGCTGTTTCAATTTAATTTGAAATTGAATTTGATTAAAGGTATTCTGATTTTGATATTAGTACCAAATTAAATGTACACATACACACCAGCTAACCATATAGAAATTTTAATTTTTTTAATTTTTTTTCTTGTTTAACAAATTTAGCGCCATGTGCTGCACCAGTGCACACTACTTGAGTATTCGTTCGGGCCGCGTGTTCACATATCCACACGCCACCTTGATGTCTTTAAGCGTGGGTTTATTATATACATGAAATGAATTTATGGCCGCAGGAGAACGTGGATTTGTGCTTGCCGCGAGCGTTTTGCATACCCATAATGCGTCAGCGGCGGACAAAATATAAGTTTATTTGGTTCAATGAGAACATGTGGTTAGATGCATAAACGGAAAATTGGTGAAAAACCATGGAAAAGTGAAACTTTTTCACATATACCTAAACAGAATGTTTTCAGGAAAAAAAACTTTTGCCCAAATGAGTGAATTGCAATTTTAGCGCGAGTTGTGTTAAGGAACGAAAAAAAACCGAAATGAAAGTTCGTTCCGGTTAAGATTGCGGGTTTTTTATATTTAAAATATTCGGTTACGGTTACGGTTTGGTTATAAATTGCGGTTTTCGGTTCGGTTCCGGTTCGAAGATCTGGTTATAATAAATATGTATGTATGTATGGATATGTACCTGGCCAGACAATTCTTCGATTTGTTGATTCGTTACAGCGCCTGTGTTATTTTCGTTAACCTTTTTAACGGCACCACTGTTATTTGATGAAACCACAGCCGGTTTCGAGTTTACAACAGGCACGGCAGCTCTAGGCGGTACTTTCGTAGCTGTTGTTGTCATTGAAAAAAGAGAAAACAGTTAAAATGTATGTTTTATTTTTAATTAAACAGACATACATGAGATTTAAACAAAAATGTATGCACAATGTAAAATAAACTGCATTAAAATTTTGTTTTAGTTGTCTTCACATTAGAAAATATTAATAAAACGCGAAGCACGTCAAAAAAATACAAATAATAAATACAATAATAATATTTTAAGCCAAATAAACGAAACCATTAAAATTTTAAAAAGTGTTCAGACAAAAGATACACTTTATGCTTTCTAGGTACTGTTATTAAATGTTTTTTATGTACAAAAATAAATAATTTATATACATACATGTGTATTTTAAGTAATAAAAAAAATAAAAAACAATCATACACATACTAGGTCTCATTACAGATGACACTGTCGATCGTAGTACTGGTGCTACCACTGCTTTTTTATATGATGCATTACCGACACCAGTTCCTGGTAAACTCTTTACATTACCCGCTCCAAAGCCCATTTGTGCACCTTCCCTAGCTGCACTCGCATCATAGTCATGGCCATCATAATTGGCATCGAAGAATTTTTTAAACCATTGCAAAAATTCAAAATTATCTTGAAAACGGCCTTTAATCAATTTGTCAATCGGTATAATCTAAACATGGAGTGTGTGTATTATATTTGTTGGTTCGATTGACGACGATTGGCGATTGTTTGTTCCATATTTCAATTAGTTATTATTTTTTAAAGTTGTGGATGGGTGTGGGTGTGTGTGTATGTGAATGTTTGATGTCAAATGTAACATAAAAAAAAACAAAAAACCGAAGAAAAAAGAAGGGGAAATTTTAAATGATAGATGTAAATTATGTATGTAATTAAATGTAATTATTATTAGAAATACATATTACAAAAAGTTAAGTTTAAAGTAAGTGATATTTTATGAGCGAGACAATAAACAACACGATTGGATCGACACGACGAGAACGGGAACGAGAACGACATGAAGTGCTTACTGAAGGCGAATTTAAAAGTAAATTAATGGCTTTACATCCTCTCAACGGAAATGAGAATTGCACAAATTAAATGTTTTCAATCATGACTGTAAAAAGAAAGAAATTATATTTACATATCGTCAGCTAATTAGTGGTTCGGCGCATATGCCACAAACTATAAATGGAGAAAAACGGCAAAGAAGGTTCACATAAAGACTTCTCAAAATACGCAACGACATACAATATATGACATATGTATGTTGTGAGCAAAAATGAAAAATTTTAATAAAAAAAGTAAATACTCTGTTTTTGAAAATGAAAAATCTTGTTTTGTGCTACATATCAAAATTTTTTTCAAAAGTTCACTTATATGGCCCCATTTCATAGAAACAGCTGTGTAATTTTTAAGTTATGAAACGATTTGGAATTTTTTCTATTCGACTGAGTTTGGCTCAACCAGAGTTTAATTTTTGGGAAATGGGCAGTGCCACGCCCTTTATACATATATATCAACTTTGCTCATTTAAAGATATTCGATTCAGTAAATTTTCAATAGGAATCCTGTCTTCATTTCGAAGAAATATAAATAAATCTTTTAAGTCTTTTGTTTTGTCATTTGTGC
The DNA here is from genome assembly GCA_963924685.1 of Dexiosoma caninum. Classification (NCBI taxonomy): domain Eukaryota; kingdom Metazoa; phylum Arthropoda; class Insecta; order Diptera; family Tachinidae; genus Dexiosoma; species Dexiosoma caninum. The sequence goes on along the minus strand of OZ004728.1, from coordinate 87,851,095 downwards.
AGTTACACAAATAGAGCAAAATAAAACTAAATAAAATTTTTTTCACAATTTGTATAAAAAATTTGCTTGTGGCTTGTGAGCAAACCAATACTCAGTACACGCTAAATTTGTGGATATGAACCAAAGTAGATGGTTTATATTTCAGAAACCATATACAATTTTGTAAAACGGATTTTGCATTCAGAAAGAGGATATCTAAAATATACTTGACACAATTTTTTTAAAAATTGTCGGTGCGCGAAACCAATAATAATCTGACGATATGGTGTATGTAGAAAGCATTGCCACTATTATTTGATTCAGTACTTTGTTGATAATTAAACAAAAAATAATAATAACAATGATAAGAATTAAAAACGAATAGAAGAGCTACATTCGGTTGTACCGAACTCTATATATGTACATATGTATATGTATGTATACGCGTGAAAATACAATTACGTTAGTCATGCAAGTTTTTTGAGCATAATAATAACAGTGGTACATAATTTTTTCATACGTAAATTTTAATTTTTCCCGACATGTATGTACTTCAGTTCTGACTTGAAATACGATATGAAAAATCTTTCCATTATAATGTTTAATCATTCTGCGCCATCCTGTATTTAAGATATGATGGTCCTTTATTTTCATTCACGTGCATGGGGGTCTTATCAACATGGAGATGCGGCTTCGATTCCCGCCTAGACTCTGGGTGTTTCTACAGACAAGCCATAAAAGCTTCGTAGAAATTGAGTTTTTATTTTTTAAAAAAAATAAAAAAAAAAAAAAAAAAACGTCAGCCGAAATGTTTCCGCATGATTCGGTCATTTTTAATGAAACTTTTGTATTAGTATATTGTTGCACATGCTCATGCACGATGTTTTCAGGCTGCCCAATTGATTGAGTTAAGCTATGTTCACACCTATCGTGTTTAACATCTCAATCATGTTTAAGGATTAAACACTTCGATTTTGAGATGTTTTACCATACATTGACGCGTTTTGTTAAACATCTCAAATGAAATGTTTTGGATTTAAACACTTCGTTAAACGCGGAAATGGCAGGGTTGAATTTAATTTTGGGATATGTTCAGTGTGTTTTTGACGAATGTGTCACTTTTTTATGGCTATTAAACACATATTAAAATAGCGATCTTTTTTCTTCTACATCTTTATTTCACCTTTAAATAGTTCATCAATGTTAACAATTCCATCATTAACAAAACTCAAATATGCAGCTGATAATTTCACAATTGTACTTTTTCCATTTTAATATATTTTTAATTTTCTCAAACTTGTATAAAATTGTTTACGAAACCATAAACAGCTGATAAAACGTCATTCTTAAACATCTCAAATATAGTGTGAACGGTTGTGTTTAGTTATTAAAACACTTTGCTTAAACGCGTTTAAAAACATAAGTGTGAACGTGGTATTAAACTATGTTCACACGATTTTCAGATTGTACAATATTGTAGGATACGGTAATATGGTGGCAATACCACTCACAAAGAAAAATTTTACCATCTGGTTATTTGTCTGTTCACACTAGAAAGAAAACCATACAATTTCATTGGCACACAGTTCTGCGACAATAAATTTTTCTGCCAATAATAATTGTCTGTTCACACGGTTGTCAGATTACTGTATGACAAACGTTGCCAGATCCGACTTTTAACATTGTATCTAAATATTTATGGGCAGCATTGCCAACAGAAATATTTATCTGACAATGGTGTTATTGTACGGTGCACTAAATGAAGCACATGCGACAATAACGAACGACTGTAAATTGTGTGTCAATGGAAATGAAGGGTGTTCTCACGATTATCAGAATTGTGACAATATTATTTGGCATGTATGAATGATGTTGCCACACAAAAAATGTGTTCACACGGTTGTTGCCAATTTTGTAACAATTTTTCTGTCAATATTGTAGTAAATGACAATTGTGTGTACATACCTTTAGTCGTTGCGACCATATGTCTAGATTTGTTTGTTACTTTCTTTGCTGCACTTTTGAAAATTTTTTGAAAATTAAAATTAGATTTTATTTTTCAAAGTTGCAGTTCGCTCCTGCTTTTTGTTTCTATTATTCCGTCATCTTTTTTATTTCTCATAGATGGAAACGATTACCATTCTTACGAATTTTCTCTCACTCCGTTAAACTTTTATCTCTGAAACTATTGCAACGATCTTGAATCTCGGCATTTTGAGACTGCCTACGAATTAGCAGGATTATGGTCAATAATAGATGAGACGGAAACAAAGTCATCGAGAAAACCTCCGATTGGCCTCTAATTTACAGATGGTGATAGCTGTGTTTTGGACAGAACAAGTAGATACTGCAGGATATATAAGTATACATACATATGTATATGTAGGCACCACCTTCCTAACGTAACCTAACCTATGATGGCATGTTATTAAATGTGCCATTTGTATTATATTGAGAATAGATACATAAATAATTCCATTCACGGCCATTTTCACAATGTCTGATGATTTTACTTTTAACAGAATATTAACTAACTGGCGGTTTGCTTAACGGGCACTATTTAATCGACGGTTAACTATTTAGTTACACTATCCTTCAGTTAGTTCGCCAAAAAATATGGCAATATTGTTTGTGTTTATTTACGAAAAATAATATAATGACAGAAAATAGAAAAAAAATCTTAATGTTTGTTCAAAGAACATTGAAATATGCTGCAAGGAAAAGGCAGAATTTTCATCAGCAACAAATTGTTCCTCCTTGGTCCAAAAAAAAGTATTAAGATATACACAGCAAGACTTCTTTTTTCTCAAAGTTTTAAAATGATAAACATTAAAAAAAGATAGGTGTTGCTTTTCGATTTATTAAAATCATTTTTTACATGTGCACATTTTTTGTATTTATCAATTAGAATTCTCGATGCTTAGGTGTCGGTTACGAGTATATTGCTAACCGCCACATTTTGTTCCGTTAAATTTAATATGAAATTCATATTACGACCTGGCAATGCCCTCGAAATTCACTGTCGAGCATAATTATACTTTCGCCACTTGAATATAGTATTGTTTTTACCTGCATTATTTTCTTATTGACATATTGGCAGCTTATATCATTTGATACTGAAATTTAATGGCAAAGTGAAACCCAAATGCCAGGATATGCAAACTATACTTTCGTATAGGAAGCTGTATACTTCTTGCGCCTATGAAGCATAACCTCAATTGGAAATAAAGACAAAAAAAAAAGTAATTCAACAAATAATGAAAACTTTGAAAATACTCAAATTAAAAATGAAAAAGAAAAACAAGTGAATCATGTTTGCGGTGGTTTTTGTGTGAAAAGAATATTAAAATTAAATCAGGCAGAATGAACAATTTCATTGAATTGACCAAATAACCACATTACAAGTAAATTTATATAAAAAAATTAAGAAATTATTTTAATTCTGAATTATAATTGTAAGTGCTTATTAGAAGTATGTATGTAGTATAAAATGGTGCTGTCCTTAGCCGTTTTAATGATAAATAATAGAAAAAACAAAAACAAAAATAAAAAAGAATAGAAAAAAAGAACCATAACATAACGTGCTTCACTTTAATGAATTTCTTACAGATTGCTTTCATCTTTCTTTCGCAATTTTATAAAAAATATAATTAAAGGAAATATAAAAAAACAAGATCATACCGGTTGTTCGAGTTGTGGTAGCATGTGTTGCATGTGTTGCATTACGTCCCGAAGGCATTTGTATATGACGTTTGTCGTGATGGTGATGATGTAGCAAATCATTACTGCTGCCTACACCACTACCACCGCCGCCAACACCATTGCCCAATTTAATACCACCACGCGCTATAAGTGGCTCATATTCACGTCCGTCATAATTGGCATCGAAGAATTTCTTAAACCATTGCAAAAATTCGAAATTATCTTGAAAACGTCCCTTAATTAATTTATCAACGGGTATAATCTATAAATGCATGTATGTATGTATACATATCATTTGGATATTTTCATAGCAATCGATATTAGCAAAATTACAATTAAAGCCAGTTTTTTTTTTCAATAAAAAATTAGAAGAAAAAAAATAGAGATATACAAAGAAATTAGTAGGTCATTAAGTAAAACCAGACGAAATACTTAAAGAACAAAACTATCACTTACTTTTTTCTCCTTTTCTTTTATAATTTATTGAATAATTTTTTTATAGAGTTAGCAAATTAATACAAACACGTATACATACCTTGTCAACGCTCATTTTTTTAAATGAAGCTTGTAGTATCTTGAAATTTTGAATATATTCATGTTCCAAATTTGTGCGGAACTTAACACGTTTCATAGGTACCGAACCAGGAAATAGCATATCCATAAACTGACAATAAGCAGCACCTTAAAAAGTGAAAAGATAAATAATATATAGTATGTGTGTATGTATTTATGTATATAGACAGTGTAGTATAGTTGTTACAAAAGAAAATGAACAAATTTATATTCGATTATGTAAGTACATACATACATATATACTTAAGCCAATTACAAAAAAGATGCACTTACACATCTAGCAATTAAAATTAAAAATGTATGTAGTTAAGAATAAAAATATGTATGTAATTCAAATAAATTTTTAAACACAATAATACAACAAGCAACTAAATTTAATGGGTTGAGGTATATTATAAGTAGATTAAGAATAAAAAATATTCAGAGTAGCTTATAAATATTGCTAGTGCAATTTTCAGTTTGTTAAACTTCCTAATGGTTCGAACGATATTTGATTTAGAGGTTATGGTTTATTCGCAAATCATTTGCCTTTAACGGAACCCCACATAAACCCCATAAGAAACAGTTTAAGTTTAACGCCGTCAAAAATGCACGATCTCGGTGGGCAGTTCACATCACCACCACGTGAGATATATCCAATGTGGCAGTGTGGCACGCTGCGGTGTCTTATTGAAACCACAAGTCGTTGGTGTCCAGATCAAAAGGCCAAAAGTAGTTGGCAATCATCGACCTATAACGCTTGCCGTTGACAGTGATGGCCAGGCCAACGTTGTTGTTAAAGAAATATGGACCGATGACGCCGCCAGCCCAAAATCCACGCCAAACAGTAACTTTTTCAGGATGCATTGGACAGTCTTGGATCACAAATAGATTGGTATCGTCCCAAATTTGACAATTTTGTTTGTGTGCGTACCCATTCTTACAGAAATGAGCCTCATCCCTGAAGATTTTTCGATTAAAATTAAGGTCAGTTGCCAACTGCTCCAGAGTCTAATCAGCGAACACACGTCGTTGTAAATGGTCGTTTAACTTCAGTTCGTGGCTCAGTTTAATTTTGTACGGGTGCACATCCAAGTCACGACGCAAAATTCGCAAAGATGTGGTCTGCGAAAGTGTGAGTTCTTGTAAGCGACGCAAAATCAACTGCCTCGAATTCTCTTGCACACTCTCATGGACTGTGGCTATGTTTTCGGCATATCTTGCGACTCATCGACTTACAGGTGTTGGTCAACGGTTTACTCAACCAGTGGACTAAAATTTATGCAAAACATTACGAATAGTCCGCTCGTAGGGCGACCGTAAAACGGGCGAAGCGCACGGTGCGTTGAACGAACAGAACACCGATTTTGATAAAACAATTTTATTATTTGTACGCGCTGTTGAATGCAATATCCGTCCATGGCGATTTGGCACAACAGACTGAATAAAAGCCTACAAATTTAACAGATGTAGCTTCAACAAGATGGCCGCTATCAACTGTCAAAGTTCGGAAGTCCTTGTTGGAAGTGATCAGTGACTATGCCTTCGCCACTGCAACCTTGCGACAACACTGACACACAGTCACACACAAATGCACCTCAGAAAAAATTCGAGATGTTTTTACGAGTATAAAACTAGGGTTGAACCCAGGAAAATTTTTCGTTTTGTAGTCAACGTGCAAATTACTTCGACCATCGCCATCGAAATTTGGTATTGGTGTTTTAGTTTTGCTTATTGTAGATTCGTACCTTCAGTATATATTGCAGCCTTAAGAAGCGTGGACGAATATTGGCGAAGTAGTAGAATTTTTGCTCTACGCTTTTACCTCTGATAGATTGATGGAGTTGTCTTTTGAACAACGTATTTTTATAAACTCTTTGCCGAGTTGAAGTCAATTTTCATTCTTCATAAATTAAGAATGTTTTTTAACTCTATATTAACTTCATAAAATAAGATTGACAAAAAATTTGCAATAATTAATACAACGATATTTTTCGTCATTTTATTACTCAGCACCAGCGAGCATTATTTCAACTACCTACACATATTTGTCAAGTTTAATACACTTACCGGTACATAGTTCTTCTATTTTAGAAAATTGTGCTTGCAGACAATCATTTACCCATGCAAGCATATCATGTCTGGAAAGATTTTCGGTTGTAACATTTGTGGAATATACGTTTACTGCCATTTTTTAAATTATTTCCGCTACTTTAACTTTAGTATTTTATTTTCTTTCCCTTTCAATTATTTTCTTCTTCTTTGTTTGTTCGAAACCCGCAAACGGTTAGAAGAAACTGTTGCTTGTTTGTTTAATAATTAAGAATCTGAAAAAGATAAATAAAAACAAAATATAAATTTTAAACATTTCTTGCAGTTGAATCTAATAATTTACATAGAAAAATTAACATTAAGTATGAGCATTCAATGTTTGCATTTGTTATTTACTTCTTAAGTCATCTATCTTTAAGCGCTATAAAATAATATTCAGTTTCAAAATCAACATGTGTAATTATTTGTTGTCGAAAGTGAATTGAAGCGTAGCGCCATGTGCGTGATTTAAATCTTTTCTACAAGTTCATTATCATTAATAGAGTAACTAACGGTTAACAATTTGTATTTTTCATGGAAGCGAAATGGAAAAAAAAAGTAATTTGAAAAAAGACAGCCAACAGATGGTCACGTTGAGATTACTTTTGAAAATATAAAAAACAAATATAAAGCATACATACATACATACATATATTGTTCAAATTTTATTTAATGGCAGATGAAGTCTATTTTGCAGTAATTAAATCATTTTTAATAGTTCCAGTAATTTATCATTCAGCAAAATACATGGGCAACAAAAAAGGAAAACAAACCATATTTGAGAAGGCTTTATTATATTAAATTGCCGCTGATTTCATGTATCAAAAATCAAGGACACTTGTAATTATTCAATTAAATGCAAGTTTGGTTAATTCATTTGAAAGTGATTCTCAAAAAGCACATTCCTCTTTTCACTTTATTCATTCCACATTTGCACTTTACTTTATTGTGATATTTTTAAGTACTGTGAAATGGCGGAGGAGTTAGTATCCTCGCGGTCGTGCCCCTAATCACCCACAGGAAGTGTTCATCCAAGCGCCTCCAGAATCTACCCAGAGGAGGAGGAGGGAAGTTTTTAGTGGTAACACCATTCGTCGCAGATGACGACGGTATCTGTAAGTGCGAAGGCATTTTCAAATCTACCTCACACGCCAAAAAAAAAAGATTAAATAAACTATTATTATATAAAAAAAAAAAAACTTTCAATGTAAAAACTTTTCTAATTAAAGTAAAAATTTATCGAATGGTAAACTGTTGAGAAAACAAACAAAAATTCAACATTTTTATCTCGCATTAAGTTTAGAAGCATTTACACATAAAAACTCAAAACTACACTTCCTATTTCCTCATTAAATCATGTGTAATGAAAAGCAAATATGACTGCAGAAATTCTTTTGTACTTGTAATGAAATAAAATTATATTTAGTCCATTTACAATTTAGAAAATGTTAAATGGAAAAAAAGTGGGTGTTTTGAAATAAAAAAAAATAAACGCAAACGTGCAACCACTATTAATCACAATATTTGGCAGAGAAGTAAAAGAAATAAGAGAAGGAAAATCCTACGTTTATTCTATAAAACACTATTGGGCATTTCTATTACCACCAAGACATTTTCAACTCTTATTGTTTTCAAGTTTAAAATTGCAAATGCTTGTTTAGAGAAAATTTACCTAAAAAGAGGGCAACGAAAGTGCATCAAGTATTAACTCTGGGAATGTAAATCGGATCTTAGGCCCAAAGTACTTTTTTTATATTGGACCAGCAATCAAGGTATGACCCCTACACATGCGATGCATTGTGCTGGAACTAGGAAATGAGGTTATGAGAAAGAGGATGTTTACGGACATTTGATTTGAATATTCATCCGTCAAAAGCGACAGAAAAGACCTCTGCCAGAGATTTGCTGCCAAATGGAGCACAAATGGATCCGACCTTAATGATGCACGTGTTGTGCGGAGGAATGAACGGGTTTCGGGCACAAGTTGCCTGATTTCATTAGAGCATATCCCATTACAGTAACGATAAAACAACGAAACGCACCCCCTATTGCGACAGTGCTCAAGGGAGTCAATAGAGTTGGCTACATTACCGTCTTAAATGAGTTTCTTCAGCCTCTACTGTACACTGTCGAGTATCTTGAAAACAATCTTTGAAGCACCGGCCCATACATGAGAATTCCGTGATCGGGCATATATCGCTGTGTAACCATGCAGCCGTTTGAGCGTTTAATCGACCCTGTTCTCGATATTTTTGTGAGGTAACTATTCAATGAATCACTCATATTCAGCCTCAGCGTCGCGATCATAGTCGTTGTTGGTCTACGACCAAATGAATATGAAAAAGAAATGCTGCTGAATGATAAATGCTGCTGTCATCTGCAAAAGACTTGGACTTGAACAGCAATTAGAAAGAGAATTGATCTATCTGCCATGTGCACATCACATCTGCGAATTGGTGCTAAGAGCAGCGTTCGAAGATAAAAAAAAAACTTTTGCGCCAGATGTGTCTCTGTTTCGTCTCTTCCAGTAACACTTGGAAAATATAAATCATGATGCATTCGCACATGTTCCAGTTATTTGTAGAACAAATAAAAATAATTTGTAAAAAGAAACTGCTTCAATTTTATTATTCATATAATATAATCCTTTTTAGAAAATTTATTGCAATTATGGAGGAGGTTTGCATTGGAAATACTTTATAAGAATTTCTTCAAACCTGCTTTTTTCAGCCATTGCCAAATTCATAGAATGGGAAATGTAACAAAAACAAATGTAAACAATTAATGACGTTAAAAACACAACCCGACAAAAAATCTTCAGGAGAATCGCTTTGAACTGTTTATTTGATCACGGTACTAAGCTTTTTTAATTGCATAATTTAAAAACATATTTTATGCCAATTTTTATACATTAAAAAAAATTTTGTTTACATTTTTTTTTTCTTACTGTGATGAATTTTAATGAAATGGTGCACCCTATTATCAGCTGCATTCGATGTTCGATCTTCGCTGAGTATCTAAGAACAAACATCGAATGTCCAATTCATATTATGAGCTGGCAACACTATCGAAATTTTCGTTGTGTGTCGAATTTTTTATCTACCACAATTTTAGCTTCGATAGTTCAGTTTAGTTTGAAAAAATTTGTCAAAATGTAAGTATTTCGCAATTATTATTTTTTTTTTGCGCTTTTAAAAAGCAATTTTAAACTGTTTTTGTTATTTCTGTTGGTAGGTGAGTTTGTGAGCACCAAACAACAAATGGAAAATCTGGTGGCGCTAATGGAGGAAAATTCTCAATTTGCAAAAAGAATTTCCACAAAAGCTCAGGCGACAAAAAAATTGGGAAGATTTCGCACTAGAGTTAAATTTTTTGGGATCACCTGTTAGAACGGTGGCAAAGTGCATTAAGCTTACATAAGTTATTATATAATATCTGCATAAATAAAATTTAACCATAATCATAACGCAGTCGTAATCATATTTTTTTATATTTTGATTAAATTTACAAACAAAAAGTAGTATTTGCAGTCACAGCTGATAAAAATATTTACTACTGTGAAAGTACGAAATGAGTGCGACTCACAATAGCACTCTCTATCGATTGCCCGTCATAATACCAAATGCAAATTCGTTCGACCAACTCTTTCGACCACAGTTATTGAAGATCGAATTCAACTAATAATTGGGGCCGGTATGTTTATGTTCGTTTTATATGACTAAAATTTAATCAAATCTATGCAGAATTGTTTTTTTTTTCTAAATAAAGATGCACTTTTATGTTGATTTCATAAAACTACTCGAAAATTAGAACAACCGCCAGAACAAACTACCGTCTACTGTATATGGAAAAATATAACATCAAAATACTATCACTTCAAGTCTTTGTTAACTGTCGTATTTAGACTTATTTCGTCAAATATTAGCATAATATGACAGCAACTTTAATCGATAAACAATGCCATTATATTGTATAACTTTGTTCTTTATTGTAAATGCAAACGTAATAATTGAAATATTTCTGTGTACACTGTTTATAACAATTGTTAAAGGGTCCTAATGTATGGCAGTTGTTGGCACCCCAATGTCTTCAATCTTGTATGTGTGCTCGTTCGTTATTTTTACCTCCTACCACAACAGGCCAATTAAATTATTAAGAGTCAACGCACTTTAGGAAGATATTTTCTATGCCGTAATACTAATACAGTTTAAATTTAGTGCTTACTTTCCGTCTTCTTTTTGTCTTCTTACAAATTTATCGATGAAGTCGTAAAATAAATTACACATTTATTTTAAAGTTCAATGTTTCAAAGAGAAGAAGACCGATCAATGAAATCCGTTGACATTTGACGTGCAGAAACAGAAAACATTTCCTGATTTTAAATTTAAATTTAAGAAATGTGTGACATTTAAAATATATATTTGAGAATAACAAAATTAAAGATTTGCTTTTATGTATTAAAATTAACTGTAAAATAAAAAAATAATAATAGTGGCGCTTTTTAATATAATTAAAAAAAAGAGATTAAAAAGAAATGTTTTCGTTACAATATACAGTGCTAGCTCGCTAATCCGAAGGTGTGTAATCCGAATTGTTCAGTAATCCGAATTGAATTTATGACGTATTACATACTCTATAGTCCGCATTGGTTGCAAGCTTGCTAAACCGAATTTTTATTTTATTTATTCTCTGCTTTTTTATTATTGTGTATGTTTTTTACAACCAACAGGACATCAGTGAGATGCAGCGCCTTCTATGATTGATATTGTACATACATACATATATAATATTTATAAGTACATAAGTATGTTTTATGTTTTGTTGCAAATAGTTTAGTTATTGAATGGTATTAGTCGCATATTCATTCTCAGAGGTGGCCTTCAGAGGATAACATCCCACTATCATTGTTACAACAAGAATTGTCTGAGAATGATTATGTTGAAGAAACAGCAGAATTTCGCACAATAACCAATTTATTTCACCGCAATAATGACGTGCGAATTTCTGAAGATGAAATTCTTAGCTGGATTATTAACTCTGACAATACTTCGTATAGTAGTTCAGAATCACACACAGAAAATGTAGAATCAGAGCCTATAATTATGAAACACGTTAAAAATCGTGCAGCTGTGCAGGCCTTAAATACTTCAATAGATTAGGCAAAGGAACGAGGTATTCAAACAGATTACATATTGCTGCTGAAGGAATTGCACTGAAAGAGCAGCAAAACTACATCACAAATTATGTTAAAAAATCATAATAATTAAAAAAAGTTAATATAAAAATTAAAAAAAGCTTTAATTTTTTCATTCTTGTTTAATAAAAATAAAATAAATATGTTTTGAAATCCTGGCTTGTCTTGTATTTGCGAATATAGTGAATTATAATACATAATAACAGCACATCCAGTAATCCGAATATTTCGTTAATCCGAATCACGGTCTGCAATCATTAATTCGGATTAGCGAGCTGGCACTGTATGTACATATATCAAAATAAATATTTCCGGTATAAGTTTAGCAGAATTTCACTTTTTTAATTGTGTTTTATTCTTTTGTTATACTAAATTATCGACAAAACCAAATTTTGAATTTATAAAGTAGAAACTCTGACAGAGCAGAAAAATTATGGAACAGAAAGTAATACATACAATATATTGGTTTTTATTTGATTATTATTAATATTTTTTTATTGAACACATACATATACTCGTATTATATAAAATTGTACATTTCTTCGTACCATCTAATAATTTGTGATCTTTTTATAAATTCATTTAATCAAAAGGTGTTTATGCATATGTATCTTTGTTTCTTGTTATTGTTTATATTTAAATTATAATTAATTTTGTTGACAAACTAAAGAAATTTTTTTTATTTTTTATATACAATTATATGTATTTATGTCCGCATGTATATATGAACGTAATACCAGCGAAGAGGTCGATTGTTTTGCAAACTTTCTCTTTCATACGTAAAAGATACTTTATTGTCATTAAAATATTCACTTAAAACCCTACAACTACAGCTCTTACCTAATTTAGACTCTCGAGTGGTCTCAAATATAATTTTAATAGGCTGACGGTAACGTAACTATAGTCGATTCTTACGCATATTTGCCATATCGCTTTAACCAATCTCAGGATTCGCGCTCCCATCATATTTGTTATATTTCTTAATGATCTTCTATGTCAAACATTCAACCTTATACACTCTTTTACAGATGACAGCATTTGCAATTCATATTCATTTAATTATCGGCTTCTAAGACGGTGTATAACTTCAACTGATCTCCTTACTATTTATACTGCTTACATGCTTAAAAACTATTTTGAAGATACCGGATACATGATAGGGCGAAAAAAATCATTGGAGACAGTGGGGTAGCCAATTCTATTGACTCTGTGTTGACAATGTGTTTTGTTGTTCTAACGTTACTATAAAGGGATATGATTTAAAGAAATCAGAGAACTTGCTCAGGAAACCCGCTTTTTCCAAGCAAAACGTGTTCACCATTAAGTGCACATCCTTTTGTGGTGTATTTGGCAGCGAATCGCATTACGCACGTATATGGAATAAAGTACAGGCAGAGGCCGTTCCTCACTTTAGACGTGGGAAAATTCAAATTGAATATTCATAAACACTACTCCTTCCCTCCATCCCCCTCCCAACACCTACCTTCCTAGTTCCATACAATGCATTGCATTTATTGGTAATTTTTTTTTTATCTAGGACCAGCACTCAGGAGATGACTCCTACACATACGAAGCATTGTGCCGGGAACTATAGGAAAGGGATAGTAGGAGAAACGACAGGAGGTGAAGCTTAATTAATTATTTTGCAACTCTGCTTTCGCACGTTCTTTTTGTTTTTATACTCGTAGCAGTGCTGAAGCTTCGGTTTAGTAGCCATTTATTTTTTATTATTATTTTACTTCGCCGGTGCTACACAATACCGACGAAGGAGGGCGTTCTGATGTGATTGTGCATTGCTATCAGCTGAAGCCGGTATTGTTCAGTGACCAGTGACTATGCCTTCGCCACTGAAACCTTCCGACAACAACTGACACACAAAGACACACTACTACACATCAGAAAAATGCGAGATGTTTATTTTTATTTGAAAATTTTTTTGTCTGAAACTGGGGTTGAACCCAGGTCTGTTTTTTGGTTGTCTAGTCAACGTGCAGACTACCATCCATCGTGCCATCGCCATTCCCTCACTGTGAGTGCAAGAAAAAGAAAATATAGCTTTAATTTACTAACGATCTTATTCAAAGATGTAACAAATGTACTACATAATACCAGGGACTAAATTACGGCATTCGATTCGCATCGAGGTTTTAAACATTAAAATGTAAAAGAATTTCGTTCGATATCGAATTTTATAATTTGTGCCCATGAGACGAGTACAATAAATATATGTAAAATCTGTAAATCGGCCATGTTCTGCTGTAAACCGGATCATTTCCGATAATGAGATTTTGATAAAAGCGAATTGTTTACAATCACGACAAATTGTTAAAAGTGAAAAAAAAACTATATATTTAAGAGTGCGTAATTTTACTAAAATTGAAATAAAAAATATATTTATACAATTTTTCATGCATAATTGTGTTTTTCGAATTTTTTTTAGCCTTTTTTTAGAAAAAAATACTATTGGTTTACAAACGACCAACTTCGTTAACTTGATTTAGAAGCGAACAAGGTTAGATATATTTCATATCATGGCTTCTATCGAGGTTGAGTGTTCGCCAGACATCAAGATTTTTCTGAGAGCTATTGGTAATTAGTAACTACATCTCTGAGTTTTACTACCGGTGCTGTACCCACCAATGTATTAACTCTTATATTCGCCACTCTTTCCGTCACTAAGTCTTGCGGTGAGGACTACTATGCGTTCTTCACTGCATGTCATTTCTCTTCCTTTTTTTTTATGAATCCATTGATTGTAATTAAACAGTTATCGGGAGGAGTTTATTCCCTGGTGGAGCAAAAGATTTGTATTATATCTTCTTGTGAAGATTTTATTTTAACGTCCTTCTATAAAGGGTTACTTAATTTTTATTTTTACAAAGAATTTTTTGAGTCCTTGCTGCGATAAGGATTCCGTTGGTCCGCCTCACTACAGTACAAATTTAATTACACTCCCGGCAGAATCGCCAATTAAAGTTTTCATTTGTTTGAATTGTAAAAAAATTATTTTTTAGAAGACCATGCGTCCTTTCACTTTTATTATAACTCTAAAACTTAGTTAAGTACAGTTCAGTGATTATGCTAAATCACAACTCGTTGAATATAAGCAAATGATGACTATGTGTCTTTACAATTTTTTTTTAAATTAGTTGAGTATAAGAAGATGTCGACTATGCGTCTTTGCAATATTTTCTGAACTGCTGTAAAATTTACAATATTATCCTTAAGTACTAAACATGAGAATCTTAAAACTAATCTAGAGTTCATCTATATTTTTTGTTACATGATTCTGTTCATTGTTACCTGAACTCTTAAAATAATTATCTTAATAGCTAATTATGTTGTCCCCATTATTACTGGCTCCTTCCTTGTTCCTAAATTAGGGTTAAACATATTGTGGTTTGTACATTATATTTTATTATTTATTTATGTACTTGACATTAATTATATAAAACAAAGGATACGTAATTTCATATTTCTATACTGACGTCATTGAGACCGTTATGTTTATTTTTATGGATTTATCGCTCATTACTATATAAAACATAGGATGCCTAATTTCCTTGTCAATACTGGCCTCTTTGGATCGACCTAAAGTCGCGTCATCGTAATTAACACTAACAGACCAATCTAAATTACGAAGCAACGCGTTCTGTCAAAATTTCTCAAGCACATAGAAAATGTATGGAAACAACCGAAATAACGCGGCGTCAACGCTTTGCAATTGGAAGATATTATTTTCACAGCGCGTAAAGAAGTGAAGTTGGCTGCAAAAAGAAATAAAATTGTTGAAAAGTAATGACAATTTAGCAGTGTTCAGGTCAATTTAGCGATTCATCTCCATTTCTTATTTCTATTAAAAGTTATTTTTAACAAAGTGAGCAAATATTACTGTTTTTGGCGCATCGTTAACGGTCTAATTTAGGTTACTCTTTTCAAAGTAAAAGGTAAGCGCTAAATTACGTTGCGCTTTGCGTCGTAATTTAGGTTGAACTGTTAGTGCGATCAGACCTGTTTTTGAGTTTTGCGTCTACCTCGCACTGGTTAAAGCATTTGAGACAACTAACTCTATCGTGTTACGGTTCTTTGTGGCATGTTCTTGTTAACCACGTTGCTATAGTTAACTTCTTATATGAAGGAATAGGTCGTTTAAATCGTAAAGAAAAATCGAAATAGTTTGATATAACCTATAGGTTCGGCCAAGTAAATCTCCCATCTCTCGAAATTTTTGAGAGGGCACGGATTAATTACATTGGTTCATTCACAAATCACATTGAATGCATAAAATTTCGTTATTGTATTGTTATAATGAGGTATAATTTAATGATTAAGATGATGGAGGGGTTTTTTTATGAATTGACTAGACAGTTTAGGATCTTTAAAACAAAATCAATCTTTTGTTTTAGATGTATTTCAATATTCTATTTTGAATTATTTGCAGTTATTCTTCCGTCTTAAGTGTTTCCCTGCACCACAAGTCCATAAAGTTCATTGTTCGGCATACTACTTACATACTACATGTACATAAATGTGTGTGCTTGGGCGTGTGTGTGGGGATATGGATAATGATGTTGATAATATTTCTGCTGTTATTTGTGCAAATCAGCCAGTCATCCAGCCTGCTGATTATTCGTGAAAGTACTCTCGAAATGTTCTTGGGTATTATTTTTATAATGCTTGATATTTATTTGTGGTTGCTGACTGCTGCTGTTGCATTTTCATCGACTTCATCTTCTTGCTTTATACATAGTATGTACATATGTATGCATTTGTAGAAAATTTTTTAATAGAAAGTACAAATTTCAAGCTATTTCTGTTTTGTTTCTTTTCTTTAAGAAAAATATATTTTTTGTATAACTTTGCGTGCCGGCTGGCAAAAAAGTGACTAGTTCGCATGTTGCCGTGTATCGTTCTTCTTTAACGTCATGTATGTTCCTCTCTTTTCCTTATTCCTGACCATAATTTAACACCATTCTGTTATTTTCCAAAAACATTTCTTTTAGTAAGAGATGTGTAATGAAGATATAATGGTTTACAAATTGTACAAATATGTATTGCAAATGGAAAATCAATTTTTTTACTTTCAGACATATATATATATAGAATACATAATCTGGACAAACATATTGCTCCAGCTGATGGTAAATTTAAGTGTCAAACTTCGTCACAAATAAATAAAAAATTACTATACAACCGGACAATATGAAAACATTTTGACATTATTGAAGTCTCGAATGCAACTCAAATTGAAACGTAGACAAGACTACAGACTATGCAACCAACAACGAAACTTCCCCTCTTGCATAAGCACTCTGCATCGTCTGTAGCCACCATAATGTAACCGTTTGTATGTATGTATATCAAATAAAACTGATGTAAGATTTTGGCATCTGAGGCTTATGAACCTAAGCTGCCAACTGATTAGGCATTACCAGAAATTTTTTGTACGCGTTTAGGAAACCTATGCATTGCGACTTGCGTTAAGGAAGTCGGCCGAATTGACATAAAAAAAATTATGTATGTTTAGTAACATTTCGTACTACAAATACACACTTGTTGGAAATCCGGCTTAAAACAAACACATACTAACATAATGACATTGTCAAATCTTATCCTTGTAATTTGTACAATATTTAACGTAAAGAATTTTTTATTTTTATGGCACGCAGCAGCACCTCTTCATTGTACATACTTATGTATATACTTCGTTTTTCAAGTAGAATTCTTCGTCATCGTGGGTACTACGTACATATATATGTATGTATATGCAAGTAGGATGCGCCATATTTATTGAAATAGCAGAAACTTAACAAAATCAAACAACAGACATTTTTTTGTTTTGGGTGCAGTATCTAAATTGAATTGAACTGTTAATGCGCTTGTTCGCATTTTTTATAATGTTGGATGTAGGGAACATATTTCTCATTATATGTACATATATTACAATTTCTATGCTGTACTTTGAAGACTACGTTGACCATTATTGTTTTTTAGGAGAGTAGTTCGACAACTAATCTGCAGATTCTCATCCATAGGATTGCAGTTTCTTTTTACCAGAAATCTTTTCTAGTAAGGGTAGCTCGATTTTGAAATTCACCAATTAACTTTTTCTCATTCAAATAACGCTTCTTTTTTTATCTTGGACCAGCACTTAGGAAATGACCCCTATACATGAGGTGCATTGTGCTGGAACTAGAGGAAAGGGATTGTAGGAGAAATCATAGGAGGTGAAGCTTCACTATCTTACAACGCTACTTTTAGCACGTTATTTGTATTTATAGCAGTGTTGTAACGTTTTGAGTAGACATTTTTTAGTAATTAGACTTACCTTCACTATCTACAACACTGCTTTTGCACGTTCTCTGTTTTATAGCAGTATTGTAGAGTCTTTGATGTCAAGGAAACGTATTAAATTTTGAAACTTCGTTTTTAGTAATTATTTTACTTCGCCGGTGCTACACAATACCGACGAAGGAGAGCGGTATGATGTGCCTGTGGATTGGATACAGCTGAAGCCGTTACGGTTAAGTGACCAGTGATTATGACTTTGACACTGAAACCTTCCGACAGCAACTGATACAAAGACACAGTAATGCACATCAGAATAAGTGCGAGATGTTTTATGATTTATCCTGAAACTGGGGTGAAACCTAGTACTTTTTTTGTTTTGTAGTCAATGTGCAGATTACTTCAGCCATCGCCAACCACTATATAGCGAAGTATTTATTCAAAGGGCTCTATACAACACAGTCAAAATAAAGCAAATATAGTGATCAAGATGGTGAAGTCTCCTTATCAAAACAACAAAGTCGAAATGTGTTTAGAACTGCAAGCGAAGTACTCAATCAAAACCGATACAACGATATTTGCAAATAAGGGAGATAATACTGGAAATTAACGAAATATCCAAAATAGAGCCATGTAAAATTGAGGTATGTGATGAAAATCGTTTTCGGCGTTAAAACGTTTTGAAATCGACAAATAGAGTGATGAATTTGTATGTGACGATTTCATATTCCATCTTGTTTCATTGAAAAAAAGACGTTTTCAACATGTGACGCATTTCGATAATACCAGTTTAAATTCGTTTTCAAATCGTTTAATTTTACTTGAACAAAATGTAAGGAAATATACAAAAGAAGTAAAAAAATATATAAAAAATGATTATAAATCCGTCCTTATTTAAACGAAAATATTAAACAAATCTATTTAAATAAATACTAGTTAATATAGAAGTGAAATTTAAAAATTTAAATACCCACATTTCATCTGGCAAATTTAAGGGTTCCGATTTATCTCTTAAACGTTTTCTTAGAATATTTTCGCTATTCATTCTATTATTTTCTTCCAAGAGACTTAGCGAAACCGCAGCTAAAAAGGCATTTTATAAATAAAAATTATAAAATATGTTGATACAAATTTTATTTTGTTTAAATATTTTACAAATTTCACTCACATGAACATATGTTTACATATTTTACAGTTGTATTATTAGATTTTATATAGTTTTATTTATAGAAGATATGTGGAAACGAAACAAATATGGAATATGAAATCTATGGAAATTCATCACACTACTTTCGATTTCAAAAGACTATTTACTTTTCAAATCTATCAATTTCCATCACATACCTGATTATTTTGACCACTCATTTGTATCTATATATTTTTCTTTGATAACCTAAATATGTCAATTTATAGGGGTGTTCCAGGTGCATAACAAAAGTGCTCGAATTTACCCAAAAGCGTTCTAGATAACAATTATTGTGCAATTTTGAGAGAAAGTGAAAGAGTAAAACTTTTCTTTTCCTAACGAAGTTATACGAATTTTTTCTTTGGCTAAGTCGGCCTAGAATTAAATTAACAGATGTTTTTTATTTACATATGAAACTAAGAAATTAATCGTAATATTTGCAAAGAAACGACAAAAGTTTTTAGTTAAAAATTTAAGTTGTAAGTTCATATATTTGTGCATATTTATCACTTTATTGAATAAAAAATGGCTTTTACTTTTTTGTAGTTTATTTTAATTCAGTTTTTACAGCTGTTGTTAATGATGCAAATGTTTTGCTTTTAAAATATTATGCATTGTAGCGTCTGAAATTACTAAAATAAAATTTTTTGAGAAAGTAAGCAGCACTAGTATTTCAAGATGTTTAATTGTGGTTTTTTGCGTGCCAGTAATTTTGGGTAACTTTGTCACATGCAGAGGGTAATTTTACTCTTTTTTTTGGCACTTTTGTTATACACCTGCAACAGTGCATATTTACCCCTATCGTAAATAGCAAGTGGAATTTTTGTTCACATGGAATTTTTTCACAATTACTCTATTTTTATTATTGTTTTATATATGATTCTTTTTATTGCACTGAGGGAAAAGAATGGCGCAGAGCAAGTAGTGTAGTATTGTGCTAGTTCAGTTGGGGGTTCTAGGTTCAATTTGTAGCAGAGACTCTGGTCTGTATGACTACAACACGCGAAAGTTTTTTCACAACAGGTATCACAATGGGACCATAATAAATTGGACCCAAGTGGGCTGGGACCTTTCTTTACCTTTACATCCAAGCAACCTGCCGACCTAACCTAACCTAACTAAAAATTACTTACTGCCTACTAAGATACTTTTAATTTACATATATAAAAATTTTTATTACTTTCATTCTTTACGTTATTCGGCTATCTATTGTATAGTTTAAAAACAAAACAAACAAATACGTTAAAAACGCAACTGCACAACCTAAATTTTTACAAACTTTTCCTTTCTCTTCTACAAACTAAAAAAATGTGTGATGAACAAATTAACGCTTTTCTCGGAATGCTGTTGCCCCAATTATATTTAAAATCTCTATCGTTTATCCGTTGAGATGTCCAATTCTAAAGAATTGTATGTAATTGAAGATCAAATGTGTTTGTTGGCTGGGTAAGTCCCTAGTTACTGAAAAGTATGCAGTATTTCGCATAAGAATGTTGTTTAAAAACCGGCATATGCCAAAAAATTACAAACATTGACAAAAACTTTTTACAAATACCCATACGAATATAAACACAATACTAACGTTGAAATAATAAATATATAGCGAAGAATAAATTAACTTAATCTAAAAAATACTGGTGGGCACAGAGTTAAATTACAAGTTTCAGCGAAGGTGGCAGAGTATAGCGAGGTCTTTTAATTTAATAAAATTATACAAAAATAAAATATTTTCTTGTGACCATTTACAAATATTAACTTTAAATGATATAATATGTGCTATTTGACAAATTGATGACGTAAACTGATTTACCCACTATATATGTATGGACATACTAGGTATGTACATATGTATGTAGGAATGCAGGTACAATATTTTTATTAAACAGCAGTGAAGCTTTCTTTTTTATAGTTAAATTTTTTGTTTTGTTTACCATTAAAACGATTAATACCCGTAACTTTTATTTATCTGCTATGGAGATAATAATTATAAATTTCTCATAAGATTTTCATTAAGCATTCGCCTTATGCATAGTATTTGTTCAGCATTATTTATTATATCATAAACCATAAAGAAATTAAGAAAAGTAAGTATGCGTAATTTATGAAACAATTTTCAGCTCCTTCAGATTGCAGTGTGTTTTAATCAAAGTTAGGGTTAAGTATGTACATTTTAACCCTAATATGAATACAATATCAAGATATTATTTTTATTGCACTTAGTAGACTCAATTCACAAATATGCATATGTACGTAATCATATGACACATATGTAAGAATTTCCAATTGCAGTAAATCCTTGTTAAATAACAACGTTTTTAAACTGAAGCATCAACCAAATTTATCTTTCTGTGAGGAGTAATAATAAAGGAGGTCAACAAAAAAAATGTTCAATTCTAATAAATTTTTAGAGATACAAATACAAATGTGATGAAAAGAAAGTAGAAAAAAACGCAAGATCAAAAACCAAACCCAATGTTGTCCTCTCAAGCATTTTAAAAGCAAAAAGATCTCAGCATAAGAAAGAAGATAATCTCCCCCAGGGAGCACGTAAGCAACCGAAAATCCATACTATAGAAGAACAGACGAAAAGGAAGCAACTCGGCTCATATGTTGAGCACTAAAACTCTGCCAACGACCTAGCAGGCATGAACGCTCATTTCAACTATAAAATACTTGTTTCGCACACATACAATCATGCACAAATTTACACATCCATAGGCAATCATCCCTTTTTATAATTACATGCGTCAGCTTTATAGCAAAAAATCTTAGTAAATTCTTGCAAACATAAACCGAATTGTTAAACTACAGGAATTAGTTAGATTGGGAAATAGGAAACCATATGCTGCAAATTATTGCACTTGGAAAAGTACATACTATGTATATTCCGATATATCACAAAACCGGTAGAATTTTCTTTTGACTTATTTTAAAGCACTTTTATCTTATTTTATTTGCTTGCAATTCTTTTCTCTTTATTTATTAATCATATATTTCTTCTTTTTGGCAATTATTTATACGCACACTGAAAATTATTACTATCTCTTTTACTCGTTAAACTTTTAAATCCCAACCGGGAGACTCACCTTTTCCACACTCGCACACAAACACGTTTGTTCACTCACTATTCAAATATGCAAGAGAAAAAATTCATGTTCTTTTACATTCGATAGTTTTCTTGCAATTGCACAAAAAAATCTTAACCACAATACAATTTAAGACTTTTTCAGTTTTATATACTTTTGATTATAATTTAAAAGTTACAATGATCAATATATAGCAATTATTCGATTTGTTAAAATGAGAAATAAACTTTACAAGTAATTCACTTGCCGTTTTATCTCGTTCTGCGAGCGAAAACCGACACAACCGTTGACGAAGAAAATACGTTGACGACGAAATGAATGAACAAGCAATATCGAAAAAATGGAAGCAATCAGTGATGACAGTTTCGATGTCAATTATAGCGATTTTAAAATTTTAATAAAATGCACTGCGCAAGGCGTCTTTAAAAAGGTGGTGGTGGTGAATGGATTCGTGTACTACCGCACACGTTTTTTGTTCGCGATATGTCAAAAACAACTAAAGCTAATATTACAAAAACAATGTGTTTTTAACGTTTGTTATACAAACGTAAGAACAGCAAAAAATTGTTGCCTGTTATAACAACCGCACCTTGTTTGATTCGTTCTGTTACTGCGTTTTCCGAGATTCTCCTAGTTGATCCCCGCCTAGAGCAATATACATCTTATCAATAAAGCAAAACTGTTGGAAGACTACAGTGCAATATTGCTTAACTAGGCTATCAATAACTAAGTTAACATATTGTGCAGTAACTGGCAAAACTTTGTTATTGTTAAAGTGGATCATTCGGTTTGAAATCTTGTATTTATAAGGCACAATAATTATTATATATATCTATACAATATATATACATATATAAGAAAAAAGAGAATAAAAAATAAAGCTGTCACAATTATGTGTTGTATTTTTGCTAAATTTAAGAAATTTAATTAAAACTAATAATACTAATTCAAGTTATAAATTTCATTTTATATTTATTCTATACCTGAAGCAAAAAAAATTAATGAAAATTTTCTGTCGTGTTCAAGTTAATTTATCACAATATTGTGAAGAAATAAAATTTGGTTAGAATACGGGAAACGAGCAATTAATCATCAAAAACAGATGAGTAGAATACCTATTTTCTATGCCACTACACACGTTATCAGTACTCTTCAAGGCGAATTCATACCAGGTGCTCCCGTCTCTACAACAACAGCATTTTGTGTTTACAAATACAAAAATTTTAATCAAGTTGCCAAAACAGTTTAAGTATTAACATGCTTTGAGTAGAACACAACTTTGAAAACTGAACAGAAATCAGGTATGAGAATTTTAGCTAATGCAGCCACCTCGTATGAATTCGCCTTGGTCATTAATTTATCTATTGATTTAAACCGTCAAAGCTTAATAAAATCAAAACTAGAATAGAGATTACTGCCCAATACTATTCACAAAGGTTGCCAGCTTTGTTGTTTTTTATGTTTTTAATAAAGGTCATACTTCATATATTCGCAATACAGGTGAGAACGAAATTATCTTTTTACAACTAAATAAATTAAGCTTGTGAAAGCTGTGAAAAATATAGAATTATTTAAATAAAAAAACTATATGGAGTGAAAAAAACGAATATGATTAAATACAAAAAAGGGAATTTATTCATAATAAATGTATAAAGTATTTATATTTGCATAGGCTGAGTTAACATATATTGCAGCAGCTGTAAAACTATATTATTGCTAATGTCAAAGAATTTCCTTTTGCAATTATTGTAAACATAAAACGTCAAATGGGATGTCAATGTCTCAAACATATTTAAATTAAAGGGTGCCAAAACCAAATTTAAAAAAGCTCAAAGTATATTTATCAGGTAAAATCAACTCATCAGGTGACTATAGCTCTATTTATTAGGTTTATCCTGCTGCCCAAAACTGGACACGCACACTTGAAAACAATCCAATAAGTTTCCTCTAAGGACCCGACTTGTTCCTCTAATGCCGTAACGGATGATATGTGAACAGACCCTACCGAACAGAGCTCAGTTTGTCCTTGGATTTCTCCGAGGAGAAGGAACGTCTACCGTAAAGTCGACATCAAAAAGGATCATCCTGTGATCAGAGAAAGAATCATCCGTATAACTCCTCCAGTTCCTAACATTAAACGGAGATAAAGAGGATGTCAGTATTAAATAAAGAAACTGCCGGTGCTGCACACACCGACGAAGGAGGGCGTTCTGATGTGCCTGTGGATTGGATACAACTGAAGCCGTTACTGTTCAGTGACCAGTGACTATGATCTCGCCACTGAAACCTTCCGACAACAACTGACACAAAGATACACAAATCCACATGAGAAAAATTGCGAGATGTTTTCATGACTCTGAAAGTAGGGTGAACCATGGAAACTTTTCGTTTTGTAGTCACCTGGCAGACTACTTCGACCATCGCCATGTACATATTTCTCTTGTATATAGCTTACCCGTTTCTCCAACTGCATGAATCCCCTCTGCGACCGCCGTGAAGACCTTTACTTTCGCCGACCTAATACCAAGGCAGAGCCAGACGCACGCCCATGGAGCATCTGGATCCAATGCAAAGCTCCCAATTTGGTTCATGGCAATATAAAGCCCTGTAGCCCCATTTAAGCCCTCCCGCCAACGTCAAAGCGACCAACATGGGAGAATAAAAATGTAAAACGTAACAATGTATTAATAGGCAAACACGTTTTTTGTAATCCCTTTTTCAACTGTACTACTGCGCCGATTTTAAAAAGTTACTTATAAATTTTCTGTACAATACATTTATAATTGGCAATTGGGGTTCCTTTGTATTGATGTTGATGAAGAAATAATTAAATAAGAATATATGTATGGATATGTACATTAGAGCGAACTTTTTTTGTTTGGGAAATTTTTTTTTCTGCAAAAAAAGTGTACCGCCCCCTCAAATTGTTCCTTTTTACGTAAATAGTGAAATTCCAAAATCTTAGACTGATTGCCCTAGGTTAAGGCGTGGCACATGCCCACTAAAGTGGCTAAAACTGGTTTATATGGACTTTTCACGAGACAAGGCACGAAAATATAAGTAAAATGTTTCATATATGTTTGTAATATATTATTTTATTGAAATTAACTTACATTTATTGATTACTATTCTTGATAAACATTAAAACTTAATCGCAAAGGTCTGATTTATTAATGCTACCGTACTTTTTCCTATAATCAGTTATCATTCGCTGTCAGGAATACTTGGAATTGTTCTTCGCCCTGCTTTTCTTTTCGCATTACCTCTTTCTCAATACGAATATTTCTTCGCTTTTCTTTTTCAAATAATGAACGATCGCATCCCACCATTGCACCAGGTCTACCTTCTTTACGTTGATTCTTCAAAAACTCTTTATCTTCTATTTTAATTAAATCTAACGCTTAAATTAACACATGCATACATATGTATGTACGTATTATATTAATTTTGCTGTGGAAAAACTTTCACGTGTATAGTGACGCAGAACAGTCTCTGCTAGGAATCAAACCTAGACCCCCAAACTAATAAACTAGCATTTTACGCAGTAGACAAACTACATATACATATCGAGCCTTTGGTGCAATACCGCAGTAACTCAAAACTTGAATTTTTTGAGCTGGATGTGCAGAAATGATCTTTGAGGAATCATAAAAAGATTACGGTTCTATCTCTAACTGTTCAGATTCTATAGCTACAAATGTCTTTATTGCCTCCAGCTATTTCTAACAATATTTATTTGCAATAATGAAATATTTCCTTTATGACAAGAAATTTACAAACAGAAAACATTACAAAACATGGCTCATTTAAAAACTTGTAAAAATAATAACTTTAGTAAACGAAAATACTATCAAAAAGATGGCTCAAAATTTCAAGTGCATTTGTCTCAGTTCACGATTTTTTGATTAACGACGGTATTGTACCAAAGGCTCGATATGTATGTATATGCTACAACATAAAAAATCAGAAATAAAAAAAAAATTCAGCGACCGACCTTAAGGAATTCCATACCTTAGTCATTTAGTTTGCAAACGTGGAAGCTGGTTTTATAACTGGTACAGACTTAAGAAGTTAATAATGATAGTCGCACGTATATGTTAAATAAAACATTTATTTGTACAAAACAATAAAAATATATTTACATTCACTATACAATAATATTATAAATATTTAGTATAGAACTTTACTTACAACTAGTAAATGCAACGTTTTCATTTCAGATTTTTAAAGCTTAAAAGTAGCAAGTCACCCGAATAATATTCACTTTGATGCTACAGAATGCTTTTTTTTAGTTATATGATTACATACGGAAAACACCGAACTTAGTGCTACTTCCAGGATTATTTAAGGCAGTTTTCAAACTTAAACCCAAAATTTTACGTGTGTCAGCAGGATCAATAATACCATCATCCCATAAACGGGAAGAACTGAAGTAGGGAGAGCCTTCTTTTTCGAAAGTTTCAATAATAGGAGCACGCAATTTATTAGCTTCAGCTTCGGTAAATTCCTTACCAGCACGCTTCCGTTGATCATCGGTAATTTGGGCTAAAACATTGGCTGCTTGACTACTACCCATGACAGAAATACGAGAATTTGGCCACATATACAAAAATCTAGGCGAGTAAGCTCGACCACACATACCTATGAACATTAATTATTATTAAAATATTAGAAAGAAAAAATGGTTTAATCCTACCGTAATTGCCGGCACCATACGACCCACCAATGATGACCGTTAATTTGGGTACATTCGCACAAGCTACAGCTGTCACCATTTTAGCACCGTTCCTGGCAATGCCATTCGCTTCTGCATCACGTCCCACCATGAAACCGGTAATATTTTGCAGAAATATTAAAGGAATGTTACGTTGAGTACACAACTGTATAAAATGGGCGCCTTTAAGAGCACTTTCCGAAAATAATACCCCATTATTGCCAATAATTCCAACTTTATGGCCATAAAGTTTGGCATAACCACAGACTAGTGTCTCTCCATACATTTTCTTAAATTCGTTGAAACGACTACCATCCACAATGCGGGCAATAATCTCACGAACATCAAAACTTTTCGTCAAATTAGGACTAACAATACCATACAACTCCTTGGGATCATACTTAGGCTCCTCAATTTCCTGAATAGAGGATTTTTGTGCAGTTCTAATAGTTTTCTTACTAGAGTGAAATAATTGATCGTTGTAAGCATTTGTAGCGGGTAAATTCAAATTGCTAATAACTTGTCTTGCTAAAAAAAGAGCATGCTCGTCGTCTACAGCATAATGATCAGTTACACCTGATGTCGTGCAATGCAGATCAGCACCACCTAAATCTTCTGCCGAAACTTCTTCGCCAGTAGCTGCCTTCACTAGAGGTGGTCCAGCTAAGAATATTGTACCCTGTTTCTTCACAATTATATTTTCATCAGCCATAGCTGGAACATAAGCTCCACCAGCTGTACAGCTGCCCATAACTACTGCAATCTGCGGTATTCCCAAGGAAGACATATTGGCCTGGTTATAGAAAATGCGCCCAAAATGAAATTTATCAGGAAATACATCGGCCTGACGTGGCAAATTAGCACCACCAGAGTCAACCAAGTAAATACAAGGCAAAAGGTTTTCCTGCGCCACTTCTTGTGCTCTTAAATGCTTTTTAACTGTGATAGGATAATAAGTACCACCCTTAACAGTGGCATCGTTGGCTACAATAACACATTCAGCTCTGTCATGTTAAAAATGTCAATATATAAAATTTCACCTTGCCATCGATTTATCGCAAATTTTGCTTTTCTTACCCACAGACACGACCGACGCCGGTAACAATTCCACCCGAATTAACTATCTCCTCTCCGTATAGTTTGTAGCCAGCCAAAGTGCTCAATTCTAAAAACGGTGAACCCGTATCAACCAACCGGTTGATGCGTTCACGTGCCAATAATTTACCCCGAGATTTATGACGTTCAACACTTTGTGGTCCCCCACCTGTCAACACTTCTTTGGTAATATCCCGCAGCTCATTGACCAAACTTGACATTTCACCGACATTTTTCTAGAAATTTAATAAACGGTATACATATTATATTTAAATAAAATAATGTACATATGTATATTAAACGTAGGCATATAATGTAACTCTAATAAAAAAAATCACCTCAAAATCTTTGGAATCTGTATCAACGGATGTTGATAAAATGTTTGCTTCACTAACATGCAAAAGTCGTCTAGAACTACGCCACGCTGACGACACATATAATGTGGAACGAATAGCAATATTTAACATGATTTTTATTAAACCTTAACAAATAATTTTAAAAAATATATGTAGGCACAAGTAAATGACCGTAAAAAACTTAATCCAATCAAAAAAAAAATTAACACCTCGACATGATATTTAACGTGATAACATATGTAAGTATATTTATCAACTCAACAGGTGACTTTTTCTCGTTTATATTTTACACGCCGTATATGTCAAAATTTGTGTACATTTATGCCCTCCAATATTTTTAATAAATGTTAATTCATTACCAGCTAAACTCATTACATGCGCCAAGATAGCGTCGAAAATAGGAATTTAAAAACCGGGAAAAATTTTATGGGAACATTGTGGGTATTTTCATCATATGTTTCAAAATGGGAATTTAAAACTGGGGAAATGAAAATTATTCAAAGAGACGCTATCTTGTCCTGCCCAAACGGTACCAATAGCACCCATATAGATCTATATATTCTGAAAGCTGACACTTTCCCTTTCAAAATGAAGGAACCGTGCTAAAAATCCTTAGAGCCGTTTCCAAGAAAATTGGACTTATCTAAATTGGCCAAAAAATCGACGCTATCTTTTCCTGCCCAAACGGTGCTATTAGCACCCATATAGACCTATATATACTGAAAGCTGACACTTTCCCCTTCAAAATGAAGGAACCGTGCTAAAAATCCTTAGAGCCGTTTCCAAGAAAATAGGACTTCTCTAAATTGGCCAAAAAATACTGAAACTGACATAATAAAAAAAAAATCATTAAATCGATTTCGAAGAAAATACATCTCGCCTTAAAAAATAATTTTATTCTTCAATGCTGAAAATAATAAATATATACCACATACATACTTAATTAAAAATATTTTAAATATAAAAACTAAAAGCACGCTTTTATTTTCAAAAATCGTGTAATATAACTCAATTGTCAATTGGGTGATGTTGATGTTACGATGGCATCACAACAAGTGTGTTCGTTAACCCCACACAAAACCGAACCGAACACAAAAACGATGCTCTCTTCCACACCTGTAACATGCTACCAAACTAAATGTTTTGTGTCGAAGCTCCGTACGACTGAGTTTAGAGGAGAAAACATTTAGTTTGGTAGCATGTTACGGGTGTGGAAGAGAGCATCGTTTTTGTGGTTGGCACTCTGCGACACGTTTTAACAACAACATATGTTGTCTTTGCTGATGGATAGAATTAATTTTTATGCGAATCCCTGAATAGTTTGTTTTAATATTTGTATATTTTAAATAATTGTCGGCAATTATATTAAGAAAAAATTCACAGATGATGGGCCCCTCCAAGGTTCTGATGGTTATTTATATTTTATGTTATTTTACATTTCTTCTTTATATACATATGTATGTACATATATATTAGAATATTGAAATAAAATCAATATAAAGAATTGAAATAAATAGTGTTTCATTTCAATTATGATATCCGTTAACAGTGACCGATATATCCTTTAACGCTGACTAGTCAGCAGTGGTCGACATATTCGTCCATGCTGACCGGTCAGCGGAGACCGATTTATTCATCAACGCTGACTATCACATGCACACAGAAGTTTCGGTAATTTTTCTCATATTGCCATTGAGAAAATTATAGAAACTTTGTTCTACGCAATTACCTATAATTCTGTCAACAATGACGGTCGTATAACCGGTCAAATGACCGTCACTGTTATTGTAGGGAAGCTAAACCTATGGTCAGTTCATTCAACAGGCCAAACGACAAAGTTTGTGAAAAAGTTGTGGAAAGTGGTTGTAAATAATTTAATAATTAAATATTATATTAAGAAAAATCGAAAATATATATTTGCTATAATTAATTGAAATTACTGAACAACGTATAATCATATGAATATACCTTGGTACTTAATATTTAGTGAAATAAAGTAGTACTCTTGCAATGCAAATTGTACTGAAAAAAGTACAATTGTTCGAGCTTGATTATCCCTGATTTTCGATTAAAGTCTAATGTTATTGATGACAGTTTACCG
The DNA here is from genome assembly GCA_963924685.1 of Dexiosoma caninum. Lineage (NCBI taxonomy): Eukaryota > Metazoa > Arthropoda > Insecta > Diptera > Tachinidae > Dexiosoma > Dexiosoma caninum. The sequence goes on along the minus strand of OZ004728.1, from coordinate 87,820,751 downwards.
AAAAAAAACTATTTGTGAAAGAATTTATTTAAAAAAAACAAGTATTGAAAGAATTTATTTAATTATATTTATTAATTATATTATTAATTGACCTTTTTTATTATATTTTTTGCAATATATTTATTAAGCTTGAGGTCTTTTTCTTTTATTTTATTTGGTTTTATTATTCGATATTTCGTTAACAGCTTGTTAACATCATCAGGAATAATAGGAAATGATGATGTTAACAAGCTGCTAACGAAATATCGAATAATAAAACCAAATAAAATAAAAGAAAAAGACCTCAAGCTTAATAAATATATTGCAAAAAATAATTATATTTATTTTTGAGCGATGGTCTTTTTTATGAAAAGTTTTTAACAATTATTTATTTTTCAATATTTCGCTACTAAATAGGTAGCATCGTTAGGAAATAATAATTTGTATTAACAAAAATATTTATTTAAAAAAATGCTCTTTTTTATGAAAAGTTTTTAACAATTTATGGTATAAATAACAAAAATGTTTGTAATTAATTATTGTTAAGAAAAATTTTTAACACACCTTTTTTAATGTCTGTCAGCTGTTTGGGACATTTGTAATTTTGGTTTGTTATTTTCAATGTTTATTATAAACAAACTGATTGCTTGTTCTTCACGCCCAAACTAGCCCGAAGAAAAAGTACGGGCATTCTCGTGCGTGAAGAACAAGAATATTACTCTCTCAAAACCTCTCTCATTTACCCAATTTTTGCGTAAGAAAACAATTGTGGGTAAGATTGGGCGCCCGCGGCCGTCCAATTTTGAGTGAACGAACAGACCTATTATAATTTACTCTCATTTTACCGAACTTTACCAGAAAAGTAAAAAACACACCTATTATGGAGATTGGTATTCAGTACCCAGTACTCCCAAGCCACTAATAAAAAATATAATTTTGACATTTCTTTTTCAATACTTACACAGAATTCAAGAAAATATCGTCTTAATTTCGGCCACTTGAGAAAAATTGCATAAAATTTTATTTAAATAATGTTATCTCGTACCACTTTATTGGCTAATAACCTTTCCAAGGCCATGGTTAGATTCCATAGTCATGGTGGCATTCCTGGTGAGGTAAGTATTTCAACCATATTTTTATTTAAGAAATCTATCATAGGATTATATAATTATTTTTCAACTAAATGTATTTTTCTGTTTTTTTTAGAACTTCCCAGTAAACTTCAAGAATGGCTATAGGTTTACTGCCATTTTCACTACCTACATGGTATTGGGTTTTGGTACTCCTTTTTTGATTGTCAGACATCAGTTGCTGAAGAAGTGAAAACGTTTTAGGTTAGTATTCAATTAAAAAGTTCAATTGATGGGGTTGTCCTTAAATATACTTTACCAACACATCATCAATTAAAAAGAAACAAGTATAAAATGAGAAAAATTTCGCCAACGCAGTTTTCGAGTTAAGGATCTCTGAAATTTTCATATAAAAATACGATTCTTCACTACGTTTCTGGACAATATTGGTATCATTTGAAAGATTTTGAAAATGTCTATATATATATATATATATATATAAATTTATTTAAAAACTTCAACTATCAAAAAGCGGAGTTTGCTAAAATAAGAAACTTTTTAGTAAACGTGAAACGAAATAATTTTTTTTAATATTTATTTCTAATTAAAATTAAACTAACAGGTAAAAAATAAAAAGAAGACTAGTTAGTGAAAGTCGGTGTTCTTTATATAATTACATTTTTATTACACTTCTTTTTCAATAAACTATATACATATGTATAGTATTATGTGAAATGGTGTTAAAACTGTATTCGCATTTAAATAGTTGAATTTGTAAATAGATTGAAAAATAGCATTTTTATATGAAAACCTCAGTCTCATAACCCGAGACTTCTTTCTTTCTTCTTATTTTTTAACTTTTTATCAGCCTATCTAATTTTTTTTATTTGGTGAAGTGCTGTTAAAGGAGATTTCTTCCAGAAAATGTTTATCCTACAAGTAGAATATTTAGTTCTTTATATTGCATTTCAATCAGAGGATGTCTTCCTGGCATTTTTCATATTTTTACATAATTCCGGTTCATTTATACGTAGCTAACATCCTCTAAGCATTGGTCAAAAAATATTGAGTCATAATACCATTTCTATACTACACAAATAAATATATGTATATATGTATATATTTTACAGTCTTTAAATAATATATTCTTTTGCTTTTTCAGAGTAATCCTTCTTTGCTTTTAAGTTTGTTGTTGTCAATAGTTGTGGCGCCAATACATCGCTTTTAAAGTATATTGAAGAAACTCGTATATGCTGTGTTTAAAACAAAATGTATTGGAAATAAAATAAAAAACTCCAGTTAAATTGTTTCATTTCAATTAAACATAGCTAGCATGAAAGGGTTAACTACGTTTTGAAAGCACACATATCTGTTAACTTTACGGGAAATAAACTAAAAGCATAATCTTGCAATCGTCACTCACAAGATAATAAATAGTACGTATTCTAAATTCAATATCATCCATTATATAGCAAAAGTTACGTGAAAAATACACATGCCTAGGACTAAAGAATGAAAATATTACCACAAGAATAAATTCAGAAATGTGTTCATAACTTGTAGAAAATGAACTTATGATATCGAAACTATGACTATCCAGATTTTTTAAAAGGGTGGTAAGCGCAAAAAATTTAAATGAATTTCCTTGACGGCTGTGCCGTCCCGTCCTGATTATTTCCAATTGAAAATCTGCTCTATTTTTTTATAAAATAACGCACCCAATGACAAATAATGAATGACAGCATTAGCTAAAATTTTCATCAGCTGATTTCTGTTCAGTTGTGTTCTACTCAAAAGCACAGAGGTCTAAGGTTAGCCTATGCTCAAAAGCATGTTAATGCGTGAACTGTTTTGACAACTTGAATAAAATTGATGTATTTTTAAACAAAAAAAGCTGTTGTTGTAGGGACGAGTTTACCTGGTGTGAATTCGCTTTGGACCAGACTAGAGCTGTGCCAACTCGTTCATTTCAGTGATCGCTCTTTTTCGTTCAATTGAAAAAAATTAACCAAAGGTTTATTAAAACAAGGTTGTCGCAAGGCGAATTCGTCAATTCGCTTTTTGTCCAAACGTCAAATTTTTTGTATACATGTGCTTTGTTAAATATAACATATCCTTAAATGAACGTGTTAAATTAGTCTAATATGAGTTAAAATTAAATTAATTATTACAAAAAGTAATATATTGTGCATTATTATTATTATAGTAATATATTATTATAATTATTAAATTATTTACAACCAGTTTTCGTAACTTTCTCACAAATGTAAAAAAAACTTTGATGTACGGCTTAAAAATACGTTACAAAAAATCTTTTATCAGCTGACGGCCGAATTTGCAAGTGAGTTTACCTGGTAATGAATTTGCCTTGAATTAACCCGTTCTATCGTTCATTTTTGAACGACACAGCGAAAGAAAAGAAATAATCGAAACAAAAAAACCATAAAACTGATAAACGTAACTTTTTTAAACTTGTTGTAAACACAAAGTTTAGTTTTTTAAAAATTTGTTTTCATTATAGATGTGGCAGGAAAGTTGTAAAATATGATTAGCTGGTTACTGCACAAAACCCACTTTTATTTTTTAAGGTAAAAATAAACTGAAACAATTTTTGTTGATTTATTGATTTCATTTTGATTTTATAAATAAAAAAATATGTTTTGAATTTAACTGTGGACAAATGTTGTAATTTTCTTACGTTTGCTTGTTATTTTTATTTTTTTTTTAACAAAACGCGAAAATACAGCCTTAAATACTAATAGTATTAGGTGTGATTTTCACTTTTCTGTTGAAGTTCGGTAAAATGAGAGTAAATTATAATTTATCTCAATAAGAGACACAAATGTACAAAAGTAATAAAACGCAAAAAAAACATAAAATTACCACAAAATAGGTCTGCTCCAGGGGCATAACAAAAATCCCCGAACTTCTGTGAATAAAAAGAAAATTACTCTCTGAATATGACAAAGTTGCCCAAAATTGCTGGAACAAAAAAAAACAAAAGAACATCTCAAATAAATTTTATTTTATTGATTTTAAACGTTTAAAATGCATAATATTTTAAAAGCAAAATATTTGCATCAATGGCAACAGCTGTAAAAATTGAAGGAAAATAAACTGAAAGAAAAAGCCATTTTTTATTCAATAAACTGGTAAATATGCACAAATATATGGACTTACAACTTCAAGTTTCTTTGAAAAATCTTCCATTTTGATTTTTCATAAATTTTTAAGTAAAACTTTTGTCGTTTCTTAGCTAATATTCTGATTAACTACTTAGTTTCATATGTAAATAAAAAACAGCCGATAATTTAACTCTAGGGCGAACTTACCCAAAGAAAAAGTTCGTGCAACTTTGTACAGGAAATTAAAAATTTTACTCTAATTTTCTCTCAAAATTGCACAAAAATTGTAATGCATCTGGAACAGACGCATGCATATGCAAATACAAATCCACACACATACATATGTACATAAAAACACAATAATTTGTCTTATACATCTTAATTAAAGAAAATCCAAATAATTTTTAACTAAATCATGAAATAAAATTAACTATTATTTGTTCATTGCATTGTTGGGGAACTTTTAATTTTACGTCATTATTGCTTTCTTCTTGCTAAACTAGCCTTCATATATAAAGTGTGTTTTTTTACTATAAATTGGGCACACGCGGCATCCCAATCTTAGATTCATGTCTTCTGAACAATATTCTTTCATTTTCTTCTTTGAACTTTCATTGGTGTTCACACAATTCATGGCTTGTTGACGACATGTACACATAGTTTGTGTGTATCTTAAAATTAAGAATAAGAAAACAAAATGTTTTGACAGTACATGAACATGAGTACTCGTTACCCTTCCCCTCGTTACTCTCGCCTATGAAGTAGCAATGATGTCAATAAAATATGAATCGACCAGGTACATAAACTCACTAGCTAATTCGCCCTTCAGCTGATTCAGCTATTTGTAAAGTATTTTAACGCCGAACGTCAAAGTTTGTTTACTTTTGTGAAAAAGTGGTTGTAAATAATTTAATAATTGTAATAAGTTGATCTTATAATTCTAATTTTAAAATTGTGCTTTTTCCCGAAAAAATATATGAAATGTATTATTAAATACTTTATAATATTCTCATGAAGTATTTTAAAGTTTTATGAAGTGAAGTCTACGGCTCGTTAAGACGCAGGGCAACGCGTCTTTAACAAGGTCATAAACTATTCTGTGACAAGGTGGTGGCTAATGGATTTGTTGTACTACCGCATTCGTTTCTTTCCGAGATATGTCAAAAACAGCAAAAGCAAATATTACAAAAACAATGTGTTTTTGATTTTTGTTGTACAAACGTAGATACAACAGAAATCTGCCACCTGTTTGAAAAACCCCTCCTTGTTTGATACGCCTGGACGCAAGGTTACAAAAAGCAGACGGCGCCGGGCCAGTTACAACGATTGGCTAAGTTATCTCACACATCACCAACAACAACTTTTTATACGTTTTCGTTCAATCAACCGTGCGCGCCATATTGCAAAATTCGTTCAGTATAGATCCGGTCAGCTGCGTTGCTAGACGTTGTTCCAAATAATAATTTTTTGATGAATAAAATTTTTACTTTATTGGTGAAATGTTTCAGTGTGTGTTTATGTGTAATTTTTTATATAAAAAAGTTTTAATTATACATATTAAAAAAAATTCTAAACACCAGCTGCTTGATTTTCCTTAAACAAGTTAGATAAAAAACTTCAAATAAAAAGAAAAATACCTGTTTTATAATTATTGAGAGAAAAAATAAAAGCTGTTGCTTAACAAAATGGCGAAAGTGACGAAAAATTCAAGTGCATTGCGAACACTAAATTAAAATTTGAGGAACTTCAAGTAATTGGAAATAAAAAAAATACTTCTTTTATATATACAGAAACAAATTAATTAAGGTAGCCGAATGCCACGAGTATTTCATACACTCAAACTTAAGCAATCTTCGGTACCAAACTCAATCGTCACAATGAAAATATTGAAGTGGAGGACCACCATACAATTGGCCTCTTAATAATCTGAGTGTGAATGTTTTCCTTTTTTGTGAAAATTATATTAAATTCGCTTACAGGTGGTATTGCAAAATGAATAACTAGAAGTTTTAATAAATATTTGTCCAGTTGCAAAGAACAAAAAATTTTAGGTAAGTCTCCAATACGATTTTTAAAATATGAGAAAGAGCCAACATAACCTAAAAATTTTCTATTGTATGGCTTATTTTTCTAAAATTTTACTATCCCAAATAAAAAAAATGTATATAAATATAATAAAAAAAAACTGTTTAGTTAATCCAATATGGTAAAATTAACTATTTCTTAATTACTTTTTATGAAGCTTATTTCGCTTTAATTTTTTTCCTTGCTTTTCTTTTTTTTTATTTGAAAATATTGCCTTACCCCACCGCTCTATTTATCAAAATTGCTTCAGATTATACTTTGAGGTTATACATACTTTATTGTACTGTCGCTATAAAAGTATGTATAAATAAGAAATTATCAATATATTTCGTCAAGCTAACGAGCAAACAAAACAGACAAGCGCCGTAAAAATTCTTTATAAAATATATACATACATGCATGTAAATATATATTTAGGTATGTAGATATATTTTTAATATTTTACCAATGCACAAAAAGTAGACATGACCTCTTTTTTTTACTTATGTTGGTTGGTTAACCCCAGTTAAATTAAGTGTTCAACTAAAAATTTATAAGTCTAACAAGTTTATTTTACAATTTACTTAAAAACTTATTCAATTATTTCTTATTGGAAAGTTGCAACAAAGAAAAATGATTCTGTTTTCTTCACCGTTTTACATACATATTTCTATCTTTATCTCTCATTATTTTTTTTTACAGTTTACACATCATTGTCAGTTTTCTGTTTTGTTTTTACAAATATATTGCCGATAATACAGGGTTGCCAAATTTCAAATGTGCAAAAATGGAAATAATTACATGTGTATGCATATGGAAGGAGTAATCAATGGCGTTCGTAGGACGATAGAAACACATGTTTCAAGTTACCTTGGGGGGTTACACTGTCAATTTTTGCTTCGTACGTGAAAAAAACTTCTTTTAAAAAAGTTGTTATTACTAAATTTGGTTTTCTAGTTCTAAATTATCAATTATATTACAAACATTATTCTTCATTTTTGTTCTCAGAATATTGTTCGTTGGTTGTTTTCGGTTTCTTCTGATTTTGGTAGATCGATTACTTCTAGGAAATTTTAATTTCTTTTGGTGCCGAATATATTTAACCAACGAAAATCTGGAGATAAGTGGATCTGAATTAATTAATGCTTTATTAAAAATGTCGGATAATTTATTTTCGCGGCTACTTTTTCGTGCATGGAACAATCTGTCGGACTTTAAACAAGTACCGTCAAGTCTGTACCCCTTTCCATTCTCTCTTCGCCGTTCATCCAAATCCTCAAGAATTGAGTCAAACTTGATGTGTGTGAATCATGCGTAACTATCAATTGCAATCATTTTTTGAAGGTTCTACTGAAATTCCAATTCATAGTGACATTTACTAATTTTCAAGCCACTTTAATATTTCCGCTGTATATTCTCTTTCTGAACAAAAGTCGGTGTTGCCAAAGTAAAATTGTGTCTCATATACACCTTCCTAAAACAGTCTATTAAGCTTATTGTAGTTTAATAACTTAAGGATGTGATTGTATCTTAAATTTATCGAATTTACTGAATATTGTAAAATAGATTGTAAATAAAAAAACAATTTAAAAAAAAAAAATATACACAATTTAAAAACCAAATTAATTTTGATATGGAAATGAGAAAAAGTTATAAAATCATTGCATTGCATCTTCAATATCTATTTCGTATGGGATATTTTTATGAATAATAAGTTTTCAAAACGTTTATTTGCCCAAGAATTCGACTTTTGTTGCAATAAAGAAAATGGTGCCACACAATGTACCACAAGGCTCCATTATTTCACCTACCCTATTTCTTATTTTTCTTAATGACCTCCTATGAAATACTTCCAACCCTATCCACTCTTTCGCAGATGACAGCAGTAGCTGCCATTCATATTCATTTGATCGTAGGCCGACACCTACTATGATCGCGGTGACGCGTGAGAATATGAATGATTCGCTAACAGGTGACCTCAAGAGAATATCGGAATGGGGTCAAGCGAATAATGCCCAAAAGACCCTTTGCTGCATGCCCAATGCTCTTGATGTTTTTGGCATGAAAGTCCAGTGTGATGTCCGATAGACTGAGCACATTTTTCAGGTCTCAAAGGAAGCATTCAAGAGCGTCGGCTTTTTAAGACGGTGTAAGACATACTTCTACCCATCTGATCTCATTACTTTTTATACCGCCTAAATCCGACCGAAAATGGAATACAATTCTCATGTAAGGGCCGGTGCATCAAAGACTGTTTTAAAGTTACTCGACCGTGTACAAGAAAGGGCGAAGAAACTCGTAGGAGACAGTAGGGTAGCCAATGCTATTGACTCTTTTGAGCAACGTGGGATGCGTTTCGTTGTTCTATCGTTACTATAATGGGAGGTGTTCCCAAAACCCGATTATTCGCGCACGACGCGATCATCATTAAGAGCGCATCCTTTTGTGGTCGATTTGTGCGGCGACTCGCACTACGCATTACAGAGAAAATTCGTTTTTTAGCAGAAAGGCACGTATGTGGAATGGACTACACGCGGAGGTGTTTCCTGTCACTTTTAACGTTCCCGCAAGGGGTTTTAGGAACTTGTTTCTAAAACATCGGGTGTTTTAGCGACCTCGCGGTACCTAGTTTAATTAACCCAGTTCAATTCTAATCTAGCACTACGGGACCAGCTGAGCCCCACACCCTCAGCGCTAAGTAAGGCTTTAATGACTGATGTACTCTTAAGTGAGTGCTTTGTGTCAACCCTGAAAAGTTGGAGTGTGTGTGCTGGTTTGGGAATGGATTCGTAGTGGCTGTGGTTAAAACCTAAAGTTACGCAGGAAGTCAAGTCTTTGGTTTGTTCGAGAATATGTGAGGTGCACACATATATCATGATACGACTTCTACTTAACTAGGTGCTGTTGCCATTCAACAGTAGTCACCGGAATGTGTCTCGAACTAACAGTACTACTGTTTAAAAGTTCATGACGAAAATACATTCTGATGTGAAGAGTTTAGCACCTATTGCTCTGGGGTAGTCTCTAATTCACTCGGTGTTAAGACCACTGTGGGGTAGGGCCTTCGGGCAGGTATCCACATTAATCTTGAAACACATCTGTCACTTTTAACGTGGTAAAATTGAATTCAAATGTCAAAAAACACTACTCCCTCTATCCTCCTTCCCATAACCTAATTTCCTAGTTCCAGCACAATGCATCGCATGTGTAGGGGTCATCCCCTGAGTGCCGGAACACAAGAAAAAAAGATATGAATAGGTCATAACAATTATTAAATCTAATTTGCAAATGTAATTTATTTGCTTATTACATACATACCTATATCTGCAGAAATATGTCTCCAGTAGCCTATTTCACTAGCAAGGGGTAAAGGTAGACCTTCTCTCATTTTAATTAGTTTTGCTTTAAATTTGTGATTTTGATGCGCAATGTCACGTAACAAGGATTCTTATGCATTTCGATAAAATTTTATATTGTTTTACAGTTGTAATTAATTTTAGTTTGCGAAATAATCATCTGACAATAAGTTTAGTACATATTGCCCATCAAACATTTTTGCTTGCAGTTTGTTTATATAAGAGAACAAAAATTTTTACTGGGGAGAAATTTTTTTGTGCCATTTCTTAATACCCTATAGACTACACCACGACTTGTGACGATTTGCAAAATCTTTCCTCTTCTGTAAATTAGCTTTTTTAGCAAGGGAACTTTACGAGCTATTCTTCATGTCACACAGGCGGCGCCGCACAGTCCTTCTGAAATTTGATTGTCTATTTCAACTGCAATCATCTTAGAAGACTTAAAAGGGTCTCTCTTCGCCAACATTGCGATATAGCCGTCCGCGATAGAACTGGTTTTTCTCACGACACCACGTCTTTCTGTCACTTTTTGGGGCTTGAGGGCATTAAAAACAAAATTTTTGGATCGGCCAAGTGCATCAGCTATAAATTTGTAGGACTTATTCTGTTGTCGAAACTTTTGAACAATTCGCCGCTCCTCCATCGTACAATGCTGCGCTCTACAAATCTATACTTTTTTATTGCAGTAGTTAATTACTCCAATTTAATAATTAATCTAGCTGCATTAAATAACAAACCTTAAAATGCCAATCTTTATTGTTAATTGCAAAAAACGCGAAGTAGTACCTATTTTAATGGCCACAAAATGTTTCTATTATTTTAAAAAAATGTGTGTGGACAATAGTAAAAGCAGTAAAAATAACGGAATTTTTTAGGACAAAAAAAAGACAGTATTGACAATTGAAACAAAGTAACTAATCCCCGAAATTTAAAAATTTTTTTGAAACGAGCGGTGGAAATTGCAACTTTTAAAGTGGGTACCTATTTTAATGGCCATATGTGTATATGTAATTAAAATTTAAATGATGTTCGTTGCTAAGCGCATCGCTGCAGAACTGATGCATTGATTTCCATAATTTATAATAGATATTGTTTGAGATATTGTGAGGATGGGAAAGAAAAATTTGGCGTGAGCAAAGCCTCTGGGAAATGCTATTTAGTTTATAGATGTTCAGATATTCATATTATATTAGCAGTTTTTCTATAAAGATACAACTTTGTTTTTAAAAACATTAGGTATTCTTACATTGGATAGTGCAAACCATGCAAATGTGCAAAAATGCATCGTGTTTATCGTAGGTATTTGCAATTTGCCTCATTTTCACCCGTTAGCACTAAAAAACATTTAGAAAAACAGTTGTGCATAAGTTATGATCCGTTGAAATATATAAAGAGCTGCAACACTTTCCAATGACTTGCTATAGTTTTCTTAGAAAATTATACTTTTTCACACGAATGCAATGTATTCGGATAGATACGCTCAGGAACTACCTCAATATGCACAACTACAATGGTAAAAACGTCTATTATAATTATTCTCATTCTCTATATGGTTATTATACAAACGTAATCCTGTATAAAACATAGATCTCTTTATCGGTAAAATAGTTGCCCCTTTGAAGGCTAAAATGATCTGAATTTCTAAGCTTTATACGGTTTAACTTACCGAACAATGTTGTGTTGATTTTTTTTTTTTTTTTATCTAGGACCAGCACTCAGGAGATGACTCCTACACATGCGAAGCATTGTGCTGGGAACTATAGGAAAGGGATAGTAGAAGAAACGACAGGAGTTGAAGCTTAATTAATTATTTTGCAGCTCTGCTTTCGCACGTTCTTTTTGTTTTTATACTCGTAGCAGTGCTGAAGCTTCGCTTTAGTAGCTATTTTTATTATTATTTTACTTCGCCGGTGCTACACAATACCGACGAAGGAGGGCGTTCTGATGTGATTGTGGATTGCTATCAGCTGAAATGGTGTATTTAGAATCTTTAAGTTATTTATCACAATTTGGTAACACTATTAGTTGTTCACTTAGTTTAAAGCAAGGCGAATTCATATTAGGTGAACTTATATGCCCAGCTGTACACTATTTATCAATTTTGGAACTCAAAATTGTATGAATTATTGTTGACAAAGTACTCGTAAGTTTACCTCGTATGAATTTGCCCTGGTTAAAAGATAAATAATAAATTTTAATTCACACCAACTAAAAATCTCAAAGACACAAAAATATAAAAGAAATACTTTAAACATAGCTTTGAAAAAAAATTTCAGAAGAAAAGTGAAATATAGAAAATAAAGAAAATATTCCTTATAACCGAACTCCACTGTACTACCAAAGTTCGCAAGAGTGAATCTCTATCTTTACAAATGTGAGCTAAAATTTTTGAATTTAGCCGTACCCAAAACCACAGAGTACTCTTCAAATATTTTGTACAGCTGAGTTCGGTATTCGCCCCACTGTGCGTCAACAGACTATCTAAACAACAACAGAATTTGTTTTTGGTTTTACTTACTGGGAGACGAACTTGTTTTACAAGTTTTCATCTTTTAGTACTTCTTATGGCCTGCTAGTAACACTGCCGATGAATTTGTTGAATTTTTGGATTACTTTGTTTTTCTCCCATAATTTCAAATTACATATTTTGTATAATAGTTTAAAGTTGGCAAAAGAAAATATAAAATATACTTTAATTGAATAGTAGTATGCTTTTAATCGATTGGTGGTGTGTTATTTTAACTTAAATGTGAAAGTTTTTAAAGTGTTGATTTACTTGCGTTTGGTAATTTTTAGATAATTATATAGGAAAATGTTCTTATTTGAATTTAAATTGAAAAGTATAGTTACAAAAAAGAAATTCCAAGAATTCTAAATAGGAACGCAAGAAATTATACCTACAGTTGCAATTATTTTTATATTAACATTCTCATTGTTCTAATATTTTATAACATGTAGTTTAAAAAAAGAAAATGTTGTCTCAAACAAATAAGTCGCAAAGTAATACGAATGTGCAATAATCGTTTATTAATATTTATGTTCGCAACTGTCAAAGTCTATTGCCAACACCACATGTTCACGTGGGGACCACACTAACATTTATTTGCACATACATACAGTGGCCAAAAAAACTATTCGACATAGGCCGTAAACTTTATATATTTATCAAGAAAAAAATATGGAATGTTGATTTTAACAAAATAAACTTATAAAAGTCTTTATTAAGGAACACAAGGTTATAATCAGTAAAAAAAATGAGATCTCAAAGTAAAAAAGCAAAAAACACATGAATTAAAATATTAATAACAAAAAACAAGCAAAAAAAGTATTCGACATTGGTAACATTTTTAAAATACATGAATTGAAATACAAGCTTGTTTTTACTTCAGTAGCGAGTTGCTTTTCCTTGCCTACGTATAACCTTTTTTAAACGATCCCCAACGATCAAACCATCTTTTCCAAGTGACCCCAAAGATGTTCAATAGGGTTAAGGTCTGGGGACTGTGGCGGCGTTTTTATTAATTTTGGACAATTATTTAAAAGCCAAAGTTTTGTATTAGTGGCACAATGTTTGGGATCACTATCTTGATAAAACTGAAATCAATTTGCCAGACCCAATTTTTCAGCACTTGACCTCAAATTTTGCTTTAGGAGGTCAATGTACTTTCGGTGATCTATAATCCCATCAATAAACGCAATATTACCCACGCCTGATGCCGCCATACATCCCCATACCATAACACCACCGCCACCATGTTTAACAGTTGGTACCATATTCCTTTCATCCAATTCTGTGTTAGGCTTACGATGTACCAGAACTTTTCCATCACATCGAAAAAGGTTATATTTACTTTCGTCAGCAAAAATAAAATCCATCCAGAACTCCATTGGCTTATTTACATGCTCTTTCGCAAAATCTAATCTCAACTTTCTATTTTTCTTAGTAATGTGTGGCTTCTTCCTGGCTGATCGTGCATGGAAATCGTGCTTTTTTAAGACGTTTCTTATTGTTTGAGGTGTAACGGATATACCTAAGTGTTCCTCAGTGTTTTTAGCTAAAGTGTTAGCAGTAATTTTTGGATTTTTTCTTACTTCACGCACGATTCGCCGTTCATCTGAATCTGTAAGTTTGCAAGGTCGCCCAATCCTTACCTTGTTTATCACAGTTTTACTTGATTTGTACTTTTTTATAATGTAATATACAGTAGTTCTTGACCTTTAAACGATTTCTGATATAGTCTTTTCCGTTTTACCTAATTTAAAATTAATTAAATTAAATTTCTTACATTAACAGAAGTTTCTTTCCCTTTACGTCCCATCGTCGCGATCACTTGCACAGAAATAAGAAAAAAGTTCTTGTAAATGATAAACAAGAAACATAGTGATATTTTTACCAACAATGAAATGAAGTAATAAGAAATACACAATCAGAATAAGCGAAAAACAATGCCAGTCGAATACTTTTTTTGCTTTGCAATTTTTGTTTTTTTGTTCAAACAGATAGATGAGTTAAAAAATTTGCAATTTTTATTATTTTTAGGACCATAAATTATTAAATATCACTATGTAATACAATGTGATCTCACGTTTATACATATAAAAAACAAAAGGATACTAGCGTTTTCAATGAACTTTAAGAAAATAATTGCAATGTCGAATAGTTTTTTTTGGCCACTGTATGTATATTGCGAAATAAATGTTACACTTTATGTCCAAAACAATAGGACCCTAGTAGGCTGATTCCTTTGGCACTTGGCGGGCTGCTAACCTATGTCAAAAAAAATTTCTGCTGAACATAAATTGTCTTCGTCTTCCTCTAGGCTCGTTAACTAGTTTATATTTTCTAGGAAACAATTTGTCGGCTGCAATGCTGATGTTAATGCACGCTTCACTTTTGACAAGCAATTTATTTACTGGCGTGTAATAAATATTTTGCTCTAAAGGGTGTCCTCTGAAGGGCGGGCCACAACCAATTAAAGTTTAACTCAAAATTAAAATTTAACGAATGCAATAGTTTTTAGCTCTAATAGGTCCCCGACTACCCTATAAATATTTTTTTTCGATAACAAATCTGCAAATCATACACCATTATGACGGTTCCTTAGTATATCAAAAATAAATAAAATTGCATTAGGGATTTTTTCTCTAAGTCCCCGATTTCGAAATATCGTTCTTTTCAGGCGTTGAGTAGATATTTATGGAGCTAATTTTTCAGAAACTGTTGCAAATTTCATATTACCGATTTTTGGCGAAAAAGTATCTTATACGAGGTCTGCTCAAAAGAAAAGGTGAATTTTGAATTTTTTGAAAGTATTTATTCATCAATATCCATTTTGTCCCCTTGCACAAATGTCAGCGCTTCTTCCAATTCTCGTAGCACTTTTGAAATGCGCTTTTCGGTACGGCCATCAGCTCGTTCTTCGATGTTGACTTTATCTCATCAATTGTGGCACAACGCTTATCTTTCTTTAATATCTTCAGTTTTAGGAATAGGAAAAAGTCGCTGGGAGCCAAATCTGGGAAAAAGGTGGTTGAGGCATGGTTAGGGTGTTGTTTTTGGCCAAAACATCACGAAGAAGCATTGATGTGTGAGCTGGTGCATTATCGTGGTGCAGAATGCATGATTTTTTTTTCTACAATTCCGATCATTTGAGCCGTATTGCTTCACGCGAACGTTGCATAATTTTCTTGTAGTATTCCTTATTAACCGTATGACCTGTTGGCAAAAACTCATGATGCACCACGGCTTTGTAATCGCAGAAAACAAAATTCACCTTTTATTTTGAACAAACCTCGTTCTATGTTCAGACATGCATTCCTAATTGAGATAATTTATGCAACTATATTGATATAACTAACGTTATTTAATTTAGCTTACGCAATTAGCATTTCACAGCTGGAAGAAAAACAACGTTTTGAGGTATTCGATAGGCATCTGTTATTCTTTTTGTTTTTTTATTTACTGTTTTGACATTTATGTTGCATTGTACAGAATTTTTTCTTCTCAGTGAACAGACTCCGCATTAAAAACACTTGTGAGAAGGGTTGCATTTCAAGTTTTACTCAATATTGATAACAATTTCCTACTTACTGCTCAATAATTTAATTTATATTTGGTGTAGAATTGTTGAAAACAAAACTATTTTCCGCATTTTGTGATACGTTTTATGTTTGTAAATTTATTTAATTTTTGCAACAATTAGAATTCTACAAATAAAAGTAATAATTTGTCTAGTTAAGTTAAAAATATACTTAACAAAAGGCAGTCAAATTAAAATTATCATAATATGTGTTTGTGTATTAGCAAAGTACATCAAAACTCTTTTCGAGCAAAATTGTTATTGTTTTCCTAACTTTTTCAAAGGCTTTTTTATTTTGTTACTCAGTAAACATGCGCGTTCAATATGTAAATTTTTGTTATTGCTGCTACTATGCACACACTTTGTCCCTGTCCAGACTTGCATTTTTTTAAATTTCTTCTTTCAAATTCTAGTTTTGTTATTTTTATATTTCTTACGCCTGTATATCACATTGTTGATATACATCCAACTCCATGTGGAATAGTAAGAATTGCAAAGCAAAGGATAATTGCAGAACACATGAAACGGTGTATATCTCCGATATCTTCTCACGTCTCTCGCCAACAAACTGAAGAATTGCTGCAAAAAATTGAACGCGTGGGCAGGAACTTTTTGGTCTAGGATTACCTGCAGCCACATGTTCAAATTTTTTACACATACTGCTTCTCAAAATTCATGTGAGTTGATAGCAATGACGTAGGCTCCAGGCAAGTTTTGAGTAATTTAAAACCAAATTCATTTAAGCTGATTCACAATTATCCAATTTACCTGATCAGTTTTTGTTAAGTTTCCTTTTGAACCTGCATTTGCGTTCATACACGAACACAACTTTGCGTCAACTATGCTTGTGTTACAATACTACGGTTTAGAAAAGGAGGGGGAAAGAAACAAAAAAGAAGAGAGAAATAACCAACTTGACTGTACCGTCAAGATTGGATTCCTATTCCGTTGTCTCTTCCCCGCTCTTACAAATACTAAAGACTTAACGAGTCTGTGACGAGTGTGTGAATCATGAGTTTATCAAGACGGCTTCACTGTTCATAAGAATACCCTCCAGCTGTTTTCTTGCCCTTAATTTGACACAAAAGTCACCCAGCAAATTTGAAAGCAAACTCTTATAATATTTTAAAAGTATGAGTATTAGTAAAAAAAAAATTATAGATTTTTAAAATTCAAAAGGCGAAATTTGAACGTGTAACGCCCATGTTACTGAAGCTGAACAATGTTCCATACTATAAGCAATAAAAGCGAGAAATTTAGCAAAATCGCGAGTTGGGCTACATTTGCTACAAATTTTGCGCATCGAAAAATAAATCTTGCTTAACTGCATGTCTCCACGTTCAACAATTATTTTCCTAACATAAGAAATAACTTTGGCAGAACGACGTCACAAATATGTTCATTCCAAGTTTTATGTTTTTAGTTAGAGAATACGCCTTGTGTACTGATATATATTATCCCTTTCTTATTCCATATAGTTTTTTTTTTAATAATTCTATAATTTTTCACAGTTTTCACAAGCTTCTTTTATCTATGTATGTAATTCGCGGAGAAATACGTAATAGACAAATTATAGCCATATTTGACAGTTTATGTTCAACATAATTGCTTGGAAATAATTGTAAACAATATTGCGCAATGCATGTGCAAATGATTGTTCGTGCGGGCACACGTGGACATCTGGTGTTTCCAAGAGATTTTGACAGTTGCGAACATAATTATTTCCAATTTTATAGCACTTGAGATCACCAGTAAGTATTTTATTTTCTCATCGTTGTATTTTTTTCTTACTAAAGGCCGGGGCACATAGAATCCGTCATACTCTAACGTTTTCAAATGACATTAACGTACCGACGGCAGGGATTGGCACAATGAGTACTTTGTTGACGGATATCAACTCATAGCCAGCATTACCACGGTAAAAAATTAAACCAAGACCAGAATATGATTTACTTTATAAAAATAAGTCTTCAATTGCTTTTACAGTCACAAATTTAAAAAAAAAATTATATAATAACATTATGTACATACACCATTTCAATTTAAGACAAGAAACCCGTGCAAATAATTCATATCTATTTTAAATTTAAATACTGTGTTCTTCTATTTTTGTTTCTGCTGCAGCAGTCTTGAATTTTTTTTTAACACCAGAAACAATTTTTAATAAAACAAAAGGGTGTTAACAACGTTTCGCAATATAAAACCTGATTTTAAATTTTTACAAGTAAAATTACTTAGGCTGGAATAAGTAAACAAAATGCAAAAAATATTCGTCTCTGCACCTTAAAAAAATCAACCAATTTTGGTTGACAATGGGCTACAGCGGCAACGCTGTTCATAGCTGTCAAAGTACTCAACGTACGTTAAAAGTTTGCCAACTTTCGTACTTTGCTTTGACGGAGACGTACTGAATGTGACAAAGTTCATAAGAAACTGTGTATTAAGTTGAAAAAGTATGACGGGTAACGGATTCTATGTGCCTTGGCCTTTATAATCTTATCGGGGTATGGTTGAATCGTTTTCGTATTATTTTCATATACAGTCATAAAAAGTTCGGTGTTCGGTAAAAATTTCGACGAACACCGAACTTGGGCCGAGCAGCATTTTATGCCGAACCCGAACGTTCGGTCGGACACTATAAAATTGTAATGGCAATTTAGAGGACCATAACTCGGAAACTAAAGGTTTCCGAAAAAATTTTTATTTTTAATTAGTTGTTTCTAAATTTTTAATTAAAAGTACATACATATGATTTTTTAATTAAAATTGGTGATTGAAGAAAAAAAAAAGTGTTTACTCATGCCAACAGTTCAAAAAACTCACACATTCACAATAATAACAAATGTTGGTCAAAGAGTTACGAAACAAGCAAGCAAAGTGAGAACGAAAATATTTTTAAATTGGTAAATTTGTACCGTTCGCATTCACTTCTCAGTAAAGGCCATGTCAGATAAAACGTTTGCTGCGCGTTGCGTTACAGATTCGCTTTAACATGTAAGAATGTACATACTTATACAAAACATGCCACATAAAGCACTTTTAACGCAGCTTAAAGTGAAAAGTTTGGCAACTCTTTTTGGGTGCTTTGATGATCAGCTAGATTAATTTTCTTTCCTTTCTATTCTCTTTCTTTCAAAACAGAAGAACATTGGAAAATATATCGTCAAATAATATTATTGACCTTTATTTTTATAATAAAAAAAAATAGCAAGCCCTTTTTTTTGGCAAACAAACAATGCGCGAGTGTTGTCAAAATTTTCATTGTGTCATACATTGTGCTTTACACCTTTCTATCAAAGTTCAAAACGCCACGCAAAGCGACGAAGTTTTATCTGACACGAATTCGTCGGTAAAAGTTCGTTGCGTAAATTTGCAGCGTGGCACACAATACCAACGCAAAAATTGCAGCTGTCAAATCGGCAAAGTTGTTTGCTGTCTGTATTGCCGTATTAAAAAAAATTACTTGAACAAATTAAACATTAACATAAAACAATTAGAAAGCATTTTTTTTGGTAAATAATTGTGTATATTTAACTTAACTTATTTATTTTAAAAGTTAAATAACTATTAAAATAAAAATTAACTTTATTTAATAATATATTTGAAAACTAAAATGAAAAACTTAACTCTGTACTAATTTCTTCGTCGTTCGTCGGTGTATGAAATATAAATAAATCTTTCTCAGAGTTACTCATGCACGACGAATATCGTCGACAACGGTGGTGTATTAATATGTTTTATTGCTGAGGACGAAAGTTTGCAACGAATAATTCGTCGTTCGCCCAGTTGTGTTCCTAACATTATACTACTGTAATCAGCTGGTTGTTATTGCTTAAAAAGTGGTACCAGATGTTTTGCGCTTGTTGTATTTTAATATTTACTTGTAAAACAATCTTTACCTGAAAGTTTTTTTTCATCATATTTACCTTCACCTCACTTTGCATAGTAATGTATTTGCTAGTTAAAAAGTTCTCTCATTTGTAAAATGCATAAGTTTTTTATGTGTGTATGTTTTTGGCCAAGGTAATCGAACTCGCTACTAGAGAGCTCTTTTTATGCTGCGAGGAATACTAAAATACTTAATTATATCTCTGTTTTATTGAGTTTACACCTGCCAGTGAGTAGATTTGGTTTTTCTCGACATATCTTGCAAAATTAATTTTGTTTTAGTTAGTTTTAGTTATACCTCCTTGGGTTTGTGGAAAATTTATTAAATAAATTTTGTGAGTATATATTTATTTGTTTGCCCGCTCTAACTAACCTGATTATTAGCTCATCTCAATCTTCCCTTTAATTTTATTTCTTGCGCTCTTGTGGTAATTCTCACACAGGGCTGCCACATTTCGGGTTCTAACATTGAAATAGGGAAGTTTGACTTTGTAAAAGTAATAAAAATGTTTGGTTTTATATCATTTTTCAAAGGAGGATTTTCAGGGAATTCTTTAAAAATTTGTTGGTTTTATTAAATTTGTAGTATATAAAAAATGTATTTAACAAAATACGTATGTAGGTGTTTTTAGACAACAATGTATTGTAAAGGGTGTTGGAGAGAGCATTTTTTTTAAACTAAACAAATTTAATGGAATGGCTAAAATGTTGTCTTTATTAGCTCATAAATTTCATCGCATTTAATTTTTAAAAATAACTTCTTCATATCACCTCCGCGACTGCACCTACTGTACGCCAGCCTGTCGGTCAAACTTTGCACCACTTTTTTGTCAATAGTTCTTCTGAATCATTAATCGTGGCTGGTGTATCAGATATTTTTTTTTTGTCTTGGACCGGCACTCAGGGGATGACCCCTACACATGCGATGCATAGTGCTGGAACTAGGAAATTAGGTTATGGGAAGGAGGATAGAGGGAGTAGTGTTTGTTGACATTTGATTTAAATCTTCCCAAGCTAACAGTGACAGGAAACACCTCTGCCAACCCCATTGTTTACAATTTGTAACTGCATGATAAAAATGTAGCCTTAAAATACATTGCATAGGAATGTTCTAAAAGAGGAATTTTTTGTATTTTTTTTAAGATGTTAGTTGGAAAATATTTCCACAAATTTCGGGAGGAGGAAAAAAATATCTGGCAGCCCTGCTCTCGCAAGGTATATGTGGATTTTTGTAGTTCTCTCCGCTAATATGATGTACATATACACTTTATGCATATACACAGATCCAATCATTTATGTGAAAATGGTTTGTTGCTTTTACTGCTTTATATTTCTAAAGTTGTATATTTTTCGTATTTGTGTAGTATTTGTACAAATGCTTGTGTGTCCCTCTGTTTTTTTTGTTTTTGTGTTTTTGTTTTATTTAAGTTTGTTGCCGAAAGTCATCATATGTATACATTCGTTTGCACTTCGTAAGTATTCGGTAGTTCAATTTTTAAAAGGTTTAACTTTAGTCGTCAGCAGCGTGAACATCGTCGTGTTTTAATCGAAATTATTAGCGGTAGTAGGCAGATGCATACAAACGTTTTCTTGGCAAAAATAAGTAAAAATTTGTGAAAAATTATAAAAGTTTTACAAAAATTGCGGACAAATAATAAATACATAATTAAATTAATTACAAAAACAAAGAAGTAACAAGTGCTAAGAAAAATATCTGCTTTGCTAACAATTTGTGAAAATGTATAATTGCAAAAATATGAAGAATTAAAAGTATACACACAAATATAATAATGAAAAATTGTGATTAAAAATAATTTCAAGTAATTCCTATTAAATTAAAGAAATTATTTCTTTTTTGCGTTTTACTTTATAAAAAATTGTTAAGAAAAAATAATATGGAAGACTCGACCAAATACTGTTTGGTAGACTATTACACTTAGATTAGTTGGTGCTGCTGATGTAAGTAAAAAAAAATATTGAACTTTAAAACTAAGAGTATTATTTTGTAGAAAATGCACTTTTTTTTTTAAATTATTAATTAAAAAATAATTGTGCAATGAAAACAAAAAAAATAGTTTTAGGAAGACTTTTTTGTTTTTTTAAATACATATTTTTAGGTTAGGTCATTTTTTTATTCAATTGGTTAATATACGTCGTTTTGTGAAGTAGTCGTTGTACAATTGTCGTCTTTTATTCTCCCCCTTCACCAATAACAGCAAACAAACATACTATTTTGCTAACTATACTCAAAAACTCAAACATATATATATATATATAAATTTTGTATATAAAACAATTGTGCTTTACCGAGCTATAAAGAGAAGAGAGAATGACTAAAAACTGTATTTATTTTCCCTTATAAAGAGCAGCGTTGCCAATTTCGTAAAAAAGAACCTAACTAACTGTCTTGGAATCTAAAAATTTATTAGGGAGAGATTTTCTGGCTACAAACATATATATATACGTACGGTTAAAGAATTACTACTGCTGTTTTTTTAATAACGTTATAATTTTTTAAAATCAATTTATAAATTAGGCGCATTATATATGTTGTATAATATTTCAAAGTAAAATAAGCTTTAATTAAAGTTGAATTACATACATATGCTTTTGGGATATGCAATAACAATTCAAAATATCACGAATTTCACAGCAAAGTCATCCGTGTCGTTTAGAAATAAAATTTTAGAGAGAGAAGAAATTATGTAAATATGTATAATATGTCTATTTCAATAACATTGTTTAAAGTGAATTTGCAAAAGTAACGGTCGTTTTCCTAGTAGTAGTATTAAAATTTTATAAAGAAAATTTCATTTCCTATCAACCACTTTGAAAAATTGATTTAAAGTTTTTTGAATTAATTATTTTTTGTTACAAATAAGAGAAACAAAATTAAAATAACCAATAGTTTAGTCTGTGTCGGTTGGTATTGATTGATGTTGACTTAGACTTTGTTCCATTGCAATGCTGCCTCATGTCTAATTCTTTCTGACTAACAACACTGCTATTAACAAAAAAAAATTACAAAAGCATAGCATAGGTGTAAGCTTTCCTCTGTCTATCCCTTCACCACCTGTCGTCGCTCTTACTATATATATATATATATTTTTTTTTTTTAGATAAAATAAATACTTATGTAATCTACGAAAGGTTCTCATAGGTTAAAAAATATGAAAATTCTATCTGGTAATTTAACTGAAATTTTAGATAGAAACTGACATCTAATTTTCGTAGTGTAAATTTGGTATTACCGTTGGATACCGTTTTTTTTATAGCAATCAAATAAAAAATCCGGCTAATAAAACCTTTACACATTTTATAAGAGTATAAAATTTAATAAGAAACACCGCCAATCTTTTAAGAAAAAACTTATTCTCAACAAAAACTGTTACAATTATTCGCACGCTATTTCAGTGCTTTACATGGATTTCTTGATATACAAGTAGACCTAGTTTAATCCATTATTTTTTTTATCAATTATTGGTCAAAAACACTATTTTCTACACCATTCCCAGTTCTGTACTTCTTTCAACACAAATTTTAACTGATTTAATTAAATCCACAATGGATCCACAATGTAAACATTTTAATTTTTATAGTGATAAGGAAATTATAAGACAAGTGAAAAAGTGAAAGTGGTAGGAAGATAGAGCTTAATTCTTGTTCAAATCTGCAGTTGCGTGCTAGTTTTGACACAATTTTTATTTTTAAAGTAAAGGGAGTCATTTTCTTTATTTTACTTCGTCAACGTCTTATGAGTCAATTACGGTAAAAAATAAAGACCCTCCCTCCTCGTGCAGAATAGCTAATTTACCATGAGTTGGAGTCGATATAATAATTCAATTCTGTCCCGTAGGAGTTGGTAATCATCGAATTATAGTTTCTACACCGCCTATAGTGTACATACAACAGTGTTTTTTTTTGGAATGCATGAATATATCTATCGTGCGAAAGTCGACAATTTTCTTTATTGATTTACCAATTCATCGAGAAATTACCCCAAAAACTGAAGATGATTTTTCAATAAAAATTAGGAAAAGTTTCGTGCATCACCGTTGATTTTCTACAGTGTTGCCCGAAGTCACGATATTGTGGTCTGCGAAAGACCTATTTAGAAAATTTACAATGAATAGTCATGTAGTTGCATAACGCGTTCACAAATCCTGGAATAGCTTCATTATGATTTAATTTACATTTAATATATAAAAGAAATTCTCTTGCCAGATTCATGCATATATTTAATACATTTTTAAGTTTCGCACCCCGTTTTCTGATTTTAATCATTTTTAAATAAAATTCCTTTACCACCTTGCAGTATTTACATCCCGAATCAGTGTGTTTTTGTTCTGTTTTTGCGCAATTTACTCTCCAATTTTTGTAAGATAATTATTCTCTCTTCACTTTTATGAAGTGTTGCCAAATCATGTGTAAAAAAATATTCCAAGAAAAAGCGGTAATGTCCCACATAAAGTTGAATTTGTTATCGCAGAAGAGAAGAGATTTAAAATTCCTAATATTGAAAAAAATTATATAGTTTGATTTTATTGGCCCTGATTCATTATCTTAAATAATCGTTATCTATCAAATATGATATGTACGTTATGCATCTGTGTGACATTTTTTTTTTTGGGAGGTCGTCTGATTTGGAAAACTTTCATAAAATGGTAATATTCATGTGATTTTAGCCAAATAGCTGAGGAGAATTTTGTTCCCGCGAAAAAAACATTTTTAAAGTTGGACCACGTAATAAAAAATAGTTTAAAATTATATACATAAACTATGATGTATTTGATTATTTGTATAATAATGATACTCAGAACGTCATTTTGAAGCACTTTTTAAGGTCGGTCAGACTTTTCTCTCATTCCACTGAATGAATCATACGATTGTGTAGGACAGTGATTTTGTTTTTATTACTCTGTATTTAGTGGAATAATCCAAGTTGCAAAGTGTGGCAACATTTACAAATGGTCGCTCTGTATATTTTTTTTTCCACTGATTAGATTCTGCTCACTTCTGTTTTCTATACCCATATGTATGTATATCCTATGTGTGGTTGTGTGGAGTATGGTCTTGTATAAAGAAAATAATAAAAACAAAAGCAGCAAAATTTCTTATAAATTTATTCCTCCTGGTATCGTACATTATCGTTGCCGTCGTACACATACCATCCGTCTTATCACTGGTACAGTTTACAAAAACAAAAATTTCTGATGAACAAAAACACAAATATAAACTGTATATGATGAACAAGAAACTACAAATAAGATATTTTGTGCACAGAGAATCTTTAAACCAAATCCAAATGTTGGGTGTCTCTTTAATGGTCGATCTCTTCAAACTTTGATCATAGATTATTATATGTAATATGTATTAAAAAATTTAAAAAAATCTCTATTTTTGGAATATTGTTACAAATTTATTTATTTTCTCATATGTGTGGCTCACAGAATTTGGAATAAGTTCTCATAATTTACGCCTCTTTCGTCTACCCTCGACTACTTTTGTGAATAATTTGCTAAATATACCCCCCTGACTACACGCAGTCAAGCAGTCATACATTACAATGGCAAACAAATCTAAATTCATAAATAGGTACCTATTTTAACAAAAAAAAACAAATAAGTCGACATTTAGTAATTTTTTGAGCGCGCTTTTTTCCTCTTTGTGTTTATCTATGGATTAGTTGTTTTGTATGTTTATTGTTAATTTATACTTCATCGTATGAGTGTTGTGTTTTTGATATATGTATTTTGATGTTGTACGAACATTCTGTCGAAATACAGGGAAACCTCTTCTAACAAACTCCGGACACCTCCCATAACCGGGCAAACTTTGTAGAACCGAGATTTTCATCAGTTTTTCAGTACAAAATGTATTCTCATAACCGAACGCGGACACTAAATTTTCAAAAATTGTTCGTAAAAAGCCTTTCAAGCGTGCAGAAGCGGTTATTTTAAAAATTAATTCGCTTTGATTGGAACTCACCAACACTAGCAGTATTTATTTCCGGTTATGAAAGGTTTCACTGTATATGTATATACAGACATTCATGTATATGAACTTTTATTTGGATATAATTGGGATATTCACAACGTGTGATATTAAGTTATATTGTCATAATGCCTTAATATTTTAAAATAGTTTCATCAAATTGTTGTTGTGCTTCGACAAATAAAGTCATATTATAATAAGACTTTTTGATCTCTTTTTATTGGTTTTTCATAAAATAACAGATGAAATGAAATCTGATTCATTCGCTGAAACTTTTTAGTCGAGCCGGTGATAAATTTACAAGCCGTCGCTTATAAATAATATAAAATTAAAACCATTGCTTTAAAATCGTTCACACTTTTATACCTTTACATTAAAGTAAATTTTTATAGCATAGAAGTAAAAAATAAAAAATCATAACATCTAACAAATGCAAGGGAGCAATGGCTGACAGCTATTTAACGTGTATAGCTACTAGCCCCCGTCTACAAAAATATTCAGCTTTTATTACTGGCAACAGCTGTTTTCGATTATATTTACTTCAACAATTTTGTGTGCCAAAATAACAATTTTATAATTTTAATTAAAAAGGAACTTATTACATTTCCAGGAAATTTCTTACTTACTTAATATTTTTGTTTTTAGCATTTCGATATCAAATATTTATAAATGTTTTTTTGTTATCGGCAGAATGAATTTTGTGAAATAGCACACTAAATTATGACGAATTGTTCACAACATTCATATCTTTCTTATTATTAATTTAAAACGTATGATATTATGTCTACCTTGTGAATACCCCAAATATTTTCTCGCAAAACAAAAATTTTGCAACATTTTTTAAGATATAATCAGTGTTGCCACTTTGTGTGTAGTTGCACATATTGTGTGCAATTTCTACTTGCATGTGTAGCCTATGTGTAATTATTTTCAAGTGCAATATGCAATATTTTGCTCCAACTTTCTAATTATTTGTTGACAGTACACCGAATGTGGATGTATGAAAAATCAAAGTAGAATATACATATTTGGAAGATTTTAAATTTTTGTATTCCGGTTGAATCCCGCTAGAATAGATTCTGTTATTTGTGATACCGACGTGAGAACTGTGCATTGTATAACGGGTTGAATTTATATGGAGCTTGTTTTTTTTTTATTGTAAATACGTTCATAAGAAAAAAGAAATTAATAATTGTGCAAATGAAAAATTCTTAAGTATATGTTAGAAATTTTGTTTAGTTAGTCCTAAGTGTAGCATAATAGTTTCGTTACCCCATAAGTCATACTATAACAAGGTTGGGAGGGTAAAAAAAGGGGGAGATATCATCACTCCTCCAGGAAAGGAAGCAATTGGTGGTACATTGATATTTGTGTACAGTTGTCTCTGAAAGGGAGACTTTTGCAGTAATTTTTCTTTGTTATTGAGCTAAGGCCAACAATAGGGTTGGAACCTACTTGAGAAAAGAGCTAGCAAGGGGCCTGGCCAAACCTCGTCGAAAGGCAAGAAATAGATGGAAAAGTAAAAAGGGTAAAAGGAGACGAAGGACGGAAAAAGCTTTACATATAACATATTATATACGTCAATAAATATTTTTTTTTATATCAAGATCAGTGGAAGCATTCATAAATAATAATTAAAATGCAAACCAACATACCAATTGAGTGTGTTTTGTTAGAGTATACAAAGATATCGCGAACCAATTTAAACTGGTAGTACATCATAGTTCGAACGAAATCTAAGCGTTTTATCTAAATTTTTGCAGTACTTTTTTATTTATAATTATATTATTAATTGACCTTTTTTATTATATTTTTTGATATATATTTATTAAGCCTGAGGTCTTTTTTATTTTATTTTGTTTTTTATTATTCGATATTTCGTTAACAGCTTGTTAACATCATCAGGAATAATAGGAAATTATAATTCTTTGAAATATAAAAATATTTTTGAAACGTCACAAAATTTTTGTTAAAAAGACCTCAGGCTTTTTTATTTATTTTATTTCTTAAATTGTCTAATATTTACACTTGTTAAGTCGTACATTCAGGTACTTTTATTGTTCAAATGCAATAATTCTTATGCAAGTGACGAATTAGCTCGCCCTTGAATTAAAAAAAAAATTATTTGACACTTAAGACATGTAAACCCACGAATCATTATTTCTGTATTAAAAGTTAAATTGGTTTGCTTTTTAATTAATTCTTAAGTTTTTGAAATATTCCCTGTTCTACAGGGTGGCACAAAAGGAGCTATATGGTTTACAACTTTTTTATTTATGCGATTACACTAAAGCCCCGATTTGCGTCGTTAATGGGGACGGGAGGAATGCGACGCAAATCGAATTATTTGTTTCTATACAAATGTTCTGATTTCGAATTAATTGGGTGAAAAACTAAAAAATTTCGAAAAAATATATTCATATTTAGATAAAAAAAAAGTCATATGAATACGTTTTTATTTGTTTAATTTCATTCAATAAACGCTTTTAAAGTTAAAAGTTTAAAAGTTATTCTGATTTTCTATCCAAATGGAAAGAAAGGACTCTATTTTAACCATTAAAGCATTTCTTACTTTTGTAACTTGCTTGCATTGAAATGATGTGGCAATTTTAGCATAGTGAGTAATTTTGTCGCTATCCCTACTGCAAATTGTCTTTATTGTTGTAGGAGCTAATCCAAGGGCTCTTCCTTTGCCAACCGCTTTTTCTCCTGATTTAAAACGTTTAATTATATCCAATTTTAGTTCCAAACTTATGTGTTTTCTATTATTTTTACTTATTTCCACATCCCATTGCGAACTAATTCTTTCTGCATAATATACCACTAGGTTAAGTACACTTACATACATAATAGAATGTATCAATTATATAATAAATAACGGGAATTTCTCTTTTTGCATGCAAGTTGAAAAAAAAAAATCAACCCGTTTTTAGCGACGCAAATCGAAATCAAAGTGACGCAAATTGAATCGACGCAAGTCGGATTATACCAATTTTTAAAAAGCGACGCAAATCGGATCGACGCAAATCGGGGCTTTAGTGTATTATAATTTTTTTTTTTAATACAGGGGGGTTATTCTGAATTGCGATGCGAAAATACATAAATGCGAACAATTGCTATTCTGTATTGCGATATTCGCAAAGTTATTTTTTAATCGCATTTCATTTCAAAAAGGTGGCAAGTCGGTATTCTACATTGCGAAAACAAATGTCAAACACATATCAAATTCGAAAAATTTATTCGACAACAAAATAGCATTCGCAAAGTACAAACATGTAAGTGAAAGATAATATGTTATTTATTTATTCATCATATATTTATTAGTTAATTCAGGGAAGCAAGCAATAAGACCACCACACCACGTCAATTTGAAATAATGACAGAATTTATGAATAAGCACAGCCAATTGGCAAGAGGCTATTTGAAAACACCAAATGCACGTCAGTCTGCAAATACTTTGTGGCGAACGTTGACTGAAGAACTAAATATCAATGGACCACCTATTAGAGAAGCTGCAGGATGGAAAAAAGTATGAAATATATAAACCAGTTCAAAAATATTTGACTTCAACTTTAATTGTAATAGGTTAGGGCCGATTTTAAAGTACATACCAAACAGAAGCTTAGACGAAATAAAACCGACATTGGCGGCACTGGCGGTGGCCCATCAAGATATAATCCACTGTCTCCCTTAGAGGAGCAAGTGGTGAAAGTGAAACATGACGGATTCCGTAAATGGATTACCAGGCGCACTTTCCTTCGGGGCAACAACTGCTTCCAATCTTGAAAAGAATAGTGAAGACATGGCTGTGATGGAACAGTTGGACGAAGTGCCGTTACAAGAATTAGCTACGGAAGTAATAGTTGATTCGGAGGTGGCAACAAATGTACGTTCCCAAAGCTGTGAACGTAATCCAAGAGAACGTTCACGCTCAGTAAGCCTCTGTGATAGAGATAGTCTGCTTAAAAAGCAAGTTGAAAATCAAATTGCATACCAAAAAGAATGTATGGCTTCATTGAAGCAAATAAATGAAAATTTGAAAAGTTTAAGTCGATATCAGAGAAAGGATTTCGAAATAAGAGAAAAAGAATTGGATCTGGCAAGACAAAAGTTTGAATTTGAAAAAGAAAATGCAATCGAAAACAGAAATTTGCTGAAACAAAAACTTGAGTTAAAGAAAATGATGCTAGATATTGAAGAGCAAAAAATGAAACTAATGTGATATATGTACCTGTATGTAGTATTTTTGTACTTTTTTAGTTATACAATTAGTTAATATTAATATGCAACGAACTGCCAAGTGATGAGTTATGCAATGAAGAGCGTTTTTATTTTTTATATTAGCCTGTAAATTTTTTTTTTTACCAATGAAGTGATTTTGTATTTTGAAATATTAAAGACTGTTTTATCTAGTTGTTAAGCATAATGAAAAGGGTTTTTTAAATAAAAAATTTACATAAATTTAAATCATATTGTTTTTTATTTCATCTCTAATATTTCTAGCGATGTTTGTATAATTGTTGCTACTACTATTATAATTGCTTGAGTTTGGTATATTATTATTCGATTGCGGCAGATCTTCGGAGTCCACAGTTTCCTCCGTTGGCAGTTCAACATTAAACTTGCAGCAAATATTGTGCAACGCGCAACAAACATTCATAATGCGTACCCACCTTTTGTGGATCGTAATGTAGCTCTCTGGCCGCTAGCAAACACCGAAATCTTCCTTTCATTACACCAAACACTCTTTCAATTATTGATCTGGCCTTGCTGAACGTTTCATTGAAAAATGCTTCAGTAGAAGCGTCTGCAGCGTTTCGATATGGCGTTAAGATCCATGGTTCTAATGGATAGCCTGAGTCGCCTAAAAGTTGTTAAATTGTAAAAGAATTACAATAAAAATAAAAAAAATTACTTACCTAGGATCCAAGTTCCGTTCATTCCGCTGTCGGACTTTGTTTTCAATATTTGTCTTTCATTGGAGAGATTCGACACATGGGAATCGTGACTTGCCCCTCCATACCTACAATCGACAGCTCTAATTATCATTTTATGATCACATATCTGAAATAAACCATTATTAAAAATGTTATCTTTAAAAATCAAAAGATTACTTACAACCATAGCATTCATGCTATGCTTAAGCTTCCTATTAAAATATAAATGTTAATTTTCACTGGGTCGTATCATCTAAATGTGTGTACCATCTACTATTCCAATCACACCAGGAATATTACTTTTTCTAAAAAAAAAAGTTTTTACTTCTTTCTTTTCGTCTTCGGACATTTCAAATTGAATATGCTTATGACATAGAATCTTTTCAATTGCTATGCACACTTCCGCCAAACATCGCGACATAGCTGGCTGAGATATTCCGAGGAAATGATCTTGGCCAATTTGGTGCTGGTAGCCACCTTGACCAAGAAATTTTAACGCAGCCGCTAATTTGATAATTGGCGGAATTGCACTTGATTTCGTAGTATTGCATTCCGAGCGAATATTATTTAAGACATATACAAATGCTTCTTTATTTAATCTAAAATTTTTTATAAAGCTGAAAAAAAAAATATTCTGCATAAGTAAACGTATATTTTTCGCAAGCATCCGTCGTCGAACCACAGTGCCACAGAATCCATTTTTATTATTTTTTTTTTCTTACAGAATTTCCTAAATAAATTTTATAAACAATTTTCACAGCCAAACACAAACAATTGATGTATTTTTAATTTGACGTTTGTTGACACTGACGTTTATTTGAGCAGCGTTGCCACGATTTGAAATAAATTGCGAATGATATTGCGAAAGTCTAACAGAATACCAATGTTCTTTCGCATCGCATTTCATTTGCGCATCGCATTGATTTTCGCATCGCAATTCAGAATAACCCCCCGGGAATTGAGGAATTTTTTGCAATTAGCTTTGAAAAATGATATTCTGTAAGTGATGTCCATTTTCTGCTTCGCACATACGTGCTCTTTTTAGCATATTTTCCGTAACTTTTCACAAAATTTTGGGTGTAATGGTCATGATTTCATTGCGAATGTTATATAATTAATTCCCCAAGTCTTCTGCACAAAATGCTGAAAAAACAAAGAAAAAATAATTATTAAAAAAATTTATATAGAATTCAAACCATAAAGCTCCTTTTGTGCCAACCTGTACATTCACTGGCAATGATAACGGGAAAAAAATTCCACGTCAACTTCATGATACCAATTTTCACGTTGAAAGCAATGAAAATTTCATGGGAATAAAAATTGCACTTCTTATTCGCGATAGGGGTGCATATGAATGTAATTCAAAAAAGTCAGAGCATCTAAAAATTTATTGATTATACAGGGTAGGTCAAAAGTCACGCCTGCGTGTAAAAATTCATTAACTTTTTTGTTTTATTATTTTTTTTAAATATAATATTAGCTTTGTACGATCTAAATTTTAATTTTGAAAAGTAATATCAGAGAGATGACCTCCATTTTCATCGATGCACAATTGGGCTCTTAAACAGGCATTTTGCATAACTGCACGCAAAGTTTCAGGCTCTATTGCCCTGATCTCAGCTTCAATGTTGTGCTTTAGATGCTCTATAGTTTGGGCCTTGTTAATATACAGTCGTTCTTTGAGATAACCCCATAGAAAATAACCAGGGGCAGTTAAGTCTGGTGAACGTGCTGGCCAATTGAATTCTGAATTTCTTGAGATAATTGTGTTGCCCAAATTCGTCTGTAATGGTAGTCAACTGGTAAAAGTTGTTGGACCCATTGGACCTTGTATGGATGCATGTGTAAATGCCGGTAAAAAATAGCGTCGAAGTTATGTTCTAGAGATGCCCAGTTGTTTAGAACGTCTTCGCGTTGAAGTTTCTGGATATTCTTCAACACTCCCGTACACGATCAATGTTCACTTGGGTCTGTAATATTCTCGGTCTTCCGGATCGTGGCAAGTCAATGCTGCACCTTCTTTTCGGAACCGTGCAATTAAACGATGCGGTTTGGTTAGGTGCATTTCTGGTATTTCGATATGCTCGTTGCCGTCAGTGAAATTGAGTGCCCATTGGAAAAGTAAAATTCTACGACTTTAGTTCGTTGCTCGGTCGTTAAATTTTGCATGGTGTTGTAACACGCTGAATTGCTGAATAAAATCTAAAAAAAAGGGCAATAAAAAATAATAATAAACAAAAAAGTTATTCAATTTTTATACGCAGGCGTGACTTTTGGCCCACCCGATATAATTGTTTAAATGTAATGTATTGTAAATACTATCAATTTGAATTAAAAAAAAAATACTATTCGAAAAGATGAAAAATTTTAGAAATAAAACTCTGTAACTAGAACAATAAATGCGCTTAACTACAAGAAAGTTTAAAAATATTAATATTCTGCTTTACTTTCTTCCGGGAATCACCGTTTTTTTCATAAAATTGTATGCGTGAGGATATGTACTTGGCATTGGTATTTTTTAATTTAATTAGTATTTTATTAAAAATTTTGGAAGTTTTTCTTGAAACAGTTGATTGCTCTTAACTTGCCCAAACTAGCCCAAAGAAAAAATGCGCGGTTTCTAAAAAATTTTTGTCTACGGGAACACTTTCTGGTAAGATTAGCATCACACGGGTATCCAATTTAGAGTAAAGAAGCATATCTATTATTAGTACATTGTAGGGATACTTCTGTTTTAGATATGATAATATTCTGATTTATATTCAACTTGTTGTTTTGTTTTTCTGCCCCAATTTGTCATTCTTAATTGTCAAGGTGGTATTATTTTTATTTCTATTGCTATATTATACTACACAGTAGCCTGGTATTTTTTTTTTAATATTACAATTTCTGATTGGAAACATACCACAGAACAGTCAATAACTTGTGAGACTCTTCTTGCACAATTTCAATGTCACAATGTATAAAAGTAAAATTCGTGACTTTTAAAAACCATTATTTCAGACGTAATAATGTTATTAATTAAAAGTAAGAAGAACATTGCCCCAAAAGAGTGTGAAATACAGGAACGATAAAATTTATTTTAAGAAGAATAAAAAAACAATAATTTTAAGAGCATTAAATATTAACTTCAATAAATAGTAATACGTATCTTTTTCTTTTTATATCTATTTTAGATTTCATATAAATGCCAAAATTGAAAATAAAGCCGTTTTCGCAGCATAGACCATCATCCATAGTCAAAAGTACATTTGTTAGCAAAACTGTAAAATGCTAAATAATTCAATGAAAAAACTTCACAACCTGACTACACAAAACTTACAAAAATACCAGCAATTAACATTGCAAAGGAAGCAGCTATTAATAAAGCAAATAAAAGTTACAAATATAGAAAAACGTTAAAAAGTTTAAATATAAAAAAAAAGAATTATTTATTAAATAAGAATTGGGAATATACAGAAAGTGTTAATATTATTGACGTACGTACAAAAATAAAACAATAAGAGGATACCAACTTCATTATCCCGAAGTCAGAATACAAAATATTAAAAGTGAAACCATTAAAAATTATGAAACGTTCTCGAGAAGAAGTGCAGTATGGTCCACGGCCAGGTCCTGGTGGTGTAGGCGGTAGTGGTGGTGGAGGAGGCGGTGGTGGAGGTGTTCCTACAACATCTAATGTTGTAACGGGGACGGTAAATGTCACCACAAGCGCACTGAATATTGGTACTGTTATGCCTGGTTCACATGCAACAGCTGGTGGTACTACTACATTGAATGTTGGCGTGGGACCTGGTAATATAACTGCTGGTGCTTCTATTGCCCATCACCGAATTTTGACACCACAACACGGAGGTGCACAAACTATAGCTTATTTACCCTCAACAACACCTGTTGCTTCAACAAATTTGAAACCAGGTGTTGCACCAGACAGCAGCGCTAGCGGTAGTAATGAGGCCAACAGTGTTGCTGGCGGAACCGGGACACGTATTTCGCAGCTAAGTGGAAGTACAGTTGTAACATCGGGTGGTGCTGCATCTGCTCAAGGTAGTACCACTACTTTGGTGCAACCTCAAACTGTACAGTATTCGACTTGTGAGTATATTTAAAGCAATACCAAAATAGTATATTTGCAACTTGAAAGCAAACATTTTTCAAATATACACATCTATATACAAATACTAAATATTTATGTATATACGTATATATTTACTTATTTTTTGTCTTGTACTTTTTTAAGCATACAATCTAACTTCTGTACCCTCTGGCGGTACTATTAAAACTGGTCCCGACGGTGGCGTACAAATACATGTGACGGGTAACACTGTTACATCAGGAGCAGTACCAATTGTTACTAATCCAACCGTGCAGCCACCGACGAACTCTGTACGTCAGCGTACAATAAGTGGTACCCAAAGTAGCAGTATATCATCATCGGTGCAGCCTACAGTTCAACAGCCATCGTCAACTCAGGCAGCACAACATTCGAATGGCGGAGCAACATCAGTACCACAGCCTGGCCAGCCTGGAGCACCTCCACGTTTGAAGGTAGAAGATGCTTTGAGCTACTTGGATCAAGTTAAATACCAGTACTCAGATCAGCCACAGATTTACAATAATTTTTTAGACATAATGAAGGAATTCAAATCACATTGCATTGATACTCCTGGTGTTATACAGCGAGTTTCGAATTTATTTAAAGGACATACGGAGTTAATATATGGATTTAATATGTTTTTGCCCCCGGGCTATAAAATTGAAATCCATTCCGATGAATTAGGTTGTTCAGTGCCAGTCGTTTCAATGCCCTCACCGCCAGCCTCCGCAACAATACCTGGCACAACAATAAATGCAGCGTCTGGTACAACTATGACCACTCTGACTCATAAAACGAGCAACGGAACAACAACTACTGTACATCAACTACAAAGTGGTTCTGGTGCAGGTATAGCTGTAAATTTGATGACCCACGGTGGTGCATCATTGGCGCAAACAACTATACACGCTCTGCAGGCATCAACTGCAAGTCAACAACCGGCTAATTCAGTTACAAGCAGCTCTGGTGGCGGTGGTCATACACCTACACATGTATCACATGCCAGCGTTTCACCAGCTCCAGTCCAGGTAACTGTAGCAGCTGTTAATACAGCGCCACCACCAACATTGCCACAAAACTATTCGCGTGATCGAGAACGCAATACCGCCACTAGTATAGCATCGGCAGCTGCTGGCCTGGTAGGTGCTCCACAGACATCAAATTCTATTAATGATCTTAATGCTGTAACTCCAGCTCAAGGTCATCACAATTTGCATCATATATCTCAGGCTCATCAGTCCATGATGTTGGCCGAATCAGCAGCCGCTCCAGGTTCAGCCCCACAACAG
The DNA here is from genome assembly GCA_963924685.1 of Dexiosoma caninum. Lineage (NCBI taxonomy): Eukaryota > Metazoa > Arthropoda > Insecta > Diptera > Tachinidae > Dexiosoma > Dexiosoma caninum. The sequence goes on along the minus strand of OZ004728.1, from coordinate 87,784,870 downwards.
CCAGTAGAATTTAATCATGCCATAACTTATGTCAATAAAATCAAGGTAAAGCTTTTCTTTTTTTCGATATAACCAATATACATAATCATCGGGTATATTCCCGTTGGCGTTGCAATTTTAAAACAAAATAAAAACGATAGTTTTGTATCACCGTTGCTGTTATAGGCGTTTACCGAAGATGTATCTGTATTCTCCATTTTGAAACGAAGATAGTAACGACACTAAAACATTTGTTCGCTGTCGTTATTATTGGCAGCTCCGAAGTAGAAACGGCCCGCGGGAGCCCAATCTTACCCAAAAGCGTTTTCTTACGCAAAAATTGGGTAAATGAGAGAGGTTTTGAGAGAGTAATGTTCTTGTTCTTCTCGCACGAGAATGCCCGTACTTTTTCTTCGGGCTAGTTTGGGCATGAAGAACAAGCAATCAGTTTGTTTATAATAAACATTGAAAATAACAAAGAAAAATTACAAATGTCGCAAACAGCTGACTTACATTAAAAAAGTTGTGTGTTAAAAATGTTTCTTAACAATAATTAATTACAAACATTTTTGTTATTTATACCATAAATTGTTAAAAACTTTTCATAAAAAATTTTTGTTAATACAAATTATTATTTCCTAACGATGCTACCTATTTGGTAGCGAAATATTGAAAAATAAATAATTGTTGAAAACTTTTCATAAAAAACACCATCGCTGAAAAATAAATATAATTAAATAAATTCTTTCAATACTTGTTTTTTTAAATAAATTCTTTCACAAATAGTTTTTTTCGGTAAACTATCATCAATCACATTAAACTTTCAATGAAAATCAGGGATAATCAAGTTCGTACAATTGTACTTTTTTCAGTACACTTTGCATTGCAAAAGTACTACTTTACTCCACTAAATATTAAGTAACAAGGTATATTCATATGATTACACGTTGTTCAGTAATTTAAATTAATTATAGCAAAAATATATTTTCGATTTTTCTTAATATAATATTTAATTATTAACTTATTTACAACCACTTTCCACAACTTTTTCACAAACTTTGACGTTGAATGAAGTGACCAGCGAAATAGCTAATAAGTTTAGCTGCCCTACAAGAACATTGACGGTCATTTGACAGGTGATATGACCGTCATTGCTGACAGAATTATCGGTCATTGCTAGAACAAAGTTTATATCATTTTCTTAAGGGCAATATGAGAAAAATGACCGAAACTTCTGTGCGCATGTGATAGTCAGCGTTGATGCATATATATCGCTCACTGTAGACGGATATCCCAATTGAAATGAAACACTATTTATTTCAATTCTTTACGTTGATTTTATTTCAATATTCTTATATGTACATATGTATATAAAAAAAAGAAATGTAATATAATATAAAATAGAAATATCCATCAGAACCTTGGAGTGGGCCATCATCTGTGAATTTTTTTTTTTATATAATTGCCCACAATTATTTAAAATATACAAATATTAAAACAAACTATTCAGGGATTCGCATAAAAATTAATTCTATCCATCAGCAAAGACAACATATGTTGTTGTTAAAACATGTCGCAGAGTGCCGAACACATAAACGATGCTCTCTTCCACACCCGTAACATGCTACCAAACTAAATGTTTTCTCCTCTAAACTCAGTCGTACGGAGCTTCAAAAACTACAGTCCGAATTATAAGTTTACAAACGAGTAAAATTATCATTTCTGTAAAATGGATGAATTTGCGAAAATTCAAGAATACTTTTGTAATGAACTGCATTAATTTTTAACTATTCAACAACACGTTGGTTGTCTCGCAACGAGGTGGTCTCTCGAGTAATAGGAACTCCTTCAGTATTACTTTAATTTGATTGATTTTGAAACAAATTCTCAATATACAAGAACTCATTTTATCTTTCTGTTACTAATAGTTAATAATAGTAAAACTTAACACAACTTTTATATTTTTAGTACATTTGGGGTCAAAAAAGTACAATTTTAAAATTGTCAAATATCGTCTCCGATATAAACAGTGCTGTAAAAAATTTACATTTTTTTTTTCTGGTAAATTTTATGGTTTTTTTCGTTTTCTTACTTTTGTACATTTTGCTCTCTTATTGAGAGTAATTATAGCTTACTCTCATTTTACCGAAATTTACCAGAAAGTAAACGTACAGACCCTCTTATGACACTACATTTTTGCTGCATTGTTAAAATTTTGGAGAAGAGCGCAAATATATTGTAATGGCAAAATTAATCAGGTGCAAAGAGTACAACAATATTATATTGTATTTCTTTCTTTCTGGCTGTGAAAAATAAATGTATTGTCACACGTGCTTTACCGATACAGGTAATTATGTCAGATCAGTCAACCAGTGCGATTGAAATGATAAACCCTCGAAGCACAAAATACACAGAAGTGTCAGCTCAAAGCAGCGAACGAGCATAGAAAGAGACATCATCAAGAGACATGCTGTCTCTTTTACCCCCAAATTCTGTTCGGTGATTCCTTTTTCTTCTAATTTCCTCAATATTGTTGTTTTGTTTTGATTTTTATTTTCTAGATGTGAAAATTAGCCGTATTTTTCATCTACTTTGTGTTCACAATTTCGCAATTTTTAGCACGACAATGTTACAAACATAGGTTATAGGAATCTGTGGTTACAAAACACAACAATGTGGTGTTTTGTGTTATGAAAATTATGTACTATGAAAATTAATTTCATTTATTAAAACAAATAGATACCAAAAAATCACAAGATCACTAAAATGTTATTTTATTGGCTTATGCACAACAAATTTCATTTTGGTAATTTTTTAGCATCGCTATGTTTTTTTTGCTATATTAACACAAAACACTATTAAAACAAGCTTCACTATGTTTTTACCTATAATATTAACACAAAACACAATTAAAACCAATCAAACCACAAGAAATTATAAATTTGTTCTTATGCACAAAATGTGACATGTTTACATTTTTCTTTTGTTTACTTTTCATCTTTCGTGAAATTGTATATTTGTCTCTTTCTCCCCCTATTTGAAGAAAAGCTGATTTAAAGTTTTTTCAGACCCCTAGCTGACACTTCTAGGTATTCTATGCCTCGAAGGCTAAACAACAAAAACAGGACTTGAGAATAAATTACTATAACACGTGAGCTGGTTTTCAGCCCAGAACTGCTTTACGACTGAACTGAAATACATATTAAAACATTTCCATGTGTATAAAAAACCTAATTTTATTACAAAAATAAATAAATAAATACATATGATTCTAATTGTGCTTTTTCCCTTATAAACTATATGTGAAATTTATTATTACATACCCTATGATATTCTCATACAGTATGAAAAATATCATAAAGCATCTTATTACAAAAGTAACTCAAAAATTGAGGAGGAAAGCATATCCATATAGTACTATTTCGCTAACGCTTACTTAGCTCGTCAGTGGATTTTTCCCAACGTCTGAATATAAACCCAAGATCTATATATATATATATATATATATATATATATAAAAAAAACATCAGAGACGCCGCAACTTTGCTTTATAATTTACACGCAACTGCAAAGTTGCGCATGAATTAAGCTCTATCTTTCTACCACTTTCACCACCTGTCTGTTTCTTCCCTATCCTTCTCTCTAGTTCCAGTGCAATGCATTGCATATGTAGGGGATAGCCCCTGAGCACTGGTCCAAGATAAAAAAAAAATAAAAAAAAAAAAAAAAAAAAAAAAAAAGATCTATATGTTTAAAATTCAATCAATCAAACGAGAATTGTGTGAATATCAAACATACAAACCAAAAAATCTATAAACAAAAACATAGCAATCCATGAGTTTACTTTTATAACATACTCACATTTCTATTTTTAGCTTTTTTATTCTCATCTACACCAGGCTTGCCATCGGCCAGCATAACTAATGTACTTTGAATCAAATGAAAAAATTAAAAAATGAAACAAAACAAAAGAATATCAAAATTCAATACCGTGCACATGTATATATATATATATATATATATATATATATATATATATATATATATATATATATGTATATATATATAGATGAGAATAAAAAAGCTAAAAATAGAAATGTGAGTATGTTATAAAAGTAAACTCATGGATTGCTATGTTTTTGTTTATAGATTTTTTGGTTTGTATGTTTGATATTCAAACAATTCTCGTTTGATTGATTGAATTTTAAACATATAGATCTTGGGTTTATATTCAGACGTTGGGAAAAATCCACTGACGAGCTAAGTAAGCGTTAGCGAAATAGTACTATATGGATATGCTTTCCTCCTCAATTTTTGAGTTACTTTTGTAATAAGATGCTTTATGATATTTTTCATACTGTATGAGAATATCATAGGGTATGTAATAATAAATTTCACATATAGTTTATAAGGGAAAAAGCACAATTAGAATCATATGTATAAATGAATATTCCCAAAATAAATTCAGTTAATATAAATAAATAAAAAAACATAATATCAGGTATATAATAACATATACATATGTACTATATTTATAAATTCCTAAATGAAATAGCGCGGGTGTTGAATTTGTCAGGCGAATCGCGGCGACTTCAATACTTCACCCGGGCAGACAATTTTTTTTTTGCTTTGATTTTAAATCACTTTGATTAAAATTAAATGTTGAAAATTATTGTGTTTGGTAGACGAGAACTGGTATATTTTTATAATTAATATTAATTTAATTTTTGTTTTAGAACCGTTTCCAAAATCAACCCGAAAAGTACAAAAAATTCCTAGAAATTTTACATACTTATCAAAAGGAGCAAAAAGTCATTAAAGAAGGTGCCGCCACGTGCAGTAATCAAGGCAAGACTCTTACCGAACAAGAGGTATATACTCAAGTTGCCAAACTATTTGGACAAGACGAGGATCTTCTGCGTGAATTTGGACAATTCTTGCCAGATGCCACTAATCATCAGGCTCAACAATACATGACAAAATCTCACAACGATCATAAACGTGCTACAACAGCAGCATTAAGTGGTGGTGCTCATATAACAATGACGCCAGCATGTTCTGCAGTAAGTGGCTCACCTTTGCATCTTGGTAGTGGTGCCACATTGGCACAAATCAGTTCAACACCACATGTAGCAGCATTAGGCAACCTGACAGCAGTAAATACAAGTGTCAGTTTAAAATCAACTTACAACAACTCTCAGCAAAATCATATATTAAACTCGGTACGCGATAGTAGTGGCGCACCTCCAGGTGCTGGTCACGTAGGGACCGATATATATGACAAAGATTTCCGCAATACTGGAGTTGGTTCAGGAAGTGTGCTTATTAATGTTCATAATCAGCCGGGTCCACATCATAACATGGGAGGTGCAGGAAGTAGTGGCAGTGGTCCAAATCTAAACAGATCATATGATTCAAAGGATCCTCATCGCAGTAATCATCATACTACTAATGTAGGAGGTGGTGCACAAAAATATATGCCTCATCACCACCATCCTCTCAACCAAACCGCGTCAAATATGAGTGCCAATATGGGCAACTTGAGCAGTCATATATCAAAGAAATCACCCAGTTATACTGGTATGCCTTCGGGAGTCTCCTCAACAACCCTACCACACATGTCTGGCACCACAAACACAACTGGCCTTAATTACGGGACATCACAAGTTAATACTTATCATGCACAATTAACACATACTGGTTCGCGAAGGCATGCTGTCGACGATATGGGCGCTGTAGGTGTATTAGGTGCACCACCCGTCAAACGCCATAAACCCATATGCCGAGACATTTCTTTTTCAGAAGCCTCTCGCAAATGCAGTATTCAAGATGCCGCGTTTTTCGACAAAGTCCGAAAATCCCTTCGGAATCCGGAAGTGTATGATAATTTTTTGCGATGTCTAACGTTGTACACACAAGAAATTGTTTCCAAGACTGAACTACTTACGCTAGTTACGCCGTTTCTTGGCAAATTTCCAGATCTATTACGGTGGTTCATCGACTTTCTAGGTCCACCTATTTCCCAAATTTCGGGTTCGGCTTGTGCTAGTGGTATTGCTGGCACCAGTGGCATTGCACCTGGACATTTAGAGAGTATACCCCTGCAGGTGGCTCAACGCCAGAGCGGCACAAACAGTACATCGTCTCACATTGGAAATTTAAGTGATCGACAAAACAGTTTACAAAGCAGCGATCATCATCAAGAAATTGACTTGTCATCGTGCAGGCGTTTAGGTGCATCGTACTGTGCTTTACCCCAATCGACAGTACCGAAAAAATGTTCTGGTCGTACAACACTGTGTCGTGAAGTTTTAAATGATAAATGGGTCTCATTTCCCACCTGGGCTAGCGAAGATTCGACATTTGTTACATCACGTAAAACGCAATTTGAAGAAACCATTTACAGGTTAGTTTTTCAAATTTTGATCATATAAAATTTATTTTTGCTTAATTTGTTGGGACTTGGAGAGGCCTCAGCAAGAGCTGGAGTCTTGCTTACTTTCTCTTCTTGAGTTTACGTTAATTTTCTTTACATATACATACATACATACTTATGTATTCAAACAATGTAAAAATAACTATATTTCCTATATACTGCCGTGGTATATTATAAATACTATGTACTACGAGTACATAAATATTTCTGTAGGTGGGAGGTAAACATCACCATTTTTTTTTTTTTTTAAATACTTTTGGAATCAGATCTTTTTTCCTCTATCGGTAGGTTGCAATCCTGCAACGCATTTAAAAATATGATTTCTGAGAGTTTAAAAGTGATCATCTTGTTAACATTTCAGATGGCTTTAAAAATGAATTCAGATAAAGAAGTGCTTACGAAGTCATAAAAATACCAATTTCTAGTGAACGCATTAACTTTTTTTGCTGCGTCATATCTAATATAGTTTTCGATATTGAAAAGTTGAAGACAACATCAAGCCCAAGTTGTTTAGAGGTAAAAAACATCAAATGTATTTAGTTTTTAGATACAATCACTGTCAACCAAAAGTTAACTAATTGTATAAAGTTTTAGAAAAATTAAATAGATTTAAATTGAATAATAAAATACTTGTTGTATAAAGTTTGTACATTTCGTAATTCTCAAAGATTTGTTTGCGAGTTTTTGTATAAACATCTGCAAGTTCTTAGCTTTTTTCAGAATTTTGTTACAGGTCTACTGACGATTTTTGCATTAGCAGCACCAAATGAAATATACATTTAGGCCCGGGGCCAAAATTCCGACATTCGATTCGAATTCAATTTTCAAACTAAATAAATTCTATTAAAATGTGTTGGAATATTCCGTTCGATATCGGATGACGTAAATTGGGCCCAGCTAAACCATACAAACATAGATAAATAATCGTAATATTAAGCTGAATACACCCACTGTTTCGGAACGGAATTTTTGTTCTGAAACAACATTAACAATGGTTGTATTTTTTCTAAAACAAATTGTAGTATTTTCTACTACATTTGAAGAAAATCGCTTAAAATCATTAATTTTCTTATCTGGCAACAGTGTTATTTGAGACTACGTAAAAACCAATAATTGACGCACGTAACTCCATGCGAACGAATGTAGGTGACATCGCTGAACCCAAATTGATTCGAATGCGAGGGACTCGCTTCGTTTCGCGTGAGCTTCCATTCGATATCCCTGAACAGGCCATTAATTTTTGCTCTGAAACATTTGAACTGTGCTGCCACCTTCTTAAATTTCTTATGCAAAGTTGAACTGAGCTGCCATATCTTACGCCATAAGCAGTTGGCGTTTATCCATTTTTATTTCTTTAAGATTTTTTTTTGTTTTTAATACACAATTTCTTTAGTCCCCGTCCATACTGTGAAGCATATGCTGCAAAACTTTTGAGTTTGTTGATGAGAAGGGGAAGAGGAGTGGAAGTATGTACACTCTTTCATGTACATGCAGTTTTTGTTGAATTTCTTATTTGCATCTTTTGAGATGAGGTGCATTTGACGTTTCATTTTATTTCTTTTCGTTTGGTATACTGTTAACTTCTATCATAATAATAGCTACCCTGTTTTATTGTTAATTTTTTGTGAAATATAATCAAAAATTTAAAAAAAAAAAAATATAACAATTATTATATAATTTTTCTTCTTAGCGTCCATTTTGCTTCAAATTATACCTTGTGCTTCAAATGTGTATCCAAAAAAAAATATTCACACCTATCACAGGGTAGTTATTTTATATTTACATTCGGTATTGAGAAATGTCAAAAAAAATTAAAAAAATAAAATAGAAGGGAGGAATAAAAAATACTAAACATGAAGCAAAAGATTCATGTATGGACACTGCTGCACTTTCAAAAGAGAATTCAAAAAACTTTTGCAGCATATGCTTCACAATATGGACGGGGACTTAATACACAATAAAAAAGAAACCAAATACATTCACACAAAAAAAAACAAGCAAATTGCAATTATCTGCTACTGTGCTGCCTAATTGTTAAACTAACACGCCTCGTTTCCAAAAATATTTCATATGGCAGATTCGTTGTTCCAGAACAATTGTTCGAAGTGGGTGAATCACTTCAGAACAATCTCTCAAAAGAGTAAAAATGTTTCAGAACAAAAATTTCGTTCCGAAACAGTGGGTGAATTCAGTTTTAGAGTGGTATAAAATATTTGGGGTAAAGCAAATTTTTAACACACAGATAGAACTATTTGCGATTTTTGACATGTTTTTGCGGTCTCCTGTAAAATATCCAACATGTGACTAAGTAGTTTACCTTTCACCTACAGATTTGTGGAAGCAGTAGAAAATTTTCTACGGTAATTTTAAACCATGGTGGATTGCTTATGAGCGATGAGTATTTAACGGAGTAGAGCTTACAGCGTATATAATATTACTGAATATTCGCAATTTTGGGAATACATTAAACAAATATATGTATATAAAATTACACGTATTCGGCGAATATAGGTCCCCTTGGCCTTAACGTCGTAGTTGAGGACCAACGTATTTGTACGAGAATTTGTTATAGAGAATCTGTCATCTTTCAATATGTATATACATTACATCCAAACGAAGTTATATGTATACATAAAATTATGCATTGAAGACACATTTTGAAAAAGTCGATTTTTTTTTGTTTGTTTCAGGATTTTAAATTTAATTTCATCGACAAAGGCAAACGCTTCACAGTTATTGAGGGCTATCATTTAGCATATGAAAAGGCAGTTGTGTTTTTACAGATAAAAAATACGCTATAGAGAAATTCCTTATAGCGAAATAAAAATGTGAGGAAAACCTTAACAAAATACAGTGTTCTCTAAAAATAATTCGAATATGAAGAAAAATTCGTTATAGGGAAGTTCGACTGTATTCGTATTCGGGAATATTATACGTTTTTTGTATTAACCAAAATCGCCGAAAAACCATAGACGCCCTGTGATTAGTGATTTTTTTTATAAAAAAAATCGATAGTTCTCGGTCATTCGCCAAACCTCATAAAATATTATGGCTGTTAAATTTGGCGCTTACGTCTTTCTGGCGGTGATGGATCGATATATTTTTTTTAACAAATTGTAACTTGTAACATGGAAATTCAAAATTTTCGTAATTAGTTTGTTAGTGTTTTAAAATAATTTTCTTTTTATAATTTTTATATTAAAAATCATTAAAACTATAAATTCTAAATGAAAGGAATATTCACAGAATTGAAGATGAACGTTTCGAGTTGGATGTGGTTATTGAAACAAATAGCGCTACGATACGAGTTCTAGAAGGTGTACAAAAGAAAATGTCACGGTTTTCACCCGAAGAATTAGCACGTTTTCATCTGGATGACAATTTGGGTGGTTCGTCGCATACGATACATCAAAGAGCAATATATCGCATATACGGGGATAAGGCTGGTGAAATAATTCAGGGTCTTAAGAAGAATCCATCTGTTGCTGTTCCTATAGTCTTAAAACGTTTAAAAGTCAAAGAGGAAGAATGGCGAAATGCCCAAAAGGTAAACATACCTACACTCTTGTATTTTCGATAAATTTATTTATTTCTTTTGTCTTTTTTGTTTAAAGGGTTTCAACAAGCAATGGCGGGATCAAACAGAAAAGTATTATCTTAAATCTTTGGATCATCAGTCTATCAATTTTAAACCAAATGATATGAAAGCCTTGCGGTCTAAAAGTCTTTTCAATGAAATTGAAACACTTTATGATGAGGTAATTATTATTAATAACACAAGTCTATTTAATCATTTTCTTTAAGTTTTTCTATAGTTTTAAAATTCTTATCTATTTTTAATATATGAAATTTGTAACTGCCTATGGCCTTTGCTGGCTAGGTTATTCTGATTAATAAATAAATAAATTATTTTTTGTTCAATTTATTTTATTTGAAAATAAAACGTTTGTTTAAAATATTTGTTGTGTACCTTGTCTTTCTTCAGCGCCACGATCAAGAAGATGAAAACGGTGAGCCCATTACAGGACCCCATTTAAAGTTACCCTACAAAGATAAAACAATCTTGGACGATGCTGCCAATTTATTAATACATCATGTGAAAAGACAAACTGGCATACAAAAGCAGGAAAAAACTAAAATTAAACATATTCTTAGACAATTTGTGCCTGATTTATTCTTTTCCGCGAGACAGCCTTTAAGCGATGACGAACGCGAAGATGGTATGTTTCTGTTTTTAATTTATCTTTTTAACACCTTCCATATATTTTATATGAATTTGTACTACTTTTGAGATGTTTGATGTTAGGTTAGGTTAGGTAAGGTGGTGGCGTACTCTTCCCGCAGGAGAACGCCCGACTTAAGCCAGAGCTTAGGCCGTTCACACCCGGGGATCAGACTTTCGCTACACATCTTTGCTATTACTTTTCATTGCATTCTTTCATACCCCAAATCAACGTTTTTTTTTTTTTTAAGGAAGTTATTTCGAATAATTAACATGAAATATATCACATGGTTCTTTCTATTGTTGCCTGTATTCTTTCATTACTTTAATCTCATTTCTTTTCTTTGAATTTTATTTCACGCTATTAAGTATTTCCATTTTTATTAGATGAAAATGAAAAAATGGATATTGATGTAACGGCATGCAAACAAGACAAATGTAAATCGATAAATGCAACAAATATTTCAATCACATCAGCTTCATTTCTGTCATCATCAGTGGCTGCAGTGACGAGCCCTACCGTGACAACTGCACCAACATCGATTAAAACTGAAGTAGAAGAAACAATATCAACTTCAGCAACAACGACACCTACTTTCAACTGTACATCAGCGGAAGCCTTAACAACAACTGCCAGTTCAACGGCCACCGTAGCTACAACTTCCTCAACAGCGTCCAGTACATTACCGCCGACATCCTTGGCAAGTGATATTACAAACTTAGAGTCGAACAATAGTAAAAATTTAGAGGTAGCTTCAGCAACCTCTATTGGTGTACCAACTATTACCACAACTACAAGTGCAACAATTACAACTGTAGCTAGCACCCTAACATCGTCTACAACAGCAACATCAGCGGAGGGAAAACTGTTAGCAGGTTCCTTAACGGCTGATACAAATACAAAATGTGAAAGCTTGCCCACGTCAAATATCTATTCCAACAACACGACAATAGCTTCTGTTAATACTGGTAGTGCAAGTACCACCACAATATCGGCAACAACGACCTCAGAAGCGTTGTCATGCAGTAACTTGGAAACGTCCCATACTACAACTGCCACGGTAAATACAAATGAAAATATTAAAACTGAAATAAAACAAGAAGATGAAGAAATACCCTGCACCGATATACCAGTCTTACCGCATGCTATTAGCAAACACATGGTATGGAAAAAAAACCGTTTTTATGGAGAATTAACTCTCGTAACTTTTTTTATTTTTTGTTTTTTTTTCTTCACAGGACGAAGCATACACGCTATTTTATGCTAATAACAATTGGTATTTATTCTTCCGTCTGCATGCAATTCTCTGTGACCGATTGCTTATCATGTATAAACGAGCCCAGCTTTTAGCAACTGAGGAGGAAAAATATAAGCAAAATCGAAACCAAAATATTGCCCAAGCATTAAGACTGAAACCGAAATTTGAGGTTACTGTTGAAGATTATTATCCGACATTCTTAGACATGCTTAAGAATGTATTGGATGGCAATATGGATTCAAACACCTTCGAAGATCAAATGCGTGAAATGTTTGGCATACATGCATACATATCATTCACTTTAGATAAAGTGGTTTCGAATGCTGTGCGACAATTGCAAAATTGTGTTACCGAACGTACTGCATTGGAATGTGTTGAACTATTCCAACATGAACAGAAGAATGGTGCAGCCGGTGGTTTATGTCGCAATGCTCACAAATTATTTAAGAATGAAATGCAATATCAACACAGGGCTGAAGAAATTTTGCAAGAAGAAAATTGCTTCAAAATTCATATTGTAAGTAAAATATTGTTCTTACAAAAAAAAAAAAACAAAAAAAAGTGCAACATTTTGTGTTTATCATTTCCCCAGTACAAAATTGATTGTCAAGTCACAATTGAGCTTTTGGATACGGACAATGAAGATATGGGAGAACGTGAAAAACCTGTCAACAAAGTGAAAACATGGTCAAAATACGTGGAACGTTTAGCTAATCCTGCTTCTTCCAATGCTAATTCTCCCAATGCCATTAACAACAACAATAAAAACAATTCCAATATGGATACAAGCAATATGGCAAACAGCGAAATCAAATCAGAGTGCTGGGATGAAGATGCACTGGTAAGTTGTGTTATAGCAAAACAATATTTTAAAGAAAAATGAAACATATTATTTTTATCTCGGTACACACAGATGTGGATAAAAAACATTGAACTCGCTCGATAGTATAAACATTTTTTTCGTCTCTTAAATTATTTTTAAAAGTTCATATGAGTCAGTAAATCAACTCTTCATACGACATAAAAACATTCAAGAAACGGAAGGGCGTTATGTTGAGATGAAGTAATTTTTTCTATGTATTATTGTACAAAAAGTAGTTTCAAAAACCCTAAAATATTTCCAGTATAAGAAAATTTCTTATGCTTTTGGTTTAGCAGTGTTCCGTAGTGTATGGCCTGCAGATAATATTGGACTATGTGGTCCATTGTAGCTGAAATGGACTGCTTACAAACATGGTCATATGTAATGCAGCCATGGACCATGTCATTAAATACACCAGCTTGTGTTAGACGACAAGTCTTCGTTCTATTCTTCGTATTTACAATTATTCCGTCGCATTAAGATAACACTGTGTGCTACATGGAATAGTTGCATGCAGTAGTTTTTTGGTTAGTCCGATGTGTAATGCAAAGGTGGGTTATATGCCTCACATAGCACATCGTAATGATAAATAGATCATTCGCTCTTGTCTAAATTTGTTGTGCATATTGGTGTAGTTCGTAAGCGTACCTTTTACAATACATTGCGTTCCTGTAAGAAAAAAAATGTGACAACTCAATAAAAAGTGCAGCAGAACTTTCAATTTACATGTATTTTATTAATTATTTCAATAATTTTCTGCTATAAATTTTAGCTAATACTTTTCCTTTTTTAAAAATATGACAATATATTTGTTGTTGACATTTATTTGCACCTGAGCACCAAAACAGCACAAATAATTTTGCTCAAGTTTTACAAACGGAGTAAAATTAAGCCAATTATAAATACATATGTGCATACGTGAATTTTGCTGTTGTTGTATTGATTAGAACGATCCATTTTTACACAAATCTGCACAATTGCAATAAGTTTTCATGCTCATTATGGAAAAATAAATAAATAAAATAAATCGTCATACCATAAATCTGTCGTAGAAATAATTTGTTTATTGTTGTTACTAAATTTGCAAATAAGAAATAAATTTAATGCATTTTCAAAATACAATTATTAACTTATTTTCTTTAACTGATAGAAATGTTGTTGTGTATAAAAGGAATCGGTAAAAATTCACAAATGAAAATTCGTTCGATCACAGTCGAAGATCGTTCATAGTTTCAGGGGCTATCTTACGTTTAAAACCTGAACTACACACCTCCCGAAACTGAAAAAAATTACCTTATTTTAGCCATTTTGATGATATAAAGAGTGGTCCAACCAAAATGCGCGATGTTAATTGTAAATAAAACACCAAAGTTTTCAGAGAATTATTTTAATATTTTTTTATTGTTAGAAGGATCTATGTGTGAAACAAAATATCGGCCAAATGCTCGCCACGGCCATTGGTCGATATATTCAACGACTCTGAGACATAATTGGTTCAAGGTTCAATATCGTTAATGTGCCGAATTAGCTCATTCTTTAGCTCTTGAATTGTTCTTGACTATATTGACGTGCACTTTTTCTTTTAAATATCCCCAAAGAAATAAGTCCAACGGTGTCAAATCACATGATCGTGACGGCCAATTAACATCGCCATGACGTAAGATAACACGGCCATTTAATTTCTCCCGCAAAATTCGCTTTGTGGCACATGGCACCACCCCGTTGGAACCACATATGAAATTATGAAGCTTGAAGTTTTTTACTAGGAATTTTTAGTAATTGCTTTACTTCGCCGGTGATACACAATACCGATGAAGGAGGGCGTTCTGATCTGCCTGTGGATTGGATACAGCTAAAGCCGTTATGTTCAGTAACCAGTGACTATGCCTTCGGCAATGAATCCTGTTGACAACAACTGACACAAAGTCACACACAAAAGCACATCAGAAAAAATGCGGGAAATGTTTTATGATTTTAGTCTGAAACTGGTGTTGAACCCAGGAACATTTTTCGTTTTGTAGTTAACGTACAGACTACTTCGACCATCGCCACCCTCATGATTTCCACTATTTGTTTTTGTTTTTCACAAACATCATGTGGTCAAGCAAAAAGTTATTTTTGTTTAATTTCATATATTTATACGCACATAAAAGTATACATTTATTACAATATAAAAATGATGGAGAAAAAATTAAAAGCTTTTTGTTATTTTTTTTCACTTAAAAAAGGATTTTTTTTATTACTTTTAAAATATAAAAATGTTTCTGTATCGCATGATGCCTGCCATTCATAAAAAGTTGTGGTGCAAAACTACTCGTAATTTCATATATAATATAATTTTATCGAATTCAAATATGTACACACATTTAATTAGCACTGAAAAACTGAAGCTGTATTTGAATACAGCTTAAATTTAAATGAAAATTTCTAAATAAAATAAATTTATCATGGGGGTTACACGTTAAATTTTTGCCTGTCAAATTTTAAATTTCTCTCATTTTTTTTACTAATACACTCATACTTTTACTATTTGATGAGAGTTTGCTTTCAAATTAACTATTCTAAATATAAATATTCTAAATATTCTTTAGAACGGCGAAGCCATCATGACAAATGAATTTACTTTAAATTGATCAAAACTTGCGTGTTGTCTACGTCACAGCTATCAAACACATGAATTGTTAAAAATGTGTTAAAATTTTTAAAGCAAAAGTTGAATGTGTGGCTGCAGTGTAAGTTCGGTCTAGAATTAAGAATGAGCTGGTTTTTTTACATATAAAACTAAGAAATTAATCAGAAAATTTGCAAAGAAACGAAAACAGTTTTTAGTTAAAAAGAGCAAAATGGAAGATTTTACAAATAAACTTGAAGTTTTAAAGTACATATATTTGTGCATATTTATCACTTTATTGAATAAAAAATGGCTTTTACTTTTTTGTAGTTTATTTTCATTCAGTTTTTACAGCTGTTGCCAATGATGCAAATGTTTTGCTTTTAAAATATGCATTTTAAGCAGCACTAATATTTCAAGATGTTCAATTGTGTTTTTTTGCGTTCCAGCAATTTTGGGCAACTGAAAGTTTGGTCACTTTTGTTATGCACCTGGAACAGACCTAATATTTACAGATATAAAAAAGCACAACGGAAATGCAAATGGAAGTAAATGTCAAAATTTAGTTGCAACCAACTTCATGTATAAGAAAACTTTTCTCGGCTTGACGAGTACAAGCAAGTGTGTACTCTATTCTATTCCGCTCACTTTCCCTCTTTTATAAACTTAGACTTGAGCAAGTAAACTTGCCATGTGAAAATACAGTCTAGCTCATCTTGCTTTGTGTGTGTTAATATTTTATTTATTAATTTCGTATGTGTTTATGTATTAGTCTTGTGTTGCAATTGCGGGGTTGTAGCTGGGTGAAAAATTAAGCCAACCACAAAACCTTTCCTTCACCGAATTTGCCAGCAAGGTGCCATGTTATGCCAGCATAATTGTGCTCATGTGAATTGGCTCACTGGAATTAGTTGTAATTCGTAATACTAATAAAGAGTTTAGTTGTTTTAAAGTTGAGTTGAGATGTAAACCGCAATTGGGGCATTAACTCGAGAAAATTCTTATTTCTATCATTTATCCGATAGTGGTGCTTCTTGGCCCAATAATAATAATAATAATAATAAGCATTTATCCGAACATACCTTATCAGTTTGTTAACATCGTCAGGAAATAAAGGCCGGTGTACATAGAATCCGTCATACTTTGACTTTTTCAAATGACATTAACGTACCGACGGATGTGATTTGCACAATGAGTACTTTGTTGACGGATATCAACTCATAGCCAGCGTTACCAGAAATTTCTGCAAACAATCTTTTGAAAAAGTTAAAAAATAAATAAATACCAGAATATGTTTCATTTTATAAAAATAAGTCTTCAATTTCTTTTCCGGTAGCTACAAATTTTATAAAAAAAGAAAAACTGTACATGAAAACATTATTTACATAAAAATAATTTCCTATCTATTTTGGATTTAAATAGAGTGGGGGTCCAACAGTACGAACTATATAATGTCAAGCCTTTTCGTAATTTTGGAAAATTCGTATTATTGGACTACAGTTTTTCCTCCTTTTATATAAAATAAAACAAATAGATAATTTCATTTAAATTAGTTATTTATTTAAAACAAACGTTGCTAAAAGTGGCGCCTTCTGATTTCGTATAGTGCAAATGGTTGACTTAGATAATTCATACTTTGTACAAATTTTACTTAAGGATTTTCCACTTTCATTATCTTCTATAATTTTTTAACATAAGAAATTTGTTTCTTTGTTCACTTCTTTTCCTTTATCATGCTGTATGTATCAAATATATGTATGTATGTAGATCAAGCGACGCAAGACTATTTAATTTTGTATCAACTGATTATTTGGCAGTTGAAGGCAGAAAAAAAACAAGTACAAAACTTCAAACGAAAACTTAAAGCAAATATATTCTTATCCTAGGCCAATGAAAAAAATTTTCCTTTCGTACTATTGAAAATTTGTAAAAACAAAAGTACGTACTATTCGACATCCACTGTACTGTGTTATTTTGTTTTTGTTTCCGCCAATGTTAACATACTGTTAAAGAAATATCGAAAATGAATAAAAATAACATAATTTTATAAGAAAAACGACCTCGAGGTTCACAATAAAAATAAGAAAATAAAATATAAAAGGGTCAACTAAAATAGAATATGTATATAAATAAATATATACTTTTTTGTCCATATCTGCTGGTGTTATATTTTTATTTATTAATTTTAACATCATGTATTGGGAATGTATTATATATAGTATTTTTCATATTTGTTAATTTATTTAATATTTATATATTTATTTTATTTAAATGCACTTTACAATTTTTGCATTAGTTGTACTTTGGTTTTTATTATTTTTTTTCTCTTTTAAATAAAGTAAAATCTTCAATGATTTTCTTGATTTGTATAATAGAATTTGTCAAAATTACTTCTTCAATATAAAAACTCACTAATGCTTTTTATGCATTTCTCTAATATTTTTTTTTTCTTTTTTCGATTCTCTCTCCGTACCAGGTCAAAACCGAGGCTTAAATAAAATAAAAAATAAATAATAATAATACTGAAACTAAAACCAATATTTATGTAGAGATTTTCCTAAATAGTTTTTCTTATCTAATCAACATGCGATGAATGAAATTTTCGAAATTGTCAAAAAATGCAAATAGCATTTGCAAAAAAAAACTTGTTCATTCATAAAAATATAGATTAAAGGAAAAAAAATCAACCACCCACACACTATCACCATTAATCACCACTATTTATCCCACTACTACCAACACCACCATCCATTTTTATTATGATAATAAATCGACCACCGCCTGCTATCATACACATGTCTAATTAAGTTTTTATTAATATCGTTATTTTATTTTTGTAAGAAAAAGCTCGTTTCAGCACATAAGAAGTGGTTGATTGTAAAAAGAATTTTAATAACTTAACAGAAAAGTTACGAAAAATAAAACGTAAATTTTTCTTCAAAATATTGACTAATTTTCCGTTACTTTTTTTTTTATAAACGATATCATCTAAGTAGTTTTATTTGTATATAATTAATTATACAAATAATCATTTTAAAGATCATAAATTCTTTTTACAAAATTTATTTTTTCTAAAAGTAATCTAAACAAAAATTAACACCAATTTTTTGTTCCTAAAAGTAAATGAAATAAAATTGTGAAAAATTTTAAATTGAATTTTTTTCGAATAAAAACTCAACGCAATAACTTACGTACATCATATGCATTTGTTGTGTTTAATTAAAAATACTTGCCAAAGGGAATGCTCTCAATCCGTTCTTTTTAATAAACAAAGAATCTTCGGCGTGTGGCACGGAATTCCAATTGTCAAACTGAATACAGTGCTACCTCGATCAGGCATCTTGCAATTGCCGAAAAGTGGCAATGATCAGCCTTTGTTTATTACACTTGATGACACCCCATTATTTTTATAAAAAAAAAACTTCTTCGTGTTGCATTATTTCAATGTACGCCTCTGAATAAAGAGCACACATAAGGTCTAAAATGAAAATAAAAAAAATTTATTATGTAGTAGAAGTAGCAGGCAGTCGTTTAAGGCCCCATTAGATGACATGTTTTTTACATCTAACTTGTCAACTTTGTGACTCATGTAATTGTGCATGGTTGTCAAAAAAATTGTTATTGTTAAATTACAGCAACAAATTCTATTAAATTTGGTTTTTGTTATAAATTTGTTTGTGAAATGGATTCAATAACTAACACAATTGCAGTGTGCAGTTTGATGTCAGTTGGTATATCAGATGAAATTTACCGAATCAAAATCAGACGACAGACACGTCTGTTCTGCAAATCACAATATTTTAAATCACTGTGTGATTTCTTGGTGTCCTGCAAATCACAATAATTGTTACTTTTCGATTTGTTTTTTAATTTTCGAAAACACAAGAAAAGAGTTATTATTTTACAAATTAGGCAAATAATTTATTATCCATAACAACCTTCAATATGACTTGACAAAAGTTTTATTTAAAATTTTTTATTTTTTTAAAGAAATAAAATTTATTTCTACTTGATAAAGAAAATTTTTTTTATATCTTTATAAATTTTTGTACAAAATCAATAGTTTCACTATTAAAATAGTCTAACATTAAGCGACTTAGCTCACCGGTTTGAAATTACAAAAATTTAAAAAGTTTTGTGCGTAAAACATCTTTCAAATCACTTTCTCAAAAGGTGATTTGCAGACCAACCCTCAATATTTTAAAGGTATCACACGGTATGTACGTATTTTGCGGTCAATAATTTGACAAGTCAGATGTAAAAAATATGTCGTCTAATGGGGGCTTTAAAGAGAAAGAAATGTTTCACTACGTTTCTGAACAAGAAATACACAAAGAATGTAAATGAACGCCTGTTTCGGTTCTCAAAAAGTGCTATGCCTTTTCTACTTTAAAGTGCTGTAGAATGACTATAGCGGAACAAGAAAGTGCAAATGTTTTAAATGAGTAGCGCAAAATCGGTCAAGAACTGCAATTACTAGAGCTATGCAGTTGTGAAAACATCACAAATTTTGCTGGGCAATTAGTACACAACAATTCCCCCAAACGTCAAAATGTCGGATACATTTAGAAACATTTTTACTTGTATAGTAAAAACATTTTCGCTTTTGTAAAATAGACAAGGTAAGTTTCATCATTCAAAGCAAATTAAAAATTGTTTTGTAAAACAGACTTCATATAGAGTTTTAATAGAATGAGGTCTAATAAACAAAGTATACATTTTATTTATTTTGCTCATGCAAATGACAAATTTGAAGAACTCAATATACTAGCACTTTTTCACCAATTTTTTTACTGAACTTGCTCAAGTGCTGCTAGATACATATTCCAAGGTTCTTATTTTAGATCTTCGGAAGATTCAAACGGCTTTTTCTTACAAAGTCTCACGAACTGCTTATCTTGACGTAGGATTCTTTTTCGTTTTCGTCCTGCATACACAATACTTTTCTGGGAATGGATTGCACTGAGAATCTTTGTTTTTTCCCATTGTTTTCCCATCCTGTCAAAGGAATTTGATGAGTTTCTGGTCTCATTCAACTGAATGTTTTCCACGAGCCATTATTTTCATCATTTTAACGAACGTTGATTGAGGGTGGCGATGATCTAATTAGTCTGCACGTTGACTACAAAACGAAAAATTTTCCTGGCTTCAACCCCAGTTTTAGACCCATAAAAACATCTCGCATTTTTTCTGATGTGTATTTGTGTGTCAGTTATTGTTGACTAGCACACAACCGTAATAAAATAATTACTAAAAATGTCTACTAAAACGAAGCTTCAAAAATTTAATGCAACACTTATAAAACAAAGAGCGTGAAAAAGCAGAGTTTTAAGATAGTGAAGCTCCTGCCATTTCTCTTCTACTATCCCTTTCCTCTAGTTCCAGCACAATGCGCCGCATGTGAAGGGGTCATCTCCTGAGTACTGGTCCAAGATAAAAAAAAAAGAAATAGTGCAATTATATATTATAAATGTTATTTGCAGTTAAAAATTAACAAGCAAATTTAATTTCAAAGGATCGCAAATTATAAATGTTTTTATTTGTTTTTTCCAAACCAAAAACTAGTATGTTTTGTATGAGCATCAGTAAAATGTATACGAATGAAAAAATAAAGAAATAAATAGAAGCCATCATTTAAGAGTACTGTTTATAAAAGTATAACATTTCATTTCTAGGGAAAAAAGAAGCAGAATGTTTTAAAAAGTACAGTTCTTTTTTTTATATAATTTTCTCACCACTGTGTGTGTATATGCAGCAATTGTAAGGAGGAGAGATACTCAACTCATTCACTAAAATTAATGAATGTTTGTTTTACAAAACAAGTACATTTTTTAATTACGTTTTCTAAACTCACCATTTATTATGATTTTTTCATTAAATATACATTTTTATTAATATATACTATATATAGAAAATTAAAACTTGTTGTTTTTGTTCACCAAATATGTTTGTAGAAGAACAGACTGCAACAAGTTTTTCTTAAAAATATGTACAATATCTATAAATAAATTTTTAAATTAACAATATTTTTATTTCATAACGTTTGACCTGGTACGCTTACAAATTAAGCTTACTTGTCACCTTTTTTTTAATAATAATTAACGTTATACATACATACTATATACGATTTTATAATTATTGTAAGTAGATGAGCCATTGAGATTAAATTATTGAAAATAATTCAAAATCTATATTTTCTCGAGGTTATGTATTGTAATTTTGCATGTTGTAATGATTTCCTCTAATTGTGTGTTTAGTTGTTTGTTTTGTGCATAAAAATCTTAATAGAAAAAATCTTATTTGTTTTCTTTAGGATGTTCATCTGTTTCGAAAGCCTCGTTTCTTGAATCGTAACAAACGTTCAGCTTGCTTGAGGGCGGAACAATTACGTTTGCTGCATGAACGTAAATCTTTAATGGCGAGTGCTGCTGGCGGTTCTTCATCAACAGATTCAGCTACGAGTGGTATTATTTCATCTTCGGATGCTAATAATCCTGTGAATTCAGCAGATTTGAATATATTATGGACCAAACTACCACCTGAGGGTTTGGGCGGTTCAACCTTGTTCGGTCGTCCTGGAGACAAATACTTTATTAATGATCGAGATGAAATTAAACTGAACACTTCAGGTCGCCAGGTGTTTGTCATCCATAAGAATCTCAAGTTCTTCAAATTGGACTCTGTGAGAAAAGCGAAAATGGTGAGTCCTTTTAGAAATCAAAATTAAAAAGTTTTAAAAAATATTATTTGTGTGAAAATAGTTTTTTAGAAAATTTGTTATATGTATATACATATTTAAATTTAAGTAAAGATTTTTATTTAAAGTCTGTTTAAAAAATTTTCATTTTCGCGAACGTAAATAATGAAACACATGAAACTATGGTAACACTTTACTATTTCGTATTGAAATTGTTTATTTAAAAAAACAAACGAAGATGGCAGCACGTACACAATTTTTATTTCTATGTTTTGAAATTCAATATTTAAGTGGAGGTTGTTACCTATTTAAATATCGAATGAGAATCTGTTGAAGAAAATGGAAGACGACATTTAAGTATCTAATAGAATCTAAATAGATTGGTGAAATAGTCTGTTGTAGTAGCAAATAGTAAGGTGCTGTTTGCCCCCCTCTACAATTTAAATTTTTGTTGCCGCACGGTTTCATGTGTTCTGTAATTCTGTTTTGCTTTGCAATTCTCACAATTCAACTAAAACGTTGATGTAGATGTATTGGTATTGTAGGTAAAAAAAAACACCTAAAAATTGCATACTGTGGATAGTAATGCAATTTCAAAGCAGAATTAATGCAAGTGGGGACGAAGACTTTCTTTAATGCCCCCGTTGGACGATATGTTTTTTTTACGTCTGACTTGTCAATTTTTACAGAAGCAAAGTCAGACGACAAAATTGCAATGACAACGGGATTCTATTTTCATCTGAAACCTTTCGAAGGGAAACATTTAGTTTGTCGGCATATTAGCGGTGCATTCGGTTCTCAACGACAATCTTTGTTCTCATTTTCGTTGCTTACAAAAATAACAATAACAATGGAACAATATTAAAAATAATAATAGTATCTCGCCGGCAACATTTTTGTCTGTCTGACCGCGAATGAAAAAACAAAAGAGAAATCCAGATGTTTGTCCTCCAAATGTTTTCTCGGCTGAGTCAATTGCGTTAGTTTTTGAATCCATTTTACAAACAAACTTAACAAAAACCAAGCTGTTGTAACGTACGATAAGTATGTCAGACGTAATAAAACATGTAAGTTCGCAAACAAATAAAAGGGGTCTGGTAGCAGATTTATATTTTCAAAATTAAATAAAAAACGTAATTATTAACACAAAGTTTTATTAAGAGCATTGAACGATAGAATGGAAATGCGGATTTTATTTTTTAAAGAGTATGTCATCCATATACTTCAGATTCTTTTTTAAAATTTCATGAATAATCGCTCTTGGAAGTCCCAGTGAGGCTGCTCTTTTCCGTATTGAAAGTCGTGGATTTTCACGTAAACTGCTTTCAACCAGGTGTCAAATCGCCGCATTCGTCATCGAATAACATTTCGTGAAGTATCGAATAGCCAGATCGAGGCATTTGATAGCGTTCGAATCGAAATTTGTTTTAAAATGTAAAAGATTTTTGTGCTTTGTCATAGAATAAAAACATAGTAGTCACTCGTTATCGAATGCCATGATCTGAAATTTCGATAACGGATATGACGATCTCAAAAAGTAAAATTTCGATCAAATTCATTCGATCACGAATGCAACGATTTGGGCCCAGTTCAATGTTTTCGGGAGTCCTTGAAGATCGACTGGGCCCTGGCCGTGGGACATTCATAGCCGAAGCAGTTGCGCGGAATCTCTGTACCTACGAACGAATTAAATTTACACTCGATCCATCACTTATTCGCCGAATACCGAACTTTGAACAAAATTGTCGTCGAGCAATTACGTAAGAATCATTACTTTAAAAAAATATCTCCACACCGAACGCGCGATGCTCACTCGACCACTGCGACATCGTGACTAACTAACCGGACAATCGATAATACCAACGGCGCCACCTTCCACCCGCACCGTTTATTAGTTTTTGAAATAATCGTATTTAAAAATTTGCCACCAGAGACCCTGTAATTAGGTACGAATATATTTTGTAATCAGCGGACGAAACCCCTCTACATTAAAATATTTTCAAATTTATCTAATTTGTGATATATAATTTTTATTTTCAGTGTCATTTACGTATTACACAATGTAAATTTAAACGTTTCCAACAATTTGCTCAAAATTGGCTTACAGCTCATGTGTCAGCCGATCAGCAGCAACAATGTAATGAATGGTTATTGGGAAACATCTGCAGCAATAATAACAATTCATCCGCTACCACAACAATAGCAACTAATAATTGGTTATTGCCAAAAACGAAAGTTATTGTGCAAAATGATTTAAAAAAGACACCGTATCACCCATATCAACGTTACAAAGTATTAAGCATTGCTGACACAAATAATCGAAATAGTATCAACAGCTCAACAGCTCACATGTATAATGCAGCAGTTAGTGGTCTAGTTAATGCGAATGTGGGTGCTGTTAATGTCAGCAGTCTGATAAATGCCAACATCGCTACGGCTACATCGTCGGCAGGAACAGCAACCAACTTAATGGCGGCAACTGGAGTAAGTTTAAATACTTTAGCTAATGTTACGGCTTTAAATGCCGCCAACGATGTTATTACAGGGAACGTTGCCAATTTACCACCAACTCCACACTGTAATAGTATTGCGGGTTTAGCGCAGCCATCCGTAGTAGTAGTGCAGGAACAACCTCCTCAAGTCAGACCAATGGAAAGTTAAATAATTGAAAAACTATAAAATAACTGTGTATAAGAAGAAGCTTCCGTATGTTTATTTATCTTCGTTACAATTGATACTTTATTGCATTTTAATGCTTTAATATTTGTTTTTTTTTTTACCACTTGCTTTTCTTAAATTAAGTTCTTTAACAATATAATTTAAGGATTTTAATTTTCCAATAAAACAGGACTATTTAAACGTTTAAAAATTTTCAAAATGTAATAAATAAATTTAAAAAGATAAACTCATATTTGTGCAGTTTTGATTGCAAATTCTTGATTATAATAAAATGCCACAAATCAAATTTGCATAATATATGTATGTATGCATAGTATGTATACATACATACATACTTACTAGGCCATTCACTAATGTTAGTAACAATGAATGCAGCAATAATAATTAACAGTAGCACAACAAAATAAACACACGGATTCATTGAAATCAACTGAGTTCATGTTATTATTTTGCGTTTGCATCAGAGCAAAGTTAGAGAGCGAGAGCGAGAGCAATATCAGTGAAGCCGATTTTTTTTGTTTCTTTAACCCTGGATAGACAATCATATGCGTGCAATTCACACATGATTTTAGTTCGCTATATTGCCCTATTTTGTTTATTTACTTCGAATAAACTTATCTGGACTACATTTTAGATGTAGAGATGAATTGCAAACACTAGAATTAAAGATTATAATTATTATAAAAAAAAAGCAAGAAACAAACAAAATAACTTGATCGGTTAACAACAAAACTTAATTCAAACTTAGGAATACCATTTCTATGAAAATTAGCAATACTTATAACAGCGGCGTGTTTGACTCGTGAAAGGTCTACGGAACGCCTAAGATGTTCAAGGTACACAGGGACGTATTTATGCTAGTTGGAAAGGAATATTGATTCTTTGAAAGTGCATGCGTAAATTTTACACAGATTATCTTTCTAGGGTTTATTTAATAAGGCAAATAATTTGTAATTATTTTTATTTATTTCGCAGGAGTCATTTTCATTCATATTCATTTATGTTTGTTAAATTGTATAGCTAATCTACACACATACATAGTATGTATATTTGGCTTTTTTTTTACTTTTTCAAAAATTTGGTTGTTTGGTCTACTGGTAATTTTCAGCACCAACGAAATGCTCATATACAGGCCTGTTCTGCAAACCACTTTTTGTCAAATTGATTTGAAATCAGGGAAATTTTGTTCTGCGCACAAAAATTTTAATAATCTTGTGATTTGAAATCGTCAGCTAAATGACTGACGATTTGAAATCACTTGCTTATTTTTTCTATGTATTTTGTTTAGAATTTAATAAACATGCTATAATATATTTCAGTGATTTGTTTTCTATTTATTTTTGTAATAAAATTGGGTTTGCTACATATAAAAACCTAAATATGAGCTAATTTGTAAGAACACTGCTTTTTTGTAAATAATTGTTTTGCTTTGTTTAGCAATGTAATGGTTTACATTTACTTTTTTTTAGCAGTCAGCTGGTTAATTTTTTCGAACATGTTTTTGAGGTTGCCAAAGTACCGCAGTCTTTAGAAGTCATGTAAATATATAGATATTTTACCATCATGTTATTTATTTACGACAAATTTTATATATTGTTTTATAAAAAATCAATATGCTCAATAATTAAATCATTTTTGTGCAAATTTATAAATAATTAAATGCAAAATTTAAGCAAATTTCGTTAATGAAAACACTGGCAACTTTGCAATTATACATACCTACATATCGTCATATGAATTCACAAAAGCCCTAATTTACATTCAGAAAATTTTACAGGAGAAGCAAAATACTTTCAAACTAACTTCTACGCTTGCACTTAGGCATTTCTGAAGTTTTTTGATAAGAACATTATTTCTAATTGCAGGCGTGTACAATTTTGCAGGCACATGCATTTTGAGATACGATGGCTCATTATCAATCAAAAAGCCGATTTCGAATTTTCTGTAACTTAGGGCTTTTTTGAAATCATATGACGATATGTAGGTATTTTGTTGTGCTAATTAAAAGTTTATGGTCTATTTTTTTAAATAATTTTCTTAAAGCAATTATTGACAATAAAGTAGCTCTTGGCAATTTTATATTCTTTATTTCGTCTAATATTTTGCAAAAATGCAATGCAAAAATATAAACAAATATAAAACATCAGCTGTTTTCTCGTGTTTTCGAAAAATTAAAACTACGCCGAAAAATGCAAAATCGCGTGATTTACAGAACAGCTTCAAATCGTCGGCGTGGTTTCAAAACGGTTTGTGATTTCAAATCACGTGGTTTGCACAACAGGCCTGATAGAACCTAGCCCTTCTAACAAACATACTAAATAAATATTTATTAGAAATTTTAATTGAAAATTATTTTAATATTCGCAAAATTGAAATTTATCAAAAATGCATAACACAATTTAAACAAATGCACACACGAACAAATAAAACCTCTAAATTTAAAATTTATTACTCTTTTGTTGTGAAAATTAAATTGATTTGAAAATCCGGAAAAAATTATTGAAGGATTTTATTATCAAATTGTGAGCGAAACGGCAACACTGATCCTTATCTTGAAGTTGGTAGAAAAAACTATTAAAAGGACAGCTTCATTCACTGTGTGCTGTGAGGTATTCACTGATATTGTAATTCATTGATGTGACTCCACATTTAACAAACAACAATAAACTGAATGAACAACTACAATGACTTTTATATTGACATACTAGTTGTTGAAAAATGCTATTGAGTCAACAGTAACAATTCTTACAAAGTATGAAAGCACAATTTTACTGACATTTTACTATTCTTGCAGCTCTCTAATCGATACATACATGTATAAATAATTCATTGTTAAAATATAATGATAATAGTACTAATAAGAGAAAATAACTTGTAAAGTCACTATTATATACTATATATTATATATAAACAATTTGTAATAATATTGAGAAAAATTCTTTAATAGTTGTAATTTTTCATTTTATTTTTATCGCGCTGTTATATAGTTAGTGGTTTAAGAGCCCTTTAATTAATATTAAACAATATGCATAATATATGTATATATACATATATACATATATACATATATATAAATAACTAATTACATACCTTCATTATAGAATATATGTAGAAATAATATGAACTTTTTATCTGTAATAACTATAAGTTAACATTCTTTTAATATATGAAATCCCTTTAAACCACAGCAGCCAAAAAGCTTGCATAGAGAAAATAATAATTAATACGAAATTTTGTTTCAAACTTTTTCAATCCCTTTGTTTAATTTATAATTGTTTATTAAACATACTCTACATATAGATATATAATTTTTCTAGCCCTTAGGCTTTTTTACATAACGTTTATTATTAATAAAATTATAAGTTAAATAATTATATGCTCTAAATATTTTAATTATGTTTTAAGTCAGGAACAAAAGGAATTTTGTGTAAACATTAACAAAAAATTTAAACAGTTTTTAAAAAATAAACACTAAAATTTTTGTAAAAACGAAACTGTCATTTCACTACATTTAAGAAAGTTGGATTAAAAAGAATACGAACGATCTCAGTCGGAGATCCCGGGAAAAAATGATTTTTTTGCGAAAAATTTAACGATTTTTTTGTCTATCCTGGCAACACTGATACGTAACGGGTGTTTTTGCTAACATGAACACAATTGGGACAACGAATTCGTCGGTAAAAGTACGTTGCGTAAATTCGCAGTGACGCACTCAACGACGAAAAAATTACAGCTGTCATAATCAGCAAAGTTGTTTGCTGTCTGTGTTACTGCATAAAAAAATATTACTCTATTTCAATTTAAGACAAACAAATACGTGCAAATAATTTCCTATCTATTTTGAATTTAAATACTGTGTTGATTTATTTTTGTTTCTACTGCAGCAGTCTTGAATTTTTTTTAACCAGAAACGATTTTTAATAAAACGAAAAGGTGTTAACGTTTTGCAATATAAAACCTGATTTTCTTATTAAATAAAATGTTATTATTAAAAACCTACATATGTATACATATATAGGCATGAAGTTAATCTTCCACTACATGTATTTTTGGCCAAACAGGCTTCTTATGTATTGAAAATTAAATAAATAAATAAACTTTGTTCTACGCAATGACCGATAATTCTGTCAGCAATGACGGACATATCACCGGTCAAATGACCGTCAATGTTCTTGTAGGGCAGCTAAACTTATTAGCTATTTCGCTGGTCACTTCATTCAACAGGCCAAACGTCAAAGTTAGTGAAAAAGTTGTGAATAATTTAATAATTAAATATTATATTACGAAAAATCGAAAATATATTTTTGCTATAATTAATTTAAATTACTGAACAACGTATAATCATATGAATATACCTTGGTACTTAATATTTAGTGGAGTAAAGTAGTACTTTTGCAATGCAAAGTGTACTGAAAAAAGTACAATTGTACGAACTTGATTATCCCTGATTTTCATTGAAAGTTTAATGTGATTGATGATAGTTTACCGAAAAAAAAATATTTGTGAAAGAATTTATTTAAAAAAACAAGTATTGAAAGAATTTATTTAATTATATTTATTTTTCTGCGATGGTCTTTTTTATGAAAAGTTTTTAACAATTATTTATTTTTCAATATTTCGCTACCAAATAGGTAGCATCTTTAGGAAATAATAATTTGTATTAACAAAAATATTTATTTAAAAAAAATGGTATTTTTTATGAAAAGTTTTTAACAATTTATGGTATAAATAACAAAAATGTTTGTAATTAATTATAGTTAGAAAAATTTTTAACACACAACTTTTTTAATGTCTGTCAGCTGTTTGCGACATTTGTAATTTTTCTTTGTTATTTTCAATGTTTATTATAAACAAACTGATTGCTTGTTCTTCATGCACAAACTAGCCCCAAGAAAAAGTACGGGCATTCTCGTGCGTGAAGAATAAGAGCATTACTCTCTCAAAACATATCTCATTTACTCAATTTTTGCGTAAGAAAAACACGGGCGCCCAGTTTTGAGTAAACGAACAGACCTATTATCATCTATTTAACCCGTCACAGCTTAGGAAAATGCATACGAGGATAATCGTTACTCTCCACAAACTATTAACAAAGGTTTGTTGTTTTTATATTTTTAGTAAAGGTCATACTTCATATATTCCCAAAGGTTAAAGTTTCTGTTTTCAGTACAGGTGAGAACGAAATTATCTTTTTACAACTTTTTAACTATCTTTCCTTATTTTTTGGTTTATTAGCCCTCCATCGAATGGCAATGACAAACCACTTGATAGTTATTTTTTCCTTTCATTCAAAGGCTAACTAACATTTTTCGCAGTACACATGCGTTTTTGAATATTCAGAATATTTAGAATTTAATCAAACTACAGTTATTACAAATTACGCATCGACGCATGCCCAATATTTTTTTCCAATATTTTTAACATACTACCCA
Organism: Dexiosoma caninum; assembly: GCA_963924685.1. Classification (NCBI taxonomy): domain Eukaryota; kingdom Metazoa; phylum Arthropoda; class Insecta; order Diptera; family Tachinidae; genus Dexiosoma; species Dexiosoma caninum. Next base: position 87,754,693 of record OZ004728.1, on the reverse strand, counting down.
CGTAAAGTACATACATATACGGAAAGAGTACCAAACATTTTATAATTTTTATTCTACATCTTAGTTTCTGAGATATTAGGTTATCGATTTTGCCCTTTTTACCCCCTTCACATTATAATATCCAAAAATCCGGTCTTAGTGGATCTAAACATGAAAACCTCCTAGCTGTAGAAAGATCGGTCCATAGATCTGGTTTTCTATAAGGTACAAACAAACACGCATACATACACAGAAATTGCCAAAAATATTTTTTTATTTATAAATAAATGTGAAGGAAGAAGATGTGTAATGTTGTAGATTTCAATGGTTTTCACAAATCATTTTTCATATAAAAAGTAAAATATACATAACTGTACATATATAAAATAACTTAAAACTTTTATGGTTTTCAGTTCAATACGTAATAATTTTAAATCTCCTCATTACAGCTTTGTAAATTGTTAAAAGTTAACTTATAATTAAAAACTAATTAGTGTAGCAAGTGGAAACGAGAAAATGCATATTCAATTATTTGTATAAGAAATCTTTACGTGTGATGATACCAGATACTCGATTTTCTCGATCCACCACAATTAAATGGCGTAAACCCAAAGCACGAAATATATTGAATATCTTTGGAACAGAATCATGCTAAGCGAAAAAATCGAAATTATAAAATTTAAATTTATAAAAAGAAAAAACTTGACTTTAATATTATATTTACCTCTTTTGAGCATACAGGTGATGGGTTCATGAACATATTCAAGTTGACTGTATAATTTCTTTTCTCTCTCCATATATGTACATTCTAGAAATGAATAAGAAAAATATGTGGTTATTAGAAATAATTATTTTCGAATGTTCAAAGGAAAACTGAAGAAACGAACAGGAATAGAATATCGAAAAATCAAAGCATTTTCAACAGTTAATTGTACAATTTTTTTTAAGGAAAACTTAAATTTGCAATTAAGGTCGCAAAAATCATATTTAATTTATCACAATAATATGAAAATTACTTTTTATGAGAATAAAGTAAATAAAGAACGTATTCCAGTCTTAAACTTTGTCGGGTTAAATAGATGATATTACATGAATTAATTTATATTGATCACTTAAAAACTATCTCTCCGGTGACACAAAGAGTACTTACTGATGACGTGTGTAGTGGCACAGAAACTATGTACATACATATATAAGTGTTCCACTCAACTGGTCTTGGAGATTGTTGTTTTTTTCCTCTATTCTAATAAAAAGTAATTTTCACATTATTGTGACGAATCAACTATGAACAGATTCATTCAGTTGTAATAATTGTAGTTCAAATAAATACCACAAACTCTAAAGATTATTATAGATGTTTATTATTGCGCGATTTAGGACGACAGTTTTTATTTTAGAATGATATAAAAATATAGTTATTTCTGCTAAACATACTATTCTAAACACAGTAGACTCTTGATACTTTGAAACTTGTTAATTTGAATCTGAATTATATTCCAGGTTTTTTGAAAAACATTCAATAGCTGGTATGTTCTGATACTCGCATATCGCATAATATTTGCCATTGTGAATTTTTTTTTTTTTTTAACTCGCAATAGAGATGTTCTGTAAATCGTAATCGCAAGACTCTTGGCGACTTCAAATCACAAGAATATACTGATGTACTTATACCAAACCACCTTTAAAGAAGCAATAAAATTATGAATAAATTTAATTAATAATGTTTTCTTTTTATTTAAGTCATAAATATTAATTATTTCGTAATATTTTCTAAGAAAAATATTGAATTTACAAAATAATTTCCATATATTTAAAATTTTATAAAAAAATAATAAAAATTTCCTGAAGATGTTAACCGATGGTTAACGAAATATCAAAGTAGAACAACACTTTTCACTTGGGAAAATTTAAATCAAATGTCAATAAACACTACTCCCTCTATCCTCCTTCCCATAACCTAATTTCCTAGTTCCAGCACAATACATCGCATGTGTAGGGGTCATCCCATTAGTGCCGGTCCAAGAAAAAAACCTTTCAGCTTAAAATATAAATTGTTACTAAAATAAATAAGGTTAAAAATAAGTATTAAAGAATTTATAAAATGTTCTTTTGTTTTGTTAATTATGTGTGTCTATTTGCTGATATTAGTGATTTTCGAAAAACGTAAGTACGATACCAGTTCTGTAAGTAGCCGATTGTTTTTCCTACAATAATTCCATATACAAATATTAGAATTCGAAAAATGCTGACTTTTGTGGGAAAAATTGTGAAAATATTAAATACCAAATCGCATGCGATTTCACAATCATGCGAATGTCAGCACATACCTGTAAATTCAAAAAAAAATCGCTTAATTTGGTGCCCTTGATAATTTTCAATTATGTATTTGCATAGTATCTTAATCGTAGACGGGCTATAGTTTGAATTTGTATTGCTCTACTATATTGTGCGCTGACGTTATATAATTTAAGTTCGGATTTTCTACACTCTATAAATTTGATATTGAAAAGAAATTAAAAATTAAATAGTTTGGTTTCATATCACAATGCGTTTAATAAAACTCTTCCTGATACGAATACTCTATTATTTGAACTTTTTCTCTGTTCCTTTGAATTTAAAATTATCAAGAGTCGGCTGTATCAATATTTTTACTACAAACAAGTCACTTATCTCTTTTATGTTATTTCTTCAATTGTTTCTTTTTATTTAAAATAATAGACTTACTTCTATAGAAGGATATCGTGGGTAAACATCTCTAAATGTTTGTATAGTTATTTCATTTATCCAAAAACGTTCCTTTTCTTCATACAACGACTTCAGGAGTATTACAATTAATTGAGAACGTAGTATAATGCCACAAAGACGACCTTTAGAACGATCATTCTGCGAAGAAATAATATTTTGACAAAGCTTCTTAATTGTATGTATGTATGTATGTATGTATGTATGTATATCAGAACAAAACGTACCTCTACAACGTCATCGACAACGGGAAACCCATTATGTTTATAGCGATTTAAAATATCGTAAATATAATTGGCTTTATCCCTCAGCTTTATGCAAATCACGGGTGAACTCATAATATTGGAGGCCTTTAATCCCATATAATGCGGCAATGGTTCCCATGGCAACACGGGTACATGACTTGTTTCTATTTGAATATCATAAATTCCTTTATTAAAATAATCTCCCACCCATTTAGCACTTATTAAAGTTATAATAAGAGGGAAAAAAAAGACTGTCTCAACGCCAGTGGTCTCCATCAAAATAACAGTTAGACTTATAGTCATACGTAGGACGCCACCTGCATTTGCCGCCGCTCCAATCAGAGCATATTTACCAGGATGCAAAAAAGCCTTTTTTTTTTTTAATAAATATTTTATAGAGACAAATTAATAATAAAATAATAATACTTACAGCAGATGGAAAAAAATAAAGCAACACCATGGCGACTAAACGCCCCCAGGCAGCACCAACTAAAACTGATGGTATGAATATACCTAAACTCACATTTAAACCAAATGTGACGCATGACAAAAAATAATAAACCAACGTGAACATGGCCAAAGTTGAAATCTTGTGCGAGCCTAGAAATAATAACATTAGCAATGATGAAGGCTGAAAATCAAATAAATAAACTAAAATATACCAGGGGGATCATGAAACAAAGAACGCACTGTTGCTTCTGGTGTTTGAAACCATAGTGCAGCTGCAGCATTGTATTCATTGTCTTCGCAATATAACTATAGAAAAATATTAGTAATTTAATATTGAATAATTAATTGTACAGCTGGGCACATAGAATTATACATTTTTGGCTTTTCAAATAAAACATAAACAACAACAACAACAACATAAGCAACTTGTGAGTTATAAGCATTCGAAAATTACTTCTCCAATCCAAACACAAATACAGTGTGTCTGGTAGCAGATTTATATTTTCAAACTTAAATCAAAAACGTAATAATTTTTACAAAGTTTTATTAAGAGCATTGAACGATAGAATGGAAATGCGGATTTTATTTTTTAAAGAGTATGTCATCCAGATGCTTCAGATCCTTTCTTAAAATTTTATAAATAATCGCTCTTGAAAGTCCCAGTGAGGTTGCGCTTTTCCGTATTGAAAGTCGCGGATTTTCACGTAAACTGCTTTCAACCAGTTCAATGTTTTCGGGAGTTCTTGAAGATCAACTGGGCCCTGGCCGTGGGGCATTCAAAGCTGAAGCAGTTGCGCGGAATCTCTGCACCCACTCTGCGGAATCTCTTTACACTCGGTCCATCAGTTATTCGCCAAATACCGAACTTTGAAGAAAATTGTCGACGAGCAAGTACGTAGAAATCATTACTCTTAAAAAATGCCTCCACAGCGAACGCGCGATGCTCACTCGAACAACTGCGACATCCTGACTGACAAATCCGCACAGTCGATAATTCCAACGGCGCCATCCACCCACCGCACCGTTTATTACTTTTTGAAATAATCGTATTTAAAAATATAAAATTGCCACCAGACACCCTGTACATCCTTTGATTTTGAAGGCGGTCTCTTTCTCAATTATCTAGCATCAGAAAATTACTTGCAAATATTTAATTTGGAAATATGAACATCACTGAGGACGGAAATCGTTCTCAATCATAGATTGTACGAGTATGTTTTATTTGTTAAATTAATTCTATATGCATGAGTGTGTTGGTACTATGTTTTGACTTACCTGTGTTGGATAATCTGTAGGATCATTACCCAATGGACGGCAATCATTTATGTTATAAATCATTGCAGAGGCCAACGATACTCCCATCATTGCTACCAGCATAGCTTCAAGTACGCAAGCAATTTTAAACTTTACAAATCTTGAACGAAATTTATTGATTTTTGTATTTATATGAATCCAAGCTGCTCCCAATAAACCTCCAGTTACACCAAATAGCATAAAAATTGGCAACTCAAAGTATTCAAACGTGAATGGTTGTTCAAATTTGCCCAAATTGAAAAGACCCGTAAATGTGTAATCACTTAAGCCATGATATGCAGACAGTACTATATTCAATGTAAAAGAGCTTATGATGGAAGCAATTAATGTACGCCAAATGAGATTCTGATTCCAGAAACTAGCAGCCTCCTCCAGGGAAAATAGCATTCCACCAATTGGTGAACCAAAGGCAGCAGCTACACCAGCTGCCGCCCCTCCCAACACGAAATCTCGCTTTTCATGGTCGTCACGAAAAGCCTTGAAGACTCCAAAATCTTTCACAAACGTGGTGCTCTTCCCTTGCGATATACCAGCAGCAACTACGGCACCGGCATGGATCATTGGACCTTCCTAAATATTTTTCATGATTTAATTCAAGTTTTAGCATAAAGTTCAATAAGAAAAAAAATCATACCTTCCCTCCTGCTAATCCCCCCACGACAGAAGTAACAACCCCAATGATTTTTATGGTTAAAGTTTTAACTCGTACGATTCTAGGAATTTTTACGCCATTTAAATAACTTTTCACTTGAGGTATACCACTGCCCGCAGTTATTGGCTCGATATATGTTACCAAGGCTGCTCCCAATGCAACGGGCACAATGTTCAAACCAATCCAATATATATATGGCATCACTAAATCACCATTCGGTTCTGATTCATGACGTACATTAACATCAACGGCTATAATAAGTGCAATAGATTAAGATCAAAACGATATCTTCGTAAATCTTTAGATTATGTTTTTCGATTTCACTGCTCAAAAGACCCAATGTGGCATGCTTACACATCGACACCTACCCTACCATGCTGCCAAATCTGTAATTATGGGCGGTATAAATATTGAGTAATCAGAAGCTTTAGATGTTCTTGGCATGAGAATTCAGTATGATGTTCGATGGAATGAGCACATTTCTCAGGTCTCAAAAGAAGCATTCAAGTGCCTCACATTTTTAAAACAGCTTCTGATCTCCTTATTATTTATACCGCTTACATCCAGAAATGGGAAGATTCAACTGGAATGTCCATTAAACCCAAATCCCCAACAATTGTCTCTTAACGATAATTAACGATGCTTAACATTGGTTTACAAACCTGAGTTAAGTTTTTTTGCATAAGACCGTAAATATTATAGATCATATTCAGATATTTTTGTTTTCGGACTGCAAAAGGTTTTTTTTTTGTAACAGTAGTCTCGTAGTGTACAACAACAAATCTAAATTGGCCTCTGCAGCTATAATAGAACCGAAGATATTGAATTTAGAAATTGAAAAGTGTAATGATTTGGGAATTTTAGGGGAAATTGTGGCTCCTGTAGACAACGTGGAATAACAAGTATACCAAAGTTTATTGACATCAGAGGCAAACTAGAAAATTCATGACTGATTTCGGTTGGAATTATCCAAATGTAAATTCTTCTAATATTTTCTTAGAAGTTAGTGCAGATTTCGTTCTGCTGTCACGTTTTTTCTCACCCCAACAAATTGACCCACGCTAATACATATACATATTTATATTATTTAAATTATTATTAATTATTTTATTACATACAGATAGAATAAAAAAATTTAGTTTTGCAGAAAAATAGTTGATACTTTAAATGATAATTTAAACACAAAAAATTGTATAAAAAAGGATTACAACGGGACTTTTTCTCTTTCTTTGTACTCAAGTATAAAATTTTTCATTTATTTTTTGGTTCAACAGAATAGAACCACATGCATTTTTAACTTAAATCAGTAGGCGGTTATAATATAGCTTTATAAAAACCAAATAAAATTAAAATTACAGTTTGTGACTGCCGTTAACTACATCAATATGGGAAGAAAAAGTTCTTTAAATTCGTCGGAAATGGTAAAAATTGATGTTTACAATTCTGAAAATTATTCTTATCGCGAAATCGCTAGAAAAATCGGACGAAGTCATAATGTGGTAATAAAAAACATAAAACATCGTGAAACATATAATAAAAATTACAAAGGAGGTACTTGCACAGCTCTAACACCACAGGACAAGCAAAAAATTCTTCGAATTGCCTCAAATTCTGCCCATTCTACCTCTAAAATTAAGCATTTAGCAGGAATTAATACAAGTTAATCAACAGTTCGTCGCGATATTTTAAGCAGTGAACATTTACAACTCCGAAAACCGAAGAAAAAACCTCCATTAAGTGCAATCCGTCAACAACAGCGCCTTCAGTTTGCCAAAGATAATTGGGTATGGGATGTTCAAAGACAATTAAGCGATAACGATTGGCAAAAAGTAATTTTTTCGGATGTAAAAAAATTTAATTTGGATGGCCCCGATATGCATAAGGACGAAAATTTTCTGAGCCACATCACAGCAGAGAGGGGGCGTTATTGTATGGGCTGCAGTTTCATACTACGGCACTATTGACGTTGTTATTCAAAGTACCCGAATGACCGGATATAATTACGAAACCCTATTGGAACAAACTTTCCCTAAGATAAAAGATATTTGTGGACCACTAGAGTGGATTTATCAACATGATTACGGACCTATACACACGGCACGGGTAGTAAAATCGTGAATTGCCAGCCAAAATATTGAGACCTTAAACTGGCCACCCTCTTCACCCGACCTTAACAATATACAAGGTGGGCCAAAAGAAATCACCCTATTGGAAGATGCTCTTATTTTTGCAAATGGTGGCCAATGTCAAATCTGTTTTGACATTTGTGAACTAGACAGATGTAGAATACAAGTGAACAAGCCATGGAGCGATACGCTCCCCAAGAACGCGGAATATCGTGTCTATTTTTTTGTGAACCAAATCGTGTGTGGTGTTGGCGCAGCGCGAAATCCGTCGCCGATTCCCCTGTCGTCCGACACCGACTGTGCAGTTTTGCCACCAACCTTGAAAAGTGCGCGCTATAGGGACATGTTAACCGAGTTTTTTCTACCGCAATTGAACGAATTAGGACTGGAGGACAGGTGGTTCCAACAGGACGGAGCAACGGCACACACTGCGCGAGCCAAAAGAGATATTCTGAAGGCGGCGTTCCCGGGTCGCCTCACTTCTCGTTTTGGCGATTTGCACTAGCCAGCAAGATCGCCCGACTTAACCGTTCCAGACTTTTTTGTGCGGTTTTTTAAAGTCCCGTGTTTACGTGAACAACCCCGAGACCCTGGAAGCCTTCAAGGACAACATTCGACACAAGTGCGAGAATCTGTCGCCCGAAGTTCTCGCCGAAGTAATGAAAAATGCTATAAAAAAAGAGCTCGCATAGCAATCAATTGTGACGGCGCCCATTTGGCCGATATCATTTTCTCGACTTGACCAATAAAATTCTAACAGCCGTATTAATAAAAAAGTCTTAAATAATGTTTAAAATACATATGAGTTAAAACGCATTTTAATCCTGAAACACGTTTTTTAAAATTTCTTACAGCCGTATTAATAAAAAAAGTCTTAAATAAGGTTTAAAATATATATTAGTTAAAACGCTTTTTTAATCCTAAAACACGTTTTTTAAAAATTCATATTAATAAAGGGTGCTTTACATTCTCCCACAAGTCGTACGACATGTCAAATTTTTGTGTAGAAGAGCACAAGTCGGATCGTCTAAACGTAATATGTAATGAAACTATAAGATTTTGAGAGAAAATACGGATGAAAATTTGAGTCGTATGGCTCTCTTGATTTTTTAAAATTTTTTAAAAACCAACATGCATGCAACATGCATTTTTATGTAAACAAATGTGAGAAAGCCAGGGAAGGAAAATTGGTATCATAAATTTATACCAATTATAAAATCAAAACGTACATTTCAGACAACGACAGCACAAAATATAAAAATTTTGACCACGAAAATAACATATTCGAAAGTTATAAAAATATTTTTCAAGGTTATTAAAAAAAAATTCAATTGCACAAGAACTCCATCCCTGGGGAAAACAAGCAAACAGCTGTAGTTAAATTAAATGAGAATGTTTTCATCTTACTTGATTTTATCCATACCAATGGTGTAAAGGCCAGAAAACAACCATCCGATTTTTACTCTCTTTTTTTGAAATACGGATGGAATTTTATTTTATTTTCTCTCTCATTTTACGTACGACAAATCGTCTAAAGCACCCTTAATCAGTATTTTAACTAACATACGTTTCAAGGTTTTTCAAAAATGAGAATGGCAGTCCTAGATTTTTTATTTACCACTTGACTCTTAATGATGCAAAACCGTGATTATTAAATCACGCAGTAATCGTATCTAAATAGTTTTATTGTCGTGTTTAATAAGAATATTGTTGTTTATAGAATAAAAAATGTATGATAAGTTGTATATTAATCAAAAAACTAATAACAGTAAAAATATCGCTTGGTAAGATTGCAATTTTGGTGACTTATTTAACTGCAGTTAAAAGAGTATTTGAATAACGAGTTTCATACTATTTCTTTTGATTGTTTACACATCACTACTTAGTTTTGTGCGGTCAACATTAGTTTTATTTGAAATTTGTGTAATTTCCTTATTTTCAAATCGCTCTTTTATTTTAGACTCGTTAAAAATGCGGCAGTCGTGCGTACTTCCCCTCCATCGTGACACTAAATCTAAAATTTTTAGCTGGGCATCGCAAACAACCTAATTAATAAAAACATTAAATTTGAAATTACAAATTACACTTGCTGTTACCTGCACATTCAACGAATAAAATCCTTTCCTATTGATGTAATATTGTACTAAGTCACCTCCAGTTTTTTTAATTTTAATATAGGTTCCATCTATAGCGCCAATAATACCAGGGAAGTTTCTTATTTCTCTAAACTGTTTTGCTAGTTTCACCCCTTCTTCAATAGATGTTGGCATTCTTATCAAATTTTTGCCAAGTTTAGCAAGAGCACGAGCTACTTTTTTACAAATCAAGCTCACACTTGGCTGTGACAGACCATGAAGATCTCCAGCATCATCCTGAAACTAAAATCATGGTTTTGTGTCATTATTAACATTACTATCACTGAATGCAAACATATATACTTCTCTTCGTCCCCAGCATCGTAAAGCTACTAGAACCTGTAGTTCAGGAGACGTTCCGCAACCTCTACGCTCTACAGATATATCCGTTCTCACCAAATTTACAATTTTTCTGACCGTTTGTTTATGAAAGCGGTACTTCTGCTTAAATTGGTTGTCCGGAATAGAAAACGGATCGCTTCTTGGTTTGTAATTTTTTTTTTACGATTTCTTGAAATTTCAGCAATACGTTCTATTATAAATTTAATTAAAATTATAACATTTTTACTTTTGTTCATATTACATTTGTTTTTACCAATTATTTTGATCAAATATGGCGTGTCCATTATTTATTCGAAACAAACGTCTTACTTTTTTGATTAAACGTTTTTTTTTTCACAAATAACAATCACAATGAAAACAAACACTGCACAATATGACAGTAAAATAGCTTTAAAACAGGGTCGAACCAATTTTAAAATTTCCATATTTACACAAGGTTTAAAATGTGCATTTTAAGCTAAAATTCGTTTATTTATTAATACCATTTTAATGAATTTTGCTTAAACATGCTTTAAAATGCGTTTTAAAATTTTTATTAATACGGCTGTAATGGTTCAGATAAACATAATTAAAAAAGAGAATTGAAGTTTTTCATTTAGAAAAAAAATGAGAGCCAAACAACCTCGGATGACTTCTTTTGGCCCACCTTGTGGAAAATGTTTGGGGTTGGCTAACGCGTAAGGTATACGAAGGAGGAAAGCAATACGAAACCAAGGAAGAGCTTAGTGTTGGAATAAAAGCTGCATGGCGTGAAATATCTCTCGACTATTTAAAATCCCTATATGAATCAATGCAAAGTAGAATTTATTTATTTATTTATATTTAGTTATTGTGAATAACGGTAAATTTACGCATTATTAAATAATTATCTGGAGAAAATAATTAAAATAAAATCATTTTTCAAGTACATAAAAGCATGTACGTTTAATTTATAGGACAATTAAAGGGTGGTTCTATTCTGTTGAACCAAAAAATTAATGAAAAATTTTATACTTGAGTACAATGAAAGAGAAAAAGTACCGTTATAATCCTTTTTATACTATTTTTTGTGTTTAAATTATCATTTAAAGTATCAACTATTTTTCTGCAAAACTAAATTTTTTTATTCTATCTGTATTTGAGATTTATACAGTTTTTTTTACTTTAAAATGTGATGGTTCTATCCTGATGAACCGCATTGTGTATTATATATTTTTATTATATTTTTTATATTCTTTTAAGTTTTCCGATCTTTTTCTTCTTGAATTATAGTTTACTTCTCCTTTTTTGTAATATGGGTATCAAATGAAAGGCTATGATGAGGAGATTTTGAACAGTTTATCATCAACCTAAATCCAATGACGACGGACCCTAAAACTGCTAAAACCTATTTTTAATGCTTATTTGCAATATGGGTATCAAATGAAAGGGTATGATGAGGAGATTTTAAAAAGTTTATCATCAACAAGTCCAATATGGCGACTGACCCTAAAGGGATGAAAATGACGCCGATCTCCTGTCTTACTCACTATACAGTTGATAGTAAAAATATTCATAATTATTTTTAATGTTTAGATAGCTATCGAGAATTGTAATTTAAGATAAATTTGTTACTTTGATAAAGATTAATTTATTAACCTAAATAAAGCATACTTTCATTGTCTACAACGCTTTCGATTATAAGTAAATCCCCGCACACTTATAGTAGATAGTTATTTTTATTGAACTAAAAAAATGTTTCCTAGAAATAATATACTTACATGGAAAAACAACGTTTGCCGGGTCAGCTAAAAACAGCAAAACTTATTTTTTTTCTCATTAGTAAACAGATTGCGTGCAAAGCCGGGACGGTCATCTAGTATTTTAAAATAATGATTTATACTAATAATTATTTAATTAACTATTTAAAATAATAATTATTTATAATAATAATAATGATGACGTTATTCGACAATTTGGCGATATTAATATTACGGTGGAAATGCCGGACGTTGAAGTAGGCCACTTGTCGCGAGGTATGCAAGGCGAAATATTGAAAATGGTAAATGGGTATAATCCAATCAAACCCCGAACCTTTCCCGTGAAAATAAAGATTGTGCTGAAAGACGAAGCTCCAATTTCACAACGCCCACGACGGATGTCATTCGCTGACCAATAAGCACTAGACGCCCAAGTTACGGAATGGCTGTGCGAGGGTATCATTAGGCGTAGTCACTCGGATTACCCTTCAAATCTGGTATTAGTTTCAAAGAAGGAAGGTAGCAAACGCTTGTGTTGCGATTACAGGAAATTAAATGAAAAATTATAAGAGACAATTTTCCGATGGTGGTAATCGATGATGTGCTGCAGCGGCTACAAAGGGCGAAAGTGTACACTACTCTTGATTTAAGAAATGGATTCTTCCATGTACAGATGGAATACACTAGTCAGCGATACACTTCTTTCGTTACTCATCGAGGGCAATTTGAATTTTTATTCATGCCTTTTGGGCTGTCGAACTCGCCTGCAGTATTCTGCCGATATATTACCGCAATATTTCACGAACTAATTTCGGACGGAACTGTCGTACTCTATATGAATGATATGGTGACTCCATCGAAAACCGAGAAAGAAGGCATCGAGAAATTGCAAAAGGTTCTGAGAGTCGCATCACTAAATAGACTCAAAATTAAATAGAGTAAATGCCAATTTCTTAGGAGGAAGATTACATTCCTGGGATATGTGTTAGAGAATTCTACAATTCTTTCCTCAAAAGAGAAAACTGAGGCTGTCGAGGAGTTTCCACCCCAAAAAATCAAAAAGACGTTCAAAGATTTTTGGGACTGACCTCCTATTCCTATTATATATGACCTATTTCCGTCGCTTCGTTAAGGATTACTCATTAATCGCCAAACCACTTTCAGACTTGCTTAGGAACAACGCCCAATTTAAGATGGGTGACACAGAAATATTAGCCGTCAAGCAATTGAAAACCGCTTTGATAGGTGCTAAAGTGCTTCAATCCACACGCTGAAACGGAAATCCCTCAGATGCCAGCAAGCACGGCTATGGTGCTATTTTAATACAGAGATTCTGAGGATGGTCAGTTACATCCTGTTCAATTTATGAGTCGAAAAACAACAGCTTTCGAAGAAAGTTACCACTCGTATGAGTTGGAGGTGTTGGCAGTGATCGAAGCGTTGAAGAAATGGCGTGTGTTCGTGATGGGAGTGAGAATAAAAATCGTCACTGATTGTAATGCGTTTACGATGACGATGAAGAAGCAGGACGCGCCGCTGAGAGTAGCAAGATGGGTTCTTTTTCTCCAAGATTTCGATTACGAAATCGAACATCGATCAGGGTCAAAGATGAGGCATGTAGACGCCTTGAGCACAGTCTCCTGCCTGATGATTGAGGATTCTCTACGCCATAAAATTAAAGAAGCGCAGTTGGAAGATGAATGGATTAGAGCTGTGACAAAGATTTTAGAAACTCAGAAATATGAAGATTTCTTTTTAAAGTATGGGTTGATGCACAAGGATCCCAATAAGGAGCTTGTTCCCGCCAGTATGGAACGCAAAATAATAGAAATGGCTCATAGGCAGGGTCATTTTGCTGCTAGAAAGACGGCAGATCTAGTCGAGAAAAACTTTTTTATTCGAAAACTAATTACCAAGGCTGAGGCTGTAGTGAAGAGCTGCATCGAATGCATTGTGTCTGAGGCTATAGGTGGTAGAGAAGAGGGGTTGCTGGATCCCATTGATAAGGCAGACAAACCACTGATGACGTATGACCTGGACCATATAGGGCCAATGGAAGCAACGACTAAGCAATCTAACCATATACTAGTGATAGTCGATGCTTTCGCGAAATTTGTATGGCTCTATCCCACAAAAAGTACTGGTTCAAGTGAAGTGATTGATCGATTGCAAAGACAGTCCGCAATTTTCGGAAATCCTGCAAGGATAATAACCGACAGGGACACCGCGTTCACATCAAAACAGTTCAGCAGTTATTGTGCAGGCGAAGAAATTCAGCATTTGCTTATCGCGACAGGGGTGCCACGAGGCAACGGACGGGTTGAACGCATACACAGAATTATCATGCCCATGTTGACAAAACTATGCCAAGAGAAGCAGCAGAACTGGTACCGCTATGTCGATAAAGTTCAGAGAACGATCAATAACTCACCACCTAGAAGCACTGGTCGCTATTAAGCGAACCCAGTTCGGAACTGGCTTAAAATTAAAACCAAAGTATCTGGGGCCCTACAAAAGAATGGAAAAGTCGGGCCATGACTTATACGAGGTGGTGAAGATAGGAGAAGGTGACGGCTCCACGAAATATACCACGGTCGCTGAATTCATGAACCCGTGGGACCATACATTCGAGCCGAATGTATCGTCAGGATGGCCGAATGTAGGAACTGGCCCTCAGGGCCTGAGAAGATCGGACAGACAGGGACGGAATAGACTGGTTGAATGAAGGTATTGGCAAGACTGAAAGCGAACGGGTAGAATAGGAACGAAAGGAGAGCAGAAAAATACTGAAAGCAGGGAGTTGGTTCAAGATGGTTAAAGAGTAAAGACGTGAAATCGGACGGGACATATAGAACAAACTTCTAGAGAAGACGAACGGATACCGGCAAACGTAAAACGTGTAGTGTAGGTAAACTAAAAGTGTACCAATTAAATTAACTTAATGTAATAGAACTAGAGAAAACTAAATAAGTGTATTGATTAACTATGAAACTATGAAATGAAAATTAAACTAAATAAGAATATTAATGAAAAATAAAATTAACCTAACGAGTGTAATAATTAAATTCAACATATACTCTAATAAGTAACTTATAATACTTAAGTAAAGGAATAATGAAATGCAATTCCTATACATATATGTATCTATAAGGTGAAGTGATTAAGAAAGAAAAAAGGAGAAATGTTAGCATTGATCTCTGTGAAATAAGAAATATGAAAAAGAAAAACGCAATGTTAAGAAAGAATTTTTTTTGAATAGATTAAACTTTGTGGAATGTGTATGTACATACGTATGAATACTGTTTGTTATTTTTAGAATAATCTTTGCAATGGATTGAGAAAAAGGATGTTTTCTATATATAGAATGTAATAATATATTATATAATATATAATTTCTTGCTATTTATTTGACCGTTTATTATCTTAAATTAAACTAGCTACACTCGGAATGCTGCGCTATCCCACGCCAAATAAAGTAATCACACCCACTTTTGTATAGATATTGTTATGGTAAGCTATCTGCATCAAATTTGGATAGTTTTATGGTTATATCAACGGTACCTTTTCCAAAAAATGAAAAAGGTACAAAACGCAGTTTTGCTGAAAAGTACCTCTTTCACTTTTTTTTAGGATTTCTTCTCAACCATTTTTTTTGTTTGGTACCCATATCATTTAAGTGGGTAAAAAATAGTTGTCCGCCATATTGAGTTTGCAGATATCATTAAAAATAAAGATCTACTTTTAAAAATCCCTTTAATTTGATACCCATATCATGGCGGTGTTTAAAAATAGTAAACAATCCATATGCACTATTTAAATGATATAAAAGTACAAAGGTACAATTTTACTCCATATATTTTCGAATTTCGAAAAATTAATATCGCACGCTGAAACTTTTTTGTAGAAGAAAGGATTAGGGGAGAAAGGTCTTTTCTATGTCCAATACAATAGTTGCACAGAGAGATACAAACATTAAGGTTTTTTTAGTTTTACCCACTAAAAGTATGCCTTTGTAATTTTTATTCTATCTGTCTTAGTTTCTGAAATATTAGGTTATCGATTTTACCAGTTTTTGCTATTTTTAACATGCGAATACAAAACAATCATTGTTTACTTAGCTATGAAATATACGAAGAGACAAGGGTAAATATGTGTGGTTACAAACACATACATACATACATATGTACATGTATACATACATATCGCCATGATTTCAAAAAAGCCCTAAGTTACAAAAAATTCGAAGTCGACTTTTTGATTGATAATGAGCCATAGTATCAAAATACACGTGTCTGCAAAATTGTATACGCCTGCAATTAATGTTCTTATCAAAATATTTCAGAAATGCCTAAGTGCAAGCGTAGAAGTTTGTTTGTTTGTTTTATTTTATTCTTTACAAATAAATTTGCAAATATAAACTGCACAAAAATGGGCGCGGTGACTAAGACCATATGGTATTAACAGCAATTTAAAATTCTTTTATGACTGACTTAATCGACCTATGCCTTCGCATAGGAAGAAACAGCGTGGTTAATAAAGAAAATTCACAACAACCGTAAATGGTACAGTTAGCCGTGGCAAATCCATTAACCAGTGCGAGTGAGACGCAAAACTCTCGAAGGCCAAACAACAAAAACAGGCTTGACCGCACTTAAAGAATTATTGCGATGACGCATGAGTTGTTCTTCAACCCAGAGCTGCTTTACGACAGAGCGTAGAAGTTAGTTTGAAAGTATTTGGCTCCTGTAAAATTTGTTGAATGTAACAGGGTTTTTGTGAATAAACGAGTAAACGAGAGTTCGGAAACACAAGATACATAGCTAAATAAACAATATGGCAAAGAGACAAAATGTAAAAAGAAATTTCATTGTTGAAATTAAAGAAAATACATTCCAGAAGATACATGTATAGATAATTGGTGAAAAATTACCATATGTGGCTACATATTTCGTTCAGAAATGTAGTGCAGAATCGCATTTTTATATGAAAATTTCAAAGGGACTTAATTATGAAAATATGTATGTGTTTTTATTTTTTTTTTCTTATTTTTTCAATTTTCGATCCCATAGACAATTTTTTGTTTGTTGTGCTTTACTAAACTTTACTTTTGCCAGATCTTCTGTCTTCTGCCGTCCGTAAAGAAATTGACTGTATGTTCAAAAAATTTCTCTTCGTCTTTCAAATTTGATTTTAGAAATTCATATACCTATTTATTTACGTACATATAGGAAAATTTACCTACCATGTTTAAGAAATGCATATTTCAAAGCTGATAACTCCTCAATAATAATATCAATCGTGCAGGCAATTAGTGCCGTTATAATACCAATTTGAACGAAAATTATCCAACGAACGACGTCTTTGCGTATCGAAAATCTTGTATTATTAGTTAGTTGTTCTTTTTGAAACAAAACATTCTCACAGACATCATAGTCTAAACTCTATACCAAATAAAAAGGCAAAGTAAAGATTATTTCCTAAAAACTTGAAATTGATGAAATAAAATAAAAACCTCGTAAATATCGTCCTTCTGTTCAGAAGCTGTCTCATTTAGAAGAGCTGTGCGAGATCGAATACGAAATATAGGTTCTTGTTGAGGCGGTGTTGTTAGTAACTGCTCTATCTGCTCTGCAGTTCCAGAAGTAGTAGGTAATTCCGAATTATTAATTGTTCGCGAGGATGTACTAAAGACCTAAAATATGTGACATTCATTATGCACGAGTCACAAATTAACGTTAATTTACTTACGATTGGTTCTCCAAGATCTTCAGAAATGGATGACTCGGAATTTTTTCTAACTTTTGCTTTTTGGGGTATATCATGTTTATCTGTAATGTTACTTTCCTTGAAACTACTAGACAACATTTCAACATCATTGTCGTCTTCATCATTATATTCAATGCCCTTTTCGTGATTGACGGAAAATTCTTCCGTTTCAATATCAAAATGTATCAATGGTTCTTTTTCTGTATGAGGCTCCATATTGAACTACATATGTAGATTTTTAAACTAAAACATTCGGCGGTGAGTTGAAAATATTAAACATATATATATAACACAAACAAGTTTTAAACACAAATCTACAAGGCAGATTCAAGATTTAAGATGAAGACCACAGATTCCCTATGATGAAGACACTAACAAAGCAAACTTTTGTTCAAGACGTATCAAACTAGGTGGTTATGTTAAAATAACAGGTGGCAATTTTTTGGTGTACATACGTTTGTGCTTTAAATGTCAAAAATTGTTAATTTTCTTATCAGCTGATTTCTGTTCAGTAGTCAAAGTTGTATTCAAGCATGTTAATACGTAAACTGTTGACAATCGGTCTGTACGTTTACTTTCTGGGAAAGTTCGGTAAAATGAGAGTAAGCTATAATTACTCTCAATAAGAGAGCAAAATGTACAAAAGTAAGAAAACGAAAAAACCATAAAATTTACCAGAAAAACGGAAATGTCAATTTTTTGCAGCTCTGTTTATATCGGAGATGATATTTCACAATTTTAAAATTGTACTTTTTTGACCCCAAATGTACTAAAAATATAAAAGTTGTGTTAAGTTTTACTATTATTAACTATTAGTAACAGAAAGATAAAATAAAATGAGTTCTTGAATATTGAGAATTTGTTTCGAAATCAATCAAATTAAAGTAATACTGAAAGAGTTCCTATTACTCGAGATACCACCTCGTTGCGAGACAACCAACGTCTTGTTGAATAGTTAAAAATTAATGCAGTTCATTACAAAAGTATTCTTGAATTTTCGCCAATTCATCCATTTTACAGAAATGATAATTTTACTCGTTTATAAACTTATAATTCGGACTATAGTTTTTGAAGCTCCGTACGACTGAGTTTGGACGAGAAAACATTTAGCTTGGTAGCATGTTACGGGTGTGGAAGAGAGCATCGTTTTTGTGTTCGGTACTCGGCGACACGTTTTAACAACAACATATGTTGTCTTTGCTGATGGATAGAATTAATTTTTATGCGAATCCCTGAATAGTTTGTTTTAATATTTGTATATTTTAAATAATTGTGGGCAATTATATTAAGAAAAAATTCACAGATGAGGATGGCCCACTCCAAGGGTCTGATGGATATTTCTATTTTATATTATATTACATTTCTTTTTTTTATATACATATGTACATATAAGAATATTGAAATAAAATCAACGTAAAGAATTGAAATAAATAGTGTTTCATTTCAATTAGGATATCCGTGTACAGTGAGCGATATAGATGCATCAACGCTGACTATCACATGCACACAGAAGTTTCGGTCATTTTTCTCATATTGCCCTTAAGAAAATGATATAAACTTTGTTCTACGCAATGACCGATAATTCGGTCAGCAATGACTGTCATATGACTGGTCAAATGACCGTCAATGTTCTTGTAGGGCAGCTAAACTTATTAGCTATTTCGCTGGTCACTTCATTCAACAGGCCAAACGTCAAAGTTTGTGAAAAAGTTGTGGAAAGTGGTTGTGAATAATTTAATAATTAAATATTATATTAAGAAAAATCGAAAATATATTTTTGCTATAATTAATTTAAATTACTGAACAACGTATAATCATATGAATATACCTTGGTACTTAATATTTAGTGGAGTAAAGTAGTACTTTTGCAATGCAGTGTACTGAAAAAAGTACAATTGTACAAGCTTGATTATCCCTGATTTTCATTGAAAGTTTAATGTGATTGATGACAGGTTACCGAAAAAAAAACTATTTGTGAAAGAATTTATTTAATTATATTTATTTTTCAGCGATGGTCTTTTTTATGAAAAGTTTTTAACAATTTATGGTATAAATAACAAAAATGTTTGTAATTAATTATTGTTAAGAAAAATTTTTAACAGAACTTTTTTAATGTCTGTCAGCTGTTTGCGACATTTGTAATTTTTCTTTTTTATTTTCAATGTTTATTATAAACAAACTGATTGCTTGTTCTTCATGCCCAAACTAGCCCGAAGAAAAAGTACGGGCATTCTCGTGCGTGAAGAACAAGAACATTACTCTCTTAAAACCTCTCTCATTTACCCAATTTTTGCGTAAGAAAACGCTTTTGGGTAAGATTTGATCGCCCGCGGGCGACCAATTTGGGGTAAACGAACACACCTAAAGTATAATTAACAACCAGATATGCCAGATACAATTCCCGGAAAATTGTCAAAATCCCGATAAAATATTAAAAAAATCGTTATTTCAGCTTTGAAAAATCGTCAAAAAAATCGGACAAGGAAAAATGCATATTTTAAATAATTTTTTTTTTTTAACACACCGTTTATGATCACATATCGCTCTTGTGCTACAATAGAGCACTAACTCCAAATTTTTAATATAAATATTTTTAAATTAAATAAAATTAAAGGTATTCCTATGGAAAGTTCAATGTAAATAAAAACTTTATTAATAACACTCTGCCAAAACTACACTAAATTTGTATAATGTGTAAACGAAAACAAATGAGTCAATATATTATATTTTTTCACTAGTGCAATATATGAGAAAATATATATGTATGTACATATTACTGTAAATTTTACAAAAAATGTTAATTTTCTTGCAGCCGCACTGACCAGCGGGATTTACACCTACCTCAGGCATCGGCGAACTACCCTAAAAAGGTTCCAAAAAAAATTTATATTGATCTCATCGACAAATCCTACCATAAAAAAAATAAATGAAAACAAAACACAGACACAGACATGATGAATTTTCGCTCCCCACTCTTTCAGAGCAGATGTTCACCTCTGCTGTAGCCCACCCAACTATGTCACACTAATATGAATTCGTAAATTTTTCTTCCTTGTGACCCATAACACCACCGACTTTTCCTCCCTTGCTTTACCGTCATGCCGCACCTTTTTCTGCTTAAGCCAAAGACATTATAATTTCGAAATATCAATTACAAAAATATATACAATTTATCAAAAAAAAAAATATATTACGCAAAATAACAATCAAAATCAAAATCTTCACAAATTCAATGATTCTAATCACATTGGAAAAATTAAACAAAACAAAGTAAATAATAGAGAAAGGTAAGTATTTTCACAAAATTTAATTGGATAAAAAAAATCAATACAGTGGAATTTCTCTTGAACGGAGACCGAAGGGTTATCTGGTCAAGAGAAAACTACAATTTTAAATCAGTAAAATTTTTCTATTTCATAAATAAATATGAAAAAAATTTAATTGGGTTAACAACAAAAGATTATTAATATGCCTTACATATGTAATAAAGTTTTAAATTGTTTTATGAGTTATTTCGATAAATATTTCTCCTTCCTAGTTTGGCAAGTCTAGGCAGTAACATCTTTTAAATGTTAGAAACGACGAAAATATATTCATATTCAGAGTCACCTTGAAATTTCACAAACGCTATAAGATACTGCGTTCTAGCCGAAGCCTTGTTTCTTGATTGTTGAAGATCTAAATGTTCAATTTCATCTGTTGAATCATCAGATATTTCATTTAACTATGTTATGTGATGTAGTAAATATAACAAACAGACCATTGTTTTAATACGAGCCAATTAAAATAGTCTTTACAACCTTATTTGTAAATTATGACATAAAAAAATTGGACAAAAACAAATGAAATGTCCGTCCAAGAGAAATTTTTTTCGTTAAGAGTGATTCCGTTCAAGGGGCGTATTGCTACTTTTCTTATGCAGCGCTGTCGGGTGTGTCCGCTTACGGTAAGTATCGTTTAAGGAAGAATCGAGTGTAATTAAAAAAAATATAACGAAAATTTCGTACAGCAAAAGATTTATTATCAGAAAACATACAACAAAAATATTGTTTATTCAAAAAAATCCTACGGTTTCCTACCAGAAGCTCAAAATTCTACACCTTTTTGCTTAATTGAATTAAGACAGGATTATGACGTAAATAAATAATTCTAACTACCCTGAACGAGTTCTCTAAGCTAGCACTTATTTCCTCAATTAAATTAAATTGCTCTATATTCAAAATACGCGATTTTGTTTTGTTTTTTGTTTCCTCGGAAAATTTTTATAATTCTTCAATACTTTAATAAAACACACAAACAAATTTTTTGGCTTAATTATTTTCTTTCCCTGTCTACGCAATATATATATAGATATATTGTAACCTCAGTTGATGATCCGGGAATGGTTTCGGCTCAAGCCCAATTATATTTCGGGTCTATTTCCTCGGTTGGAGATTATTTACTTCCCTCTACTTGGCTTTAAATTCCATCTAGTTGGGAATGTATACCCGCCGAGGAGAATTTCCTCCTCAACAGGCAAAATTATATATTTTTAAAAATTAATTTTTTTTAGTGTTTCTTAAAAGAATTTTCTTTTCTTCCTTCTGTGGCTATACAGGCTCACATTCCCTTGGGAATTAGCTCTAGCTAAACTAATAATTCATCGCGAGCTCGATTTTCCGCTAAACTTTTCCAAAAATTCTTCCCACAACGCTGTCAGCTGGAAAATATCTCCCGCTAACCTTTCCAAATTGTTCCGTTTTTCTATATATTATTCACATGGTATGTTGTGGTAAAAGTAAAAATTCACACCGCTTGATTGAAAATTATAAAAATATCAAACTTATACTTCTACTAAAGAAAAAATTACCTAAAAAGATGTGCTGGTGAGGAGATTTAATACCGAAGTCTGGATGTGGTTTTCATCCAAGTACCTTGACTGCGCACCGGAGTCATTAAGGGTCTCCAAAGCGCAAACGGTAGGTTGATCTATAACGGCGATGGTCACCCCAGGGCGGCAATGCTGCTTAGTAGTCGACTAACATTTGTTCCTATTTCACAGCTGATGACTAGGGATCTGGTTGCAGTATGGGCAAAGGTGAGCATGAGGTAATACTTGTGTCTGCATACCTACCGGAGCGAATTTACCGGAATACCAGGGGGACCAATTGGGATCTCTATCGTTTTGAGTTGGAGCAGTGTTAACTGCTCCAGAGACCGCATATTGTTAAGGACGGAGCTTGAATGTGATGCAGCTGGGCTTCTTGGGAGCATTGCTTCTGCCTACAAAGAGAGCTAACCACAGAGGGTAAAGGCACAACGGAAGAATGTTCCTTGGTGGAACAGTACACTTGGAGGTCTGCGCCATAAGGCTAGGGCTCTGTTCAACAGGGCCAAGATGACGGGGACTGGTCTCCCTACAGGATAGCCTTAACGGAGTACAATAAGGAACTGATGTCCAAAAGGGTTACTTGGAGGGAACACTGCAGCAGAACTTCTGATCTTCCGGCTGCATTTAAACTTCAATAAAGAGACCACTCGAACGGCATGTCCGCGTGAGACTTGCAAACTGTTGCTGGACACTCATTTTCCTTGGTATTTGGTTTTGGGGATCGTGGTGCCAACAATGATAAAATCGGCTATCTCTGTTAGCAGGAAGGCAAACGAGCTATTCAATGAAAAACGTATACGATGAGCTATATCGATATTTGGTATACACAAATCTCCAGGATCTGATGGGATATTTCCATGCCTACTGCGACAAGGTATGGATTATATTGTCCCTACTCTGTCCAGACTCTACAAACGTAGTCTATTGTTGGGACATATACCTGAAAAAAGGGCAGTGGCGAGGATTGTATTTATTAATCAATGGAAAAAATATTCAATCGATACATAAGGAAGAACAGCTAGGTGAAATTCCCACTGCATAGGTTTCAATTTGCTTATTACCAATATTGAGAACGCTTTCGTGTTCAAACAAGTGGCTCTATGTGCGTTCAACGACATTTCGGGAGCTTTTAACAATACTTCCTATGAGGCAATAGAGGTTGCCCTTCTACTCCTCAGCTTTGAGTTGGGAGATACTACTGGGTCTATAAAGGGCACAGGAGGCTGTCCTCAAGGAAGGGTCTTATCACCTCTTCTGTGGACAATCGTAATCGATGATCTTTTCGACAAGCTGAACAGCATACGTTTTCCCACTAAGGGTTATGCTGATGATGTTGTGGTGTACGTAAGGGATTGGCATGAGGACACGGATTCGGAACGTATCCTATTTTTTTAAGCTACAGTCAACAAATGTCCTCTACGCCGTTTGAAAGCTCGAAAACCCAAGTCTTTTTGATGTGTAAACATCTATACGCTAGGGGGTAAAAATCTTTTTCACAATACCATCACAAATTTTGAGTAATCCCTGCAGAAATTGCGGCTATTCCACACACGCCTGTAAAGTATACTCCATAAGGGATTACGAGTAGTCCAAAAGTAACCCAAATGTATGAAATAAACGTGTTCCCTTTAACATTGCGATTTCCTAGGTGAGGACCATATACTCCAGCCATGCATTACATCAGAGTAATCCCAAAACTACTCTGTCACTACTCCGCGCATTATCAGCAGAAAATTAAACACGATGCCTTAAAGCATACAGTCGTTAAAATACGAACACTTGTTGGTCAGCAATAAGCTCTTGCTTGAAAATAACATGGTCCATGCCCGCATTACATGAGACCATTTTGTAACTACTCCTTTTTAACTAATATGGATCATGTAATCCACTAATTTTTGCAGGGAAGAAGTACAGAGAAACTTAACATACACTAACACCATCTAGTGCGCAATAGTAATAGTAGTAGCTACTAATTTTCACTAATTGTCGTACATTATGTTATCGTAGGCAAATAAAAACAAATAAATAAAATAAATACAAAAACATTTAATTTTAGTAACTTTTAAAAAGATTTCACTACTAGATGTTTACACATCTCCCCTGTGATAGGAATCACATTTTTTTTAATAATAAGACTCATGGTCTTTTGTGATTTTCATCCCACGGGCCATGATTTTCTGTTTCCGGAGCGGATTTCGTTGAATTCTTGCTTTGACGGCTTTGATTAATTGCTGTGTCCGAACGGTACGTGGGCGTCTCGACCGGGGGCGGTCTTTTATATATCCGGTCTCCTCGAACAATTGTATGCACCTGTAGATGGACATGCGACTAATGCCGAGCGATCATTTTTTTTCTTTCCACACTTAAAAAGTGCTATAACTGCGATACAGTTTTCTTTATCTGACCACTCCATGGTTAAAGTTAACAAAATTACAAATTCCCGTAACTGACTAACGCTATAGAGGTTACCTTTCAAAAAACATGTGATAATAAAAGGGTATGTTCAATTTTACTATTCTAATGGGTGTGTTCAAAATAGTAATAATATTTATGTCCCCACTAAGTAAAATATATAGAAAAATATTTTAAATATCTTCCAAATGATACCAATATTGGCCATATACATTGAGAAATCTAATAAAATATCGCATTCATGTACGAAAATTTCAGAGGCCCATAACTCGGAAAATATGGGTTGCCGTCAACTTTTTTATTTAATTTTTTATTTTTAAATCATATCACATTGCCTATTTTTTTTTTGGAGTTGCTTCACTCTACTGGACTTGTTCCAAAAAAAAATTAAGAATATGTACACATATTTTTATTTATAATTTTTTTTTTAATTGTTTTACAAAATTTGTACTTCATGTGAATGAATTTATCTTTTTAATACTGACTCAAAAACGATTTATAATATAAAATTGCATACATATATGTTGTAATTTTTGCAATTTTTTTTTGAGTTGCTTTACTCTACTGGACTTGTTCCAGAAAAAAAATAAGAATATGTTAATTTTTATTTATAATTTATTTTTTAATTGTTTTACAAAATGTGTACTTCATGTTTATGAATTAATCTTTTTAATACAGACTGCTGTAATTTTTGCACCACCTACCAATTAAACTGAAACCCAGGATTTAAAAATTTAAATTTTGCAATATCTAAAAACAAGCGATTTGATTCGATTTGGTTACGAATATTCATTTCACGTTGTATATCCCGCAGCGAGTTTTGCACTTGAACAAATATATCCTGCCACTTTACAATGTTCAGATCAATTTTGCTGCCACTATCACTACTATGTTCAGCATCAATCACTGTAACATTAGGAGTATTTGATTTTTCCATTCCAACTGCAATATTATTTGCCGCACTCTCATTATTATTACTTTCTGAATCATTATCTTCCGAACTTGAATATATTCCGGAATCGGTATGCATTGTAAGATCAATAGCATCAGTTTCACCTACCAAAAGCAACTCTTCTGGCTTAATTATGGACAAGTTATGATGCTGAAGAGGAAAGCTGTTATACGGTTGACCAGTTTCTACTTCGTACTGATGACAACTTGTATAACTACTTATAATGTTAGATGTGGTTGGCGAATTCCTATTATTGGTATGATTTTCACTATTTATATTCTTTTGTACGGAAGCGTTACAAATAGGTAAATTTGGTGGCTGATTGTTTGTGTTTGTAAAACAATCAAAAGATGTTTGAGTCGTCATCTTTATGTAAATAATATGAAATCGAAATATTACAAATAACTTAGTTATATTAGTGTTTAAGTCTGCGAATATTATAACTTACATGTGAGTTTACTTCGTTCTGTTGTTGTTGCGTAATATTTAAGGAATCAGAAAAGATCATATTGTTCTCGTGAGACTTTAAACTATAGTTTATTGGTTGGTCAGACTCTTCGTTCGCGGGCAATTTAACTATAGGCATAACCACAAACTCTGTATTAATCCACTAAAAATGTGGTAAAAAGAGTAAAATTACAAAAAAGCTGATGCAAGTTTTTTTTTAACATATTATTAATGAGGAAGAAAAACAGAGCATTGCGAAGGAATATGTTCATACATATATATACATACGTACTGGAAATTCCTTATCTCAGTCTTAACTTTTTGTAAAAGCAACTTTAAATAAAAAGATAGCGGCCGAATAAATTTTAGTTTAATAATAAATGGTGGCGTGTACCGGTAGTCTAGTGAGTAGTGCGCTACTTTATCAGTTTTGTGGCCTAACTACTTCCATTCCTAAAAGATACTCCGGTTTGTGTCACTACAACGTGAAAGTTTTTTCCGTTTTTTCAGAACATGTATCACAATGGGACCATAAAAATTGGGCTGGGACCTTTCTTTACCATTACGTCCAGCTGACCTAACCTGGCATTTACACATGCAAGTGCAGGTCCGAAAACTCAATACACTCATACTTTTTCACCAATAACAGCCACATTTTTCGAACTTGCAAGTCTACTTACAAGAAAATTGTCTTGCACGTAATTTTTTGGCATTTTCGGCAAGTAAATTGGGGGTGCTGATGGCGAGTAGTCAGCGTGTTGGCTCTGCAACCAGAAAGACCCAGGTTCGAATCCCAGCCGGGTCAAATCAGAAAAAAATTTTTTCTGAGTTTTCTGTGCTACAGCACTCTCCTTCGTCGGTGTTTGAGCAATAAAACATCGGCGAAGTAAAATAATAAATAAAATGGCTCAATTAGCTTAAAAATAATGCGTCAAAAAACATCAGAGACGCCGCAACTTTGCTTTATAATTTACACGCAACTGCAAAGTTGTGCAAGAATTAAGCTCTATCTTTCTACCACTTTCACCACCTGTCTGTTTCTTCCCTATCCTTCTCTCTAGTTCCAGTGCAATGCATCGCATATGTAGGGGATATCCCCTGAGCACTGGTCCAAGATAAAAAAAAAAAGTAAAATGCCAAATGAAGAAACAGTGTTATAAAGTACGAGTTTTCTATTGATTTACTACTACGTATTAAAATGAACATAGTGTTGATTGATTATATTTTTAAAAAAAATAAGAAATAAAAAGGAACACAACTATACAAAAATACGTCCTATAATAATTTCCGTAGTCTAGTGCATGAGCATTAGTCTTCAATATGGAGGTGCGAGTTCGATTCGCGCTTAGACCCTGGGTGTTTCTACAGACAAGCTATTAGAGCTTCGTAGAGTTTGTATTGTCTTTAAAAAAAAACAAGATTTTTTTTTAAAATAACTTGATATTTTTTCAGATATTGCCAAGACGGCGGGTGGATGCCCCGGTAGTCTAGTGAGTAGTGTGCTAGTTTATCAGTGAAGGTTCTAGGTTCGATTCCTAGCAGAGACTCTGGTCTGTATCACTACAACCGATGAAAGTTTTTTTCACAACAGGTATCACAATGGGACCATAATAAATTGGACCCAAGAGGGCTACGACTTTTCTTTACCTTTATATCCAGCAACCTGCCGACTTTGCCAAGACGGCAAAACTGAACTCGTATAGTTATTTAGCAATTTCTGATAGAATTTTACTTGTTGACAACATTTTCCAAATGAATTTACACGCAACTCTCATTTAACTTACCAGGCATTCGAACTAAAGTTTTACTTTTTCTACGGAAATACGTCTTTGCTACTTGCAAGTAATCACTTACATGTGTAAATGCAGGGTAACCTTACCTAACCAATGTTGATAAAGTGCGTTGCACTTTATTTCTTAAAAATAATTACATTTTTTGAAATATATTTATTAAGCTTGAGGTCTTTTTTTATTTTATTTTGTTTTATTATTCGATATTTCGTTAACAGCTTGTTAACATCATCAGGAATAATAGGAAATTATTATATTAAAAAATATAATAAAAAAGGTCAATTAATAATATAATTAATAATTACATTTTATTGTTCGCAGTTCTAACTTTAAAACTCACAAAACCATTTACGTACAAATTAATTCCCTTTTCTATTAGATTAATAACACACATTTGTATCTACTTACAACATACTTACGTTTCGCATTTCTTCAGCTTCTTTCTGCTGCATTTGATGTCTTTGAAATACTGTCTTGATCTTTAGTTTGTGCGAATGCATTAAACTTGATTCCGTTGTTGACTCCAAAGTTATTGGTGAATCTGGTGTTGATGTAGTCATTTCAGGGTTTTCATTATTTTTAAATGAACACATGTCATTTGAATTACAAATGGAGTTGGCCGATCGATTACGGTTATTACGATGAGTAATTTTGCGATTACGTATCAAGCGATCACGACGTTCCAATAAAGCGTTTACTTTCATATTATGGAGTTTTTCCAACAAATCAGGGTGCCGCCTCTATTAAAACAAGCAGTACACAGTATTAAGGGAAAATTTTACTATCTTTTACGTATGGCAATTAATAGTAGAATTTAAAGAGACATTTATGCACTGTTTAATACAATAATATAAAGTAAATTTAGTAAACTAACCTTTATGTGCATGTGAAAATTTCCAGTTGACCTGACACTGCCTCTATAAACGCGATCGGGGGGACAATGACAACATTTTACGGTAACATTTTCACCATCCTGTGTCTGTATTTGGTATAATTCACCGTTCAATATGTACGGAATGTGTACACTACGAATATTCATTTTATTTAAATCTTCCATAACTGAATATTGCGAATTAAAAATACCACCGCCCATCACACCATTCTTTTGTTGAAACGAGATCATTACGTCTTGCTTTATTGTATTACTGAATGTGGATATTTCATCAGTTTTCCGAATATGTAATAGCTTATCATCTTGTAACGGCATTTTTTTAGCAATTGGTACTGTGGAAGTTTGCATTGCTTCAGCTGAATTTAATAACTCAGATATTATATTTGTATCATCATTAGATGCTTCTTCCGATTCTATTGTACTCATAACCTCTTAATTTAATCCAAAACGCGTACGCGATAAATTACAATTGCAAAGTGTTAAATTCCATAAGATCATATCGGTTGCTAACTTTCCTCTCAACGAACTCAATTTATTTCATGCCCTTGAAAAGAGATTCATATCCCTATTTTTTATACGCGACCACTTCAGTTTATCATATATCTTTATTGTTGCTTTTTTTCTTAGAGAATTTTGTAGCACTCACGCAATGAATCCAATAGAACATAAAAAAACTTGAACAAACCGTTAACATTGTTTAATAAACTCAGGGTTACCAACTTTTATAATAAATAATCTATAATGGATTTAAATTTTAAAAACAAGAAAATATCCGTACAGTAAGTTTAATTGAACATATACAATTCCCTTTTAACACATTGCACCGATATCGTGCAAAATGATTTTTTATTATATATGTTATCCAAATAAATATTTGAGTTTATTGCATAATTACTATAGTTGTATTCGGTTATGGGAGCCTCTATTAACGGCCATTTTCCGTTTTCTTTTTTAAGCCATTCATATACTACGTTCAAACAAACAAGGAATAGAATAGAGTTTTATAACAATCCACGTTTTTTGTCCGCGATATATCAAAAACATTTGACGCAAATATTACAAAGAATATGTGTTTTACTTATGAACAAAAAGTGTGGGTAAAATTTTTTATTTTTTTAAATCATTTGATTTTAAATACAAAGTTTATTCTAGACAAAAACATAATTTTCGACCAAGTTTTTTAAGTTTGAAGTACAAATGTAGGTACAGCATAATATTATCACCTGTTTTAACAACCCTACGTAGTTTGATACGCCTTGTGTGTGTACAAAAACTTTGTTTTTTTCACAAAAAAAGTGTGAACATTTTATACATAGTATTTAAAAAATAAAAGTTATCCTTGTATTGATCTCGTAACTTTTGATTTTTGTGGTAATTCCAAAGTACATATATCAAGTAAAATCAACTCCTCATCAGCTGACTATTTTTGCTCATTTATGTTTTATAGCCGTATATGTTAAAATTAGTTTGCATTTATGCGTGCCAATATATTTTTTACTCATTTGTTTAATTAGTGCGCCATTATTTTACTCATTATTTTGAGAGAGTGTTGCAAAAGCAATTAAGGCATGAATAAATGAAATTAATTTTTACTTGCTGTCTGTGTGTGTTTACTTGTGAGAGAGCAATGAAAAAACATTTTGACATCTTTAGCGAGTTTTACAGAAACAAAATACCTGTTTTTTTGGTATTTTTGTTTTGTTGTAGAGACGCGGGTACTTAATAAATATTTTTTGGATGATTCGTTCAATTAGTAAATAATCCTAACGAACAAGAAAAGTTATTTCTATTAAAGACAGATTAGGTCGGCAGGTTGGTGTATGTAAAGGTAAAGTGAGATTCCAGCAAACACTACTCGCTACCGGGCACCCTTCTATTCTATTAAAGAAAAATTCCTTTAATTTATGAATAAAGATTAAATTTTCTAACGAAAAGTATAGTGTTTTATAGAACTTCTATTAACCGTGCTAACTACGGTCTCTTGTGAGTAGTTAATTAAGTGTAGCCTGTATTGTGAATTTTTGTATCAAATTAAAATCGCTAAAATTTGGAAACGCTAATTCTGGCAAAACTAGCACTTAACATACAACACTCTTTGCACTGACAGCCTTGGTAAAATTCACGTAAGTTGGTGTTGTATATTTTATAAATTAATTGTGGTAGGAAAAAACGTATTATTATACAACCATTTTAGAATTTAAGATTATGGCTTTCGGTGATTACCCAGCTGAGTATAACCCCAAATTACATGGCCCTTATGACCCGGCTCGCTATTATGGCAAAGGTAATACATATTTTTTATATTTCATTTGCGCAAATATATTACGTAATAAAATCAATTATCCGTAAATTTATTGTAGCTGATGTCCCATTTGGTCAAGTGAAACTGGGAGAATTGGGAAGTTGGTTGGCACGTCGCAACAAGGGTCCCAGGCCCATTGCAGGTGCCATAAGCCGCGCATATTGGCGTTGGCAACACAAGTACGTGCAGCCCAAACGTACTGGCATTGCACCGTTCTTCCAAGTAACATTTGCTGCCATGATTTTCTTTTATACTATTAACTACGGCAAGATGGTACACCATAGAAATTACAAATATCACTAAACTTTAATATAACGTGTACCGTTAAACAAAAGGAAGTTGCTGTTCTGTTTGAACATGTGTGAAGTGGAAGCAAGAACATGATTTGTAATGTTTCTTCTGTAACATTTGATTATAAAATAAACTGTTCTGGTATTGAATTAGTTAACTTGAAAGCATTTAAGATGAATAAGTGTTATATATATTGTTAAATGGTTATCTATGTATGTTAAAAAACTATCGTAGAGATAAGTGTATGTTTGTACAAATGTACATACATCATATCATATGTTTGATAAATTTTTAACCAAAATATGATTTGATGATTTTTTTTCTCAAATTGTGATTTCTAATTTAGAGAAGTTATGATTGTTGGTTCCAAGTTTGTAAAACTTTCATTGCAATTGTACTACAAAGTGAACTTAAATTTTGTGGCATCTTGTTGTTGGTTGCTTTTATTTACTTTACACTTGTTACCCTGTAAGACACATATATGTATGTTCCACTCCAACATAAATTACGATGCAAAACGCAACGTAATGCAGCGCTTAGCATTTTTGATTAATAAAAAACTCTAAAGTCCCCGTCCATACTGTGAAGCATATACTGCAAAAGTTTTTTGAATTCTCTTTTGAGACTGCAGCAGTGTCCATACATGAATCTTTTGCTTCATGTTTAGTATTTTTTATTCCTCCTTTCTATCTTCTTTTTTTAATTTTTTTTTACATTTCTCAATACCGAATGTAAATATAAAATAACTACCCTGTGATAGGTGTGAATATTTTTTTTTGGATAGACATTTGAAGCAAAAAAAAATTGAGAGAAAATAAATTGAAATTCCATGCGTATTTCAAAAAAGGAGATTAAAAATCGGATGGTTGTTTTCTGGCGTTTACACCATTGGTATGGATAAAATCAACTAAGATGAAAACATTCTCATACTACAGCTGTTTGCTTGTTTTCCCCAGGGATGGAGTTCTTGTGCAATTGAATTATTTTTTTAATAACCTTGAAAAATATTTTTATGACTTTCGAATATGTTATTTTCGTGGTAAAAATTTTAGTGTACTTTTGCAAAATATTCGTATATTTTTATAAAATTGTGCGGTCGTGGTCTAAAATGTACATTTTGATTTTATTTACATAAAAATGCATCCCTGATCTAATGGTGTGCGTTGGTTTTTGAAAAATTTTAAGAAATCAAGAGAGCCATACGATGGTCAAATTTTCATCTGTGTTTTCTCTCAAAATCTTATAGTTTCATTACATATTACGTTTAGACGATACGACTTATGCTCTTCTACACAAAAATTTGGCATGTCGTACCACTTGTGGGACAATGTAAAGCACCCTTTAATGCACGATTATGGGTAGCAACTGAAACTGTGGAGTAGCGAAATATACTATTTATATCTTTAATCAGAGGAATATAAAGCCTCGTAGCCTAGTGCCTTACCAATTTGGTGGTGCGGGTTCGATTCCCTCCTAGACCCTGTGGTCCATAAACGAACTCTCATGATGTAATGACTTATCATGTCCTGTTGATTCCACAAAAACCTAGGCGAATTCATACAAGGTAAACTTACTGGTTCAAAAACCACAAAAATCATTGTACGTTCTCAAAATATTTAATACAATTTTGACATCATTGATAAATAGTCGCCAGCTAGGCTAGTAAGTTCACCTGTTATGAATTCAACTTGACAAAAATTAATTTTTGAAAACAACTGACCTTTCAGTTTCTATATACCAGGTGGTCGCAGTAGGTAAATATCTCATCAGCTGATTTGTGTTCAACTGTCAAAATTGTTTTGATAAATCGAATAACATTGTATTTGTAAACAAGAAATCGGTTGTTCTAGGGATGAGAACACCTGGTAATTACTCGCCTTGAACAACACCTTGAAACTGTTTTTACTTTTTACCAGCTGGCAGGAACCAAGGCGAATTCTTTAGTGTAAAATCGGTATTTTGTGGTAAAATCTTAACAACGATGCTAGGCTTAAATGAAATATTAGACGCATTAAAAACTTCTCCACAAGGCTATCTTAAACCCGATGATGAGTTATTTGCGACAAGTAATTCACAATTATTGCAAAATTATAACAAATTAGGTGTAATTAGCAGCAAAGATGGATTTTTTGATGGATCAAGTGAAACTAATAAAATATTTTGTAATGAATTCCGTTGTAGCGCAGTGTTCGATGACATATCTTCCTACCAGAGTCACTACAATGTGAAGCATCGCTTTATATGTGCAGAATGTAAAAAATTCCTGCCTACAAATCATCTTTTGGATTTGCATATATCGGAGCGACATGATTCTTACTTTAATGCACGAATAGAACGGGGAGAACGTTTGTATAAATGTTATTTAGAAGAATGTCAAGAAACATTTGGATGTAGTTATGAACGCAAGCAACACTGCATAAAGCAACATCAATTTCCAAATAATTACAGATTCGATCAAGTTGACCATAAAAAATGCTTTAGCAAGAAAAAAGATATTTCTGAAATTACGGTAGAATACGAATTACAACAAAATAATTGTAAAAAAAGTCGAGAATTGCGAACGATTTCCTTTGGGCATGAAAAAGAGAAAACTTTTTGTCTTCGTAATGTGCGGAAACAAAACCAAGAGACCGGAAAAACTTTGGAAAATATCAACACGTTGAAGGAAGCATTGCCATCATTGTGATAACAGAAAACGTTGTTTATAAAATTTTTTTTATTGAATAAAAAAAGTACAACTGTTTTTATTTATTCTTAGAGTTAGATCTGAAAAAAAGAACATTTTAATGTTTAGGAAATATTTTTAAATAATACACTATCTTACTTGGTGCTGGCGTTGGCATTAATATAGTGATATAATACCACCAGAAGAAACAAAAATACGCCCAGAACATTGGAGAATATAGCTAATTGTACATCAGTAATCATCTTGAAAGTCGACTAAAATGAAAAAATTGTGTACACGTCATAAAATGTTTTAAGGAAAAAAATAGTATAAATTTTCGGCCTTTCAGAGCTAATATTATATTGCAATAATAAGGTTCCAATTTTTATAATTAAATAAACTGCACATTTACATTTTTATAAATAAATAAACTTAAAGAAAATGTTCACCCGGTTTCAAAAATGGGTTTTATAGCACAGAATGTAGTTTATGTTTTGTAGTGCGATTATTAACTTATAAAAGTGAAGCAAATAAATTTTGTATTGCCAGACTTGTATTTTAATTTACACTACGTTTACACATGACAATGCTGTCATAACACTTGTAATCCTTCGCACCAAGGCAGCTGACGGGCAAAATTGCTAGTGAGTTTACCAGGTAAACTTATTAGCAAATTCGCCCGTCAGCTGATACAAAATTTGTAACGTATTTTTTGAGCCGAACGTCAAAGTTTGTTTACTTTTGTGAGAAAGTTAAGAAAACTGGTTGTAAATAATTTAATACTATAATAATAAGAATGAAAAATATATTTTTTTTTTTTATCTTGGACCAGCACTCAGGGGATGACCCCTACACATGCGATGCATTGTGCTGGAACTACTATTACTTTTTGTAATAACTAATTTAATTTGAACCCATATTACACTAATTTAACACGTTCTTTTTAGGATATGTTATATTTACATAACACATGCATACAAAAAATTTTACGTTTGGACAAAAAGCGAATTGACGAAATCGCCTTGCTACAACCTTGTATTAATAAACCTTGAGTGTGTTAAACTATAAGAAATAAATTTAAATTTTATTTAACAAATTTTTTTTCATTTCATTTGCATATGACAGCTTGTGTATAAATTATTGCTCAGAAATATCTTCTAGCAATTATTGCAGAAATATATCTGCATAGAGATTAACCCGAGAAGTATATTAATTTCAACATATGGCAATAATGATAAAGTGAAACTGGACTATTTGTTTACAAATAAAAAAATGGAAATTATGACTTGTTTTGTATGTACGGGAAACAAAAACCAAACTTTATCAATATTTGGAGACGATGTAAATTCCAAAATATCTGCAATGATTGAAAAACATTTATGTCTTAAGGCAAGTAATATAAGTACTGAATTATATTTACCAGATAAATCGTAGTTTACATTTACTTTACAGCCCGATACAGAGGAACGATCAACTTTGGAAATATGTGTTATATGTAGCCAAAAGCTTACAGACTTTCACGAATTTTTTGAATTTGTTGCAAAAGTTCATAACGAACAAAGAAAATTCTTGCAAGATCAAGTTTTAGAAGATACCGGTGGCGTGCAAGAAGAGAAGAATATATGGAGCGCCAATATAAAAGAGGAGACGTTGGACGACAATGTGGAGTTACATTTTCTAGAAACAGACAATACTTTTACCGAGAATCCACTTTTAGACTTCGAACCTGAAGAGGATAGGGATATGGAGGAATTTATGACTGGAGACCCTACCTCTATGAATGAGAAATCTAAAGCTACTAAAATAAAAAGAACCCAAAAAATAAAACGAAATAAACGTTTTAAGTCAAGCGATAGTGATGACGAAAACGAACAATCATTGGCATCTCTATTAGATGAAATTAAAAATGAAGAAAGTGATGAAACTTACGACACGAGCAATGAAAAAAAAAAGAAGCAAAAGAGAAAAATATCTCGTAGTGAAGGCAAGCGATCAAAAAAATTAAAGAAATCTATTGAACCAAAACGTCGCAAGGGCCGTGTTTTACTAGAAGAAAATGTTAACCTTATTAAAAAACATATTAAAATGCTTTGTCAAATGTGTTCCTACATAGGGGAAGATTTTTCAAATTTAATAAAACATTATAAAGAAGAACATGTTGGTGTAAAACCGTTTATTAAATGTTGTGAGCGTAAATTGGATTGCCCATCAGATATTCTACAGCATGCTTATTTCCATGAAGATCCAGAGCATTTTAAATGTCAGGAATGTGGTAAAACATTTATAAATAATTCCGGTCTGAAGGATCATTTTATGAAACATCACGAACCGGAAGAAAATCTCCCGTATGGCTGTGATGAATGCCCGCGCCGATTTTCCAGAAAAAATTTATTAGCCCATCATAAAGCTAAACACATACCGAAAACGGAAAGATCGCACTTTTGCCAAATATGTGCACCGCCTAAAGCGTGAGTGATATATATTATAAAACATAAAGTGAATAAAAATAATTATACCTATTTTCAGATTTGCAAGCGAGTATATATTACAGATTCATATAAAGTCACGGCATACGAAAGCATCCAATATTTGTCATGTATGCGCTAAGGAAATACGAGATAAACAAGCGTTTGAAAAACATGTGCGATTACATTTTGAAACAAGCGGACCACGTATTAAATGTCCTCGCGAAGGTTGCGAAAGTTGGCTTAAAGATGACGACAATTTAAAACAACATTTGAGACGATTCCACAACCAATCAAAATATGAGTGCCCTGAATGTAATAGAATATGTAAAAATAAACATTCTTTAACTTGTCACTTACGAAATACGCATTCTACACAAATTTTTACATGTGAGGAATGCCAAAAGAGCTTTAAAAGTGCTTTGTCATTAAAGGTATTTTATATATGGAAATATACTAAATGCTTTTAAGTTAATCAAAATATATTTAAGGAACATATGGCTGGACACACGGGCGAACCTCTATATAATTGTCCATTTTGTACAAGAACTTTCAACTCGAAGGCAAACATGTATTCTCATAAGAAAAAAGCTCATCCAATAGAATGGGACTTAGTTAACAAATCAAAAATGGGTTTTATATAATACTTCTATTATTTTAATAAAGAAATAATTTATTGGTTATTATTAGCATTACCATTTATTAAATTTAATTAATAAATTAATCATTACAAACCAATCACATCTATCAAAACGCTTCGTATTATAAACGATCAATTTCCATACATACAAGTTTCTATTATTGTACAATCACAAATTTAGCTCTTTGGGATAATTCTGGTAGACTAGCAAATTGAAAGAAAAAATAATCTGCAATCATAGTTGTAGTTTTAACCCCTAGTGGAAAAGTTATTATTAAAGTTAAAGTGGACGTTAAAACCGGGTTTCTCATACAAAATTCTTACTTCAAGCAGAGAGTAACGTTAAAATATACATAAAATTATATGTTGCAGTGATGAGCATAATTACGAATGTCTTATTTCGACTACGGTGTTCTTTAAATAAATTCATGGGTGGAAAATACACCCTTCATTCACAAATTTGTAATGTAATTTCAGAGTCCCATAACTCGAAAACTAAGGAATTCCACTAATTTTTTTTATTTTCTATTGGGTGACATACTATTTAGGACGGACCATAAACTTAATTGTTCCACTTCCAGGACGACGTCGAAATACAAGACTCGTAATTAACCCCATTATACATATGTACTTTCTACGTCTTTATTACGGCCCCTCATTAATGCGCCTTGATCTTTCCAAACTAAAGTTAACTGTAGGGATTAAAGGTAAATGCCGTTAAATATGGTGATACCAATTTAATATGTTATCGATTTGCAATGAATGCTTGAATTAAAAATAAAGTGGGGTAGTAAAGTCAGCAAGAATATTGTTTACAAACAATCAAAATATTAAAATATTGAAAAGAATATGTTATGTTGCGTATGCTTACTGCAAAACCCTAACACTTTTGGGGTTTTTGATGATACATTGAAATCACTCGATATTGCTGAAATTATACATCAACACTTTTGGTTTAAGGTATTTATTTTGAACAAATTATACAAAGTACGTATGTATGAAAGTGGTTTCTATTTTCATAATTTTGGTTATTCCTGTAAGCTGGAGCCCAATGATGATAATCCCATACAAGTTTGTTTTCAATGTTGGGATAAAATCAAAGATTTTCATGACTTTTACCAAACAATACAGAAAACACACAACTCACTTCAGCATCAGAGTGCAGCCATTAAGGAGGAGGAGGAAAAACCTTGTACCAGCACTATTAAACAGGAACAGGAGGCATTCGAGGAAAATTTAATGCAAGTAGAAGTGGAAATCGACGTAAATGCCAATGAAGATCAAGAACCTGCACTTGGTAAAGAAAACCCTTTAGAAGCAGAACGCATTAATGATGATTTAGAACAAAAGTCTGAAACAGAAAGTGATAATAGTTCCCTTAACGATTATGTAAACTCAAACATTAGCGAAAGTGATCAATCATCGACAGAAGCATTGGATACAGAAAATAAAAAAAACAAAAAGGGCATAATTAAAAGTAAAAAAAAACGAAATGCGAAAAGCAGTACGAAAAAGTCACTCAAAAATATTAATAAAAAAGGTGATAAAACAAAGAAGTGGACGGATAAATTTTTAGATCCCATTTTAACGGAACAGATGATTAAAAAGCATATAAATATGATTTGCGATTTATGTGTTTTTGTTGGTTCTTCTTTTCCCGACATGGTGAGTCACTTTAAAAAATATCATCCTAAAGTACGTCCCTATATAATGTGCTGCGAAAGAAAATTTACCAAGCGTTATTATGTTGCGCAGCACGCACTTAAACATGAAGATCCAAATTATTTTAGGTAATTTTTTTTCAACTATCATTCCTAGAATTAGTAAATAATCTCTCTGGTTTTAATTTTAGGTGCGAAGAATGTAATAAATCCTTTACAACAACTTGTAGTCTTCGAACGCATAACTTGTCTTATCATGCACCTGAAGATGAGCTTTTACACTCTTGCGATTTATGTCCAAGAAAATTTGCTAGGCGAAATTTATTAGAACTACATCGACCCGTTCATATACCAAAAGAAGAGTGGACATTCTTTTGTAACAAATGTCCTACACAGAAAGCGTAAGCAAAGACTATATAGACAAAGCTGTAGCACATAGTACATTTGAGTGTTTTTTTTATAAATACGTCTCAAGTGACAGGGAAAGAAAAAATTTCGTACATGTTAACTCGGAGAATTATTACGAGAAAAAGGAAACACACATCAAAACATTGACATATAAATTGTGCATGTTGAAATGTTTGATTGTGTTTTTTCGTTCAAAATTTATTTAACAAAAATAATATAAAAGAACTAAAAAAAAGACTTGTTTTCATATAATTTATGAGCAAACAAGTTAAAGTTTATATGACCGATAAAAAAAATAAAACCATTTAGATTCGAAATCAAGGATACAGGATGTCTGGTGGCAAATTTATATTTTTAAATACTATTATTTCAAAAAGTAATAAACGGTGCGGAGGGAGGGTGGCGCCGTTGGAATTATCGATTGTGCGGATTTGTCAGTCACGATATCACAGTGGTCGATTGAACATTGCGCGTTCGCTGTGGAGACATTTTTTAAGAGTAATGATTTTTACGTAATTGCTCGTCGACAATTTTGTTCAAAGTTCGGTATTCGGCGAATAAGTGATGGACCGAGTGTAAATTTAATTCGTTCTTCGGTGCAGATATTC
The DNA here is from genome assembly GCA_963924685.1 of Dexiosoma caninum. Classification (NCBI taxonomy): domain Eukaryota; kingdom Metazoa; phylum Arthropoda; class Insecta; order Diptera; family Tachinidae; genus Dexiosoma; species Dexiosoma caninum. The sequence goes on along the minus strand of OZ004728.1, from coordinate 87,714,821 downwards.
CACGCAACTGCTTCGGCTATGAATGACCCCCGGCCAGGGCTCAGTCGATCTTCAAGGACTCCCGAAAACATTGAACTGGGCCCAAATCGTTGCATTCGTGATCGAATGAATTTGATCGAAATTTTACTTTTTGAGATCGTCATATCCGTTATCGAAATTTCAGATCATGGCATTCGATAACGAGTGGCTACTATGTTTTTATTCTATGACAAAGCACAAAAATCTTTTACATTTTAAAACAAATTTCGATTCGAACGCTATCGAATGCCTCGATCTGGCTATTCGATACGTCACGAAATGTTATTCGATGACGAATGCGGCGATTTGACCCCTGGTTGAAAGCAGTTTACGTGAAAATCCGCGAGTTTCAATACGGAAAAGAGCAGCTTCACTGGGACTTCCAAGAGCGATTATTCATGAAATTTTAAAAATGAATCTAAAGGATCTGGATGACATACTCTTTAAAAAATAAAATCCGCATTATCATTCTATCGTTCAATGCTCTTAATAAAACTTTGTGCCAATTATTACGTTTTTTATTTAAGTTTAAAAATATAAATCTGCTACCAGACACCCTGTACATATATACTTTACATATGTATATATAAAATATATACATACATAAGAGGACATTTTAGTAATTTGCATTTTTTTAACAGAGTGTGGAAAAAGAGGCAGTTGCTGAAGTCATGAAGTAGGCCATAATATTTTTATGTTTAGCACGCGCAATAGTTTTTTTTTTTAATTGTGATCCATTATTTTATTTTTGCCATCGATAAATTTAGCACCTTCTGTACAATGTATGTATATTTATGTAAAAATAATTTAAATTATTTTCCTCTTTTAAAAGATTTGCTACGGCATATTTGTTAAATATCCATAATGGTATGAACCACAAAAAAGCAGCCAACATTTGCCACGTATGCGCCAAAGAGATAAAAGATAAACATGCTTTTGAAAAACATGTTCGATTACACTTTGAAGATAGCGGACCACGTGTTAAATGCCCCTATCCCGAATGTGATAGCTGGCTAAAAGATGAAGATAACTTAAAGTCCCATTTGCAGAGACACAATCCTGAAGGTAAAATATATAAATGTACGGACTGCGGTAAGCTTTGTAAAAATCGTGGAGCACTTACAAATCATAAGCGATATAGTCACTCTAATGAAGTATTTCATTGTGAACAATGTGATAAAACATTTAAAAAAGCAATATCATTGAGAGTTAGTATTTGTTAACTGATAATGTTTTGTTTGCGAAAAAAGTGCAACATTTTTTTTAGTATTGTAAAAGTCTCGTTTCATTCATAAAAGAAATTGGACGTTCTTAAATTTTACGGTGCTCTGTTCTAATAAATTTTAACTTTAGTGGGACGGATTAGGTCCTATTAGACTAAGTATTTTTGAAAACAATTAATAAATGAAAATGAAACTCGATTTTTACTTTTATATTTTTGCTTTGTGAAAGTGCAAAATGTTGCCCTTTTTCGAAACGAGAACGATGTTACTATTTCCTAATGTATAATATAAATAAATTTATATTTTTTTTTAGGAACATATGACACAACATACAGGAGAAACCTTATACAAATGTCCATTTTGTACTAGAACTTTCAATTCAAATGCAAATATGCATTCTCATAAAAAGAAAAAACATCCAATAGAATGGGATGAGTGGAGAAAAAATAAGAAAGGCAGTGCCCAAAGTTTTATTAATAGTAACAATCCATTACATCAAAATTAGATTATAATAAATAAAGCGTTTTGAAAATTATGGAATAGATTTTTCATATGAAATTCTTAACTGTATTTTTTGCTTTAAATTGAAAACCAAAAGGAAAGGAGGTGACAAAAATTAATATATAAAAAATTTTCACATAGTACAGAATTTTATATGGGGATATGTTATACTGTTAGTTTAGACCTCTGTGCTGTTAGGCTGTAAGCCAAAGTCTTGAGTTTATAGAAGAGATGAGAAACGACGATTTCTTTCGTAGAGAAAAACATATTTGAACATATCGTCACAGAAAATGCCAGATGCCCTAGGTTAGGTAAATTGACATTAGTACTGGTCTGTTAATTCAAAATCACATGCAAATATTAATTTTTTTCCAGACATAAATTTGTTGATCCTTTTTTTCTTTATTGCAAAATTTTGTGATAATTGTCAATATATTTTTTATTTAAACATGTTTTTTAATTTTCCTGTGGAGTTTTTAAAATGTTACACAGGGCTTCTAGAATTTTTTTGACGATATAGAGGCATGTTTTGATACTCGCATTATAGTCATGTAGAAAAGCCATAACGCGTATTTTTTCGAAATTGTTTTTTTTTTATTTCTATTGATTTTACGCTAATATACCTTATTACGGGAATTGCCTTAAGTCCAGTTTAGTGAAGCAGCCCCAAAAAAAAATTGCTAACGTTATAGAAAAGTGTAAAAAAAATTTAAATAAAATCACATTTTTCGAGTTATGGGCCTGTGAAGTTCCAGTACAAGTTAGTGTAACGAGTGAAGCGGTAGTCTAGTGAGTAGTGTGCTAGTTTATCATCTTGGGGTTCTAAGTTCGATTCCCAGAATAGACTCTGGCCTGTATTACTACACGCATGAAAGTTTTCTCACTACAGGTATCACAATGGGACCGTAATAAATTGCACCAAGTGGGCTGGCAACTTTCTTTACCTTTACATCCAGCAACCTGACGACTTAACCTAGTGTATATTTTTCGTAGAAGTGGTCAATATCAGTTTAGAACTCTGGAGAAGAGCTTACATTTTAAAGCTGCCGAAAAGAAATTGAGTATAATTTAGAACATATAATGACGGACAAAATTCTTAAGCGAACCCTAAGTCTTGCTATGCAGTACAGTTTAGGGAAATAAAATGGTGCAGAATGGTTTTTATTAAAAAAGAGCACATTAGTTAAGAATAACTAATCGCTTTCGGTCCCAGGAGAAAATACCGGCCAGTGCCAGGCCGAATGCGGTCAAGCAGAAAAGCGAAGCCGGTGTTTGTTATATCGTAGAGGAGAAAATCCTTGCGCCTGGCCGCATGCCGGTCATGGAAAAGTTTCTAATACATGATATATGCATGTATGTACGTTAAAAAATGTAGTGGAGAATCGTGCTTTTATATGGAAACTTCCTAGGTCCATAACTCGAAAACTAAGCATTGCAGCGAACTTTTTCACTTTACATTTTCTTCTTATTTTTCAATTTTCTATAATACTATATCACTTTTTTTTCCTTTTGGTGATGCGTTGGTAAACAAGATTTAAGACATAACTTTATATTATGTTTTCTGCTCTTTTTGCTAGTTAGGGCTTTTCTACATGAGAGGAACGGCAAACGGTATGAGCAAAATAATACCACAATTATAAAATTTTTTAAAGTGATTAAACAAATCACCAGAAATCACGTTAATCACAGTTTATACCACGTTAACAAAAAGGACGATCACAGTATTAAAAAAACCAACTGCATTAACACAACGTTGTGTAAACTATAGAGTACAACTATGGTTTAGTGTCAGTCATAATTAGATGAGTTTTTTTAGGGCTCTGTAATTTGTGTTATTAATCCAGAATGCATACATGCTTGCTTCTGTATGTTTTTTTAGGAGAATTGTTTATAGAAATATTATTAAATTTATATAAAATCTGTGTTTAATAAATATTAAGATGTTGTGCTGTACCTGTTTATTGGAAAATCCAAGAATGTTGGACATATTTGACGATGCGGGACAAAATTTAAATAAAGCTGACATTATAGACAAACATTTTTGGTTTAAGGTAGTAGTATGGAATAATGTATTCAATTATCCAATATTACTCAATTTTAGATACACCCGTCTGATTCACTAACCTCCCATATTTGTACCATATGCTGGGAAAAAGTTGAAAGCTTTCATAAATTTTATACAAATGTAGAAAAAGTACACCAGTCGTTCTACAAATATCAAAATACGGCCATTAAGGAGGAGGAAGTAGCCATTATTAAACAAGAGGAAAATAATGAAGGGAATATTGGTGAAAATAGTCCTGCATCATTTGAAATTGATATAAAATCAGTTACAGAAAATAAGACGGTTCAGACAGGAGAAAAAAATCCTCTTGAAAATGAACCTTTTCAAAGCGATTCTAATGATGTAGAGGAATTCGATCTTGATTATAGTAGCACATCTGATGATTATGAACCCTCAGAAAATAGTGAACATGAAGATATATCGAATCAAACGAGGTCGGAAAAAACAAAAAAGAAGGAAATGAAGAGAAATGTTAGGCGTAAATATTTGAACAAATCGGACAAAAATACTGATTCATCTAAAAGCAAAAGAAGTTCTCATCGATTAGACCCCAAACTTATAGAACAATTAATAAAAAAGCACATACCAATGTTGTGTGACTTATGTGTTTTTTCGGGCACAACATTCTCCGATATAGTTGGTCACTTCAAAAAACATCACGAAAAAGTACAACCCTATATAATGTGCTGCAATAGAAAATTTACTAGAAGTTATTGCATCGATCAACATGCTATTATCCATGAAAATCCAAATTCATTTAGGTAGAAAAAAAATTTTATTGTTATTAAAACTAAAAGCTTTTTATTTTTATAGATGTGAGGATTGCAATAGATCGTTTACCACAACGTATGGGTTGCGTACACATAACTTAAACCATCATGCGCCTGAAGAAAAGCGTATTCATGCTTGTGAATTCTGTCCAAGACGCTTTGGTAGACGGCAGTTACTGGAAGTACACAGGCAAACGCATATACCTAAGGAAGATTGGACCATCACTTGCTCCAAATGCACAACACGAACAGTTAAGTACGTTTATTTACTTTTTAAATCTAATAAATGAAAAAAATTACATATACAATTCTACTTAGCAGATTTGTCTCTCAGTATTTGTTAAATATACATAATAGTATGTTCCATAGAAGAGAAGCAAATATATGTCATGTTTGTGCTAAGGAAATAAAAGATAAAAAGGCATTTGAAAAACATGTTCGCGCTCATTATGAAGACAGTGGACCTCGAGTTAAATGTACTTATCCTAATTGTGGTCGCTGGTTGAAAGATGAGGATAATTTAAAAACTCACATGCAACTGCATAATCTTGCGGGAAAAGCATATAAATGTGCGGAGTGTAATAAAGAGTGCCCTAACCGTAGAGCACTTACAAATCATAAACGTTATGTGCATTCAAATCCAACATTTCGTTGTGAAGAATGTGATAAAACTTTTAAAAAGGCTATTTCTTTAAAGGTGTTTAATTTCTTGAAGTCTAATTGTTATATACATATTGTTAATTGTTTTATTTTCATTAGGAACATATGACTCAGCATACTGGTGAAACATTATACAATTGTCCCTTCTGCATAAGAACCTTTAATTCGAATGCCAACATGCATGCTCACAAAAAAAAACAGCATCCGGTTGAATGGAAAGAGTTACGGAGAAAAAATATTGGTCCACTTCCAGAATAATTTCATTTACTTGCGATAAGCTGATGTGGAAGAAATAAAGTTTAGTGACCCCTTTCAGAAAAGAAAAAAGTATGCTAACCGATACAAAATTGAAAAAGAAGAAAAAATAAAAAAATTACCGGAAACCTATAGTTTCGGAGTTACGGTCTACTAAGGTTCCAGTACAAGTTTGTGAGTGCAAGGTATAATTTCCATCGAATATGGGCCTCGGGTATTTTTTTTTTTTTTTGGCGCGTGAACTAGGGTTGAAAATGCCTTCGCACTTACAAGACCGTCGTCATCTGCGTCGAGTGGTGTTGCCACTAAAAAATTCCCTCCTCCTCCTCTGGGTAGATTCCTCCACGGGACCGCTTTCCGCATTACTTCGGGAAGGCCCAGAGCCACGTCCCAATCAGGACCACTCTCACTCACCCACGTCTGGGTCCGCCAAGTCTGCAGCCGGCGCCATGGCCCCGGCCCGTATCGCCTGGTCCCCGTAAGAGGGGGCCCCGCTAGGCAGCAGCACATCGAGGTCCCTCTTCTTCCTCCTCCGTACTGCGCCACAGCGTCCCAATTGTCCTCGCAATCGAGCATCCTCCCTATCACGGTGGCAGGAGCGAACCCGCCACCCCGCTGCGCTATTGCACCTCTCTCAGTATGCCACCTGGTGCAGTCGAAGAAAGTGTGTTCTGCATCATCATCCGTAATACCACAGTAAATGCAGTCGGGACCATCTGCCCTGCCCATCCGGTACAGGTACTTTCGAAATTATCCGTGGCCCGAGAGGAATTGTGTCAGGGAGTAGTTAACTTCCCCAAATTTCCTCCGAATCCATACTTCCACGCAGCGAATGGGCCTCGCCGACCGTGTCCGCGGTCCACCTGTCCTGCCATCGCCGGACAGTTTGGGGTCTCGGACCAATAGCACCAACACCAGGGCCCTCCCACCGCTCGCGCGCCAAGAGGTCTATGGGTATTTCCCAATGCTTCCGGCCTGCTCTCAGCCAGGATCTTCAGCACCTCCGACGGTACCCCATCCGGGCCAGGGGTTTTCCCGTCCTAAGAGCCCCGGCGGCGATCCTCAGCTCCCCCGGTATAGGGCGGTGGCACCTCATCATCGTAGGACCCACGTTCGCCGCCCAGCGGAGGGTGTGTGGGGAACAGGCCCCCCACAATCGCATCGATCCGCGCGTCGTCCAATTGCAACCCCGCCACGATCCTATAGCCGAGTCCCCATGGATCACGGTTCAGGTCGCTCCGAAGTTCCTCCCATTTCGCCCTCTTGCCGCATCATAGCACCCGCCAGGGAGTCAGCGTCTCCCCCACTGTCCAAAACCGTAGTACCGTCGAAACCGGCCAAGAACACCCCGCGGTCCAACCTCGCGCCGTTCCAACCACGCGCGCCTCTCCCCCCGTGCGCCCGCGCGACGCCCGCCTCCGATACTATCCCAAACTCAACATACTGGTGATCACTCCCAGTATATTCCTCCAGCACCCTCCATCCTTCGATCATCCCAGACAGATTCTCGGATACCAAAGTGATGTCAGGAGTGGTGAACTCGCACCCCGGCCGCCTGAAGGTGGTCGCACCACCAGCGTTCATGACCACCAGGCCCAACCTGGCCGCCATATCCAGGACGCACCTCCCCCTCGTGCTCGTCACCGGATCACCGCACTCCACAGCCTTGGCATTGAAATCACCGGCCACCACAAAGGGTCCGGCCATACCAGCCAGAGCGTCCTCGATAGCGGCCATCTTCGCCCTAAATCGCGCCACACTATCGCTAGGAGTGAGATAACAGCTCACCAGCACAAAACCGCCGATCCGAGCCCACGCATAGCCGCAGCCGATCCCGTACCGCGCAACCGCGAGTTCACCGCCGCCAGGTAGCCAGAGCGCCGCCGCACCCGTCTCGTCCCCGAGCCAGAATCCTCGGTGCATCGGACCGTATTGTTCGCTGATAACAACCACGTTCGCGCCCCTCTCGGCAACCATCTGCCATAGCAAAGCATCTGCCGTCCTGCTCCTGTGCATATTTGCCTGGAGCACCCTCATCATCTGCGGGATAGCGGGCAGCCCTTCGAGCCCGGCAGGTGGTCAGTCCTACGGCGCCCCGCCCCCGAGCACAGAACGCACTTGGGGACCGCTCTGCAGTCCCTCAACTTATGTCCTGCTCCTCCGCACCTGATACACAGTTGCCTCCTGTCTGTCCCATTACAATTTGCCTGGGTGTGCCCCGCCCCAAAGCATCGATAACACCTACCGACACTCTCGGACATCCGTATCGCAGCCCTGATCCATCCGACTCGCACGTAGCCAATATCGAAGTGTTTCGCGGCGCCCTACACCGACAAAGTCACGTACGCCCGAAACTGTTCGCGCACGTCCGGTGCCGTCACCCTCACGCGTAGCTGCTCTTCGCGCCCGCCGAGCAGACCACGGACCGCCATCTTCACCTCCTCCACGACCGTTAAGGAGTCAAGACCCCGCATCTCCACGGTTGCGCTCGGTCTCAATTCCGCGACCGACCCTCTCTCGCGGACAGCGTCCCTCAGACGCCGTACAAACTCCGGGTCAATCCTGTCCCCCCTCCCAGGCTCCAACAGGATGTCACCGGCCCCCGTCCTCCTGACGGACCGTACCTCCTTCGCGTCGCCCGTCACACAAATCCCTCAACACCACCGCATAGGTGTGCCCCACCGCGGGCTTAATGAGCACCGCCTCAGACTTCGTGCGCCGAGGTCGCAACCGACGGACCGGGCGTGGTGCCCTCCCATCGTCAACCGCCGGGGTCCCCAAACCCCGTCTCTTCCTCCTTCTCCCCGAGGTGACTGTCCTCCAGTCATCATCCTTGGTCGCAGGAGTTGCCCGGGGGTTCCATCCGGCCCCTCCGCCCTGGCCCTCTTAGATCCGAAGTGGCAGCCGGGCTGGCAGCCCTGCATTGAGCGATCGCGTCCTCCTCCCTCGCCCTCATATCCCGGATACGTCAGTCGCGGCGATCCCCCATCCACAGGCGAGGCAGAAGCCACCCCATCCGTGGTCACCACCGGGGGCGGGGAGCACCTCATAGGAGGCGACCTCAGCACCAGGCCGCTCCTCCTGAAGATTGAATCGCCCCCCCCCACCTTCGGTGGTCGCGGAAATCACCCCGCTCCGGGAAGTGGTGGAGTCCTGGGCACCGCGACACATCGCGCCCGCAGCAGCGACGTCCGCAAAAGAGTCGGGTCGCCCCTTTGAGGGTCGGCCTTTGGAGTGGAGCCAATAAGCCCCCCTTGTGGGTCGAGCTTTTGGTCTCGGTCTTTCTTCTCATCATCGTCATTGTTGTTTTTTCTATTCGTATGCATATAATTCCCACGAGTGTGGGGGAAAGTAGGTCTACCGGGACATAGCCCCCGATAACCCAGCAAGGCCAAAACATTATTCACCGAGGTGGCCAGGTATCGGTGAAGCTCCGTTTACGACTAGACTATTTTCTGAAGAGGGCCTCTAGCCAAGCTGATCCCAGGCACGGGTCGCATCACACCGTGATCCGGCCCCCCATATCGTTGCTTACTTTAGCCATGACGGAGTATTGGTCTCCAGGAAGACAAAAACGCTTTCCACCACACAAGGACAATCCACAGTGTAGGGTGAGCGAGGTTTCCTAGAAAGACCCAGACCCGAGCATGTTAACGGTGGCCGCCGCGTGGAGGCTGTAAGTCTTCTTGTGTGTTTCTCCATAAGGATCGTACTCTGACTTTACCCTATGGGCCCACACCTGACCACCTGGGCCTCGGGTATAATTTCTATGGTTTTGATTAGATCTTTAAGAATTTTTTAAAATTTTTTATTAAATTCGTTAATTCGATTTTGTCGGTGTGCACTAATACGTGTATATATTTCTGTTTAGATGAGGAATACGAATGCGATTCAGAATATGAACAACAAATTTACATAAATAAATTCCTTTTACTAAATGCAAATTGAATAAATTTTGATTTTGTTACTAATGATATATTGTTAAACCGGTCTTTGGGCGCGCTTAGAATTTTTCTTCACTGTGGTATTTCCCTAAAAGGCGCTAGTAAAGATTTTCGGCCACTCATTACTTTTTTTTTTATTTTTCTATCGGAGGGCATACTTTTTTTCTTCTTTTCCGGGACGGGCGCTAAAGTTCATTTAAGCCACTGTTTTTTAATTAATTAATAATATAACGAGCAGAACGAGCAAAATTTTGTTATTAAAAGCGCAAGTACTGTTAAAAAAGTACTGTAACTCAGTAAATAATATGTCTATTGATTTTTAATTGTAATGATGTGGTGAAAAAAACTTTGTAGTTTTATATTCAACAGCTTTTATATTTCACAGTGGAAAACCCGATCGCTTTTAATAGGAATGTAAATGCAAAATAAATTAAATATATGACAACACAAATTTCTAAAATCGTCTACTTTAAACATCGGATAGTTTTCCAGAATGATATGCAAAATATTCGACAAATTAAAATACTTTGGAAAATCTTGTGCCCAGGTCACATTATTGAATTCGGGTATGGTGCTCATGGAGCTAAGCGGGTTTATTAGGGGCAGCGGCTCGTTGCGTTAGCATTGTCGGTTCTTCTACTCTGTCGCATCGTCGTTCAGCGATGCATTTTTCCTAACCTATTCTATTCTATATCCCTTTCTTCTTCACAGGTATCACATCAGGACCATGATGAATTCAACACAAGTGGGCTGAAAACTTTATTTTCACCGACGCACAGTTGGTTAGAATAGCCTGTTTTCTTGGATCAATTCAGGGAAGCTATGTTCGGGTAATTTTTCATAATTTTTTGGCTAATACCATTAAACTGAGTAAAATTAAAGATTTTTTTAAATATGTTTGATCACAATTTTATTAAAAATTACTAAATATCACTGTAAGTACTACTACATATTAGTGTATATTTAATACATCTTATGGCGAATCATGATCATCATCATCAGCTTAAAAGATAATATGAAATACTTCTTCTTAAATAGTAAAAATTTCTTGAAGGTGTTAACCGATGGTTGACGAAATATCGAAAGAGAAAAATAAAAACAACCCTTTAAGCGAATGTTACACAATAGTTCTGTTCATTTACTAAAAATTTTTACAAATTTGTAACAATTGTTTCTAGAAAGCGTTCATTAACCCAAAAAAATTTCCAACGAGAGAGCGTAAAAAATTGAGAGGCAGAAAAATTCTTTCAAGTTTTTACAAGTAAACTTTTTACTTGCATAATTTATTTAAACAGCTGTTTTGCGTTTGTGTTTATAAAACAATATTTCAAAATTAAGTTAAAAATAAAAATATTTTGGAAAATTTAAGAAATTGTAAGTAAATGTAAACTTTTAAAACGATAAAAAGTATTAAAAAGATAACAAATTTATTTTCGTGTAACTTAGGAACAACAGAAGCAAATAAGGTGTCTAATGGAATTAAACTAAGCATCTGGGACATCAGTGGCAAAGGATGTTCCGGCAAACAGACCAGCTGTTATTTTTAGTATTGTAAATATTATGAGTACCTAGCTACTCGGTACTTTACACTAAGCAGGCAAATAATTCAATTAGTTCAGATATACATATACATATTTGCAAATAAATTTAAATTAACACATAATTTATTAAATTACATTTTTTACAGCTTTTGGGGTAATTCTGGTAGCAACATGATATTTTATGTTGGATAAAGCTTTTTATTACAATGAAAATGAAATGGCTTAAATTTGTTTCCTTTTTTCTGTTTATCGGCGGCTGTTTATTATTTTATTTATTAAATCAATTAATAGAAGGATTTTTTTATTGAATATTCGCTTTAAATACTTTAGCAGCTAATTGCTATTAATTTGTGAATATGCTACAAAAAGTAATAGGGCAATTTTATTTGCAAAAACTGAAATATCTTACAAATTCGTGTGTAAAAATCATTCCTATGTGTAGGCAGGCGTTATAACGTATAAACTTATTAAAAATAGATATTTTATTCATTCATTTTATTCAAAAGTAGCTAATCACCCTTATCGTATTTAGCGTATTTCGGCTACGCCTAGTATTAGATTAAATAAAATTGCAAAACTTTTCATTATTCTATTACAAGCCGTACTCGAAAAACGCCAGTCACGACAATGCTGAATATAAATGACCTTAATCACAATATTTTTATAATAATATACATATACATATGTATAATTTGTCCAAAAAATATAGGGGCAGTTATTAAGTACTCATATATACCTATACATTACAACAATACTTTAACTTGCAAATTTTAGCTACTAAAGCGTTCATTTACTTTTTCACATTTTTGAGAGTAATTTTGGAAAATTTCTTGTTACTCTCTCGTTGCTAATTTTTACTAGTAAAGTAAATGAACATACCTAATCAATATTCAGCTTCAAAATTTGTCATTGTGTGCGTTATTTTATAAAAAAAATAATCACACTTATACGTATATGTGTGTTTTTACACGTATGTGTTTACTTTTCAGAGAGTATTGACTTTTTTTAGACATCCCAAAGGTAATTTACACAAACAAAATGCCTGTTGTTTTTTGTTTTGTTCATTGTTGTAGAGCTGCATAGACCTAATAAATATACCTTGGAGCTGCAGTTTGTTTTGCTCATTGCAAAGATACAGTAAAAAAACAACCCGGTTGCTTCTGTCAGTAAATTTTTTAGTACTTTAATTATTCTTTAATTATAGTAGCAGCAGTAACATATCCAAATTAGTTTTTACATTTTTTGAATTAAAAAAAACAACAAATAATAAATAATTGTAATCATGGTATGTTGTGTGTGTTTATTGGAACATTCGGAAGTCATAAATATTTTTAATAATTTGGTAATAAAATTAAATATTGCAAATATAATTAATAAATACTTATTGTTTATGGTAATTATGCCCCATATATTATTAATTATAATAAATAAAATCGAACAAACAAAATTATATATAATTTTATTATATTTAAGCACCTTAAAAATGATTCTTTGACGTCACAAATTTGTAGTAATTGCTGGCATAAAATCTACGACTTTCATCAATTTCATGAGACAGTGGAAAGGGCACACAGAGCATTTAAGAAAGAACAGCCCTCCATTAAAGAAGAAAATCTTTCTCTCATTAATATAAAAAAGGAAGATGAAGACGACTATTTCGAAAATAACTTGCAACAAGTCGAAATTGAAATTCATGATACCAAAATTTCTGAATTTGTGGAATTACAAACTAATTTAAAAAATCCCTTAGATGATGGCGTTGAGAGCGAAAAGATGTCCAATTTGGAAAATGAAGATGATTCAGAAGAATATGCAATTTCTGAAATAAATGATTTAGATTACGAACCCGAAAAAATGAAAGCAAAATGTGTAAAAGTTCATAACACTAAAATCAAAAAAGGAATAAAGAAAAAAGTTAGCAGAAAATATGATCGCAAAACTAATACGGATACATTGAAGAAAAAAAGAATATCTCACCGTTTAGATACATCACTTACAGATGAAATAATAAAGAAGCATATACAAATGACTTGTAATCTGTGTATTTACGTGGGCAAAACGTTTTCGGATATTATGGAACATTTTAAAAATCACCATGAAAATATTAAAGCATATATAATGTGCTGCGATAAAAAATTTACCAGACCTTATTGCATAGCACAACATGCATACATTCATGAAAACCCAAATTCATTTAGGTTGGTAAGATATTTTAAAATTAACATATGCGATATATTTAATTTACATTATAGTTGCAAAGAGTGCAAGAAGTCATTTACTACGAGTTATGGTCTACGAATACACAATATATCCTATCATGCATCTGAAGAAGAACGAACTCATGCTTGTGAACATTGTCCGCGTAAATTCGGAAGACGGAATTTGCTTGAGCTACATAAACAAACTCATATACCTAAGGAGCAATGGACTATAGTCTGCACTAAATGTACTACACGTACAGCTAAGTATGTTTTTTTATCGTTAAATAGAGGCTCAAAACACTAATCAATACATAAAAATTTAACAGATTTGCAACACAATATCTTCTAAATATACACACTAGTATGTATCATAGACGCGAAATAAATATTTGTCAAGTGTGCGCTAAAGAGATTAAAGACAAGAAGGCATTTGAAAAGCATGTGCGTTCTCATTTTGAAGATAGTGGGCCGCGACTAAAATGCCCGATTGAAAATTGTGAAAGTTGGCTTAAAGACGAAGACAACTTGAAAACTCATATTCAAAGATATCACCTCGATGATAAAACGTATAAATGCCCAGATTGCGATAAGGTGTGTCGAAATCGGAGGTCCCTTTCAAGTCACAAACATTATTTCCATTCCAAAGAGATTTTTCGGTGTGAACAATGTGATAAAACATTTAAGAAAGCCCTAACTTTAAAAGTAAATTTAACAAATATGTACCTCCTAAAAATTGTTATTAAAGCTTTTAAATTTTTATTCAGGAGCACATGACTCAGCACACTGGCGAAACTTTATATAACTGCCCCTTTTGCACGAGAACATTCAATTCAAATGCAAATATGCATTCCCATAAAAAGAAACAACACCCTATAGAATGGGAGGAACTGAGAAGAAAAAAACTAGGACCTTTGCCTAATTAAATTAGAATAAAACTATTACTCAACTGTAATTAAACAATGAAAATTGCAAAAAAACGTTCGAATCCTTACAAGAAGGATATTTTTGAATAATATTTTTGTTTATTACACAAATTTTAAAATTTTTATTCAGTTGTGAAATTTTTTTTATTTATTGTACATATCTCTAACTCGAAGTATTCTTTGAAACTTGTACATATTATTTGTTTGCTAGAGGTTTGAGCTGACATATACATATAAACTACCCTATATGTACATTTATAGATTGGGACTGGCATCTCTAGTACAGGTGGCGCAAAATTAATCATCCAATTTTGTTTTTGAATAACTTATTTACTAAATCAAAAAAAAAAATTATATATTAACTGAATTTGTTTTGGGAATATCTCTTTATATTATGATTCTAATTTTAAAATTGTGCTTTATCCCGAAAAAATATGTGAAATGTACATACTTTATGATATTCTCATAAAGTATTTTTTATAAAAGCAAACTCAATAACTGAGGAGGAAAGCATATCCATATACAAGGTGGGCCAAAAGACATCACGGGCCACAAGTAATCACCCGATACTTTTTTGCCGTAATTTTTTATTTTCATGAAAAACTTTGGTTCAGCTTCTGATATCGGCCAAGTGGCTGCCGCTAGATTTGAAGACCATCCAAGCAGAACCGAAGTTTGTCATTAAAAAAAAATTATAGCAAAAGAACATCGGGTGATGACTTTTGCCCGGATGATTTCTTTTGGCCCACCTTGTAGTACTATTTCGCTAATGCGTACTTATCTCATCAGTGGATTTTTCCTTATTTTCTGAATACAAATTCAAGATTCTAATGTTTAAAATTCAACTAATCAATCGAGAATTGAAGTTGAATACCAAACACAAAACCAAAAATCTATAAACATAAACATAACAATCCACGAGTTTACTTTTTTTTTATTACACTTATATATTTCTATTTTTAGATTTTTCTTTTTCAGTTATTGAGTTTGCTTTTATAAAAAATACTTTATGAGAATATCATAAAGTATGTAATAATACATTTCACATATTTTTTTTTCGGGAAAAAGCACAATTTTAAAATTAGAATCATAAAAAAAATTATTTTAGAGTGGTGGAAATCTTTATTTAGACCTGTACAATTTTTTCTGTTAATTGGAAAATATGATATCAGCCAAGTGGGTGCCGCTAATGTTGATACACATGTGTGCCCGTTTTGTCGCATTTTCCACAAGTCTGCAATATTTCTGGTGATAACTGTTCGGATTCCTGTCGAATGTTCTCCTTAAGGGCTGCGATTGTCTGGGCCTTGTTGGCATAAATCCGTGACTTCAAGTAGCCCTAAAGAAAGAAGTCTGGGATGGTTAAACCGGGCGATTTTGCTGGCCATGCCAAATCTCCAAAACGGGAGATTACGCGACCAGGAAATGCTTCCTTCAAAATATCCATTGTGGCTCCTGCTGTGTGTGCGATTGCACCGTTTTGTTGTAACCACAAGTTTAGTTAATTCTGGCAGTATGAAGATGGTGACAAGATGTATTGGAATCATAGGCTAAGAATTGGAATCACCAAAAAACTCAATTTCTAAAAAAATACGAGCTAAGCACTTTATACTTGAGACCATCGATGTACATTAGACCGAACTTTTTTTTTCTGCAAAAAAAGTGTACCGCACCCTCAAATTGTTCCTTTTTACGCCAATAGTAAAATTCCAAAATCTTAGACTGATTGCCCTAGGTTAAGACGTGGCACATGCCCACTAAAGTGGCTAAAACTGGTTTATATGGACTTTTCAAGAGACAAGGCACGAAAATATAAGTAAAATGTTTCATATATGTTTGTATTATATTATTTTGTTGAAATTAACTTACGTTTAATGATTACTATTCTTGATAAACATTTAAACTTAATCGCAAAGGTCTGATTTATTAATGCTACCGTACTTTTTCCTATAATCAGTTATCATTCGCTGTCAGGAATACTTGGAATTGTTCTTCGCCCTGCTTTTCTTTTCGCATTACCTTTCTCAATACTATGCCTTCGCCACTGAAACCTTCCGACAACAACTGACACACAAACCCACACTAATGCACATCAGAAAAATGCGAGATGTTTTTTTTTTAAATTTTAGTCTAAAACTGGGGTTGAACCCACGTCTGTTTTTGGATTCGTAGTCAACGTGCAGACTACCATCCATCGTGCTATCGCCACCCTCAGCAAAATGCACGATCATTCTTTCCTTGGTATATTTATACTTATCGGTGAGTGGCATGGAGGCGATCACATTGGCCACCTACGAAATTACGAGCGCTGCCAATACAAACACGGTGAACCAGAAGTCCATCGTGGTAAACCACGCCTCAATATTCGTGTTGGACATTTGAGGAACTGGCAGACCAGCGTACAGTCGGAACAGTATGTGCGAGGGCCTCATCGTCCTGTACGGCAGCAGCTTCCTCTATTCGCATTGAAGCCCCGCCGACGTTTTTGTTCTTCATGTTCAAAAAATGTATGTGGTCGATATTGAAGGGGGAGGGGGGGCAGTGGAGCATTTGACTCGCGCCTTTGTGGAAGCGATTGCACTGTCTTATTTGCCAGTGGTAACTGGACCACTAGCCGTCGTGAATCGCTGGGGATACCCACTTTACAGGTAGCGAACTGTTGGAGGACACTACTGGTGTGGTTACGCCATCCGCCCTGACTCCGTTACCTGCTGTGGCATCGCCGGACAGTATACATTTGGCGATTTGAAGCTCTCATTCTTGGAAGGCTTCTGGACCGGGCGGATCTACAAGATAATGTGGATCTTGTCATTCCGTGACTAATGGCCATATACGGGCCATGTCTGGACTGGTCGCACATCCCGGAGCAGTGGACGAGAAGCGACGTGATCTTTATACCAAAGATGGGAAGGCGGTTATAAGTCTCACTTCTTTTGTTTTAAAGACTCTGGAGAGGCTGCTTGATGTTCACATAAGAAACGCCTATACTAGGGGCAGATCGGTAGAGACGGCTCTTCACTCGCTCGTGGGATACATAGAGGCATCACTGGAGCAAAGGAACTTTACCTTTGTGGCATTTATGGACATGGAGGGTGCCTTTAATAATATTGATCCGGCTGCAATTATTCATGCAAATTCGCCTTGAATCCAACAATACCAAAAACAGGCGTTACCACATTGGATAATCGTCAAAAACATTTATCTAAAGGGCTGCCAGATAAAATTTTCCAAAAATCAGCTTTGAAAATCGTTCAATGGAAAATGTATATTTTAAAAACATTTTTTTTATATTCATTAAGAAGGAATCAAAAAATAACAATAGGGCATTCATAACACTAATTATTTAAGCTTAAGGTCTTTTTAATATATTTAATATTTATTCTGATTCGATATTTCGCTACTCCTTTGTGTAGCTTATTAAGGAAATTGGTTTTTGTTCATAATTTAAACTTAAATAATTAGTGTTATTAATATAAAAAGAGATCAAAAAACTAGAAAAATTATCAAATAGGGTATTGATTTACGCGGATACCAATATATTGGGTGTATGTACATATATAAAAACAATAAAGACTTCGCAGAATTAAGCCAAATTTTTACAATGGATACATATGAATACTAAATATCGAGTTCTCATAAAAACGAAAACTAATAAGCCAAAATATTATATTATATCATGAGTGTGATATATGATAAATATCTTTGTCCATATGTATGTATGTATATTTTATATACATTATGTAATGTAAAGTAGTTACAAACTTTACAAAAAAGTTGCAAGTCGTATTTTATATCACCATGAAAGCGCTCTCAAAATGTATTTGTAGTTAAATTGCTCCTGCACTTAATTGGTTTCACAAAATAATAGTTGACTCATTTACGAAATGGTTGTTTTCTTCGATGTCGTTTACATAACATGCAGAAAAAAACCTTAAATCGTCATTTTGCTAGGCTTAAATCTAGTTTACCAAGGGTTCACTAAATTATATAGCGCTTAGTTTTCGAATTATGGACGTAGGAACTTTCCATATGAATGCGCTATTATCCACTACATTTCTGAACGTACGAGTATATGACAATATTGGTATCATTTGGAAGATTTTTAAAATATCTTTCTATTGAGAATGTTTAAATAAATTTTCATTAATAACACATAAATATTAACACAGATCCCTAAGCTTTATTAAACCCCTTAGCCAATGCTATTAACATTGTAAAATTTCTTTTTATTTTTTTTGGAGCTGCTTCACTAAACTGGACTTGTTCCCATCATCAAATTTGCTCATTGGCAATAGATATTAGGTCTGTTCGTTTACTCTAAATTGGCCCACGCGGGCGCCTAATTCTACCCAAAAGCGTTTTCTTACGCAAAAATCGAGTAAATGAGAGAGGTTTTGAGAGAGTAATGCTCTTGTTCTTCACGCACGAGAATGCCCGTACTTTTTCTTCGGGCTAGTTTGGGCATGACGAACAAGCAATCAGTTTGTTTATAATAAACATTGAAAATAACAAAGCAAAATTACAAATGTCCCAAACAGCTGACAGACATTAAAAAAGTTTTGTTAAAAATTTTTCTTAACAATAATTAATTACAAACATTTTTGTTATTTATACCATAAATTGTTAAACACTTTTCATAAAAAATACCATTTTTTTAAATAAATATTTTTGTTAATACTAATTATTATTTCCTAACGATGCTACCTATATATTTGGTAGCGAAATATTGAAAAATAAATAATTGTTAAAAACTTTTCATAAAAAAGACCATCGCTGAAAAATAAATATAATTAAATAAATTCTTTCAATACTTATTATTTTAAATAAATTCTTTCACAAATAGTTTTTTTTCGGTAAACTGTCATCAACCACATTAAACTTTCAATGAAAATCAGGAATAATCAAACTCGTACAATTGTACTTTTTTCAGTACACTTTGCATTGCAAAAGTACTACTTTACTCCACAAAATTAAGTACCATATGATTATACGTTGTTCAGTAATTTAAATTAATTATAGCAAAAATATATTTTCGATTTTTCTTAATATAATATTTAATTATTAAATTATTCACAACCACTTTCCACAACTTTTTCACAAACTTTGTCGTTTGGCCTGTTGAATGAACTGACCAGCGAAAAAGCTAATAAGTTTAGCTTCCCTACAATAACAGCGACGGTCATTTGACCGGTGATACGACCGTCATTGTTGACAGAATTATAGGTTATTGCGTAGAACAAAGTTTCTATAATTTTCTCAATGGCAATATGAGAAAAAGGACCGAAACTTCTGGGTGCATGTGATAGTCAGCGTTGATGGATAAATCGGTCTCTGCTGACTGGTCAGCATGGACGAATATATCGACCACTGCTGACTAGTCAGCGTTAACGGATATATCGGTCACTGTTAACGGATATCACAATTAAAGTGAAACACTATTTATTTCAATTCTTTATATTGATTTTATTTCAATATTCTAATATATATGTACATACATATGCATATAAAGAAGAAATGTAATATAATATAAAATAGAAATATGCATCAGAACCTTGGAGTGGGCCATCATCTGTGAATTTTTTCTTAATATAATTGCCCACAATTATTTAAAATATACAAATATTAAAACAAACTATTCAGGGATTCGCATAAAAATTAATTCTATCCATCAGCAAAGACAACATATGTCGTTGTTAAAACGTGTCGCTGAGTACCGAACACAAAAACGATGCTCTCTTCCACACCCGTAACATGCTACCAAACTAAATGTTTTCTCGTCTAAACTCAGTCGTATGGAGCTTCAAAAACTATAGTCCGAATTATAAGTTTATAAACGAGTAAAATTATCATTTCTGTAATATGGATGAATTTGCGAAAATTCAAGAATACTTTTGTAATGAACTGCATTAATTTTTAACTATTCGACAACACGTTGGTTGTCTCGCAACGAGGTGGTCTCTCGAGTAATAGGAACTCCTTCAGTATTACTTTAATTTGATTGATTTCGAAACAAATTCTCAATATTCAAGAACTCATTTTATTTTATCTTTCTGTTACTAATAGTTAATAATAGTAAAACTTAACACAACTTTTATGTTTTTAGACATTTGGGGTCAAAAAGTACAATTTTAAAATTGTCAAATATCATCTCCGATATAAACAGAGCTGTAAAAAATTGACATTTCTTTTTTTCTGGTAAATTTTATGGTTTTTTTTCGTTTTCTTACTTTTGTACATTTTGCTCTCTTATTGAGAGTAATTATAGCTTACTCTCATTTTACCGAACTTTCCCAGAAAGTAAACGTACAAACCTATTATTATAAACGAACTGACCTCTTGACAGTTGCCAACATAATTATATCCAAGTTTATTGGAGGTGGAGACCATAGGCTAACCTAGACCTCTGTGGTGGAGGCCACCACTAAAATCCACTTCAAGAACCGCGTTATGTCACCTGTGTTATAAACGAAACCATAAAGAACAGCACAAAGCTGTCGATTCCACGTGAATGTTATGTAAATTGTTTTTGTTTACAATTTAGAAAAAAAAAATTATTTCCTAAAAGTATCTGATCGTTTTATAAAAATTATAACCAAAATGAAGAAGTTGTGCTGCCTTTGCCTTTTGGAAACACAAAAGACTATAGATATTTTTGGAGAAGAGGGCAAAGAGTTAAACGTTGATGAAATAATTTTCAAACACTTTTGGCTGAAGGTAATGCAAGCGAATACAGTTAAACGAAAATACTTTCCTTATGATTATTGTCCATTTTTCACTTATCTAGCACGATGACATTTTATCAAGTCATATTTGTCCAAAATGTTGGCGAAAAACTAGCGATTTTCATGAATTTCATCAAAAAGTTGAACAATCGTATAATGATCTGAAAAATGTACAAGAGGTGGTCGCCATTAAGACGGAAGACAATTTTTTAACGACAAACGATATAAAACAAGAAGAAAATGATGAAGATGTGTACCCAAATGCAGATAGAGAAGTGCAATTAGAAATTGAGATTGACCTTGATTCAGGTTGCCCAAGAAATCCTTTAGCTGAGAATGAACAAGACTATGATATTGACGAGGATACTAATGATGAAGATTATACTCCGAATGAAGAAGTTAAGACGAAAATTTGCAAAGAACAAAATCGCTCAATTTCAAAAACAAGCAAAACTAAGAATATACCAAGGAGGTTCAAAAGAAAAAAACTCGTTATAAAAACAGAGAATGATGTTGAACCTAAAAGGAAGAAAGCAATCTTCAATCGTCTAGATCCCCTACATACTGAAGAAATGATAAAGAAACACATACCAATGGGATGCAATTTGTGTGTTTTTGTTGGTAAAACTTTTCCCGATATTGTAGCACACTTCAAAGCTGAACATCCCAACACAAGGGCATATATAACATGTTGCGACAAAACATTTACAAAGAGATTCTATGTTGCACAACATGCGATGACACATGAGAATCCTGATTGTTTCAGGTATATCTTTCACCAATTAGTTATAAATTTATACACATATATATTTTACTTAGTTGTGAAGTATGTAGTAAATCTTTCACTACCACTGGTGGATTACAAAAGCATAATTTAAAATATCATGCTCCTGATGAGGAACTTACATTTGCTTGTGATCTATGCCCGCAAAAATTTGCCAGACAGCACTTGCTACAGTTACACAAGCCTTCCCATATACCGCGGGAAGAATGGCAATTCTTTTGCTCAAAATGTCCTACCTCTAAAGCGTAAGATTCGTATAATTTTGCTGTAATTATAACATTAATGTTTTAAATTATAATATCTTTAGTTTCGCAAGCGCATACTTGTTGAATATACATGATAATAAGTTACACAAACGCGAAAAAAATATTTGCAACGTATGCGCTAAAGAAATAAAAGATAAAAAATCTTTTGAAAAACATGTTAAGGAACACTATGAGGGCAGTGGGCCCAGATTAAAATGCCCTTTTCCGAACTGCGATAGTTGGCTTAAAGACGAAGACAATTTAAAGTTGCATTTACGTAGACATAATACGGATGGTGAAACTTACAAATGCCCTCTTTGCGATAAAATATGCCCGAACCGAAGGGCTTTAGCCAGTCATAAGGTATATGTGCATTGTAAGGAAGTTTTTAAATGTGAATATTGCGATAAAAATTTTAAAAGGGCAATAACTTTGAGAGTAAGCTTTAAAATATTTGATTAATTTTATATATTTTTTCATATTTAAGAAAACTATATATTTATAAAAAATTTTAGGAACATATGACGCAACATACTGGTGAAGTACTATATAATTGCCCTTTTTGTCCTAGAACTTTTAATTCAAATGCTAACATGCACTCACACAAAAAGAAACAACATCCTGTGGAATGGGATGCACTAAGAAGACAAAAAATGGGTATTGTTTCTAGCGAAACAACAGATATGAGTACAATGTATTAAAAACAATCAACGAATTTGTAAATTTTTAACTAATTAATTTATATAAAAAACCAAAAAATCAGCATCAATTGCTTTATTTGTTGAAAATTGAATTTTGACTGTAATTGAGAAAGTATCGGGGCCTGCTAACCTAACCTATCCTTGGGAATAAAAAGAAAAATCTCTCAGAATGGGACAAAGTTGTCCAAAATTGCTGAAACGCAAAAAACCACAATTGAATATCTTGAAATACTGCTTACTTGAAAGCTGCTTCCTTTCTCAAATAAATTTTATTTGAGTGATTTTAGATGCTTAAAATGCATAATATTTTAAAAGAAAAAAGTATGCATCAAAGGGAACAGCTGTAAAAAGTGATTGAAAATAAACTGAAAAAAAGTAAGAGCCATTTTTTATTAAATAAAATTATGAAATATATGTATGTACTTCCAACTTCAAAATTACTTGAAAAATCTTCCAATTTAGTTTTTCATAAATTATTAACTAAAAACTTTTGTCGTTTCTTTGCAAATTTTCTGATTAAATTCTTAGTTTCATATGTAAATAAAAAACAGCCGATAATTTAATCTAGCCCGAACTTGCCAAAAGAAAAAGTTCGTGAAATAAAATTTTTTACTCTCTAATTTTCTCTCAAAACTGAACAAAAATAGTTATCTGGAACTCTTTTGGGTAAATTTAGAGCATTCCATCTTTCACGTAATTCAATCAAAGATAAGCTTGTTGAGCATTTCTCGCAATTAAACTGATCTAGATTCTGAATATATGTATATAGTCAAACTCATGCGCAATATACCTTCCAATTTATATAGTAGCCTTATCTAATAATATTATAATTATTATTTTTTTCATGAACATTGTTTCTAGCTTATTTGTTGCCTACATGTTTAATTCTTCTTATGTTACACTTGTAGTCCAGCAACTATATATGGCCCTATGGGCTCGATTGGTTGTTGTTATAAATAAAAAAAATAAAAATAAATTTGTGCGAGTTCGGGCACTTTTACACACATGCATACATACATTAAAACACAATAATTTGGCTTATACATGTTTATTAAACAAAACTTAAATTAACTATTCTGCATTCTTGGGAAACTTAATTTAACTTCATCAATTAATAATTATGAAACAGCTGATTGCTTGTTCTTCTTGCCCAAACTAGCCCGCAGAAAAAGTACGGACTGTTTCCTGCAAGAAGAACAAGAACATTACTCTCTCAAAATCTTTCTCATTTACCCAATTTTTGTGTAAGAAAAGGCTTTCTGGCAAAATTATGATTCCGCGGGTACCAAATTTAGAGTAAAAAACACGTATTGTAACGCCTTATTTTGTTTTCCTAAATTATAATGCGGATTCATTTTGCGTTTTAAAGGTAGTGGCAAGACGAATTCATACCAAGTAAAGTCGTTCATATAACAAAAATATTTTTGTTTATAAATACAACAATTTTATTCGAGTTGTCAAAACAGTTTACGTATTATATGCTTTGTCAAGGTCTATTTATTAGGTCTATACAGCTATACTACAAAGAACAACACAAAAAAGAACAGGCATTTTGTTTGTGGAAGTTAACTTTGGGAAGTGAAAAAAAAGAGACTAACACTCTCTCAAAAGTAAATACGCACAGGGTAGAATAGCAATAAAAACTTTAATTTCATTTATGTATGGCTTAATTGCTTTTGCAAACCTCTCTCAAAATAAAGAAATGAGGAAAGCTTTCAGGGCCTTTCAAATGAGAAAAAAATTATATTGGCGCGCATAAATGTAAACAAATTTTGACATACACGGCGAGTAAAACACAAAAAACACTTGAACACGACAAAATTTCATTAATAAATTTAAAAATTTAATATTATAACCATTCAAATGCGAAGTATATTGCTTTTTGCAATAATTAATTTAAATTCAACTTATATTACCATATTTCTTATTTTTCTTAATGACCTTCTATGTCAAACTTCCAACCCTATTCACTCTTTCGCAAATGCAGCAGTATCTGATATTCATATTCATTTAATCGTAGGCTTACGTCGAATATGATCGTGGCGACGAGGCAGAATATGAATAATTCACTAAATGGTGACCTCACAAGAATATCGGAATGGGGTCACGGGAAAATTTTTCGGGTCTCAAAGGAAGCATTCAAGTGCCTCGGTTTTTTAAGACGGTGTAAGACATACTTCAGCCCATCTGATCTCCTCACAATTTATACCGCTTTCACCAGACCGAAAATAGAATATAACTCTCATGTATGGGCCGGTGCTTCAAAGACCATTTTGAAGTTACTCTAGCGTGTACAGGAAAGAGCGAAGAAACTCATAGGAGACAGTAGGGTAGCCAACTCTATTGACTCTCCTGAGCGTCGTCGCAACGTGGGATGCGTTTCGTTGTTCTATCATTACTATAATGGGATGTGTTCTGATGAAATCAGGGAACTTGTTCCCGAAACCCGGTCATTCACGTGCACGACGCGTTCATCATTAGGAGCACATCCATTTGTGGTCAACTTTGCATCGCATTACATTACGCATTACAGAGAAAATTCGTTTTTTGGCCGAACAGCACGTATGTGGAATGAACTACCTGCAGAGGTCTTTCCTGTCACTTGACGTAGGAAATTTAAATCAAATGTCAAGAAACACTACTTCCTCTATCCTCCTTCCCTTAACCTAATTTCCTTGTTCCAGCACAATGCATTGCATGTGTACGGGTCATCCCCTGAGTGCCGGTCCACAAAAAGAAAAAATTTTAACGTTGTTTTTCGGTTTTATTATATTTAACAAAACATGTGTACAGAAAATTTGACGTTCGACGTGCAAAGCGAATTGACGAATTTGCCTTGCCACAACTTTGTATATATATACTTTCACTTGTATTGTTTTCTGGTATATGCATATATGACAGCAGTTAAAAAAATGCAAAACAGAATTGCTATTGGCTAACAAATTATTAATAATTAGTTTTTTAAGCCTTGTAGATTTTCGACACTCCGTCAGTAATTTTCATATAGAATAGAGGATGTTGTGTTGCGTATGTTTATTAGAAAACCCAAACAATATGGGGATATTTGACGATATTGGCCAACAACTTCAAATAGCTGAAGTAATACAAAAGCATCTTTGGTTTGAAGTAAGTATCAAAATAATATGTGGGATATGTATAACTTTTTTTAAAATTATTACACATCAGCCTCAGCCTGATAACAAGCTAACAACCCAAATTTGTACAATGTGTTGGCATAAAATAGATGATTTCCATATATTTTATCAAGCTATGGAGAAGACACATAAAGAGTTCGAACGAAATACTGTATCAAATGTTAAACTCGAAATTCCATGCTCCAGTCCCATAAAATTAGAAGAAAACTATGCTGAAGATGAATTCGATGGCAACGATGATACTTTGGTAGAACCAAAATGTGAAATGCATATAAGAAATCCTTTGGAAGAAAATTATCCTGAGATACGTTTTAATGATGAATCGGAATTTGAAGACTACAAGTCTTCTGATGAGTATGAACCCTCGTCTTCAAGTCAACAAGACTCATCAAATGAGGAAGAGCCCCTAAAGAAAAAAGAAATCCTTCAGGATGATATTAAAAAAAATAAGAAAACAATTCAAAAGAGAAAATTGGAAAGTTTAAAAGATAATGCAAAAAAGAAGAGAATTGTGCAACGTTTAGATCCTATTCAAAGCGAGGAAATGATAAAAAAGCATATACCCATGGGTTGCAATTTGTGTGTATTTGTCGGCACAACTTTTTCGGACATTGTGCAGCATTTCAGAAGTGTACATCCAAAAGTTAGACCTTATATAATGTGCTGTGATAAAAAATTATCTAAACGATTTTTTGTTGCTCAACATGCCATGAAACATGAAGATCCGAATTGTTTTAGGTAAGTTAAATTACAATACATTGTTTTCTATTTAATTAAGTAATGCAGTTGAACTTAGATTATTCGGTTCGAGCGGAACCGGGCTTAGCACGGATAATCGAAAGAACGGTTAATAGACGTTATATAAAAAGCACAATATTTTTCAAACAATAATTTAATTGGTATGCTTACACAATAGTTACAAATTAAAATAAGTTGTCTTTAATAGAAAGAACTTATCTTTTGGTTGATGCACTATTTGACCGAGACATAACTGAAATCAAGAGATACAAGATCAAATATCAGTGGTATAATAAAAAATAACACAACCAATGTGTTATGTATGTAATTTTTAAGGTTTGTATCCGATGAATATTAAGTAAAAATTCAACTTTTTTTTTTGCTTTATTTATAAATCATGGATTGGAGTTCTTACGATTTAGTTCTATTGGTACATCGGGTATAAACATTAAAAATGATATAACTCAGCAAAAGTGATATAAAAGAGCAAATTCAAAAATTATTTTTTCCAAACTATTTATAATTACACAGATATAAAGCTTGGATATTTTTTGTTAATTCAAAAGTAAAGAAAATCAAAAGAACGGCCGGCTAACCCGATTTTTAGCAGAAATTCTATTTCTAAACCTTTCCCGAAAATTCTGAAAAAAAATCTTGAAAATACTTGATCCCTTAAGCTTTCAAATTGTGCTAGAGCCATTCATGTAAATAAAAAAAAAATTTTTTTGGGACACACTAATGTAAATATATGATTGGTTTTAAAAAGAAAAATTATGACTGTTGACAGAAGTATAATAATGGAACACGGAATATAGAGGTAAAACAAAGACAGCAGCATACCGGTTAATAGAAGCCCAGATAACCGAGGTTCAACTGTATAATAACAGTGAGTACTTTATGTACATATCTAATGCACACGTAGAGTTAATACTTAAATTTTAAAAAAACATATTTTTGCGCATATTCAACAAACTCTGAATGGCAAAAAATGGTAAAGAAAAATGGTACAGAAAGTTTTCTCAAAATACAACCGATAGAGTTTTTTTGTGTTCTTTCCACTGCTTCTGGCACATGTTCTGAGCAAAAATGTAAATATTTATAAAACCTCAGGCTTTTAATAAAAAGTTAATACCTGGTTTTTGAGAATGAATAATCTTGTTTTGTGCTGCATATAAAATTTTTTTTTTTCAAAATTTGGAATTACCCAAATGTGAATTTTGATGTCTTTCGGCCTAATGCTCTTTAATTTGTTTCACTTTCAAAACTATTACATGTAGTTTTTGTTACGGTTTTAATTCAGCTTTGCAATTGTTAAATATTTTTGTGAAAAATTGTAAAGTTTTGCTTGCTTAGGTTAGCTGGCGAACCCTATGCGAAGAGAACGCCCCTCTTAGGCCAGAGCTTAGGGTCATTGTGATACCACAAGAAACACCCACGGTCTAGGCGGGAATCGAACCAGCGCCTCCAGATTGATAATACTAATGCTCATGCACTACGCTAGGGAGGCACCCGGTTTTGTTATTCATTTATTCAGAGTAATCTGAAAGCCCACAGGCCGATTAAAAATATTACATGGAAAATAAAATTCCTGAATTATTAATAGTAGAGTAGGAAAATAACAATCTTAAACATCTAGGTAATATTTTATTTGTATAAAAAAATTATATATAAAGGTATATACATATATATATATATATTATATATATGTATAAAGTATAGGAGGAGAACCTGTAGGAGCATAGTGATCCAAAAAAAAAATAATCAGTAATTAAAAAAAGACGGAAAGATAATGAAAAAAAATATCAGTAACTATGGGTTCTTAGGAAATGTTGTTTAAGGGTGCTTTAGACGATAAGATTTGTCGTACGTAAAATGAGAGAGAAAATAAAATGAAATTCCATCCGTATTAAAAAAAAGAGAGTAAAAATCGAATGGTTGTTTTCTGCCTTTTACACCATTGGTATGGATAAAATCAAGTAAGATGAAAACATTCTCATTTAATTTAACTACAGCTGTTTGCTTGTTTTCCCCAGGGATGGAGTTCTTGTGCAATTGAATTTTTTTTTAATAACCTTGAAAAATATTTTTATAACTTTCGAATATGTTATTTTCGTGGTCAAAATTTTTAGTGTACTTTTGGAAAATATACGTATATTTTTATAAAATTGTGCTGTCATGGTCCAAAATGTACATTTTGATTTTATAATTGGTATAAATTTATGAAAGCAGTTTTCCCTCCCTGGCTTTCTCACATTTGTTAAATAAAAATGCATCCCTGATCTAATGGTGTGTGTTGGTTTTTAAAAAATTTTAAAAAATCAAGAGAGCCATACGACTGTCAAATTTTCATCCGTATTTTCTCTCAAAATCTTATAGTTTCATTACATATTACGTTTAGACGATCCGACTTGTGCTCTTCTACACAAAAATTTGACATGTCGTACGACTTGTGGGACAATGTAAAGCACCATTTAAAAAGGAAAATAATTTTAGACAAAAGGCATTATTAGATGTACTCGTTGAACGAATAAATTTAAATTTAGAGCAGAGTAGGTAACACCCTCTAAATTATAAAAATGATAAGCTGTGCCTCTGCATAGCAAAAAAGTAATAAGCTCATGAAACGAGCATCCAAGAAAACGTTGAACAAACCTTCGACAAACCTTACAATCGTATTAAAAATTCGTTTCAATTTAGAAATAACATATGTAATTCATAGATCCAGAAAATACTTCAAGTCCATAAAATATTAGGCTTCAACAATGTATGTGCCAAACAAAGCCTTATATGCGGTGGGAGATATAAGTTCATGCACTTCAATAACTTTATGACTAATAAAATCAATATGGTATTGAAAACATAATCGATTATCAATAATTACACCCAGCCATCTTAATCGGTCCACCAGCTTGAAATTATATTTTCCTAATGAGACAAGAAAGGAATTTAAAAGCTGTTGCGAAAGATCAAGATTAAGTAAATTACTAGTTAAACAATTCAGGGAGGACCAATGTAGGAAGTGTTGAAGAACATTATTAATGTTCAAAGAAAAAGTATTGATCTCATATCGATTACCACCAAACAATAAGAAAACGTCGTCAGCAAATAGGAAGGATTTACAAAAAAAAGAGTATCAATTTGATTCGACAAAGGACAAAGGAAATCCAGTGATACTAAGGTGGCGGCCTTATTACTATTCAAAATAGTTCTAACATCATCAGTGTGATCAATTAATAGGGAAGTAGTGGTATGACCACGACGAAAAGCATACTGCCTTCATGATATTTTCAACGGCTTTAGACAATGCAGGAAGAATGGAAATGTGCCTTAAGTCAGCAAACTCACTAATTGTATTAGTTTTAGGAATATGTACAATACGCGCCGTTTTTCAAGAGGATGGCAATTTTGAAGTTAGCAGAATAGAATTTACATGATGAGTTAAAAAAGAAGAAATAAACGGAAAAAAAGTTCTAAGAAAGCGAATGGATATTTTATCAATACCAATCGATTTCGACTTAACTTTACATAGATTTATAAAAACTTCAGACTCATTAAAAGAAAAAGAGCCATCAGCAACATCAAATGAAACAAAATCGGTACTACTGTCGGCATGGTTTCCAACACTAGAAAAAAATTAATTCATACCACCAACATCCAGGGAACAAACACGTTATTTCAGTACCGCCAGTGACACCAGAACCCTTAAAAACTCTCCATACACCCGAGCAATCAAGACCAATAAAAAATCTAAAATAATATTTACTTCTCTCTTTGCGGATAACATTCTTAGCCCTATTACGGTATCTGCAAAAAATCTCCAATTTAAATCAGACCTATCTGAAATAAAAGCAGAAAAGGCCTGGTTCCTAATCGAGGATGCATTCTAAATTATCCTTGATTTCATCCAGTTGTGATTTTTACGTCGAATTCTTTTCCTAACATCAAGAACAAAGTTAAATATGGAATCAAGTAGCGAACTAAGAATAGGATTCTGAAAGGACGTAAAAAAGGACTTGAATCGAATTCAATACAATACAATAAATTATTCCATTCCAATCTATGGCGTTGTAATCTTTATATTCAACTAGCTACACCCTGTGTGCTTCGCCATCTGTGTCAAACTTGGATACTTTTATTGTTATATCAACTGACTCTTTTCAAAAAAAAATAAAAAAGGTACAAAACTTTTGCTGAAAAGTACCCATTTCACTTTATTTTAGGTTTTTTTTCAATCATTTTTCCATTTGGTACCCATATATTTTATGCTCCTTTCCAAAATCCCTTTAATTTCATACCCATATCATGGCGGTGTTTAAAAATAGAAAAAAATGTGCATCATAAGCACTATTTAAATGAGATAAAAGTACAAAGGTACAATTTTACTCCACATATTTTCGAATTTCGAAAAAGTAACCTTGCACACTCGAAACTTTTTCTAGAAGAAAAGATTACAGGAAAAAGCTTTCTTTTATGTTCAATATTTTGGGAGATTATGGCTGCAAAGATAAATACAAAAGTTTTTATAGTTTTACTCACTAAAAGTACAGATGTATATGGAAAGCTTACGAAACAAGTGTCGATGTGCATTAGTGTGTGTCTGTCAAAATTAAAATACACACGTTTATATGGAAACGATTATTTTGACGACATTACTGCTACACGGCTACACGACAATATGCAATTATAGTGCTGCCAATGCAATGAGAAATTATTAATATGTAAGAGCTTAAAAATACTTACTTTTATTTGAAAAGAAAAGAACAGAAACAATTATTATATTATATTATTAACTCATATATTAACAACAAAGAAGTTTTGCATAGATAAGTTGGCCTGTTTTTAAATATTTAAGTGAAATGAGGATATTTGTAACAAGTGTTTTTTTTATGAAACTTAAATGCTTTAAAGTGGCGCCACTGAAATATACGAAATACACATTTCTGTGGTGAGCAGTTGTTCATAGCTGACGTCTTCAAAATAATTAAGTAGCCGGCTGCAAGGGAACGAATGTAGTCGCTGCGCCACATAAGGATGTGGCGAATGTGTTTCATGCTTTAGGCGCTTCAACACTCCTATAAACAAAAATCTTGCAAAAGCAGAGTTGTAAAATAGTTAAGCTTCTTTTGTCATTTCCCTAACTATCCCTTTCCTCTAGTTCCAGCACAATGCATAAAATGTGTAGGGGTCATATCCTGAGTGCTAGTCCAAGATGAAAAAGATAGGGGATATCTAAAATATATATAACCAATACGTAACTAAATTCTTTTAGAAATGGTTTTTCCGATATGTATCTACTATTGATTTTAAGATATCCTGTTTATTTAATATTAAATAAACTTGCCTTTAGAAGACGTGCAAAATTACAACAGATGTAAGTTTACTTATTCTTTTCTTAAATATTTTTTCGTGGCTTTTTCACGAATTTGGTTGAAAGTTTACTGATGAGTTAGCTTAGCACCAGGGTGCACGGTAGTCTCGTGAGTAGTGCGCTAGTTTATCAGTTGGGGGTTCTAGGCTTGATTCCTAGCAGTGACTCTGGTTCGGTATCACTACACACGTGAAAAGTTTTTTTTCACAACGGTATCATAATGGGACCATAATAATTTGGATCGATGTGGGCTGGAATTTTTTGTTACCTTTACATCCAACAACCTGCCGACCTAGCTTACCACCACCTGAATGTACAGGATAGATTAACCATACAATAAACATAAATAAATAATTATATATATACACATGTATATACTTGTTGTATGTTTATTTTAG
The DNA here is from genome assembly GCA_963924685.1 of Dexiosoma caninum. Classification (NCBI taxonomy): domain Eukaryota; kingdom Metazoa; phylum Arthropoda; class Insecta; order Diptera; family Tachinidae; genus Dexiosoma; species Dexiosoma caninum. The sequence continues at coordinate 87,682,609 of OZ004728.1, read as the reverse complement.
TCTATACCTTATACCTTTAACCAAATTTTTGAAAAACCTAAAAAATTCCAAATGTTTATTCAAAATATATTTGAGAATTACCAAAATACAACACAATATAAACCTAGTAGTCTTTGCAAAAATTATTTTATACAATAAGTATTTTTTATTCGGTTTATGTACATCTACAATTTTTCTAAACTTTTTTAGAATTACTCAACATATTGGTTGACAATTAAGGCCGTGTCAGATACAAATTTGTCGCTTTGTGTGACGTTTTGAGCTTTAATAGAAAAGTGTATGACAAAATAAAAACTGACAACACTCACGCATTGTTTGTTTATCATAAAAAAGTGGCTGATAATTTTGCTATTTATTTTTTTATTATTTTACGATATATTTTACAATGTTCTTCTGTTTTAAAAGGAAAAGAATTGAAAGGAAGACACGAGTAAGGACATTATTCAAGCTGACTGTCAAAGCACGCAAAAAGTTCCGAGTTGTCGAATTTTTCATTTCACGCTGCGTTAAAAGTGTTTTATGTGGCATGTTTCGTATAAGTATGTACATGTCTTCTTAGATATCAAAGCGCATCTGTAACGCAACGCGAAGCAAAAGTTTTATCTGACATGGCCTTTATTGTATATAAAATGCAATGAAAAATTTATCTTTATACAACGCGTGTTAGAATGAATTACGATTATTTATATATGTCTATTTGGGGGAATCACAATGCCTGTTACTAAGTCATATTTTCATAATGTCTTAATATTTTAAAATAGTCTCAAGCATTGTTTTTTGGAAAAAAAACATAAAATAATAAAACTTTTCGAGCTAAGTTAATTGTTTTGTCATAAAATAATAGTAGACATCTGAATCGTACACTGAAACTCTTCTGTCGAGCCGGCGAATATATTTAGAAGAATAAAAATTTTTTAAAAAATTTTTCACATTTTTATACATTACATTACATTAAATTATTTTTATAAGAAGAAACAATCCTTATATGTAATGATATACAAGTGAGCAAATTTTGTTTGCGTAACTCATCAGGCTGGCAGCCACGTTTATCCACTAGGCGCCGTCCTACACATTATTCGGCTCATATCACTGGTAAATGTTTTTCATTTATACAAGATATAAAAACCATAGGCTAACTAGACACGACATATCAAAACTAAAACAGAGTTTGTATGACTAAAACGGAGATGTCGATTGGACAAATTTAAGGAAGTGATAGCAAATCTATAAATCATAGTGCTATCTCTTACATTTTGTCCAATTGTCAAATTTCGTTGTGGACATTTTTATTAATAATTCCATTTAAAAAGTTTAGATTAAATAAATATAAAGTTAAATGTTGAATTTCTTAATAATAAATATAATTTTTAAATAATCTTGTGGTGTAATTTTGTGTGTGTGTGTGTGTTTTTATAAGCATACACACTTAATTGAAAAAAAAGGTTTTTGTTTGCTGAAAAAATGTAAGTACTAAAATAAATATTATTATAACATTTTATATTTGTATTTTATATTATTGTAATTGACAGGAGTGGAAGCTGCATAATGGGATGCACGGGAGTGGATAAAGTGCATCGTTTCCCGAGAGATGCAAAAAGGTAAGTCTTTAAATTTTTCTTAAATACATAAGCAATATGTATGCATATGAAGTTTGGGCGTATCCAAAGTTTAGGGCACCCTCCCGGATCCACAAAAAAGTATTCCACCCTATACAAAATTAAAAAATAAGAGGAAGAAATAAAATAAAAAAGTGACCTTTAGTTTCCGAGTTATGTGCCTCCGAAGTTCCATTCCAAACTTGTGAATAAACGGTGTATTTTCCATCGAATATGGGCAATATGGGTATCATATTGAAAATATATTTCAGAATTTAGTAAAATTGTTAATAAATTCTGAAATTATTTATAAACATAAATTTCCAAACGTCGGCTTCGCTAACAAAACCTCTGCATGAAATTTTTTAAATTTGAAGCTTTTGTTAGCAAAGGCGGCAGTGCGATATGTAAATATATTTTTATATTTGGCAATGTATTATATAGCTGTAGTCCCTTGTAGAACAGCGAGCATTGCTTTGCATTTTTCATTGTCCGCTGAATACTAAAATCATCTTTATTCCTTCTGTGGTATGGTTTCGCTTTTCTAGTGACATTATATGCTCAATTATATATTGTAGCGTCTTTCCACTTTTATATATTTGTGGTCATATGGAAGAGTAGCTAAAGTCGACAGAAGCGATATTGCAAAATATAAAATGTCGACTTAAGATATTATTCCAAATGAACAGATAATTATTTGTTGTTTGGTTTACCTTCCCTATATGCTTCGTCATAACAGATGACATTAGCACTAACGCAATGCAGCATATAGGCTAAGTGATAATTTTTTTTCTATTTTCATATACTACTATTGCCGCTGAACGTGCCGAGAATTGAAATAATCTACAATCACTGGGTTGACCCTGGTAGGAATTACATCACTTCCTGAAGGATGAGCACAGGTAAGTCTTTTTTGTTTGTTAAAATCATATTATTGTAAAAAAACTTATAATTTTTTTTTATATATTTTCAGACAGTGCCAATTTGTTCATCCAGAAATGTAAAAGCTACCACAAAAATTCAAAATTCAATTAAATAAAAAATGTGTAAATTTAATTTTTTATTTGTAAATTTTATTCAAAAATAATTTAAGTGAAATAAAAAAAAAATTTCCACATAATATTGTATTATTCTTTTGTATGTGTTTTCATTAGTTGCTTCACATTATGGTATGTTGTAATTGCGAGAGATATTTATGACGTGTTACATTGCAATTTATTTGAATACAAAGCAAATCAATTACAAATGAACTTTTGTTGTTTCTAAGCGATAAAAGCCTTTCTCATCAATCCGTTAGGTAAATCGTCGGTGACCGGAGGGAAGTTTAAAGTCATGTTTCTTGGGATGTGAAGATAGAGTTTTACCATTCTTAAAGGCTTGTTCACAACAGCGACAAATTTATATGAAAGTAGTGTTTTTATGTATTTCCAGGTAGTGCTAAATGAACGAAAAAAATAACATTATATTTTCATAACAAATTAATTATGTATATAAAATATGCATAACAAAAAGTTAGTAAATGTACGATGAGTAAAAAACAGTTTCAATATTTAAAAACATTAACTATAACATAATTTATTTACGTTTATTGTATAAAAACAATGGTATTGTTTTTAAAGAATTAGAAGTCTGGAAATTCACTTTTAACTAAGGTCACACTTATGACCAGTCCATTGATTTAAAAAACGAAACTGCATATATCATTGCTTATTCTTTTGCATGCTTTTACTTTTTTTTACCATAACAGAAATAATTCAAATAAATTATCTAGTACAGCACTTACCCTTTGTAAGGCTTGAAATGTTTTAACCGCATAAGTACATCCCGGTTACTCACAACGATGAACTTCCTGGCTATGTATCAACTGAACATGTTGATTAAGGTCGGATTCATAGGAACACATAGGTAATCGCATTCCATACACTTTAGATGACGATAACAAACATGCGTGGCTAAATCACTGGCAGAAGAACAAGTCATCACACATGCTCCATTTGAAGCAATATACGTGCTTTATCATGTGTGACCTTAAAAACTTTTCCGAAGCAAAGTATTTAAAATACTGAGCGCATTGATATTTTTGTGCTGAAAATTAAAAATTTGCCAAGCAATAAATGATGGAAAAAATCAGTAAATTGTTTACTTAGATTGTTCTACTTACTATTATTATCTGGTTGAGATGATCAAATAGCGTAATCTTTGTCCTTAATAATTAACTGCAAAGAAAACAGGCCACTTGTTTTTTTTCGAATGTATGCGTATGTGTTCTATTAGATTTTTTTTTTGCAAAAAATCCAATTACATTATTTTATATCATTCGTCTTGAAATTCTACAATTGATACAAAAGATTGCTCACAGTTCGGTGCAGTTAGAGACCAAATCAAGTATTTTGTCAAATTCTCTTGCTGGAGCATTACATCGTGGAATTTAGGCACTGGTATTCCCGTCATTTGATGGTGTGTGGAATAATTTGTAGGTGGTGCTGAATATAGTAAACTCATTCCAAGCGGTAAGCTTTGAGGACCAAAACCGGCTCCAAATGCTGAGCCGTACATCATATTCTGATGCAATTTCCTTTTAATATATTTTCACATTCAATGAAAGGCGTCCATTTGATTTGCTGCACTGATGCCTGTAAAGAAAATGTGTGATATTGTGAAAAATAGGTTGTTGGAAATCACTTTATATATTTAAATAAGGTACTTACCAATTGCTTAAAAGATAAACCACATTTTCTTGCTAAAATATCAAGTTAATTCACCATAATTAAATAAAGTTTACAAAAATTGTGCTTTTTGCAACAATTTTGTCAACCAAAAATTCTAATAATTTTTTGAACAGATGTTCAACACAGCAATCTATATTTGTTGCTTCTTATACATTGAATTCCCCATTCCTGTTCATAACTTTCGGTTTGGTCCAACAGCTGATACGGGGCTTTTACAACTGTCACTTTTGAGAACTCTGTTTAGACCTCTGTGATAAAAACTTGCAATGAACAAATAATAATAGTTAAGAATTTTATTTAATGATTTAGTTAAAAATTATTTGGGTTTTCTTTATTGACATGTTCCATCGTGTGGATCGAAAAATGGCACATTGAAAGAAACACATGTGCAAGACAATGTTCCTCCGTCTGTAGCTTGCATAAAGGTTCAAGGAGACGTGAGATAACCATAAGAGATAACATGGCACCTTGTAGGCAAATTCGGTGAAGTGAATGGTTTTTGGTGGGCATAATTTTTCAGCCAGCTACAACCCCGCATTAGCAGGGTGGCGATGAGAGGGTGGCGATAACACGATGGATGGTTGCCTGCACGTTGAGTACACAACAAAAAAACAGACCTGGGTTCAACCCCAGTTTTAGACAAAAAAATTTTAAAATAAAAATAAACACCTCGTATTTTTCTTATGTGCATTAGTGTGGCTTTGTGTGTCAGTTGTTGCCGGAAGGTTTCAGTGGCGAAGGCATAGTCACTTAACAATATCGGCTTCAGCTGATAGCAATCCACAATCACATCACAACGCCCTCCTTCGCCGGTATTCTGTAGCACCGGCGAAGTAAAATAATAATAAAAATGGCTACTAAACCGAAGCTTCAGCACTGCTACGAGTATAAAAACAAAAGAACGTGCGAAAGCAGAGCTGCAAAATAATTAATTAAGCTTCACCTCTTGTCGTTTCTCCTACTATCCCTTTCCTATAGTTCCCAGCACAATGCTTCGCATGTGTAGGAGTCATCTCCTAATTGCTGGTCCTAGATAAAAAAAAATACATATACTCGTACACATACGAAAACGTAGGGTCTGTGATTCTTTTTTTTGCAGAGCGTTTTTAGTGTTTAGTTGGCCATCGTCGTACAGTAAAATACTAACGCACACAAAGCCATGTATCAGTTATCAGGAATTAATTTATTTTAGAGAAGTGTTATTCCCCTTAATTTAAAAAAAGCATGTAACAAACACAGTTCAGTGTTCCAATCAAAAATTTTAAACGATTATCTTGTGGAATTTCTCAAAAAGAAATTTCGTTAAGGTAGAGTGTTCCTGAATACTGAACTGTATTTTTGCAAATTTGCAAAAAAATTTTTGCAAAAATTGTGTTGCGGGAATAACACTTCTTAAAAATGAATTGATTCTTGATAACTGAAGGTCTTTTTTTATGAAATGTCCAAAAGAAAATACTGAAATTATAAAAATAAAAGTAATAAGCGTTGTTTCTTGAAATTTGTTGTTACAAATTGTTTGCTAAGAGCACTTAAGATCTCTTCCAAAAACACAAGAATTGTAGAAGCAAAACAAGCATGTGCAGACTGGCTCTAACATACCTTATGGCACTTTCTCTTTTGCATTTAATATTTATAAGGTAAAAGAAAGAAACAACACGTATTAAAAAATACACTTTTCTGTTAAATAGACAGTTGCAAAAATATAGCCATCTATATATTTTACAAAAAACCGTTAAGAAGAAAACAAAGTTGAAAGAATGAAAGTTTAAAAAAGTTTCTGTTTTTTATTGATATAGATGTCAATTATGATTAATAATGTTTTGACGTTTTGGTATTATTCATTATAGCTGAACTCTTTACAAATGGTAAATATGTATTTGTATGACAATATATTTGTACTGCTTTCTAAATTTAATAAATTCAAAAAAGGAAGTGTCGTAATGACCTAAACATATGCTTATCACAATTACTTGGAGAAAATTACTGTTTTTGGGAAATAATTTAATTTACAGGCAAAGCATTATGGAATCTACTTCTCGAGACACCCAAATGGCGTTATTGGCTTTGAAAAAACAAGACGGAAATGTTGAAAAATGGCAAATCGGATGTACCCTAACAGACTGCAATGCTGAAAAAAAATTAGATTCATCCAGCTCATTTTCTGAGGATGTTGAAGGTTTTGTTACAGATACTACATACATTCCGCTCAATATCTTCAGTAACATTGATTCGCAATCAGATGGCTGTGAATCTAACAGAACGGATGTCGAAACTCCGTTAATATTAACACCGATAATTTCAACCAGTGATGCTACAATCACCGATGTTGAAGCTCCGATGATGTTAATGAGTCCATTAAAAACTGGTGTAAAACGTAAAAAAAATGAAAACAATTGTATGAGGTCTATAAACAAGAAATTTAGAAATAATGAAAAAGAATATATAATGAGATCTATGGGTAAAAATGCTCGAAAAGAGAAAAAAATGGATCCTCCGTGTACAGAGAAGTGCAAGTTAAAGTGTTTCAAAAAATTTACGGAGGAGGAACGGATGGCATTTTTTCATACATACTGGGATTTGGGTACCATACAAAAACAGCGAATATTTATTCAGAATAGTATGGAAATAATTCAGCCTGTATATCGGTATGTTCGTGAAGGTGGTACGAGAAAGAAAAGAGAAAATAATAATGCCTTCTTTTTCTATCGTAATGGTGAAAAGTTTCGTGTATGTAAATTGTTTTATAGAAGTACGTTAAACATTTCTGATCGAACCATAAGAACTGTGCAAGAAAAACGAAAAAAGTTGGCAAATATTTTACTGGAAAAAGATCTCCGTGGAAGACATGGAAAACAAAAGAAAATTGATGCAGTTTTAATGCAAGGTGTAAAAAACTTTATTGATAAAATCCCAAAAATCGAAAGTCACTACAGTCGTGCGAACAGCAGTGAGCTTTTCATTGATGGTAGCAAAACAATTGCTGATATTCACCGAGACTACATAGCAGATTGTAAAGCTAAAAATGTTCCGTTTGTAAACTATGTAATGTTTTATCGAATATTTAAGCAAGATTATAATATTTCATTCTTCACTGCAAAAAAATACTTCTGTGAAACGTGCTGTGCTTACGATAATGCCGAAGGCGAAGAAAAAACTAAGCAAGAAAAATATTATAATCAGCATATCGTGGAGAACGAATTATCCAGAAAGGAAAAGAAGTATGATAAAGAGGAGGTAAATGCTACTGTGGTAGTGTATGATTTGCAAGCCGTTATGCAAATTCCCAACGGCGCTGTTTCTGTGTTTTATTATAAATCTAAATTAAATGTATTTAATTTTACAATCTACGATCTGAAAAGTGATGAATGTGAATGTTTTATTTGGGACGAATCCAATGGGCATTGTGGTGTTAACGAATTGGGTTCATGCGTTCTTAGGTTTTTAAATAAAAGAGCTATTTCAGGGGAAGAAGATTTCATTTTTTATTCTGATAATTGTGCTGGTCAGCAAAAAAACAAGTTCATGGTAGCTCTCTACATCTACGCCATATCTCATCTCAACATAAAAAGCATAACCCATAAGTACATACTGAAAAGCCACATACAAAATGAGGGAGACTCCGCCTACTCTTTAATAGAACGTGAAGTAAAGCGACAACTGAAGGCTGGTCCAATGTACACGACAGATGCATTCATAAATGCTGTTCGAGTCGCTAAAAAAAATACAAAGCCATTTACTGTCACTGAAATGTGCTTTGAAAATTTCTTTGATATAAAGGCGTTAGTTACAGAAATGGGACTCCAAAATATGGCACAAATAAATATACCCACTGTGGCCGCTCTACGATTTGAGCGTGATTCGCCAAACACTGTTCTGTTCAAATCGTCTTACAACGATAACAAGTTTAGGACGGCAAATAATATCACTAAGAAGAAGCAAACCAAGGATATTACACTGAGACGAGTATATTATACAAAACCTAAGATAGCGGACAACAAAAAAAGAGATCTGTTGGAATTAATGCAAAAAAGTCACATACCTAAGTATTATAAAAATTTTTATGAGCAACTGTAATTGATATTCTATTATTTTTATCTATATTGATATTTTATCTTTTTACCCGAAAAAATTGTTTAACTTCCAATAAAATATGCAACGAATGCATCAATTGTTATTTGTAACCCATGTACACATTTCTCTTTTATAATGTTTTGCTATGCAGATGAAGATATGAAGTCACAAGTAGAAATTAACAGAAACACATTTAAACATAGAAACAAAACAATATAGAATACTATCGCACTCTGTCAGAACAGGGGGCATTAGCATATATTTCAGGGAGCAATGGAAAATTGAGTACGAGTAGCGGATAGGTACATACATGGCGAGAGATGAAGGAATATCATTTATGGCTATAGCGCTATATAGGTCTCCGAGTAGTTCTAAGACGGAATTCTGTGAAATTCTGCAGCAATTTTTGGAGAAGTTGTATGAGAGCAACGGGGACATAGTAATTGCTGGTGATTTTGATATATAATGATAGTGGAGGAAAATTATGGAGGAGTTAAATCAGAATCGCACAACATTCAAGTTCTCTGAAAGACTATGTTATAAAGTATAATGCGATAATAAATTGTAGAACTAATGGACAATATGATCACGAATCAAGAGACATTATTATAACAAGAGGAGGAAATGCACTAATGCGGTATGAACAAATAGAAGTTTTTATGTATAATAAACGTAATTTTAACACTGAATTGGGTGCGAAGTTGAATTACAGTGAGATTTTTAGTATGGATGAATTAATTAATATCAATATATACGAGTATAGAGGAAACAATAGCAAAGATTTTAACAAGGAGGAATATAAATAGGAAAACGGAAAATAAGTCGTTTAATTTTGAACTCAGATGTGTGAAATTAGAAAAAAATTTACGCATATTTTCCCGATTGTCCATTAGTAGACTAACGGACGTCTGCATTGGCCACTGGTCCATCGGCACGCATGTTGAGAGGATGGGCATTCCGTTCAATGCCCGGTTTAGAGCCTGTGAAAAGGATTAGGAGAGGGAAACTGTTGTACACTTTCTCTTTGAGTGCCCCGGTCTGGCTAGATCGAGGCTGAGAGCGCCTTGGAGCGCCTTTCTTTGACAACTTAGGGCTGTGCTCTCGGTTGGATCTGTGGCTGTAACGTCCTCTGGTTTCTACGGCTCTTACGGTGCTACTTGTGTCGACCCGTCTTGGTCGACAGCCCTCTAACCTAACCTAACGCATATTAGAGGCAGTAACTGTGAATGATGATACAGCATTGGCAATATTAATATATAAGGACTATAAGGAATAAGTATAAAGTAAAGATAGAGAAATAAAGAAATAACGCAATATCAATTTCAAATAGCCAGAAAGCAATGTGGAGAGTTCTAAAAGACGCAGTGTTAATACAACAAAGGAATGTGATAAAGACTGGTATATGGACAAATAGAAGTCAGTAATAAGTTTGAGATAAAAGAAAACTTTAACAAATACTTCGTTGTTAGCATTAAAGAAATAAAAAATTCTGTAGAGAATGTTCGGTATGACAACCAAATAGATCATAAATTTCAGTTTCGTGCAAGAAATATGGTGGAATTAAAAAATAAGATAACTTTAAGTATTAACAAGAAACAAGAAGATAACGTTAGAGTTTCACAGGGATCGATGTTGGGAACACTTTTATTTATTATGTACATAAATGATATTAAGAAAATATTACCGAAGTCAGAAATAATGTTATATTCTGATCATACGGAGAAACAATTTTTTTTTAATTTTTACAAATTTGTTTTTGTTATTCTTTTTGTTTACTTACTTTGAAGGTGGCGATGGTCGAAGTAGGCTGCACTATAAAACGAAAAATTTTTCCTGGGTTCAACCCCAGTTTTATACTCATAACATTTTTCACATTTTTCTGTTGTGCATTTGTGAGGGTTTGTGTCAGTTGTTGTCGGAAGGTTTCAGTGGCGAAGGCATAGTCACTGGTCACTGAACAGTAACGGCTTCAGCTGTATCCAATCCACAGGCACATCAGAAGGCCCCCCTTCGTCGGTATTGTGTAGCATCGGCGAAGTAAAATAATTACTGAAAATAGCTACTAAGCTAAGACGTTACAACACTGCTATAAAAACAAATAACGTGCAAAAAGCAGTGTTGTATGATAGTGAAGCTTCACCTCCTATCATTTCTCCTACTATCCCTTTCCTCTAGTTCCAGCACAATGCACCGCATGTTTAGGGGTCATCTCCTGAGTGATGGTCAAAGATAAAAAAAAATAAAATTATACACTTTCGGTTGCCGATAATTTGAGATCTGAACTCTAAATATACAGGGTGTCTGGTGGCAAATTTATATTTTTAAATAAGATTATTTCAAAAAGTAATAAACGGTGCGAAGGGCTGGAATTATCGATTGTACGGATTTGTCAGTAGTCGCAGTGGTCGAGTGAGTTTCGGGCGTTCGCTGTGGAGACATTTTTGATTCTTACGTAATTGCTCGTCGACAAAGTTCGGTTTTCGGCGAATAAGTGATGGACCGAGTGTAAATTTAATTTGTTCATGGGGGCAGAGATTCCGCGCAACTGCTTCGGCTATGAATGCCCTACGGTCAGGGCTCAGTCGATCCGAAGCCATTGAACTGTTTAAAAGCAGTTTACGTGAAAATCCACGACTTACAATACGGAAAAGAGCAGCCTCACTGGGACTTTCAAGAGCGATTATTTAGGAAATTTTAAAAAAGGATCTGTAGGATCTGGATGTCATATTCTTTCAAAAAATAAAATCCGCATTTCCATTCTATCGTTCAATGCTCTCAATAAAGCTTTGTGTCAATTATTATGTTTTTCATTTAAGTTTTAAAATATAAATCTGCTATCAAGAAATTGGATCCATATACATACATATATTATCTAATAGTGAATGAATGAATAATATTGATATATGAATGTAGCATTAATAATAGTCTGGTAAGTTAACAGTTTCTTTTAACTATTCTTAGATGTCAGCTTTGTAATAAGTCATTTACTTCAGTAAATGGCCTGCGAGCCCACAACTTAAATTATCATGCCCGAAGTGAAGATCTAATTTACCCTTGTGATGTTTGTCCGAAAAAATTTGCCCGTCAAAACTTGTTAGAATTTCATAAAACGTCACATATACCAAAGGATCAATGGAAATATATTTGTAAAATATGTCCAGAAAAAAGGTGAGATTTTTCAAACATATGTATGTACATATGTATATATATATTGAAATAAAAATATGTATATGGGATTTCTTTTGTAGGTTTGCAAGCAATTACTTATTAAATGTTCACACTAGTATGAGACATAAGAGGGAAATCAACATTTGTCCAGTGTGTGCTAAAAAAATCAAAGATAAAAAATCCTATGAGAAACATGTCCGCTTACACTATGAAGACAGTGGGCCCCGTCTTAAATGCCCTTATCCCAATTGCGATAGTTGGCTCAAAGACGAAGACAATTTAAAACAACACTTAACAAGGCACAATCCAGAAGGAAAAATTTACAAATGTGATGAATGCGATAAGGAATGTAAAAATCGCCGAGCTTTAACAAATCATAAGCGATATGCTCATACAAACAAAATTTTTCAATGCGATCAGTGTGATAAAACATTTAAGAAAGCTATTTCTTTAAGGGTATGTATGTGTACTAGTAAATACATACATATGTACGAGTATGTCGCATTTGTGTAATAATAGTGCTTTAGAGATTTCTTTTACATGCAGTCCAGTAAAATATGGTATCATTTGGCAGACTGTTTTACAATTACAGGATCTTCTTTGAAGTTATACAAATAACATTTTTGCCTACAAAGTATATATGAATGTATGTATATATCGGGTGCTTTTTTTTCTAGCTGCATGTGAACTTTCGATATCGATAACTATGGTTTGACAACTGAGAATGTCAAACTGTGTTGACATTTCACTTCAGGAAAGTTTTTTCAAGTCATCATGACTCGTATTTAATTTGATTTACTTTGATATTTGTAATAACTGTAGTTCGAATAAATTCTAAATATTCTGAATATTCAAAACGCATGTGTGCGGCGAAAAATGTTAGTTAGCTTTTCAGAAAGGACAAAATGACTATCAATATCATTGCCTTCCGATGGAAGGCTAATAAACCAAACAAATTTGAATAAGGAAAGACAGTTAAAAAGTTTTAAAAAGCTAATTTCGTTCTCAACTGTACTGAAATCAGAAGCTTTGACCTTTGGGAATATATGAAGTATGACCTTTATTAAAAACATAAAAAAGAACAAAGCTGGCAACCTTTGTTAATAATATATCGACAGTAACAATTATTCTCGTATGGATTTTCCTATATAATCTACGTATTCTACTCAACTGGTGTTGGAGAATAAGTGTTCTTTTTTCCCTTATTCTAATCAAAAAAGTAATTTCTTCACAATATTGTGATAAATTGACTGTGAACATGAACACCATATTTAAAAAAACCCATGAAATTATCTACCAGATAATTATAAAAAAATGTCATTCCAACAACATTTCTGTTTAGTATTATAAGTTTAAGTTCTCAGGCAGCTAAAAGAACAGCCGATATGTAACATACATTTACATTTTAATTCGACCTTCAAACAACAGAAACATGAAATTTTTTCTAATTTTTATTTATTTAAATATTCTAATTATATTATTAATTGACCTTTTTTATTATATATTTTGATATATATTTATTAAGCCTGAGGTCTTTTTTTTATTTTATTTTGTTTTTATTATTCAATAATAAAAATAAATAAAAAAATAATAAAAATAATAATAAAAATAATAAAAAAAAGAATAATAAAAACAAAATAAAATAAAAAAAAGACCTCAGGCTTAATAAATATATATCAAAAAATATTTAAATATTCTTTTAGACGTATTTTTATGAGAAATAATTTGATTACTCACAAAATTCAAACCATTTTAATGCCAAGAATAGTAGAATTTTTAATCAATATTCCAAGTGCGATATACATACATACATATATGTATATAAGATTGTTTTTGTTTGTTTGTTTGTTATTATATTGCTTTTTCTATTAAAGGAACATTTGACTCAACATACCGGCGAAACTTTATATAAATGTCCCTTTTGTACGAGAACTTTTAATTCGAATGCAAATATGCATTCGCATAAAAAGAAACAACATCCTATTGAATGGGAAGAGTGGCGTAAAAACAAACGTGGCAGTGCCCAAAAATTAATAAACAGCAATAATCCTTTAGATCGAATTAATGAATCCTCAACAGAGTTGAATGATGCATTACATATGTTTAAGTAAAATGTAGACTGTTCCAAATCTTAATTTTTAGAACATAGATCCATATACATACATATACTGCGCGTCATCAGGATGGCGCCTCCCTCTCACTGGCCTTTAATGTTCAATATTATATCAATTAATTGATATATAGATTTAAAGTTTTAATCCAGTAAGCTCTTATCAATTTTCTTTAGAATACAACAACAATGACTGTTGTAACATTCAAGAGAATATTTTAATTATTTTTTTTAGAAAAACTATATTAAAAAACGTATCGAAAAATGGCTCAACAGGATAGCGCCATCTCCGATAATTAATTAATTTGTATGTATTTAATGATTTCCAAACCAAAATAAAAATTAAGAATTTGCGTGCAATAGAAAAATTAAAAAGAAAACAAAAACAATTGATCGAATGAGGGGTGGAAACCGGAGTGTTACTTTCTATTGCGATGCTGCGATTAGATGCCGATTTGGTACTCTCTATTACTTTCACAAAACCTCTCGCAAAATTTTTTGAAAAACTGTGACAGAAGTGTCAAAGTATATAAAAAAAGGAAAATTAAGAAAAAGTATAGTGTAACAGTTTTTGATTGAAAATAAAATAATTTCAACATAAATATGCCAGTAGACGAAGTTGCTGAAACGGATAATCTGAATGAAATCTTGTTGGCTGTTCAAAGCAATGATACCAACAATGATCAAATAACTGTAGCAAGAAAACGAAATCGAAAAGAGTTTGATTTTGAGTTCATAATATTTAATTAGAAAAATATGGACTTACATAAATATTAAATAATTCTTCTAGTTTTTTTACCACTTTTTATATTAATAACACTAATTATTTAAGCTTAAGCTTTTGTTTATAAACAAAAACCAATTTTCCTGAAGAAGCTACACAAAGGAGTAGCGAAATATCGAATCGGAATAAATATTAAATATATTAAAAAGATCTTAAGCTTAAATAATTAGTGTTATTATTAAGTAATTCTTGTAAATTTTAATTATAATTTTTTAACTAATAATGGCACTTCATTGGCATAGCAATTTCAATCTATTGACTGTTAAAACACGCTAAAAGATAAAATATTAACAATATAATAAAGTTTTGAAAAAAAATGTATCAAAATTATTGCAAAAAAACTATTAAAAGCAAATTCGAAAGTGGTTGACAAAACGACTAGAGCAAACACATCATATCTTAATGGTTTTCAACTCGGTTTTGTGTTTTTCATTACACATACGTGAATAGACTTATAATCTACACTTAAAACTTATTGCCTTTTCTATGATGTCGAAAGAATTCTCTCTTTCGTACATTTTCAATTAAAATTTTGTAAAATGGTCTTTTAACTGTAATTACACAAAAAAGAATTATTTCGATATCTTGGAGCAGGCAGTTAATCTGTTCATGTCAATAATAATAAATTCAGTATAAAATGCAATAAATTAGAAATATCACATTGTTGTTTTTTCTATATCTAATTCTATAATTCTCTTTTAATTCTAATTTTTCTAACTGCAACTATTGTTTTCAAAGCTTGTATTCCTTTTCAAATTAAATTTTTCTTTACGATGTGCAAGTTCTTGTTCTTTGACTTCGAACGTTTTGCGATGATCCTGTAAACCATTGCTGAAATTATTTCCGTCATATCCTTATTTGCTAACGTATTATTGCTACCATTATCAATGATTGTGCCAAATCATATCGCTGTTGGTATGCCGTTAACGGATTCTTCCATATGGACAAGATTTACAACTTGGTGTTCCATGGGAGAAAGCGGTCAAAACTGAGAGATCACCATCTCTGCTTGAAATGCTTAATTTATTTTTACGCATTTTCAACTTGGTGTGATTTTCTAAATCAGACCAAACCTATATGCAACATACATACATACATATTTTTTTTTTTTTTTTTTTGACTTGGACCGGCACTCAGGTGATGACCCCTACACATGCGATGCATTGTGCTGGAACTAGGAAATTAGGTTATGGGAAGGAGGATGGAGGGAGTAGTGTTTATTGACATTTGATTTAAATCTTCCCATGCTAAAAGTGACAGGAAACACCTCTGCGGGTAGTCTATTCCACATACGTGCCGTTCGGCCAAAAAACGAATTTTCCCTGTAATGCGTAGTGCGAGTCGCCCTCAAATCGACCACAAATGGATGCGCTCTTAATGATGATCGCGTCGTGCGCGCGAATAACCGGGATTCGGGAACAAGTTCCCTGATTTCATTAGAACACATCCCGTTATAGTAACGATAGAACAACGAAACGCACCCCACGTTGCGACGATGCTCAATAGAGTTGGCTACCCTACTGTCTCCTATGAGTTCCTTCGCCCTTTCTTGTACACGGTCGAGTAACTTCAAAATAGTCTTTGAAGCACCGGCCCACACATGAGAGTTGTATTCCATTTTCGGTCGGATGTAGGCGGTATAAATAGTGAGGAGATCAGATGGGGTGAAGTATGTCTTACACCGCCTTAAAAAGCCTAGGCACTTGAATGCTTCCTTTGAGACCTGAAAAATGTGCTCAGTCCATCGGACAACACACTGAATTTTCATGCCAAGAACATCAAGAGCTTCTGATTCCTCAATGTTTATGCCACCCATTTTTACAGATGAGACAGCGTGATCGTGCATACGGCGGTGTGTTAGCATGCAGCCTTGGGTCTTTTGGGAATTGAAATCGACCCTGTTCGCGTGACCCCATTCCAATATTCTCGTGAAGTCACCTGTTAGCGAATCATTCATATTCTGCCGCGTCGCCGCGATCATAGTTGATGTCGGCCTACGATCAAATGAATATGAATGGTAGATACTGCTGTCATCTGCGAAAGAGTGGATAGGGTTTGAGGTATGACATAGGAGGTCATTAAAAAAAATAAGAAATAGGGTAGGAGAAAGAATAGAGCCTTGTGGTACCCCTGAATTGATCTTGAACTCGTTAGATGAGATCCCGTCTATAACAACTCTTATAGCGCGATCCCTGAGAAAGCTCGATATAAATCGAGAGAAGATATCGCCGACACCAAAAGCAATAAGTTTGGACAAGAGTGCTCCATGCCACACTCTGTCAAATGCTTTTGAAATATCTAGAGCCACTACTTTACTTTCGCCAAAATGGTGGATGGATCGACACCATTTTTCCGAGAGGAAGGCTAATAAATCACCTGTGGAACGTCCTCCACGGAAGCCATATTGCCGGTCGTTAAGTAAGCTATTGGACTCTAGATATTTCATAAGATGGAAATTTAGCATACTCTCCATTACTTTAGAAATGGTAGAGCATATTGCGATTGGGCGATAATTTTCAGGGTTGCTTGCCTCTCCCTTCTTGGGGATCGGCGTAACATTTGCAACTTTCCAGCACGACGGAAATTCGCCTGCATGATATAGGGTGCTGAAAAGGATTGCCAGAGGACGCGATAACGTCGAAGAGCACTGCTTCAAGACCAGTGCCGGAATTCCATCCGGGCCAGGAGACTTATTTATGTTGAGGTCCGATAAAACCCTTTTAACTGCACGAGCCCGAAAGTATATCTTTGGCATAGTTACGGATACACGCTCGGATGCGGGCAGTGGTTGATTGCTTTCCGGCAGGTGAGAATTGCCTGCAAACATTTCAGCAAGGAGGTTAGCCTTTTCAACCGGGTCAGTGAATATTTGATCAGCCTTTAAAAGAGACGGAATAGAAGAACTAGCATTTCCCTTAACTCTTTTAACGAATGACCAAAAGCTTTTACTTCCCCGTGGGGCAGTAAGAACTTTAGTGCGAAGACTCTGCTCGTACAAAGCTTTGGCACACGAAGTTCTCGCCCTTTTGCGCATCATATCAGTATCTGCGTTTTTATTATTCCGCCAGACACAAAACGCTTCCTCTCTGGATCTGACTGCAAGTCTGCACGTCTGATTAAACCAAGACTTTGGTCTAGGCCTAATCGTTATTTGCTTTGATGGTATGAACGTTTTCATACCTAGCATTATTATATTTTGGACCATTTTAGCCATGGCATTGACATCATTGTCGAGGAAGCAGAGCCTCCAATTGAAATGCCAAAAGAAATCGTTGAGCTCAGCCCAACGTGCCTTTTCGTAAATATATTTCAAACGTTTCATAGCTGGCGGTGAAACGCCTCGAAGTTCCGCAAACGAAAAGAAGGCAGAAATGGTGCAATGATCCGAATTACCGAGAGGTGCGCTAATGTTCATTTCATACTTTTCAGGGTGTGAAGTGAGAAAAAGGTCGAGGGTGTTGTGTTGGTGCCCGTCAACACATGAAATATGTGTTGGTTCATTCACTAATTGCGCAAGGTGATTGTGCGCTGCGAATAGCTCAGCATATTGGCCTTCTGGAGTTGTATTGCTCGAATGGCGGAGCCACGATAAATTATGGACATTGAAATCGCCAGCAATAACGATTTCACTGTTCGGGTAATTTTCGAGGATCCCCGATATATTGTCGGAAAGGACATCGAAGTTCTGTATAGTTTTCTCCCTTTCCGTGTTTGGGCTTCTGTAAAGAAACCCGAAGTGCAGAAGATGTGCCCTGATTTTGAATTTAACCCAAAGACAGCTAAATTCCGGATCATGCGTGTCTAAAGATTGCTGGCCCTGGTACACAACTTCATTGCGTATATAAATTGCAAGGCCCCTGTGTAGATAGAAAAGAGATAGGAGGTGATACACAGGTATGTGAAAATCCTGTGGGTCAGCATCCTCAGACACCTGGGTTTCACTTAAGGCGAAAACATCCGGCCGATAGAGACAAACGTGAGCATAGACAGAGAAGAAATTTGCCCTTAGACCACGTATGTTGCAGAAGTCAATTCTAAATCGGCCTGTCATGATTAACGCGAGAAAACCTAAATAAAATGTCTATCTTTTGTATTGTAGTTGCCACTGAGCTAATCGCTGCTTGAACGACTGCCGGTGATCAGTGTTACTCCTTCATCACCAAACAGTCTAGCAGTAATCAACACCAATGGCACCAACAATGCAAAAGATTTAGTCGGGTATGGTATTAATTAGGGAATTAGCTCAATGACACGAAAAAAGGCCACGAAAGACCTCATCCGGTCACCGTGACCCGAAGTGACAGCACTGGTTGGTAGTGTCAGCACTGATTTTTATTTCTCGCCCGTCACTGGTATAGCGGTTTTTTTTTCTCCTCAGTTATTCCGCCGTTTAATTTGCTATAGTTTCTTGTATTTTATTTGTTGTATTAAAGTTTATTGTTTTTTTATTTGTTAATGTAAGTTGATCAAATTTGTTTTTTTTTTTTTTTTTTAAGTTTATTTTGTTTCGTTTTTTGTCACTAAGTTGTTTGATTTTTATTTTTTATTTATTTTAAATTTTCTTTTCCATTTGTATTTTTCTTTTTTTAATTTATTTCGTTCTAACTGTTTTAATTAAATTGAAGACGGAACAGCGGACCAAAAGAAGATAAGTGTATACCGGTCGAACTAATAAACACTACTGCATACATATGTAATATACATATACATACATATGTAATATTAGTGTCGCATTTCATATTAACAATAGCATACTACATTACTTTTTTCCAACCAGCTATGTACATATATCCCTTACAGGAGGCTCATTAGAATTTAGGTCGCCTATCAATTTTGTCAATTTGCGCCTTGTTTGGCATTTGCCTGCATTTGACTGCAGCTGTCCCTTGGGCAAGTCGCTATGTTGCACCATGAAATCCACTAAAATTTCAAACTACCGCTGTTTTGTTTGCAATTTCTTTGCTTTTTCCCTAAATATTACAATTTAAATATGAAATATAAATATTTTTTTCAACGTGCACACATGTTCACATTTACCTATCGCAAGACATTTGCGCTTATCGAACGATTTTGATAGACGCTTTCGCATTACAGAGTGCCTTGACTGGCGAAAGAGAAAATAATAGATGTGGAAGACAAATGCGCAAACGGATTAGTGAGTACCAATCGTTCGATTTCGTACCATTTTTCTTTCGCGTCGCAATAGACAGTAACCCTCCTGATGACGGGCAGTGAATGTATGTAAGTACTGTGGCTCACAGCTTATTTGATGCAGTTACCGCCTACTCAGAAAGACTTTTAATGCACTGCATTATTTAAGCTGTGAGGGTATTTTGATGAGAGCACATCCTGATTGTGTAAGGCGTTGGCGTAACCCAAGGTTTTTATATTTTTACGGTATCGTGTAAAAAAGCCGCGCGGTTATACTTTTGTAATAGAATTATTATCACACAGTATTTCAAAATTTTTAAAAATTAAACACCACTGTTAAAAATTACAAACAAAATACAGCTGTTTGACAAGGTAATAAAAACAATAAATTGAAATTTAGTTTTTGGAAGAAATACAAATAAATACATAAAATCTTACAGACATATTCATAATAAATTCTCATTTTACGTTTAAAGAGTACAAAAGTTATAGACTTTTTATCTTTTTAATCAGTTTTTAAAAGTTCTATTCATAAACGAACAACCACAGATCTATAGCAATTGAAGACTGACAGTAAAATTATGTAATTTGATACCGATTGACTTTAAAGAAAGTTGAAATTACTAGTATATAGTTTCTAATTACATTGTACATAAGATTTCTATTAATGTAATATTGAGCAATATAACCAGAAATATTTTTTATTTTTATATTGGATCCATCAATGGTCTCTAATTGCTTTGATTATACTTCTGCCATGGCATGCCAAAGGCTGAGCAACTCTTCTATAAATTAGTGATATTGTTTCTTATGTGAGGCAATGAATGAATACTTTAACACCATTATATTGGAATCATATCTTACCTCCTTGTACACTTTCGGTTGCGAAAATTTGAGATCTGAGCTAAAGTCTCTGCGAATATTTCATATTGGTCACTAATTTTCTTCCTTTATATCAATTTCTCTTACATATTAGTGAAATTGTATTTATCGAGTAAATATTTTTAATTAATTTAATTTTTCTACACAATATTGGATATTCAATATTTTTTCAAACAAAATTTCTAAATTCAAAGAGTATCGTTTTATTTTTGGTTTAAAGAAGGGTAAATCCACCAATACAATTTCATATTTTATAGATGCTTCAATAAGCGCGTAAAAGCCTATTAATCATTTATGAATACAACTTTACTCAATTTTGCTTATAAACGGTTTATAAGGCTGCTGAAGGTTTTTATGAATACGGATGTTAACATTTTAATGTCAATTTATTGCTTCATTATTGACAAATTTCAAATTACTGCACATCCGCTATGGAAATTTGTAGTAGATTTACATATAGAGTTGTATTTTTGTCGTTATCGACATAGATGCTACTTATAGCATTAAACGGCAAGTTTTTCATAAGCCAACACCTTATACAATCAAGGTTTTTTTTTGTAAAATTCAAAGGAGATAAAATTATTAATTTGTTTCTAATTTTTTTAATACTTTTTTTAACCTTTTTTATTATTTTAACAATCTATTTTTTTAAGCTTTAAGGTTTTTTTTCTTTTTATTTATTATTTTTATATTTATTTTCGATATTTCGTTAACCTTCGGTTAACATCTTCAGGAAGTTTTCTTTTTTTTTGAAGATGTTAACCGAAGGTTAACGAATAATCGAAAATAAATATAGAAATAATAAATAAAAAGAGAAAAAACCTTAAAGCTTAAAAAAATAGATTGTTAAAATTTGTTTCTAAAAAATATTAACTGCATCAAATCAGATGTCCACTGTATATTAAACATTCTTCAATTTGTTTATTTCAGCCAAAATATGAATTGACGTAGAAATAAAATAAGTTTTCAATTCTACATGAATTAGGGTTGATATTATCTTTGTAACTTTTTGTAAAATATGGAATTCTTAATTGTCAAATTTTACTTACCCTCGCTTTAAGGTCTTATCAAAATTTTCCATTATTTTCTTTTTCAATGTAAAAGATTCATTAGCCCAATTCGCGCTTCGTAGTAAGTAACTGTTGTAGAACTTTAAGATCTAGTAACTTCCCAGCAAAAAGTATTGCTTGCCTGGAAGCATTATTGTAAGGGAGAATACGTAATGAAATCAGTTGCAATTGCGCTTTTATAATGCATGATTTTTACTCGCGATGAGCCGCTTAGAAGCATTATTTTTTGTATTAAAAAAGGCTAAGACAAGACTGCATTTTTAATGCATTTATACTGCTATAAACAGTGTATTCACTTACATAAGTGCATTTTGGCATCATTTTTGTAACCATTTGTTCCTAAATATGCAATGTATTGCTTCCGCCAGCTTCTAGTATTCTAAATTTCGATATTTTTTTGCTGGGTTTAGTAGATCAATGCGCTTTGTTGTTATTCTAAAGCTACTAGATCTACAAGGTTTTTGATATGAACCATGAATTGAGCTATTAAACAGAACATATAATTTTAGAAAATATTAATGCATTCATGTTTTTTATTTATATTTAACATTTATCTTCTTTTTTCGTTATATTAGAAGGATAATTTATTTTTAACAACAATTATAAAAATAATATTTAATCTTAATTAAAATAATTTTTTTTGTGTTTAATATAAATTTTACAAATAAGCACATTTCTTTTATTTATTATCACCAAATTCAAGGATTCAGAATAATCAAATGTTTACGTTTTCAGCAGGTCAGGTTAGGTACAGGTACACCTCCACTTGGAGACCCATTGTGGATCCCTAGCTGTGTCGTCCTTGCACCGTTCAGATCAATGCCACAAGGTCTCGATGGCGCACTTTCTCCTACGCCGGAGCTCCCCTATCGGTGGCTGCATTGACATGCCCCACTGTTCTTCACCCAGCCTCGCCAACTCATCCGCCGTCTAGTTACCCTCAACTCCACAATGACCCGATATCCAGCACAGCCTGACCTTGTTTCAAATTGGTAAGAGCTCCTGCATTCGCTATCCATCTTCGACCTTACAGTGTTTCCTCCCAATGGCTTTAGCGCCACCTGACTGTCGACGCAGAAGGTAACCTCTATGTCCACAGTCATTTCATGAGTCACCAATTCAATGACCCTCAATATCGCCTAGGCCTCTGCCTGGAAAACAATGCACTTGTCCGAAAGCCTAAATGATTTCCTTATATCGATCCACATCACGTAGACATCCGAACACATGTCCACCCCTTAAATAGTTTATCCCACAGGCTCCTTTCGCCGACAAGGTTACCGCGAGACCCACTGTCCTCCTCCCCACCAATCCCAGATATGTAAGGCAAAACAATCTCCTTTGGGGCGCTCCTCATGGCACCCTTGATGCCCAGTGAGACCACCTTTGCCCTTTCGCAAGTAAGAAATTGTCTTTTTGGCCCGTTGTTAGTGTTTTCCACATTTGAACAATTTTTTTTTCACTTTCTTTAATGTCCATATAATATATATTGGAAGATTTTGATATTCCATATTTATTAGAAGTTGAAGATTGCAGAAATTGTAATTTTTTCACTTAAAGAAATTTATTTCTATTGCTCATATTTCTTTACACTTTTAAAATTAAATAAAACTCAATTAAAAAGAAACTTCAATTCATAACATGATCACATGTATAACAAATGAGCTTTTGCGTACATAGAAAATACAACGGTAATACGAGTATAACGACAAACATGTTGTTTGTGATTTTGTTCTAAAAATAATCTTTTTCGTGTTCAACCGTTCGTTCATCGTTCGTGTCATCATTGTGTATGTAGTAAGTAAACCGACATGGAAAATCGTGCGATACTTAAGTTTTTTGTATACGATGTGTTCAGATGATTTATGCAGAACAACACAAGGAACATTTTATTAGTATATATTAACCCTTTATCTCTTCAGAGAAAGGGTCTTGTTTTTTTTTTAACAGTAAACAGAGAAAGGGTTTTATTTTTTTTAAAGCAAACAAAATTTCTAACAACTTTTGCTTAAATTAAGACAACTGGGTGGTTATTAATATGTACTAAAGAGCTGTACAAAATGTATTGCAAGTTTTGCATTCTAAAGCACACTACTTCCAAGCCGTGTATTCCAGTGTAAACATTCTCAACAAAACAAGCATAACAAAACATGACTCTCATTGAAACAAAACAAGCACCATTTGAAAAGTTTCTCTCTATAGTTTTGTTTGTGCTTGTGAGTTCAAATGAAGCAGCACATCAAAACAAAAACATACAATGAAATACAAAAAAACGGTAAATTACACCAAAAGCATCGAGTACACAAGAACAAACACAAAAAAGCGTAAAAAGCACGTATATAATTTTTTTCATAATTTCAACTTTCTGATTTTCGTGATTTTTATAAATTTTAGTAATCGTAAATATATATTGAAATGGATGCATTCAATGTATGTGAAATTATAAATTTTTAAAATTTTTTGCATAATTTTAAATATTTTTCTTTAAAGAACCTTACAAACGAACCTCAAACCTAATATGAATTGTGATATTTTTATTTTATTTGTATACATTCGATTTTTTATGTTCATAAAAAATGCAAAAGTTTCTTTGCAAGTTTGTCTACGAGTTATTCAAACATGTTTTGAATGTTCCAAAATAGTTTTGATCTTCTACTTCAGCGTTGTTTTATTTTAACATTGTTTTGTTGTACTTGTGTTCTCTTCTTCAATGTTTTGATCGTGGAACAAAAGAAATATTTTTGGAAGTATGTGTTTTGCAATGAGCAAGTAATACATACACACTAATTGCAATTTCATGAAATGCTTGTAAGATATTTTTGAGGTGTTTGTGCCACACTTTAATATGTACACGGTCGGCCAAAAGTAATTTTATTTAATAAAAACCTTTGGATCTGCATGTATCATCAACTCTGGCGGCGGTCACTTAGCCCATATCATAAGCAGTGCCAAAATTTGTCTTGAAAAAAGAAATTACAGCAAAACAACATCGGTGATTACTTATGCCCCGGGTGATTACTTTTGGCCCACCCTGTAGTATGCGATTGATCTTGCTTGATGTGAACTTTTCTTTACAATTCCTCTGGTTGCAAATATATTAACTATTTTTACAGTTAGATCTTTGCGATTAGCAATTGTACGGGCATATTTTTAATCTATCGATAACGAAAAAGTTAAACGTTGCACACACAACATATGTATGGATGTATGTATGTATGCTTTTCATGCTATAGATTGGTAAGTATTGGTCAAAACGCACGCAACAGGTTGCACGAAACAACTATAAAAGCAACAAAAAAAAGAGCAATGGACAACGTGAAGACCAACATTACATACATCCGTACATA
Organism: Dexiosoma caninum; assembly: GCA_963924685.1. Taxonomy (NCBI): domain Eukaryota; kingdom Metazoa; phylum Arthropoda; class Insecta; order Diptera; family Tachinidae; genus Dexiosoma; species Dexiosoma caninum. The sequence continues at coordinate 87,657,702 of OZ004728.1, read as the reverse complement.
TGTACGTACATACTTATATATAAGTATGTACATCATATATACAACTACCATGGAAACGAGTTTGATAAATACCAACATAACAAAAGATAATCATTTGCCCGACAAATTCAAGAATCACAACTTTAAAAAATAGTCAAAGAAATAAATAAAATGTTTGTTTATTTAAGTAAAAAGGTAAAACTTTCGTTTATGTTTGTAGTAATGAAAAGAAAAACTAATTCCCATTTTATAGATTGCTATACCAAATAATGTAAATTTAAATTGCATATCCTGGAATAAAGAACAGGGTTATATAGCTGTAGCAGGAACAGATGGTTTACTCAAAGTATTAAAACTAGAACAAGGTAAATTATCTACATTGATATGTACATATGTACGTATGTATATGTACAATGTACTCATACTGAGGTATAATTAAATGATCTTAAATTTAGTGTTTTTGTACTAAATTAGCAACAAATGGGCAAAATAAAGGTGGCTTAGCAGCAGCTTCAAATTTATCAATGAATCAAACAATAGATGGTCATAAAGATGACGTAAAAGTTGTGATATGGAATGATGCTCAACAAAAATTAACTTCGGCCGATATTGATGGTATTATAATGGTTTGGATGTTATACAAAGGCTCTTGGCATGAAGAAATGACCAACGATCGCAAAAAGTCTATAGTCAATGGTATGCAATGGACTTCAGATGGTTCTAAGATATGTATTGTATATGAAGATGGCACTATTATTGTTGGTTCGTAATCTTTGAAAATTCTTTAAGATCCCTTTTTTTTCATGGCTACTATGTAAATATTTATTTAAAAGGTTCCCTTGATGGCAACCGCATTTGGAACAAAGAATTAAAAAATACGCATTTAAGCGGTGTTCAATGGAGTCCCGACAATCGTTTACTGCTGTTTGGTTTATCTAATGGTGAATGTCATTTATATGATAATCAAGGAAATTTTGCGGTAAATATATTCACAGTTTTTTTTTATACTTCAATTAAACAACAGGCAACTTTGTTTATTAGAAAAAAAATTTACAAAATTTTAATGATGTATTTGTAATAACGTAAAACGTTAAAGTACAAACTGCAATTTCTATATATGAGAACGAAAGTTTCTTTTGTTTAAAATAATACAATTCAATATAATTGTATTTACGTTCGGATTTCTAGAGACATGTAATAAGTTCGGTTTTCCTTTAAATTATAATTGAATTAATAACTTATTTAATTTTTTTAGTTGGAGAAAATATAAAAGTGAATGCCCTTTACCGAAACACTCTTTGAATAAATAATTTTTTTTTTCAAAAACTTTCAGAAAAATCCATTTAAAAAAATTTTAAGAAGTTAATTAAATTAAAGACTTAATGGAAAATTAAATAAAATGAACGCATATAAATAAACAATTTAAATTATTAAAATGTTAATTCAATTTATCTATGATTTCCAGAATATGTAGTTTTTAAAGAATGAACTACAATTAAAATTTTGTAATTTAATTTTCTTGCACTCGAATTCTGTTAATGCCAAAATATGTATATGTATGCATTAAAAATAACATGATCCCTTATCTGTATTATTCGAAATTTCATTAAAAAGTATTAAAACTAAAACTACTAAAATAATTTGAGAATTCCCGAGTATACAAACAGAAAAAACTAAGTAGACTTGTAGACTAAGTAGAAAATGTTTGTTGTATATAAAAAAATGTATTCTGGAAGAAAGTTTTAAATTAGTACTGGTTTTATAAAATAAGAATTTGAGATGATTCTAATTTTAAAATTGTGCTTTTTTCCCGAAAAATTTATGTGAAATGTATTATTACATACTTTATATTCTCATAAAGTATTTTTTAAAAAAGCAAACTTAATAATTGAGGAAGAAAACATATCCATATAGTACTATTTCGCTAATGCTTACTTAGCTCAGCAGTGGACTTTTCCCAATTTTTGACTAGAAATTCAAGATTCTTATGTTCAAAATTCAACTAATCAATCGAGTATTGAAGTTGAATACAGAACACAAAACTAAAAATCTATAAACAAAAACATAACAATCCATGGGTTTACTTTTTTCATTACACATATGTACATATTTCTATTTTTAGATTTTTCTTCTCATCTATGTGTAATGAAAAAAGTAAACGCATCATCTCGTCATCAACCGATGCCCTACAATTGGTCAAACAGACTTGTAACGTAAAAATTGGTTGTTCAACTTGATCCAAATGTACAACAAGTCGCAACGTGTAGGGTTTGCATAAGAACATTAAATACTTATTTTGAAAATTTATTTCTTCATTTAAGATGAAGCTAAATATACAATGTGTGGAATTGAATGTCAATCGTCGCAACAGTATTGCAGCCTTAAGTTGGTATAGAGGCAAAACTCCCACAAACCAGCCAGTCTTAGCCATATGTTATGAATCAGGAAAAATGCAAATAATGGCGGATGAGAACGATGAAGGTAAATTGTGAACAAAATGGTTTCCGATTTGTTAATAAATATTGTCTTTTAATATATCAATATTTCGATTATAATGTTAAATTAAAATTTTTCCGGTTTCAAAGTTTACATATTGTCTCTTTTTCCTGTTTAGCACCTACAATTTTAAATACCTATATGCATATAACAGATGCTAAATGGAATCACGATGGATCGGTTATGGCCGTATGTGGCCGTCTGGATGAAAACTCAAACACAAAAGACCTAAATCAAGTTAGTTTCTATTCACCCATTGGCCATTTATATCGAACTCTTAAAATGCCGGGTAATCAAATGTCATCCATTTCTTGGGAGGGAAAATCTTTGCGGATCGCCATGGCAATAGATTCTTGCATATATTTTGCAAACATCAGACCCGATTATATTTGGTGTTATTTCGAAAAGACAGTGGTCTTCTTAGTCACTAAAAACAATGGCAGTGTTAAAGCCAATAACTTAAATGTTGTAACATTTTGGGATACTGTATCAAATCAGGTAAGTATAAAGAAAAATATGCTACTTCTGATTAATTATTAAAATAATTAATTCTTTTACATAAATTTAAGAGAAAAGTGCTCATTTACTCAACAACGTCATAACTCCATAATAAAATAATAATCTCCACTTTAGAGGTACGCACCTCAAAAATATCAATAAAAAAACTAAAAACTTACGAATGAATAAAATATAAATTACATTATTAACTGCATTTATTTTGGGAATATCTCTTTATATAAAAATCTTAAAAATTATATGTGAAATTTATTACTACATACCCTATGATATTCTCATAAATTATTATGAGATAATAAATTTCACATATAATTTTAAGGGAAAAATGCACAATTAGAATCATATAGATAAATTCCATTTTTCGACTTGACGTTGCTTGAATAAATAAGCGATATGTTCGGCCATCGACAATACTATTTTCGATTACTGATAGTCAATTCGGTCGTACACTAACAAACCTTTAATTACAATCGTTGTTAACAAATTCAAATTTCTCCTTTAGAGTTTTCTCAAAGAAGTCGAGCCTTGCTTAGCTATAGCATCCTGCAATGAACATTGTGTTGTGGCAGTAAAGTGTGTTAATGGCAACGCTAAGGATCTGGCCTTGACATCGATTGAACGTAAAAATAACAATGACGAGTTATATCAATTGTTATTGTGTAATTCGATTGGCACTACTGTGGATTGTAAGTCGCTGTCTTTTAATATAAATTAATTTCTAAACACAAATTTTACCTTTTCATTTCATAATTAAGCTAAATTTACGGAAGTGTGTCCCAACTTTATTGGCATTAACTCCAATTATGTCGCCATAGCTTCTAAAGATGAAATTTTGTTGTGGCACTATCATACACCTAAGGTAAGACCTTTATAATGGGCTAAATGTATAATAAGAAGATGCATCGAACTTATTAAACAGTTTATTTAAAATATGACTATATATTTTAAATAATAACAAATATCGGTGAACAGGCCGGAACAGGACAATTAATCTATTTTAACGCGCCCTCCTCATTACCCGCCTCATACCGACAGCTCTTGTAGAAGTCATTGAACGGCATATTCAATATCATAGCTTGCATATGCTCGCGAGGCATCTCTACCAAAGCATCAGACCTTTTAAAATCGTGACGTGACTACACCGGCCTCGACGTCTGGTAGGTAACCTCCCGCAAACGTTTGAACGTCTTGTAGTCCGTCCGCTACGAGATCATCATGCACGTTCGCGTGCTCTTCAAGTTCTAGGTTAGAATGTCTTGCTATCTGTTTGAGAGATACACGCCATTCATAGACCATTCTAGATGTCTTGTAGACATCCGATTGCAGCCCTGCCGTGGTACTCCATCTAGCTCGCTGCCGTTTTAATGGCCCGTATCTCCACCTGTACCACGCTGCACCCCTCATCCAGCTTCAACTGCAAACCGTAATTCCACTTGGAGCCATCACCCGACCCGTAGTCAGAGTGAGCGTGCTAGAGATTGTCACCATGATTTCCCTGTCCGGTAGGGGTATGATCCATGCGCCAGTCGGCCTAAGCCTGATTGCCCAGTCCATGCCCACCTGACTGACCATGAGATTAGCTGACAGACAATGCATCATCGTGACCAACATCCTCGTCAGAGTAGAGCGAGGAGCGCACGTGATCATTATAGCAGTGGTCCGCAGAAACCTCCCAATGATCCCCCCATAGGCGGCACCGCACCATACCTTTATATGGATTTTATGACCATGTTGAAGAGCCATCCAGTGCTCCTCCTACACGCATTATGGCCACGCGCCAATAAATTTTGTGATCTTTTAGATACTTCGTACCGTCCGACAGCACAAGTTCCGCACCAGGGCGATAATGCCACCAGGTTTCTACGAAACGCACCCTAAAGAATCTCGGAATTGACCTACCCAGACCGGGGCATTCATAGGGAGAGAGAGTGCACAACAGTCTCCTCTTCCAAAGCGTGTCCACAACTCCTACATCGGGCATTGAACGGAATGCCCATCCTCTCAGCATACGTGCCGATAGCCTGCAGATAGCGAAGAATTCCACCTGAAAAATACTGGAGGTATCCGGATTTCTGTAAGAAACAGAAAAGTCAAAGATCATCAGAGAACACAAGACAAGTCTTCGAGTGGAGATATCTAACGGTTAGTCCGCAATGAAGCTTGGTATGTTTCGGAGAATGCTGACCCGTGTTCCATGAAGAAGCCAGGTCTTCTTAGCCTAATAGCACTATGAGCCGCAGCGGAGAAAATATGAAATATGGTCAGATTATAGACGCTGCCGAAGGCCTCCCAGCAGCCAAGTCATCCACCAAGACGAAGCAGGCCGAAAGCCTGGGGCTGGTAGCTCCTGGTAAAAAGTACCAGCTCCGGTTTAATTGGTTAGTTGAATTTTGAACATAAAAATCTTTAGTTTGCAGACAGAAATTAGGAAAAATTCACTTATGAGCTAACTAAGCATTCAGGAAATAGTACTATATGGCTATTATGTCCGCTTCAATAATCAATTTTATTGAGTTTATTTACAAAAAAAATACTTTATGAGAATATCATGAGGTATTTCAGAATACATTTTGTTCCGGAAAACCAGAATATTGAAATAAGAATCATATTCTGTTTTATTTTTGTTGAATTAATATGTTTATAAATACAATTTACAGAGCACCTCGCAATTACATAATGTTAAATCGCGGAAAGAGAAACGTTTTCATGTTGACGATACACCCACTGGCATAGACTTAGCTAAGGACCTAGTGCTTTCAAGGACTAGTCAAGATCATGCTCAAAATACAACAGATTTTATATGTAGTCTAGCGGTATCGGAGAAAATCTTATTGGTGGCTAGAGAATCTGGTATTATAAACGAGTACAGTATACCAAATGTGGCTCTAAGAAACCGTCATAAAGTTGGCAATAAAATTATTAAAATGTCTATCAACTGCAATTCGTCGTAAGTTTAATTATTTCTTGGTTATTTTTCAAATCCATTAAATAATATTTCTACTCGAAAATATATAGAACTCAAGGGGTTACTCTGTAATTCGAATTTGTATGTTATTTACATAGATACCATATGTACATATGTATGAAAGGTAGACTCGTCCCATTCGGTCTGTCTTTACTTTGTCAAAATCAGCCGGTCGTTATCAGCATACTTACAGTGAACTCGCGAAAACGTGAACACTTATTTTTATATTCAGTACTCTAAAACATTGAGAAAGTATAACAGTTCTAAAAATGTTCGATGTAAAAATATATCAATTGACGAGAACGGAGTTGTATTTTTAATTTGGTTATATGTACTACTTTGTTGAATTAATTCATTTTATTTCTATTATTCTCTTTATTAACAATTTTAACAATTTTCATTCTGTTTTAGAAGTGAATAAATTTACACGTTGTCACAAAAAATTTTCAAGGTTTTAATATCTTTTTTTTTATTTATTTGGTATGTTAATATGTGGGAGTAAATAGTTCTGCGCTTCTTTCTCATTTTTTTACTTTCAAAAACATGAAGAAATTTGAAAACGTGAACACCCGTAGTTCATATTTTCGCGAGTTCACTGTATTTCCAATCAAGAAGTAGACCACAGTAAATATAAACAAACTTTGACACAGTATATAAATGACAGCGGCGCAAAACACGCCTGATCTGTCGGGACCATAGGCTAACCTCTGTGGTCGGGACTACCTGGTGTAAATTTGCTTTGCATAGATATATTGACATTCGAAGACATTTTCTTTCGATTCGAATTGCAAAAGTAACAATCCAGAAAAGAATAATTAATAATTAAAAATTACACGGCACAGCAAAAAGAAAGTATTTAAATTTTCCGAACTAAAAATAGCTGATACTTATGTATTTTCATCTGCTGATGACGATGGCATCATAAGGTTTTCCCTACCACTTCAACTTCTAAAGATATAGTGACGTTTATAATTTGCATTTTTACAGCATTTTTTGTGTTATTCGGTCAGTGCTTCGTGAACGGCCCTCCAAACCTTAAAATAGTTTCTGGATTATTAATCTATACAAGAATCTTTTTCTCTTGAGTGCAGTCACATTATTGAATATATCATGATATCCCACTGTTATTGTAAGGATGTTAAAATTCTCATGTTTTTGGTTTAGGTTAGGTTAGGCTAGGTCGGCTGGTTGTTGGATGTAAAGGTAAACAAAGGTCCCAGCCCACTTGGGTCCAATCTATTATGGTCCCATTGTGATACCTGTTGTGAAAAAAAAACTTTTGTGTTGAATACATCCTTGCACAGTATCGTAAAGCTGTCACAGCTGTTATCTTTGTCTGGATTTTAAGCAGGCTCTTTATTCAAGAAAATTATTTAAGAGAACATTTTGATCATTTGATTTCACATTCGATTTGTAAAATAAATTTTGTGATTGGTAAAATTTATAAATTTTGTTTTTGGTAATATTTTTTTTTTTTTTATATTGGACCAGCACTCACTCGGTGCTACACAATACCGACGAAGGAGGGCGTTCTGATGCGATTGTGGATTGCTATCAGCTGAAGCCGGTATTGTTCAGTGACCAGTGACTATGCCTTCGCCACTGAAACCTTCCGACAACAACTGACACACAAAGACACACTAATGCACATCAGAAAAATGCGAGATTTTTATTTTAAAATTTTATTCTGAAACTGGGGTTGAACCCATTTCTGTTTTTGGATTCGTAGTCAACGTGCAGACTACCATCCATCGTGCCATCGTAAATTTAAAATATGTAGAGAATGTGAAGTTGTTTTATAAATAGTTCAGGACTCTTTTAAAGGATTTAAAATTGTTGTATTAAAAATAGTTTCCTGGAATATCTAGTTTCTGCATACATTGGAAAATGTCGGAAAAAATTTGATTTTTCATATTTTTTATGCCTAACCGAAAAAAGATGATTTTGAACATCCTTGAACATATCCTCAACAATGTGTCTCTACTCAACTCAAAGAGTTTTTGTGTAGATTAATAATCCAGAATATATTTTAAGGTTTGGAAGGTCGTTCGTGCCTTATTAAGCAAATAATACAAAAAATTATGTAAATTATACAAATATTACATATCGCTATATCTTTGAAGATATAGCTGTTAGAAAAACTAATGCTGCTTCGTAATCAGCACTCTCAATTTAAACAAACACAATCGACAGAAGTTTGGAAAATTTTGGTGTGTTGGCCTCTTATGATTTCTAGAATTCTGATGGAAACAAACAATGTGTAATTTGTTTGCATAATTTTCTCATTGACATAACAGACGAGCGGCTTTGATCGATTATAATGGTGTTATGACTCTCTTGGATTTGGATGATAATCGTGAAACTCAGCTAAACTTTAGCCGGGTGGAACGTAAAGATGTTTGGGCCATATGTTGGGCAAAAGATAATCCCGTATTGTTGGCTTTAATGGAAAAGACGAGAATGTATGTATTTAGAGGTAATGATCCTGAAGAACCAATCGCTTGCTCTGCTTATATATGTGCCTTTGAGGATTTAGAAATCACCAGCGTTTTGTTGGATGATATTATCAGTGGCGAAGAAACACAGAATCCTCTTAGCCATATACTGCAATTGAAAGTTAAGTCATTAAGAGATACTGATGATCTACTGCAACATGTTGGTCTAGAAGATGCCAAACAATTCATTGAAGATAATCCTCATCCACGTTTATGGCGTCTATTAGCGGAAGCGGCATTAAAGAAGTTGAATCTTGATATGGCTGAAAATGCATTTGTAAGATGCTCGAACTATCAAGGTATACAATTGGTAAAACGTTTACGGAATATACCATCGGAGATGTTGCAAAAAGCAGAAGTAGCTGCTTTTTATGGTGAATTTGAGGAAGCAGAAAAGTTATATATTGATGGCGATCGACGTGATTTAGCTATAAATTTGCGAACAACCCTCTATGATTGGTTTCGAGTCGTGCAGTTATATAGAATGGGTTCTGGCATATCAGATCAACAAATGGAAACAGCTTGGTGTCAAATAGGTCATCATTTTGCAAGTCTTAGATCTTGGGACAGTGCCAAGGAATACTATGATAAATCTCATGATATTGATGGTCTAATGGAGTCATTGTATCACTTGGAACAGTTTGAAGAATTAGAAAAATGTATTGATAAATTACCAGAAAAAAATCCCCTGCTTGCGAAGATAGCCGAAATGTTGGCATCAGTTGGTAAGTGCAAACACAGTCCATACATACATATACAAACATACATACATATAAATACATACATACATATACACATATATAGTCGGTATATTATTTTGACATATCATTTGACTTTCTTCTGTTCATATGTAAGAAATGTCGAATTAAAAATATTTAAAGTAGTAAGAAGATTATTAATTATTTATTTTACGAACAATCTATTTAATTAAGCTTTAAGGTTTTTTATTTCTTATTTTCATATAATCTCGATATTTCGTTAACCTTCGGTTAACATCTTCTTTTTATAAAAAAAAAATTTCCTGATGTTAACCGAAGGTTAACGAAATATCGAGATTATATAAAAATAAGAAATAAAAAACCTTAAAGCTTAATTAAATAGATTGTTCGAATAATAAAAAAAGGTTAAAAAACAAGTATTAAGAAAAATTATTTATTTTACTTATATTTTATAACATAAATTATATAACTGCCCAAAAATGGAGGGAGTAACTAGCTTATATGCCCAAGATGTTATTAATAGTGAATTTGAATTATATTTGTGGCTGACTGAAAGTGACCTATGCCTTCGCATGGGAAGTATTGACGTGCTTAATAACGAAAATTCAATTTCCGTCAATTTAAAAAAAAAATATTATATGGAGCCAAATTCAATTGAAGTAACTTTTCTGTACCCCTCTTTTTTCTTATTTCCTCGCTTTTCAACAAACTTAATTTGCTTCAAGAAAAATTGCCCAATCATAAAGCAGACCCAACACAATTGTGCTCGTCTGTGGAGTCGCTAAAGCACGACTATACGGACGTATTTATTTAACTGCACAATTGGTATTGCGGGCCAAACACAAACAGCAGTAGAGGCACTGTATGTAGGTATATACTTACATATAAAAATAGCTTCCTTTTTTTGTGGAGAGGATACTGGGTACTTCTGCCTTGATGCTTACGGGTGCTTCTGGTACTACCCTATCCAAAGCTCTCTTCGTTATGCTGCACTGGCTGCCGGTGGACCTCATGGTTCGGAATGTGGACTACTTTTCACCTAGGCCTTTGCCTGATAGGGGATTCGCGGTGGATATGTCTGGGGAAGGGGGAGTGATGGAGAATCGCCCGGATGTTGTCTATGTACTCACGGAAGGATCGAAATCATACAGAGGAGTGTGGTGTGGGGTGATCATTCCCCACTGTGGACAGAGGTTGAGTTTCAGTCTGATCGCTCGATATGTCGGGATTCCGTTGGGATACTGCAGGATGCAGTTGGAGAGGGAGCTCTACGGGACTGCGCAAACTGGGTGGTCGAATTCCAGGACGACTCCGGTACGACCACCGAACTTAGGGAACTGCCAATGGGCCGACTCCGGATTACGGTGGCGCTGCTGACGGGCCACGGTAACGTTGGTCTAAAATGTATATCTTTTTAGAAATGTGATGAATAGAGAAGTTTATTGAGATATACATTTTTTTCAGAAATGAATATTAATGAAATTACACACGGACTGACAAACTGATATGTACATACACGTTACACCTAAAGTGAAGGGTATAAAAATCTGCTTTTAAGAAACGAAATTTGTAATGTGTAAAGACTTTTGGGATCCAATAAGTTACAATGTTTCTCTCTCCCTTAAATATATCGACATTGCAAAGGACCGGAAAGAAAAGCAACTGATATATACCAAAAGAATTAAGCCGACCACAAATCGATATGTACGAAGATCTTGAAAAAATTTATAATTTTATGTGTTTTAAGGCATGTGCTCGGAATCGGTAAATGCTTATTTAAAGCTTGGTGATCCAAAATCTGCAGTTAATACCTGTGTAAATCTAAGGCAATGGGGTCAAGCAGTAGAGTTAGCTCAGAAATATAAAATGCCGCAAGTCAACATTTTACTGAGCAAGCATGCAGCACAACTATTGAAAGATGGCCGTTTACCAGAAGCTATTGAGTTGCAAAAACGAGCCGGCCGTTATTTAGATGCTGCTCGTTTAATGACGAAATTAGCAGAACGAGAAATTGAGAAATGTTCGAATTTGTTGCGCATAAAAAAACTTTATGTTCTGGCAGGACTATTAGCTGAACAGCATTTGAAAAGTTTATCATCAAATTCTGCTGCAAGTGCAGCTTATAATATAGATCGTATAAGTATTATGGATACCATGGCACCTGAAGACGCTGCGACAATAGAACGTATTTGGCATTGTGCTGAAGGTTTTCACTTTATGTTGCTGGCCCAAAAACAGTTACGTTTTGGCATTGTTCACAGTGCTGTTATTACGGCATTACGCTTAAGAGAATATGAAGATGTTTTAAAGCCTGAAGACATTTACAGTCTGTTAGCGTTAGCAAGTTGTGCTGACAGGTCTTTTGGAACTTGTTCCAAAGCTTTCATTAAGCTCGAATCATTAGAGAGTTTGCCAGAGAAAAATACAAGAGAATATGAAGAATTGGCAGTAAATATTTTTTCCAAAAACGAACCCGTTGATGATAAAGTTGATTTTATAACCTGTTATTCCTGTACAAATGTAGTAGCAGATTGGTAAATTAAATATTCTTTACTTGCCCTACTAGAGTATCCAATAGATTAATCAGCGGCAAATTTAACAATTGGCTACTGTAGTGTATATATAAACTTGTGGATAATTTTGCTCTCTTTCTTTTTCTAGCCTACCTGCCTGTAACACATGCGGAGCTCGTTTTCCCCCCTGTATATCTTCCGGAAAACCTATAACACAACCTACTGCTAATATTTGGATATGTGGTACCTGTCAGCACTGCGCTTCTCCCATCGAAATTACTAGACATCGCACTTGCCCTTTGTGCCACACTTTGATCTTTTCAATGACTTTGGAGGTTTAAAATGTTTAGAAATTATGTATTAATGGAATAAATGGGTCTCAAAAGTAATAATAATATACAAAACGAAATTACAATGCAATGAGCTACATAACTAATCTACTTTCTTAACGATAAGTTATTGTTTATGATTTTTAATTACACGAAGATATCTTGCTCGCATTGCAGTGAATTTTTTTTTGCATACAGCAAGCATTCTTAGCCCGAAAGTGAAATTTATCATACAAAGTTATTACTATACGTATAGCGATTTACCTAGAAAAGTTTTTTTTTATAAATTATTTCATCTGAGAAAATATTTTTTTTTAATTTTAATTTATTTAGTTATCTATTTATTTCATTTCAATAAATTGGAAGCTTTCAAAGCTAATTATACATGTATTTATAGATAATTCATGTCATATACGAAAATTAAATTAAATAAATATGATATTTTGTCATTTAAAATTGAAGTAGTAGATTAAATATTTTATGTGATTAATTAACAAGGTCTATTATGAAATCAATGAAAGAAAGTATAATAAAATTAAGTGAAGTAAAGTGATTCCATATGCGGCATACTCTAATTAGGAAACAGCGCTCAAAGATAGAGGTATGAATGTGAGGTATTTGAATTTCAACATTTCTAGTATAGTTAATGAAAGAGAAACTATTTGTTAGTATGATTCGTGGTCCAAATTTCATAAGTTTATAGAAATGAAGTACTGTACGTAGCATGATGTAGTGACGGAAACTACAGCCTAGAAAAGCTGGGACAAGTTCAGTGACACGAACATGATCACTAATCCTAAGCGTGTTTATATTACTACCGATGCATCTCTGTAGGCTTCCAAACAATAATTTATTTTCAACATGAGTAGAGCATCCGATAGACGATATCTAACTTCTTTCGAAATGTATTGTTTCTTCGATAAGTAAAGCATGCTCAATGTCAATGATATTTGACAAGAAAGAGAATTTATATGGTTTTCAAAGTTCAGTTTATCGTCAATAATCAACCCAAGACATTGAAAAGAATCAGCATAAAAAATGCGTTGATCATTGGGTAAATTGGATTTTGAGAAGCCAGATGAAAGTATAGCTCTAGGTTTAGATGAATTAATATCAAGACAATTTAAGTGCATCCAGTTTTGAACATTACTAACATGATTATTAATTAGTGTAGCATAAAAATTTAAAGTTCTTTAGTCAATATTATAAACAAGAAAAAGGTCGTCCGCGAATAAGTACGGTCTACAAAAATCCCTGGAGTACTCCAGAAGTAACCAGGCCAACAATTGATCGAAGTGGTCCAAGGGATACATATTGAGAACGTTCATTCAGATAAGAAAGAATCAGTCTACATTGCGTATTTGGAAAAAATATATTTCTCATATAATTTTCTAATTAGTATGAATAGTTTACACCAGTCATACTCAACCTTTTTTTATATGCGCCACAAAGACGTTTTAATTATGGTGCTGTGCACCGCTTACAAAGAATATAACAAATTTCATAAGAAGATTTAGTTACAGATGAGTTTTGTAAAAGTGCCACGGACATAACAATTTGTTGTTGTCTCACTTCTTAAGGGTGATTGAGGAGGAAAAGTTTCGTCGAAGGATTTGTGTTTTATAGTAAAATGGCGAGAAATCTTATATTTCTTTAATATAACAGTTTCACGGCACGTTAAACAAGTTGCTGCATTGTTTTTGTTAGGCACAACAAAATATTCGCTTTCCCAGGTCTCTAGAAACAATAAATTTTTATCAATTACTTTTCTTTGAAGACTAGAATTGAAAATTACAAAATCAACCACGAAATTAAAATAACAATCAAGCAAGATTCAGCCTCATAAAAACATCACGCATTTTTTCTGATGTGGCCGGTATTGTGTAGCACCGGCGAAGTAAAATAATTACTAAAAATTAGCTACTAAAAACGAAGGTTCAAAATTTAATGCGTCTCCTTGACATCAGATACGTTACAACACTGCTATAAAACAAATAACGTCCCAAAGGAGCTGTGTTGTAAGATAGTGAAGCTTCACCTTCTATTATTTCTCCAACAATTCCTTTCCTCTAGTTCCAGCACAATGCACCGCATTTGTAGGGGTCCTCTCCTTAGTGCTGGTCCAAAATTATTAAAAAATAATAATAATAATAATAAAGAGCATACATTTTGTAATCAAAACCACATTGCGCTGTAAGATTTGGCTATTGTCGATATTCGTAATTTAGCAAATACGCTTTCATTTCAACTTATTGTTTTTATCTCTTGAACTAAATGAAATTAATTATACAAATGTACATACATATGTATGTATGTATATTGTATTTAAAAATATTTATTTTACGGTTCTTTGTTTGATTTATTTTTCATTTGTGCTATACAACTCGTTGTATTGAGATTTGTCGCTTCGTATTCAGATAAAAACAATTTATTTAATTTTTATATTATAACTAACTGCATGTCAGTATCAAAGAACACTTGTATTTTTTAATTAGAAAAATACATTGCAGTGTTCAATAAAATTATTGCAATTAACCAGTTTCGATAATTTATTAACGGGATACTTAGACTTTCTGAGAAAAAGAAAACACTTGCTTACAAAAAAAAAAATAATTAATTTAATTATAATTTTTTTTAAGCTTAATGTCAGTAAAGTTCTTTAATTTTTATTTATTTGTTCACTATTGCGCCACTTCTTTGTGTGGCTTCTTCAGGAAATTGGTTCTTGTTTTAAAATTATTATTCACAATAATAAGGAAAAGAAAAGACTGAATGAAGACTTTTCTCTTTAAATAAATACGAGGGCGTAAATTAAAATTCGTTTAAAAATATATTTTTCATTTAGATAAAATATTTCGCCAGAATTTGCATAATATTTTTATTTCATTTATTTATTTTATTAATCGACATGCAATATTCTAATCGATAGAATATAAAATTTCAAAGAGAGGTAGATGTCTGGAAATCTTATGTTCAGGACATTAAAAAGAAAAATAAAGTTTGTCTAAAAAATTAATTTTGTGAATAAATTACTCGTTTTTTATGTCATAAGAACAAGCTTGGTTTTTTTTGTTTTATAAAATTCATATTAGAAATTGAATAATCAGAAGCACTGAGAATGTATCTGTAACTATGCCAAAGATATACTTTTGAGGTCGTGTAGTTAAAACCGTTTTAGCGGACCTCAACATAAACAGGTCTCCTGGGCCGGATGGAATTCCTGCACTGGTCTTGAAACAGTGTTCTTCGAAGTTATCACGTCCCTTGGCAGTTGTTTTTAGCACTCAGTCTCATACAGGCAATAAAGTGGAGGAAGAGGGCAATGAATATGAATATGCCTGGTACTAAAAATTTTGAAACTTTTAACTATGAAATGAACATTGCAGTAGAAGGTAAAACACCTGTTGAAGTATTTGAAAAAATATTTGACAACGAAGTTGTAGAGCTAATTATCAATCAAAAAATGAAATACGCCTTCCAAAACAATATGCATAACTTTTATTTCACTGAAGAAGAACTCAAAGTGTTCATTGGAATTTTGTTGTATAGTGGTTATCATTCTTTGCCAAGGGAGCGTATGTTTTGGCAGTTAGACGAAGATACTTACCAACGATTTATTGCCAACTATATGTCGCGTAATCGTTTTCAAGAAATCAAACATTCCATACATCGTGCAGACAACTCAGAACTAGATTTAAGTGATAGAATGGCCAAAATCAGACCCCTGTCAAACATTTTATGCAAAAATTTTTGCCAGTTTGGGTATATGCACCAAAATCTTTCAATTGACGAGTCAATGGTTAAATATTTTGGAAGCCACTCAGCCAAACAATTCATTAGAGGAAAACCTGTTAGATTTGGTTTTAAAAACTGAATGCTTACAAGCAGTTGTGGTTATTTATATCAGTTTGAGACATATTGCGGAGCAAAAGTAGGTGATAGTCAATGTCAAAAACTGCCATTAGGATCAAGAGTTGTTCTCGATCTAATAAAAAATATTCCTGAACCAAAAGATCACATATTGTTTTTTGATAATTTTTTACATCGTATGACCTGTTATGCCTCTTGAAACAAAAAGGATTTAGAGCAACAGGCACTGTTCGGGACCAAAGAAGAAAAAATTGTCCTCTAAAGTTAAAAAAATTGCTTCAAAAAGAAGAGCGTGGGAAATTTGATTACAGGTGAGTTGGTAATAATGAATAACTTTCTTTATATAGAAAACTTTGCATATACCAACAGGTTTGCTGCTTCTGGAATTCTTTTTGTGAAATAGAACGATAACAGTGTTGTGACTGTTGGTAAAAATTTTGACGGAATCGAGCCAATGCAGTCAGTAAAAAGATG
This sequence comes from Dexiosoma caninum, assembly GCA_963924685.1. NCBI lineage: Eukaryota > Metazoa > Arthropoda > Insecta > Diptera > Tachinidae > Dexiosoma > Dexiosoma caninum. Next base: position 87,641,346 of record OZ004728.1, on the reverse strand, counting down.
GTCGAAGGCTAATAAAAGCAAAGTGAACGTACAGCAGCCAAAGCTAATTGCAGATTACAATGCTGGAATGGGAGGAGTTGATCTTCATGATCAGGCAATAAGTGCCTATAATATTAAATTTAGAGGAAAGAAATGGTGGTGGCCTCTTTTCACGTCATTCGTGTGTGGTAAATGCCTGGAAGCTTTATAAGCTAAAAATAGAAATGTGAGTATGTTATAAAAGTAAACTCATGGATTGCTATGTTTTTGTTTATAGATTTTTTGGTTTGTATGTTTGATATTCAAACAATTCTCGTTTGATTGATTGAATTTTAAACATATAGATCTTGGGTTTATATTCAGACGTTGGGAAAAATCCACTGACGAGCTAAGTAAGCGTTAGCGAAATAGTACTATATGGATATGCTTTCCTCCTCAATTTTTGAGTTACTTTTGTAATAAAATGCTTTATGATATTTTTCATACTGTATGAGAATATCATAGGGTATGTAATAATAAATTTCACATATAGTTTATAAGGGAAAAAGCACAATTAGAATCATATGTATAAATAAATATTCCCAAAATAAATTCAGTTAATATAAAATACTACATGTGCACGGTATTGAATTTTGATTTTCTTTTGTTTTGTTTCATTTTTTAATTTTTTCATTTGATTCAAAGTACATTAGTTATGCTGGCCGATGGCAAGCCTGGTGTAGATGAGAATAAAAAAGCTAAAAATAGAAATGTGAGTATGTTATAAAAGTAAACTCATGGATTGCTATGTTTTTGTTTATAGATTTTTTGGTTTGTATGTTTGATATTCAAACAATTCTCGTTTGATTGATTGAATTTTAAACATATAGATCTTGGGTTTATATTCAGACGTTGGGAAAAATCCACTGACGAGCTAAGTAAGCGTTAGCGAAATAGTACTATATGGATATGCTTTCCTCCTCAATTTTTGAGTTACTTTTGTAATAAAATGCTTTATGATATTTTTCATACTGTATGAGAATATCATAGGGTATGTAATAATAAATTTCACATATAGTTTATAAGGGAAAAAGCACAATTAGAATCATATGTATACATATATATATTATAACCAAAAATTACTTAAAACTTAATTTCAACTCACATGTATATTTATCAAAAACTAACTTAATGTAGCAACTTTGCACCCATTTTGTCCCATTGTACTCGTATGGGTACAGCTCCAAAACACTTGTCCATGAATATTATTTAAATTTTTTTTTTCATTTTTATAATTAATTAAGCCCTTTTAAGAGGATTATTACAACATCCCATCTATTTGTGGTCGATTTGGCAGCGAATCGCACTACGATCATCCCCTAAGTGCTGATCCAAGATAAAAAAAAATTATTGAAAAAGTTGTATCACCGTTTGACAGTGTAAACAATTTTTTGCAGATGTAGAAATGTTTTCTATTTAATTAATTAATTGTCTATATGTACATTGTACATGCATACATGCATATCTAATGAAGTTATTTGTTCGTATGTATTAGTTTCAGTTATATTTAATAATTTCGAATACTATTGCTGTGATATTTAGCTGTTTTTAATTGATTTTTACTTTGCTCTTGTTAAAGAATATTCTTCGAACAGAAACGAAATAGATTCTAAACGAGAAGGTTGTTTCAGTTGTTAAGACGAACAAGTTGAAAAAAATTTTTTTCTGTTACCCCAACGTTTGTTCAATTATGTATAAAATGCAAGAAATCGGTTCGTTCGAACGGTTGCAAGAAGATGCAAAAAATAAATTTAAAAATTTACCAAGCGGCTGTACGAAAATAAATATTGAATTTTGTAATTTGTCATACGAAGTACCAGATCATAAAGCAGGTATTCATTCATTCATTAGACAATTAAATAAAATATACGTTAATAAAAAGAAACATAAATACATATATTAACAATAATAAAACTAACTGTAAAAGAATTTTACAAATGGCATCATGGAATGCACAAAAAAATGAACGTTTAAAAACAGAAATATCATGTTTTTTAAATCAACAAATGCATAATTGAAAAAGTGAATCAGAATTCAAAATATAAATACGTATGTATCCATGTATGTATGTAGATATAATATTCTCTATTGAAATTAAGTGCAATAAATATGTGTGTATAGTTATATATATACAGGGTGGCCCAAATTACCGAAGGGATTTGACTTCCAAGAGCCATTGTGTCCGTCGCCGTGTGCCTTGTAGCTCCATCTTGTTGGAACCACACTAGCGGATGGTTTTCCACGGCTAGCCTTACGAAATTTTCCAACATTGTCCGATATCTAACACCAGTGATGGAAACGGCGACGCCGTGTTCATTTTCAAAAAGATATGGGCCAATTATCCTTTTCGACGAAACACCGCACCATACGGTACACTTAAGTGGGTGTAATTCCTGCTGTTGAATTACTCTTGGATTTTCCGTAGCCCTTTTTTTTGCTATTAATGAACCCATTCAATGGGAAATGGGCATCATCGCTCATAATTAAATTATGAATGAAATCATGTTTTTCTTCCGATATAAATTTCAACGATTTTGGCACGTTGTTCAATTGTGCACTGTTCCATTCTAAATTCTTCAAACCTTTACAAAATACTGAAAACAAAAAAATTATAATAAAAAAGTTATAACAAATTCAAACCCCTTCGCTTTTTTGGGACACTGTGCGCTAGATAATAATTCACTATAAGGAACAAAGTTTACCACAAGTGTATAATTATTTCGTATTAAAAATAACGAGAGAGAATATCATCATATGAAATTAAAAAAAAAAAATCAAAATTGACTTCTTGATGGATTATTATATGACAAGCTAAATTTTACTGTTGCTACAATTAAATATATACAACGTTCTTATCAACAATATACGCAAATACCTAACTATAAGCGCAGAAGTTAATTATAAAGTGTTGCAATGTAGGTTAAGTTTGGTTAGGTGGCGGTGGACCCTCCTCGAAGGAGGAGGACCAGCACTCAGGAGATAGCACCTACACATGCGATGTATTGTGCTGGAACTGGGAGAAATGGATAGTAGGACAAATGACAGGAGGTGAAGCTTCACTATCTAACAACTCTGATTTTGCATGTTTTGTAGCAGTGCTGTAGCGCCTCTGCTGTCGATGAGACGTATTAAATTTTTTGAAGCTTCGTTTTTAGTAGTCGTTTTTTTCTAGTAGTTATTTTACTTCGCCGGTGCTATACAATACCGATGAAGGATTGTGTTCTGATGTGCTTGGGAATTGGTTACAGCGGAAGCCGGTGCTGTGAAACCTTCCGACAACAAATGACACAAGGGCACACTAATGCACATCAGAAAAAATGCGAGATGTTTTTATAAATTTTAATCAGAAACTGGGGTTGAACTCAGGAAATTTTTGGTTTTGTAGACAATGTGCCGAATACTTCAGCTATTTCCACCCTCAGGGCCACTTTTAGTACCATTGTGACAGCACAAGAAACACCCAGGGTGGGTGTTATAGGGCCAATAATGTGCTATAAAAAAACGTAGAAAATAAAAAAAATTAAAGATTTCTATATTTTATCTCACTTCAAAGGCAAGCGATTCACACACATCAAGTTTGACTCGTCAAGCCCTGAGTATTTGGAAGGGCGGAGAAAAGAGCGTCTTTATTGTTTCTTTCTATCTTCTTTCTCGTAATATTATAAAACAATCTTTTCGTGTATGAACGTAAATGTTGGTTCAAAAGAAAATTTAACAATAACTGATCAGGTAAACGTGATAAGTGTGAATCAGGTCGAACGTTTACATTATACCAGTACACAAATGTATTGCCAATAAATGATGAAATTTAAAAAAAAATCATGTTACTGTTAACGCTACTATTATTTTCACCAGCCCTGTAAATATTGCCCGTTACTGGTATATTTGGGATATAGTGGTAAAGACATTAATTTTTAAAGGACAAGAAAAATAACGTGATAAACTTGAAATTTTAGGAAGTAATTCGAATGTCTATTAATAAAAAATATTATATTTTATTATATTACGATTACATTAAATAAATTAAGCGAACAAAATCGAAATATTCTGTATAAATTAACTCTTTGTTTAGTTTATAATGTAAGTTTTACATTTCACAGTTAAACCAGTTATTACAAGAGTGCAAATCAATGATAAATAGATGAGTGTCCAATGGATATTTCTTTAATTAATAAAATTATTCATTATTACTATGTACATATGTATGAACATTAGGAAATGATTTTGTTTATGTTTTTCATAAATATAAAATTTTACATGCCTTAGCAAAAACAGATAACAAAATAGTTACGTTCCATTTCTTTAATTTGGGATCCCAATCTTACCAGAAAGCGTCCCGTACACAAAAATTGGGTAAATGAGAGACATTTCGAGAGAGTAATGTTCTTGTTCTTCTTGCACGAAACAGCTCGAACTTTTTCTTCGGGTTAATTTGGGCAATACAACAAATGTAAACAAAAGGCATATGCTATAACAGAGCTACCAAAATTGAAAATTAAAAGATTGTTAGGGTTACCAATCTTTGGTTATACTGAGAATGTTAGTTAAAGAATACACTGTGAATATGAAGTATTAGTTAGACAATAGTTATCATTTTAGGTTACTAATAAAAAACAATTTTTTTCGTTCTAAAAACTTTCTGGTACTGTTTAGTTTATAATGCAAATATGTTTTCTAACAAGTTAATTTTTATAATTTAGGTATTAAATGTATTTTAAAGAATATAAATGGTAATTTTCATTCAAACCAATTAACGGCGGTCATGGGAACATCAGGAAGTGGAAAAACGACGCTAATTAATTTGTTGGCGGGATATCGGTATGTAATAAATTAATAAATAAATTATAAAAATGTTTTTCAGAGAAAGGAATAAAGGATGTGGGAATTATGTTTAACAACATATCGTGGGCTGAAATGCAAAATGACTTAACTGACAAAAAATTCGAAATTGATTTTATGATTGATTATGATGCATATCAGAAAAGTGAGTATCCTCACAAATTTTTAAGGTTGTGCAATCAAAATTAGCTGTTTTATAAAGGAAAATCAAAATAATATAACTACAAATATGTGTATTATAACAAAAAGTTTTTTTTATTTTCTGTAAAAAAGTAAAAATATTAGTTACGTAATTTTGCATTTGACCTACGATATACAATTCTTCTTTCTAAAATTAACCTTTGCTGTTTAGTGGTACATTTTTAATATATGAATGGCACTGAATATTTCTCATATTAGAAAGTTATTTATCTGGCTCCCGTGTAGTAAAAGGTAGTATATTTGACTAATAGATTATGAGGGTTAAAAATAAGAAATATTCCATATGAACAGCGTAACAAAGTGAAAAATAGGTTTGGGTAAATATGTCCATATATTAAATTTATTCATTTATTTTTTTGTAATGTGTTCAATTTTAAAGAATTTTGATCATATACAGTTCATGTTTTAATGGCGGGAGAATCGGGGGTCCATAATTTTGCGACACTCAAAATTATATAAATCGTGGCAAGTGAGTGAATGATGAAACTATAGTTGGGTCTTTGAGGAGGGGAGCAAAATACCTACCTTTACACAAAGGGGATTATGTGATATGTTAGGCGGGGGTGCCTGGTTTGTCAATTCGTAATTAAAACTCAAATTAAATTAGTAAAAACTTATGTATATTAGAAATTTATTTTATTTCCAATAAGTTAATTTGTTTTACTTATATGGGTAGTCTGGCCCGTAGAAAAATGTTATTTTTTGTGAAATTTAAGAAAAATTTTTAAAATGCGACAAATCGTCAAAATAGAAAGAAATTGACAATAATGTACAAGATGGTGCCAAATTAATCAATCAATTTCGTTTTTGCATAAATAAAAAAATTTACTTTGAGTGGGGGAAATCTTTATTTGGATCTATACAATTTTTTCTGTTAATTGGAAAATATGATATCAGCCAGTGCCCGCTTTATCGCATTTTCTATAACTTTCTGCAATATTTCTGGTGATAATTGTTAGCAATCCTGTCGAATATTCTCCCTAAGGTCTACGATTGTCTGGGGTTTGTTGGCATAAACCCGCCACTTCAAGTATCCCCAAAGAACGAAGTCTGGAATGGTTAAATCGGGTGATCTTGCTGGCCCTGCGAAATCGTCAAAACGGGAGATTACGTGACCACAGTAAGTCACAGTCGACTAACGGTCAGCAGGCATTAACAGATGCACTTTGTATGGGAACATGTATAAGTCTTTCACTAAAATTCGTTGTAGGGTCCGCCTGGTGACGCCCAATTGCGTGGCCCATCGTCTAGCCACAGCCGCGATATTCTCGACAGAACGAGCAGTCCGGTGGCGGCCACGCCCTGAAAGACCTATTTTGGTTCCAGTCTGTTCCTGTCGAGCAGCTAAGCGGCGCAATGTTTGCCTAGTTGGCCCGGCACGATTAGGAAATCTACGACGAAATTCACGCTGAGCTAACACTACCGACCGATTATTTCTTTAAAAAATCTCCTCAATTATTCCACGCTCTTGCGGAGTATAGCGCTCGATTGTTTGTCTGTTTGTATTCTGCAGCTATAATAAGCAGAGTAAGTCCCCGTCCATACTGTGAAGCATATGCTGCAAAACTTTTGAGTTTGTTGATGAGAAGGGGAAGAGCAGTGGAAGTATGTACGCTGTTTCATGTACATGCAGTTTTTGTTGAATTTCTTATTTGCATCTTTTGACATGAGGTGTATTTGACGTTTCATATTATTTCTTTTCGTTTGGTATACTGTTAACATCTATCATAGTAATAGCTGCCCTGTTTTATTGTTAATTACTTGTGAAATATAATCAAAAATTTAAAAATATAAAATTATATAAAAATTATTATATAATTTTTCTTCTTAGCGTCCATTTTGCTTCAAATTATACCTTGTGTTTCAAATGTCTAACCAAAAGAAAATATTCACACCTTCTATCACAGGGTAGTTATTTTATATTTACATTCGGTATTGAGAAATGTCAAAAAAATTAAAAAAAGAAGATAGAAGGGAGGAATAAAAAATACTAAACATGAAGCAAAAGATTCATGTATGGACACTGCTGCAGTTTCAAAAGAGAATTCAAAAAACTTTTGCAGCAAAAACTCAACAGTATGGACGGGGACTAAGGGAAAAAGAACAGTTAATCTCCAACAACAGTTGAGTATAATACGTATTTTCTATGCCACTATAAACGTCATCAGTACTCTTTGTGTCTACAGGGAGGTAATTGTAATGTCATTAACTTCATCTATTTAACCCGTCAGAGCTTAGGAAAATGCATAAGATAATACCCGTTACTGTCTACATACTATTAACAAAGGTTGCCAGGTTTGTTGTTTTTAGTAAAAGTCATACTTCATATATTCCCAACGGACAAAGCTTCAGTTTTCAGTACGGGTGAGAACGAAATTAGTTTTTACACAACTTTTTAACTGTCTTTCCTTATTCAATTTTTCTTGGTTTATTAGCCCTTCATCGGATGGCAATGAAAAACCACTTGATAGTTATTTTTTTATAATGGGGAACCTGCAATTTCGGAAAGCCGAAGCAGACTTCAAGCAGTTCAATAGCAACGCATACAAAAATTAAATTTTACTACTTTTAACTTTTTAGTACCTTTTTTAAGTCGGTTAAATTTTTTCAAAAATTTTTATTATTAGTCTTTCAAATTTACTAAAGGGTGCTTTACATTGTCCCACAAGTCGTACGAAATGCCAAATTTTTGTGTAGAAGAGCACAAGTCGGATGGTCTAAACGTAATATGTAATGAAGCTATAAGATTTTGAGAGAAAATACGGATGAAAATTTGACAGTCGTATGGCTCTCTTGATTTTTTAAAATTTTTCAAAAAGCAACACACACCATTAGATCAGGGAAGCATTTTTATGTAAACAAATGTGAGAAAGCCAAGGAGGGAAAACTGGTTTCATAAATTTATACCAATTATAAAATCAAAATGTACATTTTAGACAACGACAGCACAATTTTATAAAAATATACGTATTTTCCAAAAGTACACTAAAAAAGTTATAAAAATATTTTTCAAGGTTATAAAAATAAAATTCAATTGCACAAGAACTCCATCCCTGGGGAAAACAAGCAAACAGCTGTAGTTAAATTAAATGAGAATGTTTTCATCTTACTTGATTTTATCCATACCAATGGTGTAAAAGCCAGAAAACAACCATTTGATTTTTACTCTCTTTTTTTGAAATACGGATGGAATTTCATTTTATTTTCTCTCTCATTTTACGTATGACAAATCTTATCGTCTAAAGCACCCTTAAGTAATAATAATAAACAGAACCGAAAAATAAACTTACGGCCTGGCCCACGATGTCGAAAGTTTTTTTCATTCGTACAAATACATTTAAAATAACAACAAATTCTAAAATATTGTTTTTGTTTTACATGTTGTTGAACAAACTAAAAAAATTCTGGCAGTTAAATTTAATATCTCGAACGATAGGAGTACAATTCAAATATTTTGTATCTGACTTTACCATTTCAGAATTCGTAAAACAGCTGGTCATATTAATGTTAATGGAAAACCTCAAAACTTACAATTATTTAAGAAAATATCAAGATATATACAGCAACATGATCACATAAGTCCATATTTTACAGTTATGGAATCTATGCTTTTCGCGGCCCGATTAAAACTAGACAGTCATTTAAGTGTACAGCAACTTGTAGATGAAATCAATAAAATATTAAAATGTCTACAGATAACTAACCAAGCAAATACCAGAGTGGCAAATTTATCGGGTGGAGAAAGGAAACGACTTTGCATAGCATTGGAACTGCTGAACTTACCTGCCGTTTTATTTTTGGACGAACCAACAACGTAGGTTTTGTGGCAGAGCGGATTACACAGCGCTACAATCAAAATGTCCTTCAAAACATGTGGAAGCGTGCTTTATTGAAATCCGTTGGCAGTTTCATTCTATCATTTATCAAAAAAAAAAAAATTTTATTTTCAATGACGTGACAATATTATCCACTAAACAAGGCCGCCACCTTTATATATTTCATCATAACTCCATAACGGTCTGTCAGATATGAATAAATGAACTACTACCAATAATAATGCGGAATAAAGTTGTCTTTAATTCACGCTTTATTTTCAACTGTTGAGGAATTATTTAGCAATTAATGGTTAAAATAATTTTTTTATTTAAAAAAATTCATAAAAAATTAAATTAAAATCTATATTTTTTATTGTGTTGATTAAGTTATACTGGGAACACAAATAGGACGAACAACGAATTTCGTCGAGCACAACGAATTCGTCGGTAAAAAACTCGCAGTCTAGCGCACAATTACCACGAAAAAATTACAGCTGTAATACTCAGCTGTCTGTGTTAACCTATAAAAAGAAGTTGCTTGAACAAATTACACATTAAACATGGGGATGCTGATGGCGAGTAGTCTGTAACCAGAAACCCAGCCAGGTTAAATAAAAAAAAAAAGAGTTTTCAGAGTTGTCTCTGCTGCAGCATCCTCCTTCGTCGGCGAAGTAAAATAATAAATAAAATAGCTCCATTAACTTAAAAATAATGCGTCAAAAAAAAAAAACATCAGAGACGCCGCAGCTTTGCTTTATAATTAACACGCAACAGCAGAGTTGTGCTCTATCTTCCTACCACTTTCACCATCTGTTTATTCTCTACCCTATTCCTATCTCTCTATCTAGTTCCAGTGCAATACAATGCATATGTAGGGGATATCCCCTGAACACTGGTCCAAAATAAAAAATAAATAAAAAGCAATTTTATGATAGATAATTGCGTAGATTTAACTTAAATAATGCATGTTAAAAAATAAACAATTATTAAAATAAAAATTAACTTTATTTACTAATATTTTACAAATGAAGAACGGTAATTCTGTAATAATTTGTTCGTCGGCGTATGAAATAAAAATAAATCTATCTCAGAGTTCATCACGCACGCGAATTTCGTCCGTCGTCGGTGTTGTGTTAATTTTCATATGCACAAATTCGTTTTATTTTTGGTGACGAAAGTTCGCAACGAAAAATTCGTCGTTTGTCTCAACTGTGTTCCCAGCATTATGATGAAATATGTACATATATTATGCCAACCGCCTTGTTTAGAGGGTCAAAATTGTTACATCCATTAAAAAACCTGTACGTGAAAAAAGTGACAATGGATTTCAGTACAGCGCATTAAAATCATTGTATTCCACATACACATTTTTATTTGAAGGATAAAAAAATATTTATTTTTTTGCAGACCAGTGTTATATAAGCCTACTAACATACATACATACATACATTACATCTTATTTGCATATAAAAGTGGAAAATGTTAATGAACATTAACGACACTATTTGTAAATGGTTCTTAAGTTCACATTGTGGTGAGTAGTTAGCGGGTTGGTTTTACAGCCAGAAGATTGTGGGTTTAAAAAGTCATTCAGCTGGCGACGTAAAATAATAAAGAAAATAGTTTTAACAACTTCAAATTAATTAAAAAATTATTGCACCAACTTAACAACTAGTTCCGGTGCAATGCCACTCGTCCAAGGCAAAAAAAAACATCACTCTGCACGTTTCCTACAGAATCAAAATATTCCTGGGTTCGACCCCAGTTTCAGTAAAGCTATATACACCCGATTGTCATATGTTACAATAGTGTAATAAAATATTTCAAAACCGTATGAACTCACAATTTTTGTGTGACAATATTGTCACAAAATGTATTGTCCGTGCATTGTACGACAGTAATATTGTCACACTTCTGACAATCGTGAAAACACCCACCATTGCCATTGGCAGATAATTGCCAGATATTGGGCGGGCATTCCTTAAGGCCTTATGACACTATATTTTTTCTGCATTGTCGAAATATTGAAGAAGAGCGCAAATATATTGTAATGGGAAAATTAATCAGGTGCAAACAGTACAACCATATAAAGATAAACGTAAAAACGTGAAATCGTCCACTAGTGTTATCGATCAAAAAAAAATAAGTAACTGTCAAAAAAAAAGAATTTAAAAATTTTCGACTTAAAATTGATGTTTCGAACTTAAAATCCTTTTTATGTTTCAACTTAGCGATTTATGCACAATGTCTGCGATTTTGAGCTTAGTTTTTGACCATATATTTTTCTTTAGCGTTTTGTTTTTAATGAAAATAAGGAGGCAACAGTTCATGTAAATATTATATTGTCTTTGTATCTCTCTGACTGTTGCTGTCCCTTTCTATCAATTTTATATTAATTAGAGACGCATGCCCGATGACGCTGCGTCATCTGTAATTATGAACGGTATAAACATCGAGGAATCAGAAGCTCTTGATGTTCTTGGCATGAAAATTCAGTGCGATGTTCGATGGTCACATTTTTCAGGTCTCAAAAGAAGCATTCAAGTGCCTCGGTTTTTTAAGACCCCATCTGATCTCCTCACTATTTATACCGCCTACATCCGACTGAAAATGGAATACAACTCTCATGTTTGGGCCGGTGCTTCAAAGACTATTTTGAAGTTACTCGACCGGGTCCAGGAAAGAGCGAAGAAACTCATAGGAGACAGTAGGGTAGCCAACTCTATTAACTCTCTTGAGCATCGTCACAACGTGGGGTGCGTTTCGTTGTTCTATCGTTACTATAATGGGATGTGTTCCGATGAAATCAGGGAACTTGTTCCCGAAACCCGGTTATTCGCGCGCACGACGCGTTCATCATTAAGAGCGCATCCATTTGTGGTCAACTTGGCAGCGAACCGCACTACGCATTACAGGGAGAACTCATTTTTCGGCGGAACATCGCGTATGTGGAACAAACTCCCTGCCGAGGTCTTTCCTGTCACTTATGACGTGGGAAAATTCAAATCAAATGTCCATTCACACTACTCCCTCTATCCTCCTTCCCATAACCTGATTTCCTAGTTCCAGCACAATGCATCGCATGTGTAGTGGTCATCCCCTGAGTTCTGGTCATAGAAAAAAAAAATGTAGTGTCATACGAGCTTTATTGTCAGATGTGCTAATTTACGATAGCACCATTGTCAGATAAATATTTCTATTGGCAACGCTCTCGATAAATTTAAGATACAATGTTTAACATCGAATCTGGCAACTTTTGCCATACAATAATTTGAAAACTGTGTGAAATGTTAATTTTTGTTGGCAAATCAATTTATTGTCGAATAATTGTGTGATATTGAATTTGCAAGGATTTCTTACAATAGCCTGAACTAATAATTTACATTTAGGTGACAATCAAGGCGTCTTTAACTAGGTGGTGGTGAATGGAATTGTTGTACTACCACACACGTTTTTTCTTCGCGATATGTTGAAAACAACTGATGCAAATATTACAAAGAAAATCTATTTTACTTTTGAACAGAAAGTGTGTGTAAGAACTATTAATTTTTTTCAAATCTGGTTTAAATTAATAAATAAAGTTTTTAAAATTTTATTTTAAATAAAAAATTTGTTCTCACCAAAAACAGAATTTCAAATTTAACGCACTTGTTTTTAACTTTTGAACCACAAACGTAGATACAGCAAAATATTGCCACCTGTTTTAACAACCCCACCTAGTTCGATACGCCTTGGTGACAATTTTTCTTTGTAAGTGCATTGTCGCCATATTGCCATTTTTTACAATATTGTTGGAAGGTTTCAGTGGCGAAGGAACAGTCACTGCTCACTAAGCAGTACCGGTTTCAGCTGTAACCAATGCACAGGAACATCAGAACGCCCTCCTTCGTCGGTATTGTGCAGCACCAGCGGAGTAAAATAATTACTAAAAATGGCTACGAAAACGAAGTTTCAAAAATTTACTACGTCTCCTTGACATCGGAGACTCTACAACACTGCTATAAAAATAAAGAACGTGCAAAAGCAGAGTTGCATGACAGTGAAGCTTCACCACCTTTTATCTCTTTCACTATTCCTTCCTTCTCTAGTGCCAGCACCATGCATCGCATGTGCAGGAATCATTCCCCGCGTGCTGGGCCACGATAAAAAAAATTATGTATCACATACAGAGATGGATAAAGCTGTCTACAAGTAGACATTTCATGCCAGAAGAATTTCAACCACAACCGAAGCTTCAAAACGGAAACCAATGACTGAGCTGTGGAAATTTGTGCAGCCGCAGCTAAAAAATGCATATGTCTGAAGCTGAGTTGCGGCTCTTTACTTTTGTACAGTCGCAGCCACAGTTATTTTCTTGAAAAATGGCTGTTTGACAGATCAGCCAATGGCTGTTTTTTGGTGCTTCGGCTGTTTTGAAAACGGTTGTTTGAACGCTGAAGAAGAAACTTAAAATTAAACATTCATTTACTGTTATTCGCAAATAAGAACTACATAGTCGCTTGCTGCAATAAATTTATTATTTATTAAAGTTTATAAAATTTATTAAAAAAAAATTATATAAAATTTATTTATAGTTTATTGCATCATGCGTAGTCGCATAAACGTATTTTTAATTATAAATAACAAAATTTTCAGTGGTTTAGATGAAGTTTCTGCCATACAATGTGTATCAATATTGAAACTTTTAGTGCAAACGGGACGCACCATTATCTGTTCAATACACGCACCTTCGGCAAAAATTTTTCAAATGTTTGATCATGTTTATGTACTGGCTGAGGGTGAATGTGTTTACCAGGGATCGACTACAAATATACTGCCATATATTGCTAAAATAGGTTTAAATTGTCCAATTAATTACAATCCTGCGGATTTTAGTAAGTTCTGTTTTTTTTTTTTGTAAGTTGAAATGACGATAATTAATTATGTATATTTGAATAGTTATTGAAGTTGCTGGCCGCGAATATGGCAATTATCATGAGTCCATGGTTAATGAAATTAAAAATGGTAAAACTTGCAAATGGTTAGCCGCTGGTGAAATTGACAGCAATCAAAACGAATATAGAAATTCGAAAAGAATTGCGGAGTTCGAAATGGAGCTAAATACGAATTCATATGGAGAATTTTCAACACCATGGCTATTGGAGTACAAAATTTTATATATCCAAATGTTAAAACATATGTGGCGAGATAAGGTACATTGGTGGAGAATAATATGATTATTCCACATAATTATATTTATACAGGGTGGCCCAAAAGAAGCAAAGATTTTTGAATTCTTTATAACTTTTTTATTATAATTTTTTTTTTGTTTTGTTTTCAATATTTTGTAAAGAAGACTTGGGGATTTTAAAATAGAACAGTACACTATTGAGCAACGTGTCAAAATCGTTGACCTTTATTTCTGAAGAAAATCATAATTTTATTCATGATTTAATTATGAGCGACAAAGCCCATTTCCAATTGAATGGGTTCGGTAGTAGGCAAAAAGGGGCTACGGAAAAGCAAAGGGTAATTCAACAGCGAGAATTGTACCCACTTAAGTGTACCGTTGGTGCGGTGTTTCCTCGGAAAGAATAATGGGGTCATATTTTTTTTTGAAAATGAAAACGGTAGTGCCGTTTCCATCACTGGTGTTGAGATATCGGACAATGTTGGAAAATTGTTTAAGGCCAGCCATGGAAAACCATACCGCAAGTATGATTCCAACAGGATGGAGCCACAGCGCACACTGCGAGGAATACAATGGGTCTTTGAACTCCAACCCTTTCGGTAATTTTGGACCACCCTGTAAATTACATATGTATATACATATATGTATAATTATATTTATAAATAATTAATTAAAGTAATATTTATTTATTTGTTATACACAATTTAGAAAATTTAAATTTTTTATCATTTTTTTTTCTTTCAGAATTATATAAAATTAAAAGTTTTCATAAAACTTTTTACGGTTTTATGTATAAGTGTTGTGTATAAGGGAATTGGACGGAATGCTGCCATGATAATTTTGAATTATCATTTAGTATTTCTGACGTCAATAACATTTGTATTTTTATCCATGTGTCCAATGCTGTCTCACAGTAAGTTTCACCAACAATTCTAACATTAATTTGATTAATTAATATTCTTGAAAGAGAAAAACTTCATTTTAAGATAGTTTTAACCCTGAATGGTTACACTTCGTCGAATCGACGAATATCATATACTCTTTATAATACAGGGTGTCTGGTGGCAAATTTATATTTTTAAATACGATTATTTCAAAAAGTAATGAACGGTGCGGAGGGAGGGTGTAGCCGTTGGAAATATCGATTGTGCGGATTTGTTAGTCACGATGTCGCAGTGGTCGAGTGAGCATCGCGCGTTCGCTGTGGAGACATTTTTTAAGAGTAATGATTCTTGTGTAATTGCTCGTCGACAATTTTGTTCAAAGTTCGGTATTCGGCGAATAAGTGATGGACCGATTGTAAATTTAACTCGTTCGTGGGTGCAGAGATTCCGCGCAACTGCTTCGGCTATGAATGCCCCACGGCCAGGGCCTAGTCGATCCGAAAACATTCAACTGGTGGAAAGCAGTTTACTTGAAAATCCGCGACTTTCTGATCTGAAGGATCTGGATGACATACTCTTAAAAAAATAAAATCCTCATTTCCATTCTATCGTTCAATGCTTTTAATAAAACTTTGTGTCAATTATTACGTTTTTTATTTAAGTTTGAAAATATATATCTGCTACCAGACACCCTGTATAACTCTTTTATGTGTGTTCATATAACAACAACATTGTCAACAACTTTATTTGATGAGGAAAGCTTCAAGTATTTGTTGTTTAAATTCGTACCGCAAAACAATTTTTATTTTTGTATTTAATGTGTGCTATTTATTTTTTAATAAAAAGCTAAACAATTTTTTTTAATTTGTTTTTCATTAAAAATCGGTTCGCAGAAAAATTTTTTTTTATACTTCGTCGATTCTTTAACTTTAATGTACCAAAATGAAGAGGAACCAGAGAATCCAGGGTTAAGCAGACTTAAAATGAGTTGGAAATATTTTCTGTCTATAATTGCTACTATTGTTGCTACAAAGGAAACTTTTCAAATATTTATAATATATTCGACGGTTTTTTTTTAAATTTTTTAGTTCCTCTTGAAATTAACTACCTGAGAAGAGAGCACTTTAATCAGTGGTACCGCCTCAGTTCATATTTCATGGCGCTAATTACTTCTCAAATACCAGATATATTTACACTGGGTCTAATCTCTTCAGCCATGTTGTATTTTGTAACTGATCAACCAGTGGAACTTAATCGATTTTTATTGTTTTTATTAGTTGTATTGCTAACATCGTTAACAGCGTCCAGTTTCGGTCTTGCATTATCATCCAGATTAAATTTACTGGTAAGTATGCATACATCACTTGCATCAATACAAGTATGTATACTTATGTAGTATGTATGTATGGATATGTATGTGGAAATGGATATGATTTTGTCTCTTGTTTGTTTCTTTGTAGAATTCCTTATTCTTTGGCCCCTCTATGATATCGTGTTGGGTATTGTTTTCTAATTGTACCATTGAAAATCCAAATATAACAATATTTGAGAAAATCTTAATGTACAGTGGTTATATAAGGCATTCTGTTGAGGGCTTACTGTCGTCTTTGCTAGAATTTAATCGCCCCGAACCAATTTGTCCAGTAGAGGTTGCACTTTGTCTATTTAAGAAACCAAAATATTTATTAAAAATATTGGGTTATGAGGATCTTAATTATTTTCTATCCGTAATATATTTAATTGGATTTTATTTGTTCTTTAATATTATAGGTTATGTCAATTTTAAGTGCCGTCTTGATTGTATCAAGTTTTTAGAACGAAACCGTTATTATCAAAAACTAAAAAGGGGTTTTGGAAAATTTGTTTATTTAAAGTCACATTGAATAATTGAAGCCGAATAAAAATAATCGTTCGGCAATTATATTGCAAACAACCATAGAAAAACTCAAATTGTTTTTGTTTTCAATATAAATGGTGAACGATTATTTTCACCTAGGCGTCTATGAACAGGCAATAAATATGGTGAGTGCAGTATGAAAGATATAAATAAGGTTAGTTATGCATCGAGTGAAGAAATCATACTTTTACAACATACCCTCCAGCAGAATTGTATATATTAGTATTATACTAGTAAATTATTTTAAAGAAAAAAGTAGTATGGAAAACAGTGTGTACGAACATTTGCAACCAATATGAATAAAATCCAAATAAAATGTAAAATTATTGCAAGAAACATAGTAAAATAATAAACTAAGATTTTAAATAGTTAAATAAATTATTTTTATTATTTATTTTAGTCTCACTTCTATTTTTATTTTGACCTTTATTAAAATTTTTGAAAAAATTTTCATTTCCTTTGAAAAATATTTTCTTTTTCTTATTAAAAAAAAATATTTTTGTTAATTTTGTTAATACAAATTATTATTTCCTGGTATTTGGTAGCGAAATATTGAAAAATAAATAATTGTTAAAAACTTTTTATTATTTATTATTATTAAATTTTTTTTATTTTAAATACAGTACGAGTATATTAATGGAGAATATTGTTAATTTATTTATGAATTAGTGGTGGGCATTTTCTGTTTCGCATATTCGTGCTCTTTCCAAAACATTTTCCATAACCTTTCGCATCATTTCAGGAGGTATGATGTTGTATTTCGTCGCGCATATTAGTTTCTAATTGCTGTATGGTTTTAGCCTTATTAATGTAGATTTTTCCTTTCAAATAACCCCAAAGGAAACAGTTTGGAGCGGTTAAATCCGGTGAACGCGGAGGCCAATTAAAATCGTTTATGCGGGAAATAATTCGTCCACCAAAGAAGTCGCGTAAAACAGCCACTGTGTCCCTCGCAGTGTGAATTTCGTATGGAAACTTTCTTATTGTATGCAAAATTCTTCGCAGCGACCCTAGTGAGAGGCCACTTGTGTCGAACGTCTCCTGGTTGATGGTTCTCCACGTGCACCGTTGTCTGCCGGCACCATAAAGGTGCCCATTGTTATCGAAATTTTTTTTTTTTCATCTTGGACCAGCACTCAGGAGATGACCCCTACACATGCAAAGCATTGTCCTGGAACTATAGGAAAGGGATAGTAGGATATTAGGTGAAGCTTCACTATCTTACAACAATGCTTTTTGCACGTATTAAATTTTTAAGCTTCGTTTTTAGTAATTATTTTACTTCGCCGGTGCTACAAAATACCGACGAAGGAGGGCGTTCTGATGTGCCTTTGGATTAGATACAGCCGTTACTGTTCTAGTCTTCGCTACTGAAACCTTCCGACAACAACTGATATAAAGCCACAGAAATACACATCAGAAAAAATGCGAGATGTTTTCATGAGTCTGAAACTGCGGTTGAACCCAGGAAAATTTTTCGTTTTGTAGTCAACGTGAAGACTTCTTCGACCATCGCCGCCCTCATTTGCAACCAGACGGTTTATTGTTGTCTTTGAGGTTCCAACCCGCACATTAAAATAACGACAATATGCACGCTGAATCAAAACAATGGATCATTGATTTGAGAAATAAAGTTCAACGATTCTGGCACATTGTTCAATTGTGTACTGTTCCATTTTAAATTCCCCAAGTCTTCTTTACAAAATACTGAGCTCAAAAATTATAAATTAATGAAAATTTTGTGTCGTGTTCTAGTTCACAGTTAATTGATCACTATTACATTTGTTGACACAAAGAGTACTGATGACGTGTGTAGTGGCATAGAAAATACGTATTCTACTCAACTGGTGTTCGAGATTAATTGTTCTTTTTCCCTTATTCTAATCAAATATGTAATTTCTTCACAATATTGTGATAAATTGACTGCGAACTTGACCACGACAGAAAATTTTCATTAATTTGTAATAACTGTAGTTCGATTAAATTCTAAATATTCTGAAAAAAAAATTGTAATAAAAAAGTTATAAGGAATTTAAATACATTCGATCATTTTGGGACACGCTGTAGTATGAAAATATTTACATTAATAAATAAATCGATTCGAAAATAAAATGTTCGTATTTGTATGTTATTTACATGACTATTCAAAAATGTCTCTGATATTTTTAAATCGGTTCTAATTCGGCATTAGAAGAATTAGCAAGGTTTTTGTTTGTAAAAGTTATAACCGTGAGATGCTTAAATATAATTAATGCCTACACTCAGGCCAGGCTTGCATTTGTTGTTGATCTTCGATAGTTTCGCGTACCACTCGCACTTGTTATTTTTATTTGTAACTTTAAAAATTTAGAAATTAAAATAAATAATTCCTCAGCCGTAGATTATGCAGCACAAATTCAAAATTCTAGTAGTTGTCGATTTAGTACAAGAGTTCATGTAGGAATATCAACTACACAGTTCGACTACAACCCATAAGAGAACGTACGACTAATTTATACAAGTAAAAGGTTCTACACTACGTTTCAGTTATACCAATAACAAATTTTGTAAATCTATCAGAAGGAATATTTTTTTAGAGAAAAATTGGGACATTTCAGTTTTACTTTTTTTAAAGCTCTGCATACGTTGACAACAGATGACACTAATGTCTAAACAGGTATAAAATGTTTTTGAGTTTCCCTGCAAATAATATGGGACTTCGTGGTCCAATTTAACTGAAATGGACTGGTTACAACATGGTCCTAAGTAATGCAGCCGTGAACCATGTCATTGAAAACAACATCTTATTGTTAAACGACAATTGTTCGTGCTTTTCTTCATATTTACGATTACTCTCCGTCTCATTAAAATTACTCTCTGAGGTCCTCCATGGAGTGTTTACATGGAGTAGTTTTTGCATACATTTCGGTTGGTCTTAAACTAGTCCTAGTCCTCTGTGTACTACACTGATGCATAGGTGGACTAGTCACATTATTTCCAGGGTTATTGCAACTATAGATGTGTTTGTTTACTTTTTACATGTATTTTCTATTTGTATTAGAATTTTTTCACTATCAATTTCATTTAATGAGTGTGGCGATGGTCGAAGTAGTCTGCACGTTGATTACAAAACCAAAAAATTTCCTGGGTTCAACCCCAGTTTCAGACCATAAAAACACCTCGAATTTTTCCTGATTTGCATTTGTGTGAGTTGTTATAGTCACTGGTCACTGAACAGTAACGGCTTCAGCTGTAACCAATCTACTGGCACATCAGAACGTCCTCCTTCGTCGGTCTTGTCTAGCCGTACTAAACCCGAACCTTCAAAATTTAATACGTCTCCTTGACATCAGAAATGCTACAACACCGGTTTATAACAAATAACGTGCAAAAGCAGAGTTGTAAGATAGTGAAGCTTCACCTCCTATCATTTCTCCTGCTATCCCTTTCCTTTAGTTCCAGCACAATGCACCGCATATGTAGGGGTCATCTCCTGAGTGTTGGTCCACGATAAAAAAAAACACAAATTTTGGAAAAAAAAAGCAGCAGAAAAAAATAATCAATTTGAATAGTTCGCAAACGTGAACACCGCCGATTTTAATTAGTTCACGTTATCGCAAGTGCACTGTAATTTGGTTACTTTGTTATTGTTTATTTTTGAAACACCTGATTGCTTGTTTGCTTGCCCAAACTAGCTCGAAGAAAAAGTTCGGGCTATTTCATGCAAGAAGAAGAAACGTTTCTCATCTACACGATGTTTGTGTACGTGAACGCTTTCTGGTAAGATTGGGGTCCCGCGGGTGTCCAATTTAGAGTAAAAAACAGGCCTTATATGTGGTAATTGTATTTTAAAATGTTGATAATTTAATATAACTTAATACATTAATATTGCTGTATCTTAATCACGGCTTTAAGAGCTGATGGCCAATGTAGTTAGTTCTCTATAATTAAATTTAATCTTAGAATTAAGCTTTCGTCAGATTAAATAATAATAATAATCACGGTCTTAAATATAACATAGCGTCTACACATACTGATTTAATGTTAGTAATGCTCAAAATAATGAGTCAATGAGGACGAATGTTTATGTGTTAGGCCTTGCTTGTTATATAAAATTTTTTTCTGGAAATTTTATAACGAAGGGCTGAAGTAAAACTTGTAATATGATAAGTCAACTTGCAGTCCCTGTTTATTTTGATTAAAACAATAAAAAGAAGTAATTTATTGCTGTTTTACAATTTTATAAAGGTGAAATCAATACAAATTGATTATTAAATTGTATTAATAAGCCTCTGCCCCAATTACAATATTTTGGAAAGCGCAACAGCTGTATGATTTTACAATTTTATCACAAAAAACGCATGATTAACATTACTGCTCAGATTACTGCAGCATAACCACACATACATATTTGTTGACGTTTCTTAATGATAAGAAATCTTTTAATATAAGTATGTACTTTATTTAAAACATTTATTTAAAATATCATTTAAGATTAAGGAGCCGCTAGCATAGGAATCTGTGGCCGCTAGACTCGTAACTAAATTCGAGGTATTACGTGAAAGTTGAGTATTTTTCTAGCTATTCGAGAAAAATTTAGTTTTTTTACAGCAATGCACATCGGTGTTGTGGGAAGCGGTGTTATCGGTTTAACCACCGCCCTTGAATTACAACAAACATTTCCCAATGCTAAAGTGACAATTTTGGCTGACCGATTCAATGAGGATACCACAAGTTTTGTGGCAGCTGGTATTTTTCGTCCCAGTTCAAATTTTATGGGGCCATCTAAGGAAATCACACAGTAAGTAGAAACCTGTAGAATTGTTTGGTTTGTGTTTCTTGAATTAACTTAAATATTGTTGGCAATTTCAGGCAATGGATAAATGATGCCTTCAATTATTGGGACGATTTGCGTCGCTCTAAGGATGCTGCCTTAGCAGGTGTATGTCAGTTGTCCAGTTATATTTTCTCTAGCATTTCGCCCTCAATTGTTCGTGTAAGTCGTAAACGAAAACGAAAAACGTTGCTTGTTTTAATCATTTTCGAAAATTACAGTTTCAAATCAAATTGTATAAATATATGAACATACAGAAATAACAAGTATGACAAGCTAGCAAAAAACCAGAATTATTGTGGTTGAAGTTACTTTACCAAATTAATATTACCTGCTATTAAATTACTTATAGATTTAATAACTGATAAGGGTTTCTGATAAATTCATATGCATTTAAGTATATACATATGTACATTATTGTTATTATTATTATTGGAACCGAAACACCGCGACTAGTATATATGTATACTTTGATTTTTGGTGTTTTATTCCCCAAAAAGTTTTAAAAATTCAAATGTACTATGTGCAACGTTTTTGAACTATCATTTTTTTTTTGACTGTAGAAAGAAGACATGTATACACGACTGACGTACATACATACATATATATAACCTTCTTTTCTGAAGTGATTTCAGAAAGATATCACTTTTCACTACATATTTTTTTCAGAACCATTATATTGAAAAACTACTACCCGTTTATCGACCGGCTACAGAAGAAGAGTTTAAGCTTTGCCATGGTAATTGGAAATATGGTTCTTTCTTTACAACTTCTTTAACAGAATGTCGTCTGTTTTTGCCCTACGCTACAAAAAAGTCAGCGTTATTTTAATTAATCATGAGAAATTTACACAGAATAACTTAACATTTAATGTCAATTATAGATTCAATGCTGCTGGCGGTGTTTTGCAATTTCACAATGCCGAGTCATTCACAAAACTTCCCGATAATTATGATATTGTTGTAAATTGTTCTGGATTGGGTGCCAAAACACTTTGTAATGATCAATTATTGGTTCCCGTACGTGGGCAAGTTATTAAAGTTCGTGCTCCCTGGATAAAGACAGCCTTTTATGGAGATTCTGATACATATGTTATACCTGGTTTTGGAACTGTGACACTTGGTGGCTGTCGTCAGTTCGAAAGCTATAACATGAATATTTGTAAATATGACTCAATGGCTATTAAAGACCGCTGTTTTAAAATGTTACCCAGCTTGAAAAATGCTGACGTAGTTGAAGAATTGGTTGGTTTAAGACCGCATCGTTCCATTGTTCGCGTGGAATCCGAAATTATACGCAATCCAAATGGACGTTCAATTAAGGTTGTACATAATTACGGTCATGGTGGGTATGGTGTGACAACTGCCCCTGGTACAGCAAAACATGCCGTTGAATTGGTTCGCAATTTACATATCGGTAAGAGTAAATTGTGAATACCGACCTTATAAATAAAAATGTGCAATATTTTCATATTATGTAATTACTAAATTGAATAAAAACTCAGGTTTTTATTAGAAGTCTCATATTTTAAATAGTTAGTACGTCATGTGGCAATATTGAATTTTAAATAATGGAAGAAAAATTGCCAAATAAACCGTTATGCATGCCCACAGTTTTAAATAAACTACCAGGGAACAGAAAAAGAATGCGTTGCTTATCATGCATGCGTTACAAAAGGGCACCAAATGTGATAGAAACCTACTGAAAACTTTATGACTTTAACTTTAAACTTTATTTTTACCTCTAGCGAGTGACCTACTGTCAACCTTTTAAGTTTAGTGTAAAAATATCGCATGTATTAAAAATAATAAAGCACTTACCAATCTGTAACGTACTTTTACCAATGCACTTTTTTTATTTACTGTTCCCAGTTGATGCGTCCGATTTTCCATTCAATTTGAAATAGAAGACTTATAAGGTCCTCTTGTTGGCATATACATATATATTAACGCGAACAGTACATTGTCTGCTACATATGTATGTAGATCACATTAACAGTGTCTTTTCAGAAAAAGTCTAATTTTGTTAACATCTTTTTGATGCGTTTAAAAATGCACAATTTTATTAACACTTTCTTTAATAAGTATATGAATCCATTATTTTTTTTATGTGGTAAACAAAACACATTAAAATCAGTACAAATACTTTTTACTTTTTTTTTTAAATTGATTTAAATATATACTATATATATATGTATATGTATATATACGCACACGTTTTTTGTTGAAATTTTTCTTAATTTTATAAAAAATTTTTGTTTGCAACAAAATTTTAAATAATAGTTAATGTAACACAAAAGGAAACGATAAAACAGATATGGCATCAAAAGTTAAATTAAAAAAAAAATCGCTATATAAAATATAAACTCTGAATACTGGACTACACTTTCTGTTCGTAGTGTGAAGCCGACTTAATTATATTCGTAGGCGGCGGCTATAACCGTTTTACTTGGCAGTGAATAAGAATTGGTTGAAGCAGAGTAATTGCTTCCGGCAGCAGTGAAGAATACATGTGTCGACTAGCGTTCGCTTAAGCCATTAACAGACCAAACTCTATTACGTTCCAAAGCCTTGCCTGGCTTTCAAAATTTCTCATGCCCATACAAAATGTATGATACTAACCAATATAACGCGGCGTCAACACTTTGCAATATAAAAATCCAATTTTTTGAAGTTGGCTGCAAAAAAAAAATTGTTGAAAATTAACGACAATTTAGTTGTAAACATTTCTGTTTTTGGAGCAACGTTAAAGCTCTAATTTAAGTTACTCATTTCAGCGTAAAAGCCAAGCGCTAAGTTACGTTGCGCTTTGCGTCTGATTTATATTTATTTTAGTATTGAAATTATTTATTTTAGTAGTGAAATTATTTAGTTTAGTTTATATTAGTAGTGAAGAAATGTAAAATTCAAAATAGAAAAAATCTGCAAAATTAAAATCGAAGGCGGCAGCTATTAGCCGGCTGTGAACAATCGACCTCGCCTTCTGCTGCTGTCTCGTTTAAGTCAACGAAAAACAAAGCAAAACAAATAAAACGTCAACAGAAAATTTTATTGTGGGACATGTCAACAATTAAGAAAGAACTATACTAAATAAAATTTATAAAATATAGTGAAAAAATCAAAACTACATGGTGAAATATAATATTTAAATATTAAATACATATATATTTTTGTAGTGTATATACAATAGGGCTTGAAATATTTTTAAAGTTTACAAGAAAGATGTCAATGTCACCAAGTCAGGTAAGCTTTTACAATCTCTGTACCAAATATAGTAATTTTATAATAGGTAATTCCCTGAAGCGTATGGGTTTAGAAGTGTTTTTTTAATAAAACATAAAAGGCAGAAATCTTCATAATATGTTCTAGAAGAAGGATTTGAAGGCAAAGTTAATATGGCGACTTTGTTCTTTGTCTTCTTTATTTCAAGCAAAAACCTTGTAGCGTTCTATTGTTATGTACATATTATTTGGAAAGTTTGATTTAATATTAATTTATGTATTTTATTATAATACTCGCTGTTTAACTATAATGTTGTAATATATATTTTTATTGGTCAAAAGGCTGCACATATTACAAAATGAAATGAATAAATAAATTATACAAAGGCTTGTGTTATCAGACAAGTCCTATTTACATATGTATGTATGTATTTATGTATGTATGTATGTACATATACTTATCAGTTATGCGATAAAATATTAATAACATCAACTGTTTCTATTGCTCATTTTGGTTCTTTGATAATTTACTTGGCCATCCCTTTATCTGGCGACATGAACTTGGTGAAAGAATACCTTCTTGATTTCTAGCCGTTTTTGGTACATACACCTTACAGCGCACCAATACCGCTATATAATATCCGATATTGACGCGATCTTATATACATATCGAGCGTTTGGTGCAATACCGTCGTAATTCAAAAAATCGTGAACTGAGAAAAATGCATTTGAAGTTTTGAGCCATCTTTTTGATAGTATTTTCGTTTACTAAAGTTATTTTGTTACAAGTTTTTAAATAAAGAGGCATGTTTTGTAATGTTTTCTGTTTGTAAATTTCTTGTTATAAAGGAAATATTTCATTATTGCAAATAAATATTGTTGGAAATAGCTGGAGGCAATGAAGACATTTGTAGCTGTAGAATCTGAAAAGTTAGAGATAGAACCATAATCTTTTTTTCTTTAGATATATAATTCCCCAAAGATCATTTCTGCATACCCAGCTCAAAAAATTGAAATTTTGAGTTACTGCGGTATTGCACCAAAGGGTCGATATGTATTCGTACGTGAACAATACACCTTTGTCGTTTTGAACGAGTAATGAAGCCATACTTTATTCATGGTTTTATATCGATAAAAGAATTACCGCCTATTTATTGCACTGAATTATCGATGCCTTATTCACCCTTATTCCAGTTGTCAATGTCAACGTCGGAACCAAAACTTTGAGTCTGTCACGTCGATATGCTACGGTTGACATCTTAAGTTTAAATGCCTCTGCAATCTTGCAATACCTTATAATTGGGATTTTACAGAGAGCATTTGTGTCTGGAAAGCATAAATGCGAACTCTTAAGAATTATTGAAAACAAAAAGAAACATAGATTAAATTACACACATGAAAATTGCGCATGAGAATATTAAATTTTTTTTTAATATTTTTTTTTCATTCTAAACTAGTATACGAGTATTTTTAACAAATCATTAACAGTATACGGTTGGTTCTCAGATTACCGGCTATTTTATTATTACCTTGTGTATTTAAATAGGGAGAAATAAAATATATTCGATTTCATTATTTAATTTACAATTAAGCTTTACAGGTCGTTTGGAGTCACTAAAATAATTTTTGCTAAAATTGTTTTGTTATTCAAAAAACTTCCTACCAAAGTGTTCAAATATCATTACTCTGGCTGTCCTTAAGTCTACTCTTTTTTAAATTTTACTAAATTTCTAACAGAAATAATATACTACTGAATTTATTTTGGGAATATCTCTTTATATATGATTCTAATTGTAAAATTGTGCTTTTTCCTGAAAAAAATATGTGAAATGTATTATTACATACTTTAAAGTAAACTCAGGGATTGTTTTGTTTTTGTTTATAGATTATTCGTTTTGTGTTCGGTATTCAACTTCAATTCTCGATTGATTAGTTGAATTTTGAACATAAGAATTTTGGATTTGCAATCAGAAATTAGGAAAAATCCACTGATGAGCTAAGTAAGTATTAGCGAAATAGTACTATATGGATATACTTTGCTCCTCAGTTAATGAGTTTGCTTTAATAAAAAATACATTATGAGAATATCATAAAGTATGTAATAATACATTTCACATATTTTTTCGGGAAAAATCACAATTATAAAATAAGAATCATATATAAAAATAGTACAAAATTTTTTTTATAAAATTGGTGCAAAGTAAAGAATATTATTTAATTTTTTTGTTTCCTTCATTCTTCTTGAATAAACTACAGTCCGTTCCTTTAATAATTATGTGAGCGAGGGGGATATTAAATTAAAAATATTACAAACAAACGCAAAGTTCATCGAAACTTTTATCATATTTTGGTTTTGGCACCAAGCATTCTGGAGGAAAAAAAACAAGGAAATATTGTGTATTACTTTTATTAATTATTCATATTTTTTACGTCATATGCCTTGCGTCATGTTTAAATTTCAAATAATAAATGATTGTTTGTGAGCAGTGTTACCATATATTTTTTAAGAAATACTTTTTATTTAAAAAAAAAACTTAATTTTTCAACAAAAAATTTTTTTCCACAAAAGTGTCCTAATAATGAAAAAAAGCACAAAAATAAATATTTTGAATTCATTTTTATTCAAAATAAGATAAACAAAAAAAATTTAACAGGAACACAAAACTTATTCTTCCCACGATTTTGAGCAGATCCCCATTTTTTACGTTTTTGTTGGTCCCTCCTGGAGCGTATTGCAGCTTAAAACTAATAACATCAAAAACTAAAAATATTTCATTATCCTTGCCGTTTCTCTTTAAATATTTATACAAGCTTTTTTGAAAGAGAAAACTTTTTAGAAAAAAAATAAAAAAAAAACTATAATATTATTAACACAGCACAGTTGTATTAAAGAGGGAATAGACACATTTAATACTGAAAAATTATAAAACCGTTTACATTACATGGCAACATCAAATATTTTCGTCATATATCTGTAAATTAAAAATTAATAACTAAAACTTGAAAATTTTATTGAATTTAAAAAAAAAATTATTTTTGAAGCTAAAAACTTAAAATTTTTTTGGCATTTAAAAAACCTTGAAAAATAAGGGAAAACTTGAGAAATGGTAATGCTGTTTGTGAGTGTCACATCGAAAGCTTGTTGCATAACATTAATTCATTTCAAAATATTATTGTTTGTTATTGAGTTAGGAAGAACTAAAAATAGCGCCAATCGAATTGTGTTTATATCGAAAAATTTGTCATTTTAATATAGGGTGTTTGGTTGCAGCGCATTCTAAAAGTTTAGTTTTTGTTATCTTATTTTTTTATTTACTCTAGGATCAAGAAAATTGGCTGGACGCACAATATCGTCTACATGGGAATAGAAAGACCATTTTGAGAAATACCGCAGTTTTTGAAATAAATTTATTTGTTATTATTATTATTACGACCAAGAAGTCGCTCAAATTAGAAACCCATCCCAAAGCATCTAATTCATCATGCACTCTTTGGGGTCTGGTATTCCACAGCTTGTGTGGAAACACCAAAATTTCACCCAGATGGTGAAGCCTCTTTCTGCCGAGCACAGGACAGTCGAAAAGAACGTGTTCAGATATCTCAATTTCACTTACTCAAAATCGACAGACATTAAAATGAAAATTTATTGATATGTATTAAAAAAACAAAAGGTGCGACCTTCTATCTCTTATCTCCATTATTCGTTTCTAACTAGTTATAGTGCAATGCATTGCGTAGCTAGGGGATATTCCCTCAATACTTGTACAAGAAAAAAATGATTCTCCTAAATCAGTTTTCATTAAATATAAAAACTAATGATTCCACAGTGATATAAAAGAATAATTTTTTGAAGATATAACACTACCTGGAAAATCCATGCTCAGTTTGTTTATTTATTTATTCAACAGTATGGTAATAAAAAGTCAAATTGGCCGAAAAAAACTTATTACACAGATTATTATTTGAAGCCGAAGTTAGAAAAATTATTCAGTATTTACATATAGATATTTACGTAAAAGTATCACATAGAGTATATTAATTTTATATTAAAAAAAAATATTTTAAAAATATAAAAAAGGAGCTTTATATATAAAACAATTATTGTATTCTATTATTAAATTGCAGACTATGCGGCAAATTAGTGATGGTTATAAAAAGCAGTGACCTCTCATACCAACTCCACACACTCTTCAACAGTAAAAGACTAAAGTAGTAAGCTCATAGAAAAACCGGGAATATATAGGTCAAGGTAGGGAAATGCAAGAGGATATAGACAAGGTGATGAAGAGGGTATGAAATTAACGAACAAAGGAGGAGCACGCTAATTCAAGCCAGCCAAATGCCTTAATAGTTTAACCCTGAAAACATTATTAGTATGACTGAACAATCGTAATTCTAAAGGCAGGCGATTCCAGATACGAATGACCCTCACACAAAATGACAGAGAAAACAGTCTTAAAGACTCTGCGGGAGATAAAATGAGGATTCCTCATACGAGGAGAAAATATAAATTTATTCCAAAGCCTTCACGGCCAATAAATTATGTATTGTGAGGAAAAAAAGCCATGATTTTTTTTTTTGGCGTGTGTGGTAGAGTTGAAAATGCCTTTGCACTTACAGAGACCGTCGTCAACTGCGCCGAGTGGTGTTACTACTAAAAAATTCCCTCCTCCTCCTCTGGGTAGATTCCTTCCCGGGACCGCTTTCCGCATTACTTCGGGAGGGCCCAGAGCGACGTCCCAATCAGGACCTCCCTTACTCACCCACGTCTGGGTCCGCCAAGTTTGCAGCCAGCACCATGGCCACGGTCCGTATTCCCCGTCAGAGGGGGCCCCGCTATGCAGCAACGCATCGAGGTCCCTCTTCTTTCTCCGTAGAACGTACCCTACATCTTGCGCCACAGCGTCCCAATTGTCCTCGCAATCGAGCATCCTCCCTATCACGCCGGCAGGAGCGATCCCGCCAAGCCGCTGCGCCATTGCATTTCTTTCAGTATGCCATCTGATGCAGTCGAAGAAAGTGTGTTCTGCATCATCATCCGTCAGTAAATGCAGTCGGGACCATCTGCCCTGCCCATCCGGTACAGGTACTTTCGGAAGTATCCATGGCCCGAGAGGAATTGTGCCAGGAAGTAGTTAACTTCCCCAAATTTTCTTCGAATCCATACTTCCACACAGGGAATGATCCTAGCCGTCCACCTGCCGACCGTCTCCGCGGTCTACCTGTCCTGCCACCGCCGGACAGTTTGGGGTCTTAGACCAATAGCACCAACACCAGGGCCCTCCCCGCTCGAGTTCCACGCCTCCCTCCGCCCGCGCGCCAAGAGATCTATGGGTATTTCCCCACATATCACCAGGACCGCAGCGCCCGAGACCGTGCAGTAAGCCGAAGCAACCCTAAGGGCCGCCGTCCGCTGTACCGCCTCGAGAACTCTGCGTTTGGTTCTCTCACCCAGTACATCACCCCAAATCTCGCTCCCATGCAGCAAGATCGAATTCGTGACTGCCATAATCAGCCTCCTCTTGCTCTGTGTCGGGCCGCCGACATTCGCCATGAGTCTGGTCAACATGCCAGGCATCCTTGCCGCCTTAGTCGCCACATGCCATATCTGGCCCCAGTAAGTCAGCCTGCAGTCGAGTCTCACGCCCAAATACCTCACCGCACTATGGATAACCAGAGACACATCCCCTATGCGCATGCTGACGCCGAGTGGAATGTGACCCCGCGTCGTCAACATCACCTAGGTCTTCTCCCCGGCCAATTCCAAGCCGTGGTCCTCAAGCCACATCCGAGTCCTAATCATGACCCGGTTCAGCTTTCCCCTGGCATGGTTATACAATATACAATATTAAATTCAATGACTTAAAATGCTAACATTTAACATGGCTTAAGCTATTTCTCAAAAGCAGTAAGTATATATTGAGGTATATCTAAAAATTATAAGAGGAAGAAAAATAATATATGTTTAAGCTCCTCAGCCATATAAATATTGCAAAAAACAAAAGAAATATTAAATATATTGAAATATAATCATAAGATGGGGGTTTTTTTATGACCGTATAACCAGATGGACAATAAAAAGCCAAAATAATAAATAATAATAACTGCGATAACCCATTAGCTAAGATCGGTTAAGAAAAAAAAATTAAAAATTATCATTCAAATAAACCAGCATTCTCTTCCTAAATTCAGTACAAGAGTATGAGAAGAGCTATATATAATAAGTATACAGTTCACTCGCGGTAACGTGAACACCGCCTAACTTGAACAAGCTTTTGTTTACGTTGACTACTCTGTACGTGTACTAACTCAGAAAGCTTACGTGAACAATTTGTTTTTCTCGGCATATGTTTTCTAAGCTTGTAGACAACACTGAAATACATTAAATTCGATTTTTAAAGTTTAGGCAATCCCCTTTTATAAAAATGCGTGTATCCTCTAAATTAATTTTTAATTAATAATTGCATTGTCGATGATCCTGTTAAAAAAAATTGCCGCAAGTGAGACATTTGAAATTTTTAATAAGGAATTGCAATGGACAGGAGATGCAATAGTGGATCAAAGTGACATGAGTGTATTTAGACGCTTAAGGAAGAAAGCAATATTTCAGCTATTAGTAAAGAAAAAGCACTTTTGGAGTCACTAAAATAATTTTTGCTAAAATTGTTTTGTTATTCAAAAAACTTCCTACCAAAGTGTTCAAATATCATTACTCTGGCTGTCCTTAAGTCTACTCTTTTTTAAATTTTACTAAATTTCTAACAGAAATAATATACTACTGAATTTATTTTGGGAATATATCTTTATATATGATTCTAATTGTAAAATTGTGCTTTTTCCTGAAAAAAATATGTGAAATGTATTATTACATACTTTAAAGTAAACTCAGGGATTGTTTTGTTTTTGTTTATAGATTATTCGTTTTGTGTTCGGTATTCAACTTCAATTCTCGATTGATTAGTTGAATTTTGAACATAAGAATTTTGGATTTGCAATCAGAAATTAGGAAAAATCCACTGATGAGCTAAGTAAGTATTAGCGAAATAGTACTATATGGATATACTTTGCTCCTCAGTTAATGAGTTTGCTTTAATAAAAAATACATTATGAGAATATCATAAAGTATGTAATAATACATTTCACATATTTTTTCGGGAAAAATCACAATTATAAAATAAGAATCATATATAAAAATAGTACAAAATTTTTTTTATAAAATTGGTGCAAAGTAAAGAATATTATTTAATTTTTTTGTTTCCTTCATTCTTCTTGAATAAACTACAGTCCGTTCCTTTAATAATTATGTGAGCGAGGGGGATATTAAATTAAAAATATTACAAACAAACGCAAAGTTCATCGAAACTTTTATCATATTTTGGTTTTGGCACCAAGCATTCTGGAGGAAAAAAAACAAGGAAATATTGTGTATTACTTTTATTAATTATTCATATTTTTTACGTCATATGCCTTGCGTCATGTTTAAATTTCAAATAATAAATGATTGTTTGTGAGCAGTGTTACCATATATTTTTTAAGAAATACTTTTTATTTAAAAAAAAAACTTAATTTTTCAACAAAAAATTTTTTTCCACAAAAGTGTCCTAATAATGAAAAAAAGCACAAAAATAAATATTTTGAATTCATTTTTATTCAAAATAAGATAAACAAAAAAAATTTAACAGGAACACAAAACTTATTCTTCCCACGATTTTGAGCAGATCCCCATTTTTTACGTTTTTGTTGGTCCCTCCTGGAGCGTATTGCAGCTTAAAACTAATAACATCAAAAACTAAAAATATTTCATTATCCTTGCCGTTTCTCTTTAAATATTTATACAAGCTTTTTTGAAAGAGAAAACTTTTTAGAAAAAAAATAAAAAAAAAACTATAATATTATTAACACAGCACAGTTGTATTAAAGAGGGAATAGACACATTTAATACTGAAAAATTATAAAACCGTTTACATTACATGGCAACATCAAATATTTTCGTCATATATCTGTAAATTAAAAATTAATAACTAAAACTTGAAAATTTTATTGAATTTAAAAAAAAAATTATTTTTGAAGCTAAAAACTTAAAATTTTTTTGGCATTTAAAAAACCTTGAAAAATAAGGGAAAACTTGAGAAATGGTAATGCTGTTTGTGAGTGTCACATCGAAAGCTTGTTGCATAACATTAATTCATTTCAAAATATTATTGTTTGTTATTGAGTTAGGAAGAACTAAAAATAGCGCCAATCGAATTGTGTTTATATCGAAAAATTTGTCATTTTAATATAGGGTGTTTGGTTGCAGCGCATTCTAAAAGTTTAGTTTTTGTTATCTTATTTTTTTATTTACTCTAGGATCAAGAAAATTGGCTGGACGCACAATATCGTCTACATGGGAATAGAAAGACCATTTTGAGAAATACCGCAGTTTTTGAAATAAATTTATTTGTTATTATTATTATTACGACCAAGAAGTCGCTCAAATTAGAAACCCATCCCAAAGCATCTAATTCATCATGCACTCTTTGGGGTCTGGTATTCCACAGCTTGTGTGGAAACACCAAAATTTCACCCAGATGGTGAAGCCTCTTTCTGCCGAGCACAGGACAGTCGAAAAGAACGTGTTCAGATATCTCAATTTCACTTACTCAAAATCGACAGACATTAAAATGAAAATTTATTGATATGTATTAAAAAAACAAAAGGTGCGACCTTCTATCTCTTATCTCCATTATTCGTTTCTAACTAGTTATAGTGCAATGCATTGCGTAGCTAGGGGATATTCCCTCAATACTTGTACAAGAAAAAAATGATTCTCCTAAATCAGTTTTCATTAAATATAAAAACTAATGATTCCACAGTGATATAAAAGAATAATTTTTTGAAGATATAACACTACCTGGAAAATCCATGCTCAGTTTGTTTATTTATTTATTCAACAGTATGGTAATAAAAAGTCAAATTGGCCGAAAAAAACTTATTACACAGATTATTATTTGAAGCCGAAGTTAGAAAAATTATTCAGTATTTACATATAGATATTTACGTAAAAGTATCACATAGAGTATATTAATTTTATATTAAAAAAAAATATTTTAAAAATATAAAAAAGGAGCTTTATATATAAAACAATTATTGTATTCTATTATTAAATTGCAGACTATGCGGCAAATTAGTGATGGTTATAAAAAGCAGTGACCTCTCATACCAACTCCACACACTCTTCAACAGTAAAAGACTAAAGTAGTAAGCTCATAGAAAAACCGGGAATATATAGGTCAAGGTAGGGAAATGCAAGAGGATATAGACAAGGTGATGAAGAGGGTATGAAATTAACGAACAAAGGAGGAGCACGCTAATTCAAGCCAGCCAAATGCCTTAATAGTTTAACCCTGAAAACATTATTAGTATGACTGAACAATCGTAATTCTAAAGGCAGGCGATTCCAGATACGAATGACCCTCACACAAAATGACAGAGAAAACAGTCTTAAAGACTCTGCGGGAGATAAAATGAGGATTCCTCATACGAGGAGAAAATATAAATTTATTCCAAAGCCTTCACGGCCAATAAATTATGTATTGTGAGGAAAAAAAGCCATGATTTTTTTTTTTGGCGTGTGTGGTAGAGTTGAAAATGCCTTTGCACTTACAGAGACCGTCGTCAACTGCGCCGAGTGGTGTTACTACTAAAAAATTCCCTCCTCCTCCTCTGGGTAGATTCCTTCCCGGGACCGCTTTCCGCATTACTTCGGGAGGGCCCAGAGCGACGTCCCAATCAGGACCTCCCTTACTCACCCACGTCTGGGTCCGCCAAGTTTGCAGCCAGCACCATGGCCACGGTCCGTATTCCCCGTCAGAGGGGGCCCCGCTATGCAGCAACGCATCGAGGTCCCTCTTCTTTCTCCGTAGAACGTACCCTACATCTTGCGCCACAGCGTCCCAATTGTCCTCGCAATCGAGCATCCTCCCTATCACGCCGGCAGGAGCGATCCCGCCAAGCCGCTGCGCCATTGCATTTCTTTCAGTATGCCATCTGATGCAGTCGAAGAAAGTGTGTTCTGCATCATCATCCGTCAGTAAATGCAGTCGGGACCATCTGCCCTGCCCATCCGGTACAGGTACTTTCGGAAGTATCCATGGCCCGAGAGGAATTGTGCCAGGAAGTAGTTAACTTCCCCAAATTTTCTTCGAATCCATACTTCCACACAGGGAATGATCCTAGCCGTCCACCTGCCGACCGTCTCCGCGGTCTACCTGTCCTGCCACCGCCGGACAGTTTGGGGTCTTAGACCAATAGCACCAACACCAGGGCCCTCCCCGCTCGAGTTCCACGCCTCCCTCCGCCCGCGCGCCAAGAGATCTATGGGTATTTCCCCACATATCACCAGGACCGCAGCGCCCGAGACCGTGCAGTAAGCCGAAGCAACCCTAAGGGCCGCCGTCCGCTGTACCGCCTCGAGAACTCTGCGTTTGGTTCTCTCACCCAGTACATCACCCCAAATCTCGCTCCCATGCAGCAAGATCGAATTCGTGACTGCCATAATCAGCCTCCTCTTGCTCTGTGTCGGGCCGCCGACATTCGCCATGAGTCTGGTCAACATGCCAGGCATCCTTGCCGCCTTAGTCGCCACATGCCATATCTGGCCCCAGTAAGTCAGCCTGCAGTCGAGTCTCACGCCCAAATACCTCACCGCACTATGGATAACCAGAGACACATCCCCTATGCGCATGCTGACGCCGAGTGGAATGTGACCCCGCGTCGTCAACATCACCTAGGTCTTCTCCCCGGCCAATTCCAAGCCGTGGTCCTCAAGCCACATCCGAGTCCTAATCATGACCCGGTTCAGCTTTCCCCTGGCATGGTTATACAATATACAATATTAAATTCAATGACTTAAAATGCTAACATTTAACATGGCTTAAGCTATTTCTCAAAAGCAGTAAGTATATATTGAGGTATATCTAAAAATTATAAGAGGAAGAAAAATAATATATGTTTAAGCTCCTCAGCCATATAAATATTGCAAAAAACAAAAGAAATATTAAATATATTGAAATATAATCATAAGATGGGGGTTTTTTTATGACCGTATAACCAGATGGACAATAAAAAGCCAAAATAATAAATAATAATAACTGCGATAACCCATTAGCTAAGATCGGTTAAGAAAAAAAAATTAAAAATTATCATTCAAATAAACCAGCATTCTCTTCCTAAATTCAGTACAAGAGTATGAGAAGAGCTATATATAATAAGTATACAGTTCACTCGCGGTAACGTGAACACCGCCTAACTTGAACAAGCTTTTGTTTACGTTGACTACTCTGTACGTGTACTAACTCAGAAAGCTTACGTGAACAATTTGTTTTTCTCGGCATATGTTTTCTAAGCTTGTAGACAACACTGAAATACATTAAATTCGATTTTTAAAGTTTAGGCAATCCCCTTTTATAAAAATGCGTGTATCCTCTAAATTAATTTTTAATTAATAATTGCATTGTCGATGATCCTGTTAAAAAAAATTGCCGCAAGTGAGACATTTGAAATTTTTAATAAGGAATTGCAATGGACAGGAGATGCAATAGTGGATCAAAGTGACATGAGTGTATTTAGACGCTTAAGGAAGAAAGCAATATTTCAGCTATTAGTAAAGAAAAAGCAGCAAAAAAAGATAACGGATTTCTTTAATGCATAGTGGTAATTAATGAGTAATTTTATTTCAATGGATATTTTCTCGTGATCTCTTTTTGGTTTGTAATGATTTTTTGTTAATAATTTTATTTTTATATTTTAAAAATGCAAATAATAATAGAACAATTTCACGTTCAAGCGTGTCAAACACATATATATTTTTTTTAATGCAATTCGACAATCGCTAACGTGAACAATTTCGCTAACTTGAAATCCCTTGGTTTTAATAAGTTCACGTTACCGCGAGTGCACTGTATATATATAAGTATGAGTTCACTTGGAAGCTGACATGATGGATCCTTTTCACAAAGGAACTTTATGAGATTGTCGACTATGTTAGATAAATATGGTAAAATACTTATTGGTCTTAAATTATCCATATCAAAACTGCGACCGTTTTATAATGGTACTACCGAGTTTTATTATGTATTTTCCTAATGAATTTTTACAATTAACTATTGCTAAGTATTTTACATAATACAAGTATGTTTTAAGCCCTTCCGTGTAATTATAATGGCTTTTACGCAATAGAAATATTTGATTGAAAATACATTCGTTACTCATGCAGTACTAAAATGTCAATCGGATTATGGCAAGCAACACATAAAATGTGTAAATTAAAAAAAAAAAAAGTTTTAAACTTGCCACAAATAAATACGGAAGTTCAGTAAAAATCGTTTAAATATTCACCATCAGACTATAAATAAACCAAACAATTTGTAGACAACAAGTAAAAGAAAATGATATAAACAAATGTTTTGGAATTTGGTTAGTGCATTTCTTCTTACGCAAAACAAGCGAAACTGTTTTACTTTGATTTAGTCAAAAGCCGCAATAGCTATGATATTTTTTGCCTTTTTAATGAAAATTCACTTACATAAATAAGATGACATGAAGGTTATTATGCACTGTTCTTGCATAAAATTATTTTTATTTTCGTACAAACAGTAAAAGCTTTATTTAAATTGTCTGTTTCATAAGTATCTCCGGTTCAAATGTTGCAACAGATGACCCAAGATGGGGACAATTTATTTTATTCAAACCCATGATACGAGTAGTGGGCATCAGAAATAAAAAGACGTTACTAATAATTCAAGATGAATAATTTCTTCCAAAGCCGCTACCTATTATCATGGCGGCGCATAAAAATAGTTGTTCCACTATTTTAGGGCATCTGTTGCAAGACTTGACGCTGACTTACCATCAGATACTAATATAAAAGACAAGTTAAATAATGCTTTTAGAAAAGCTATTGTGTAAAAAGTTTTCAAATAACTTCCACCTCTAAAATTATATTTAAAAAATTTTTGATATTGTTCAGTATTTGCTTTGGGTTTGCTTTTCTGTCGTTAATTAAAATTTTTTTGTTTATCTGCTCGTTTTTATTTTACATACGATTTGCTTAGAGTTGAGCTGTATCCAATCCACAGGCACATCAGAACGCCCTCCTTCGTCTGTATTGTGCAGCGCCGCCGAAATAAAATAATTACTCAAGATGGCTACTAAAAACGAAGCTTCAAAATGTAATACGTGTCCTTGACATCAGAGATATTACAACACTGCTGTAAAAACAAATAACGTGCAAAAGGCAGTGTTGTAAGATAGTGAAGCTTCACCTCCTATCATTTCTCCTACTATTCCATTCCTATAGTTCCAGCACAATGCATCGCATGTGTAGGAGTCATCCCCTGAGTGCTGGTCCAAGATAAAAAACAATAAAAATTAGTTAATAAGTAATGCTGTCGAAATATCAAGATTTTAAATGTTCCCTTTGAACTGCTGTTGAAGAGCTTTGCCGTTTCGTGTTTCTGTGTTTTGGGTTAGAACAAAACTATTAGTGTTGGAATATACGAACCGTAAATTGGTCGTATATTGGTACAGTGCTGTTAGCCCTACAATAACTACCGTATTGTAGGTATTATCTCCATTGGCGTTGCCATTTTATGGTTTTTTGCGTTTTCGTACTGTTGTACATTTTTGTCTCTTACTGAGATAAATAATAGTTTACACTCATTTTACCGACTTTACCAGAAAAGTAAAAAACACACCTAATATGTCACACCTACATATGTATGTATAATTGTTGGTTTAAGTTTTTGTTATTTTTTTACATATTTGACATATTACAATATATTTGACTTCTTCCCATCTAAAGGGTGTCCCAACAAGAACGCAAGATTTAAATTTGGCGCCATTCGAAGTGTCATTGTTTGACATGTGAACAATTGTTATTGTTTGCTAGTAGAAGGTACGAGGTTAGTAAAAATGGAGCGCTACACGAATGAACTACGCATTCTCATTGTGAAATTGTTTTACCAAAATGTTGAAAGTTTTGCGGCTACAGTTCGCAAATTGCGATCAATTTGGGGTCACAATAATGTTCCAAAAGAGTCAACTGTAAAGAGATTAATGGATAAATTTGCCGAAACTGGGTCTGTTAGTGATGTAAAGACAACAACGCGCCTTCGACCAGGTCGATCGACCGAAAATGTCGCAGCTGTACGTGATGATGTCGCTCAAACTCCATCCACCTCAATTCGACACCGAGCTCAGCAAATTGGTGTCTCCAAATCCACTATGCAGCGAATTTTGACGAAAGATTTGCATCTGCATGCATACAAAGTTCAATTGACTCAGGAACTGAAGCCAGCTGACCATGGACG
Organism: Dexiosoma caninum; assembly: GCA_963924685.1. NCBI lineage: Eukaryota > Metazoa > Arthropoda > Insecta > Diptera > Tachinidae > Dexiosoma > Dexiosoma caninum. The sequence goes on along the minus strand of OZ004728.1, from coordinate 87,602,138 downwards.
GCGAAGGCAGTTCGTTAATTGGGTATTGGAGAGACAACATGAAAATGCTGATTTTGCCGATAAAATCATCTTCAGTGACGAGGCCCATTTCCATCTTGATGGCTTCGTCAATAGGCAGAATTGTCGCATTTGGGGTGAGGAAAATCCTCGAGTGATTCACGAGAAGCAAATGCATCCTCAACGTGTCACTGTGGGGTGTGGATTTTGGGGTGGAGGAATCATTGGATTTAACACCATTAGACTTTTTTCTTCGGGGTTTTTTGAATTCGATAGTTTACGCGAATAAGCCGACGACGACTCAAGCCTTAAAAGAGGAAATTGGACGCTGCATTAATGAAATACAGCAGCATTTATGCAAAACGGTCATTGAAAATTTCATTAAAAGATCGCGTGTGTGCCAGCAAAGCCGCGGCGGCCATCTGCCCGTTATGTTGTTCAATACATAACCTCATTCTGTCTACTTTACGATATAATAAAGTTTGACGATTTTTTTTAAATATCTGTGTTTTATTTAAAATTTAAATCTTGCGTTCTTGTTGGGACACCCTTTATATATAAGTATATATATGCTTTCCTCCTCAGTTATTGAGTTTGCTTTTATAAAAAATACTTTATGAGAATATCATAAAGTATGTAATAATACATTTCACATATTTTTTTTCGGGAAAAAGCACAATTTTAAAATTAGAATCATATATAGCATTTTCAAATTAAATTAAACCTTTTTCAAATTAAACGAAACCTTTTTCAAATTAAACGAAACTTTTTTCAAAATAAATGAAATTTTATTCAAAATAAACGAAACTTTATTCAATATAAACGAAACTTTATTCAATATAAACAAAATTTTTTTCAAAATAAACGAAACTTTTTCCAAAGTAAATCAAACTTTTTTTAAATTAAGAAGAACTTATTTCAAATACAATTAAAGATTTTTCAAATTCAATAAAACTTAAAAAAAAACGGTAAAAAATAAGTAAAGTCGATTAAGTCACACTTAATGGAGAGGTTGTCCACTCGCCGCTTTAGGAATTTGGATTATCATGTCCATAACATAGTTAGCACAATCATTTTGATTAATCTGTGCGATACTTTCCTCAATTATACTTACATTGCTACGTTCAATGGTAACATCACTTAAAAATGATCGGGCATGGAATTTTAACTTAGAAAATGCCTTCTCTATCGGGTTCAGCATAGGAGAATAGGGTGGTAAAAATTTCAAGGAACAACCACTATTGTCAATCATATTTCTTGTGATTTATGGATGCTGGCATTATCCATAATTAATAATGAATTTTGTAACTCTGGGATGATTACAATCTTGTCCAAGAGTTCCCGAAGAAATTCTTGGAAACGGACCGAATTCACGGTGGAAGGAGAAAAAATTTTTTTGTAAACAATGCCGCAATTACAATTACGTTCCTTCCCCTCACGGTTGGCACTACAACATGAGCTCTCTCACCTACTTTGGCTCGTGCTTGTGAACGCCGTAAATGTAAATTGAACCCGCACTCATCTATAAATACCATTTTTTCCTTTTGTTGCGGAGACCATATAGTAAACTCTGAGGCATATTTTCGACGGTTTTCAATAATCGTTGCACTATTCATACGGTCCATTTCGAAGGAAGCCATTTTTAGCGTAATCTTGAGTTCTTTCAGGCCATTGAAAATTGTAGATAGAGCTAACGACAAATTGAATTGTACAAATTATTTATTGGGAATATTTTTAAGGGTTCTCTTACGAAATAATTCTCAGAAATGCTAAAGAAAACACTATAAGAATATTTACTTTATACAGGGTGTCTGGTGGGAAATTTACATTTGTAAAAACGATTATTTCAAAAATGTAATAAACGGCGCGGCGGGGGGTGGTGCAGTTGGAATTATCGATTGTGCGGCTTTGTCAGTCACGATGTCGCAGTGTTCGAGTGAGCAGCGCGCGTTCGCTGTGGATACACTTTTAAAGAGTAATGATTCTTACGTAATTGCTTGTCGACAATTTTGTTCAAAGTTCGGTATTCAGCGAATAAGTGATGTACCGAATGTAAATTTAATTAGTTCGTGGGTGCAGAGATTCCGCGCAACTGTTTCGGCTATCAATGCCCCACGGCCAAGGACCAGTCGATCTGCAAGAACTCCCGAAAACATTGAACTGGTTGAAAGCAGTTTACGTGAAAATCCGCGACTTTCAATACGGAAAAGAGCAGCCTTACTGGGACTTCCAAGAGCGATTATTCATGAAATTTTAAAAAAGGATCTGGATGGCATACTCTTTAAAAAATAAAATCCACATTTCCATTCTATCGTTCAATGCTCTTAATAAAACGTTGTGTCAATTATTACGTTTTTCATTTAAGTTTGAAAATATAAATCTGCTACCAGACACCCTTTGTTAAAACTAGTATTGTTCTCTTATTCGCTGTCAACGAAATACGATTACATTTTTGTTGTTTTAAATTGACTTTGTAAATATTTGGGTTTTTTCTGCTGACGTTGACATAAAATATTGTCTCAATAATGATAAGAATTTTGATGACTTCCATTTACAATGGAAACTCAATAGAAGTGGTTACAAAACCAAGTATGTAGTAGCACTGTGACACTGCCAATTTTTCTCCACTCTTGACAGCAGAAATCCCAAACCGATCCATCACTGAACACATACAAATAATTTCATAAAAATCGAATTTGTATTTGGGGAAGTATTTCAGTGGCAAACAAGACCGCTTTCCACATTTGTTGAAACGTGACCAGACAATATTTTCTCTTCTGCACCTGTAAAATGATTTTTTACTCTCTCCTTTTCTCTCAATTTTTGCACAAAAATTGTTATCTGGAACGCTTTTGGGTAAATTTGTGCGAGTTTGGGCACTTTTGTTATGCAGCTGGAACAGATCTTATAAATGTCTGCCATCTCGCCTCAAGCCTCAATTTTACTAGAGAACTAACTATTTGGTTTGTCATTTAGGCCCAAATTCACAGTCATTAGTTAACTATTGTTTAACTAATACTTCATATTCACAGTGTATTGTTTAAAGGCCGCTTTAAACGATAAGATTTGTCGTACGTAAAATGTGAGAGAAAATAAAATTCCATCCGTATGTCAAAAAAAGAGAGTAAAAATCGGACGGTTATTTTCTGGCGTTTATACCATTGGTATGGATAAAATCAAGTAAGAAGAAAACATTTTCATTTAATTTTAACTACAGCTGTTTGCTTGTTTTCCCCAGGGATGGAGTTCTTGTGTAATTGTGTTCTAAAATATACATTTTGATCTTATAATTGGTATAAATTTATGAAAGCAGTTTTCCCTCCCTGGCTTTCTCACATTTGTTTACATAAAATGCATCCCTGATCTAATGGTGTGCGTTGGTTTTTGAAAAATTTTAAAAAATCAAGAGAGCCATACGACTGTCAAATTTTCATCCGTATTTTCTCTCAAAATTTTATAGTTTCATTACATATTACTTTTAGACGATCCGACTTGTGCTCTTCTACACAAAAATTTGGCATGTCGTACGACTTGTGGGACAATGTAAAGCACCCTTAACTAATGGCGTTTTCTTTTCTGACAAAAATGTTACATATATGCTACATTTCGTTACAGTTTCTGTTCCATTTTAAAAAATATGTAACATTAAAAAAAGCTATTTCGTTCCTTTCTAAATATGTTGCACAAATAACTGGCAAAATATGCAACATATTTGACCCTCTAATCTCAAGTCGGGGTGATATACTAACCTTTTTTACATCTTTGTGAAGTACTTTTTTATACAAATAAGAATTATGAAAATCAATATACTCTTCACTTTGACTAGAGTCCGTCAGACTTTTGTTGGAAGAAGATTCTGTTTAATTTATTATTTATTTCAATGTAAACTTTTTTGATAAATTTTTGGTTTAAAGTTTTTGCAGTTTGTTCTAGGTAATAGCAGATGATTAGAAAACAATGTTGCTGACGATTTTTATTGATAAAATGGTGCTAAAAACCGTAGAAACAGTGAAACGCTAAGTATACATTAATATTAAATCTCAAATATTTTGTACCATTGTGGCAGTAAAAAATGTATCACTTTTTAAAGGTGTGGGCAAACTGTAGAAAATGTTATCCATCGAAAGGGCAACATATTTGTTCAGAAAAGAAATCACCATAACATTCTCAGTATAACCACAGAATGGTAACCCTAACAATCTTTTAATTTTTAATATTGGCAGCACTGCTTTAGCATATGGTTATTGTCTACATTTGTGTATTATTATTTCTTTAAAATGGATAAAACAAGCGCGCGTTCATCGAACTTTACCGGGCAACATAGTGAATTCCTGCTGTTCGCGAAAACCAAAATATTATTGAAATTAAAAAACTGATAGTATTATATATATATATATGTACATATATTATATTATGGTAGATGATATCAAAACAAAAAACTGACTATTGGTTAACCAATAACATTTCGCGGTTTAACTAATAGTAAACAAAAAGCTGTGAATCAAACATTATTGGTTAAACTATTACTATCAGCTAACTAACTTTGGACATTAGTAAGAAACATCTTTTATATCTTATGTATCTTGTATCAATTTTCAGTTTCACAGACTAATTTTCCCAAAAGAACAAACACGACAATCTGAAAATACATTATATTCTTAAAATTTTAACATTTTCTGTAGAATGTTAGAAACAAATCATTTGTTTGTTGACATTAATTTTTGATCCCGGTAGACCTTTCTGGGGAAATGCCCATATTGTATGTACTTACTATTTACGATTTAACAGTTCTTCAATTTTATGTTATTCATTTATTTTATGCAAAATATTCTAATGTAAAAACCGTTATTCCCTAATGTGTTTATTTATAGTGCACAAACACGTCTTTAAACGAAATACTATAAAGTATTTTATTTTCCATTTACATATGTACATACATATTTCATTTTCATTGCGACACTTTTCTGTCTGTGATTTTGTTTTTATATTGGCAATTCAGCACGTGAAATGTGCATGCAATTAAGAAAATGCATATCCATATGTAAGTTTTTTAGTAAACTGAGTAAATATGTTCATATGTATGTATGTTTGTATATTGTACGACATACAGTAGATACATATGCAATAAAAAATACCACTTTTTTGTCTTTATATCTTTATTTAACTTGTGCTTTAGTAACGAAAATATTAAATTTTACGCGAAATAAGACTTGTTGATTTTTATTGAAATGTTTAATTTAGAAAATACGGTCAACAAATTTGTACAGTTATAAAACGCCGGAGAAGTACATATAACAATATTAAATAAGATGGGGTCTCCTTTAGCTTAAAAATAATAATATGCCAACATAAAGGCCGGGGCACATAGATTCCATCATCCGTCATACTTTGAAGAGATTGGCACAATGAGTACTTTGTTGGCGGATATCAACTCATAGCCACCGTTACCGCGAAAGATTCTTCTGTAATTGAAAATGCTGGCTGGGATATAAAAAATCTATATTTACATATTCATACATATTAGTAGTCTCAAGTAGAAAGGCCCTTCGCATTTTTTTCGAAATCGATTCCGATACATTGCCAACAGATACACCTCCTCACGAAAATGTAATGCAATAATTTCAAAAATAACTGTTTTACAAGCATTTCCATTTTGAAAATTGCATTGTAATAACAGTTTCTGTAATGTTTTCAACTTCTCTTGTAAAGTTCAAATTATTTGAGTTAGGGCCTTTCTACTTGACACCAACGATATACATATGTAGGTATACATGTTTCCCTTTTGTGGTATAAACTGTGGTTTTTAGCGTTTCCTTACTTTTGCATATTTTGGTCTCTTCTTGTGAGAAGAAACAGACCCATTTTAAAGTTTTTTCTTTATTTAAAATTAAAATCATTCACAACACGTTTTTTCCAACAGCATCGTTTTTTAATTGTTTTAACCGCAAAAGTGACTGATTCAATAAATAAAATGCATATTTATTTTAAAATAATAAAGACACAATTATCTATTCAGCCCACCACAAGAATAAAAAAGAAATAAACCATAATTACAGATTTCTATTAGCAAAAGAAAGAAATAATTAAATTATGTATGTATGTACTTATGTAGACAGTGCCTGCAAAATAATAGTACGTTTACGGGAAAAAGACAAATCCGAATCAGATGCGAGTTGTAAGGGCTTAACTATTTTCGTTTTATTTTCCCTATTGACATAATATTATACAATCGGATGGCTTTCAATTTGTAATGAGTAACCGGATTTCTGGGTTGTAGTTTTCTCTCAATAGTCAATAGAATAAATTACAATAAATAATTTCCATTAGGATGGCAGTAGATCAATCGATCGATCGTTTGCATTATCACGCTTTCAGTGTGTGACAAAAATTTCATATTTTTGCATTGGAATTTTTATATTTCAATTCATCATCATGCATATGCAAATATTTTTATATGAATAGAAAACTTTACAAATAGAAAAAAAATTATACATACATATGCATGTACATATGTGTGTATTTATAAATCAAAATGCAATTGAAAGTGCTTTTAATGGAATTAATTGATCGAACTCAACGTTATTACATCGGACGCTGACCATCGATGGGATACCAATTAAAAATGCTGTAATAATTTTTCCAATTGCAATTAATATTTAAAATCACTTAAAATATTAAAAAAAAACTTGTTATTGCTTGATGTAGAGCTTTATCAAAAGATTTTTGTGAAGGTGAAGGTTCACTATCGTACAACTCTGCTTTTGTAGGTTTTTTGTTTATAGCAGTGCTGCAGCGCCTCAGATGTCAAGGAAACTAATTAAATTTTTAAGCTTTGTTTTAGTATTTTACTTCACTGTTATTTATTAAACATGAGTAAAATGTAAACAAATTTTCACAGTCAAGTATAAAATACTTATTAAGGAAATGGCGAGTTGCACAGACCGAATAAATAGACCTTGGCTCTACCTACTCTCTTCTCATCTGTCGCAACTAACACAAAGCACTCACCTGATCGACTAAATTTAGACGAGCTAACATTTGCATTGGAAACATTCAGTTTGTTGCCATATTAGGGACGTTTTTATGTTCGGTACTAGGCGACACGCTTTGTTCTCATTTTCGTTGCTTACAAAAATGACAATAACAATGGAACAATATTAAGAATAATAATGGAATTTCGCCGGCAGCATTTTGATCTGTGTGACTGGGAATGAAGAAACAAAAGCGTATTTCAGATGTTTTACTTCGAAATGTTTTCTCGTCTAAACTCAATCTTACAAAAATAACAATAACAATGGAACAATATTAACAATAATTATGGAATGTCGCTGGCAACATTTTGGTGTGTGTGACTGCGAATGAAAAAACAAAAGAGAATTTCAGATGTTTTTCTTCCAAATATTTTCTCGTCTAAACTCAGACATTGAGAATTAATGACAAATTTATACGCGTATACCTACGCACGTACAACTACGTGTGCACCACCCCTTTCTTATTGGGTAGAAAACGACAAAATGGACTGACTTGCAAAGAATTTTTATTCTCGGCATGATTATTTTTAATTGTAATTATTGTTTATTTGTTATTAGTTTAATTGATATCAGGTTACAGCAAGGCTTTCTTTTTGTACTGAAGAAAAAAATGTGTACGAGTATTTGTAAAGGGCATTTCAGACTATAACACAAGTCTTACGACTATCATAAAAGTTTATGTGACGGAAATCTAAAGAGATTTGGTGCGACTGTCAAAAGTAATATTATTTTGCTTTCACACTACAAATAAAATCAAAAGTATAAGTAGAAAGAACAAAACCGGTTCAGCAGCAATATAATTCTTTTGTAATTTTGTTAATTTCTATATTTGCTTTTGTAATATTACAACCCTGAAAAATGAAAAATTTATCGTTTCGAAAAATTTTTAAAAACGATGAAGTCTTATGGGATGTCAAATGCATTACCGTATAATTTATATTTTTCATAACACATTATTGCATTCATACTATCCCACTTGCATGTAATACTTAAATTTTTGACATGTCTTAATACGTATTATAGTGTGAAACGACCTTAAATGTGTGAATGGACTTTTATCATTAAAAAAATGCAATATTTCTTGAACACACCATCTGACACCAATTAAAAATCAGTGGGGTACAAAGTTTGTAAATGGAATATATGAATGTATGCATAGCTTTTTTTGTTCCATTTTTAATGCATCACAACTACGTTTTGCACTCAAAGTTACCAGAAATAAAATGAATATTGACAATACAGCGCCACACTACGTCAAACTGCTTCAATATTTTGAAGGCATTGATATTCTTCAATATTACGCAGACCATATTTGTGTGATTATTTTTTGCAAATGAACGCACACAAATACAAATATTGATGCATGTAGCATGCGCTTTACGTAAGAAACATCTATGCTACGCATCTTTGAAGTCTTTGAAGGTACAATTGTACCTTTACAGTTTTTAACCCAGTATGGTTACTCTTCATTTTAGTACATTAAAGTTACCCTTCGTCGAATTGACGAAATATAAAAAAAAATTGGTTTGCGAACGATTTTTAAGGCAAAAAAAGAACAAAAAAATTTTTTTTTAATTAAACATTTTTTTTTTAAATAAAGAAAAAATCTATATATATAAAACAGGATGTGTGTATGTATGTAACGTATGGACTCCAAAACGGCTGGGCCGATTTTGATGAAATTTTCAGGGAATCTTCAGAATATTCAGGAGGGTGACACTGTGAGGTCTGATTCTTGATTGTAAATGAAATCAAAAGTAGTGCACCAATTTCAACGAAATAAGTTTCTATTTCTTTGGAATATATTTATCTACAAGATGCAAATACAAGATACAAAAATAAACTTATAGTTGAAAATTTGTGTTTTTTATGCATTCTTGACAACAAAAAATTCTACATTTTTTATAAATTTTTTTTTTTATTTTTTATGGTTTTTACTTTTAAAACTACTGAGCAAACTTAGAAACAATGTTCGCACGGCCTAAATATTATTTTGTTGTCTTTATAGAATAGGGAAAACTCTTCCCAAGTTATGCTACCATATGTTGTGAAAGTGCCTTTATTTTTTACACACCTGAATAGCTGTAGAGGAAAATTGTAGGCTAAAATTGTTCCCGAACGGCATTTATTGTAAACTGGAGTTTACAAAACATTTCTAATTCGCCACAAACGCTTTTTCTGTATGGATAATTGATAATAATAATAATAAATTTAGCAAACTATTTAAAATGCGCTTTAAATTATAGAAATTATTTAATAACTGAAGTTAACTAATTGATAATTATAATTGTAATAATTCAACTTTTCCAGCATTAAAGGTCGATAACTGTGTGTGATCATTCGACAGACGTTTTTCTAAAAATCATGTCGTTAATCCTTTTATTAATTTTTTGTTTATATATTTGAAATACTATTAAAACCTTTAATTTTATAAACAAAGAAATTTCTAATCGCAAGTCTAATAAAGAGATCTAAGAACTAAATCTCTTACTTAATTCATTGAAACATATTTTGGTTATTTTCCTTTGTCATTTGGTAACAACTTCTGGTTGGAATCATTTTTTGTCCTCGCAACGCTGATTGTAATTATTTCAAAAAGAACAAAGAATTCTCTGTTTCATGCTTCCCGGCGACTTGCTTCAATTTTTCCTTAGAATGGTCGTTATTGCACATGTTGTTGCGTTTCCCTAAACATTCAAAAATTCCTTTGGAAATTCGTCATTTGTATTTTTGCGTTTGCATGTTTCACAACGTTTTTGAATTTCGCATCAAAAAAACAAAAATAAAGAAAATATTAGAAAATAAATTGTCATAAAGAAAAGTGGTTTAAATAATTATTGTTTTTTTTTTTTTTTTTTTTTTATCTTGGACCAGTGCTCAGGGGCTATCCCCTACATATGCAATGCATTGCACTGGAACTAGAGAGAAGGATAGGGAAGAAATAGACAGGTGGTGAAAGTGGTAGGAAGATAGAGCTTAATTCTTGCACAACTCTGCAGTTGCGTGTAAATTATAAAGCAAAGTTGCGGCGTCTCTGATGTTTTTTTTTTGACGCATTATTTTTAAGCTAATGGAGCCATTTTATTTATTATTTTACTTCGCCGACGTTTTATTGCTCAAATACCGACGAAGGAGGGTGCTGTAGCACAGAAAACTCAGAAAAATTTTTTTTCTGATTTGACCCGGCTGGGAATCGAACCTGGGTCTTTCTGGTTGCAGAGCCAACACGCTGACTACTCGCCATCAGCACCCCTTACTCTTAACTAAAATAAATACGTAGTGTAAACCATACATTTTGAAAAATAAAGCAGTTCGCTTTCTATTGGGAGAAAAAAAAACTGAATTTTAATTATTACTGACGGAGCGAGATATTAACCGATCGAATAGGAAAGCAAAATGGATAAAGTACTGTCAACGCACGACTTGGAAGATGTAACCAAATTTCAGATAAATGAAACCGTTGGTGTTGACCATCATTTAAATACACTTTGAATATTTAAGAAAACTATTGTGCACATATTCTATTCGAGATTCAAATGAACTTTAAACCAAAGATATAGAAAATAAACAATTTAAGTGAAAGGTTTTCTGCAGGTTTAAAATGTTTTTTTTTCAATTTATTTATGCATGTGCATAAAGGTTAACTGCCTGCACACAATGTCACACGTTATCGATGGATCCTTAATTATATTCAAAAACAAAAACAAATTTTAAAATATTGAAATATGTATATATAAATATTTATCAAATGGAATTGGAATGCATTGAGTAAACACCAAGGCACATTAATTAGATCTAGACGAGATTCCAGATGATCTTTAGTTGCGTTCTTTTCATCCTGCTTGTTGCACTCTTCACCTTACTTGGCTCTTGCCTCTAAAATTTTAATACACTTCCAGTTGTTCACTAATATTTTCATAGTTTTTAATATTGAGGCGAATATCCATTTAAATTCTCTTTCCTATTGTGTGTTTCGATTTACGACGAAGAAGACAGCTGATTATTATTCTTACGAAAAATTTTGCATTTGTTTTATAAGTTTCTTGAAATTTCTGACCCAAGAGAAATTAATTTTACAGGTAGAGTTCATTGTACAATAACTACATACAACTGACTGACTCTGTGCTATCAATATCGCAAATGCATTCGCTTTGAAATAGGCCTTAAGTAACACACATTCAGAGTCTCTTAATGATTGTTGTAAATATTTGGGGTATTCGCAGTGTCAGAAAGGCATAGTAATAGTTAAAAAAATAAAATAAAAAACACTGAATTTTTAACGATTTATAAGTTAAAATATTTTAGACGTGTCAGCTAGTCGGATTGTGGAAACCACACATATGTAATTATTATACAGTGTAACCTCGATAATCCGGACAAATATAGCTTCACTCTTTGTACGGATTACTTCTTGGGAACAAGCGTAAAAAAAATTTTATAAGCTGAATTTATAGTTATTATTACTTTTTATTTCTTAATTACTGTATTAATTACTAGATTCCTGGATAGTACGGACGATCAAGAGTCCGGATTAGAGGAATTGTACTGTACGTGTAAAATAGAAAGTACCTTTTCGTCCTCCTTCTTCCCTGCTTGAACATAAATTTGTGTCATTATTACCAATCGTTTGAAACTTATTCTGTGTAGAAACGAATAATAAAAATACTACAGCGATCAAATTCCGACGGATACTTCAGGATGTATAAATTCTTACCAAATTGCATCCAAATTTGCGAAGGCCAGACTACAAACACAAGTCTGATACGATGGCGCCTCTGCGGGCGGAGGGGCGTGTCAAAATCCAATTTTCTTATTGCACCACCAATGACATACATATATTTATTTTTTTTGCTTTTTTTTATTTTTAATAAATCAATCGTGTGGTAATACAACACTAATGTTTGCTTAGGGCCAGCAACGCGGACCGGGTCAGCTAGTTTTATATAAAAATAAAAATTTTTTTCGATACGAATTTAAACTTTTTTTGTTTTTTTTGTAAATTTTAAAAATAACAGAAACTTAAAGATTTCGGTATCATATAACGTTGTTGACTAAAAGAGCGTAATATTATCACACATAAAAGAGTTATATAATAAAGAGTAAATGATGTTCATCGATTTGACAAAGAGTATCCATCCAAGGTTAAAGGGTGTGAAATAGTTTAGGCTCCATATCAAGGGTTTTTGCTTAGAAATTTCAAAAATATAGCTACAACTAAAATTTTTAAGATGTCAGAAAATATCAAGTAAAAAACTTATTTCAAATTGACAAAGATACAATTGTTCCTTATCAGTTCGACGAGGGTTAAAAGTGCTCATTTGACAATTAATCGAATTAGACTTGAGTTATTCTTCCATTTTGCCACAGATATTTATATAATAATGATTAAATACTGCTTTTAGAGATAGTCAAAGAACCCAACTGAACGTACAACATATATTTACGTGATTTTAATCATAAACAAAACACTTTTTATTTTATTTTTAAAAAGTTCCTTGTAGGAAAATTAGTTTTTAACCAGCAAATCTTCCAAAAGATTGTCGTCATGCTGAACAAAGAGGAAATAAAAGAGTCGTAAAATAAAAATATTAGTAAGCACAATTTCTTCTTTATTCTGAATACAAGAGTGCGTATAGGTACGAGTACATACATCCATACATCCATACATATATATACATATATATATTTCAAATATTTTATAATGTAATGAGTCATAATTCTGTTTTATAATGAAACTCTACTGAACGTCTACCCAAATGAATTTTACGATGCCATTTGAAACGTCCAGAGCCATGTCGTTCAAAAACATACGACATACAAAAGCAGTTCTAACATAAAAAATAAGCAACAAAATAGAACGAGATGACGCAGATATTATTTTTTATCACTACTGAACACATTTCGAAGAAAAAAAGTGTTTGGCCCCGTGGAAGTTTTTATTTTTTGACAAAACGGCTTGGCAAAAGGCAAAATATTTGTCTTTCTTTTGTGTGCTAGAAAGTTGGACAAATATAGTCAGAAAAGGACGAAGATGGAATAGTTGTTTGCCGACACGAAGACTGCAGATCGCTGCAATGTACATTTAGCATAGACGCTCAGCCGGTTTTTCCAACAGGGCTTCAAGCTGGTTTTGTAGTGCTAAGGCTGCCCGTTTTTTTAAATGTTAATTTTTAGAATGTCGAATAGCTATATTTATTAGGTCTATGCAGCACTGCAACAATGAGCAACACAAAAAACAACAGGGATTTTGTTTGTGAAAATTAACTTTCGGATGTCAAAAACAGAAGACTACTACTCTCTCAAAAGCAAATGCACACAGAGTACAATAGCAAGAAATACATTAAATTCATTTATGTATGCCTTAGCGCTCTGTCAAAATAAAGAAATGAGTAAAATTGTTATTTGCGCGCTCTTCCAAATTAAACAAATGAGTAAAATGTAAACAAATTTTGGGTATAAAATGTTGAAAAACACATGCCGAATTTTACAGACCTAATAAATTGGTCCTACCTACTCTCTTCTTATCTGTCGCAACTAACACAATGCACTCGCCCGATTGACTGAGTTTATTTATGCATGCATTAGACGAGGAAACATTGGAAAGGGAAACATTTAGCTTGTACCATATTACGGGTGGGGAAGAGAGCATCGTTTTTGTGTTTGGTACTCGGCGACACGGTTTGTTCTCATTTTCGTTGCTTACAAAAATAGCAATAACAATGGTACAATATTAAGAATAATAGTGGGATTTCGCCGGCAACATTTTTGTCTGTGTGACCGGGAATGAAAAAACGAAAGAGAATTCCAGAAGTTTTTCTTGGAAATGTTTTCTCGTCTAAACTCAGTCTTACAAAAATACCAATAACAATGGAACAATAATTATGACATGTCGCCGGCAACATTTTCGTCTGTGCGACCGTCTCGTCTAAACTCAGTCTTACATCCATTTTTTATAACTGGTAGCGGCTCCCAAATGCAGCAACAGTTTTTATTCATCATTTATTTCTCGTTTAAATCGGCATAAATATATTTTTTACCTCTCATATCATAGACATCTTTTATTGACACGTTTGCAATTTTTGTTTCCCAACAATGCAACGAATAAGGTCGTGAAGAGTGTTAAGTGATTTTAATAAATAATTTTCTTGCACTTATAAAACAGCCTTCGTTCATGTTTATCGCATGTGGAGTATTTCTTTATTTGTTTTTATTAATTTTTCCTTTTTTGTTTTAATAAAAGATAAAATAACAAGTCGTCGTAGAAATGTGATCGCCTCTTAATACCACAGAAAAAACAATAGCAACAAAATCTCTTATAAGCATTTTGTGTTTTTGCTTTCATTATTGTAAACAGAAGTAAAATAAATAAATGAAAAAGAAAAACAAATACAATTTCAATACACAAGTCACTTTCAAAGAAATAAAATTAACACTGCGTTTGTTTCTATTTTCCTACAAATAGAATTTACAATTTATTCTCTTAGCGGTAGTAAAACATGAAACAACAAGGTGCACTAAGTGCCGTTAATTCGAAAATAATACTAGAAATTTGCTAAGGAATTATAAAAAAATAAATTTTCTGAAAATTTGCGATTTTGAGGTTAAAAAATATATAAAAGCAAAAAATTTTTAATAATTAAATGAATTGAAGCAATAATTAATTTTCTTTAAAAATTTCTTCATTCAAATTCAAAGAGAAGAGCGAAAAGTGAAAATTAAAACTTCAACATGTCAAAAATAGTAAAATTATTTAAAAGTAAAAAAGACAAACTGCAGAAGGCGGAAATTATAACGGAACCAAAGGAGCAGCGACAAGAAGTCACAAAATGTGGAAAGCCTTTAGTATTGGATAATATACGATTGGAGGCAAGTATTAAAAGCCTGAATTCAATTAGTTTAGTACGGATTCTTCAAATATTCCAAACATGTAATTAAAAACTGAACCGTTATACTGTGAATAAAGAAATACATGCATACATACAGACAGACATACTTATGTACATTAAAAGCGAAATCGACGGTTTTCAACTTTTCAAGAAATCAAATTAAATATCGTCGTCCCACAAGTTCAACTCGAACAAAGAAAATGGAAGTAAATTAATTTTATCTTGTAACATATGTATTTTGTACATTAGGGTGGGGCGATTAGTATGGAAGGAAAAAAATCTTAATGGGCGCTTCGCGGATTCTTGGGATTGTACTAAGCAAAAAAGTCCACTAGACCATCGTCTACGGTGAAAATCGAGCTTCCCCATTTTGACTTGATCAGACTTTTGTCACGTTTTTTTTGGATATTTTGGCCTATAACAGCCAAACCATTGAGATTTTCGATCCAATACTAAGACAAAAATTGTAGCCAAGACAATAGTTAAGAACTCTCTAGTACATCGCAAAAGCATTGGAACGCTCCTTCAGCCAGTTTTGGCCTTGTGAAAGTGCAAATTTTTCGTGAAAATATTGATTACCATTTTCAGTTGTTCATAGCGCAAAATCATAAAAATGTTCTATTTCTTACTTTTCCACTTTTTTTATCCAAAAATATAATTTTTTACAATAAACTAATAAAAATGCATCAAATGAACTGAAAACAATAGAAGTATAAAAAATAAGAAATAAAATAAATAGAATAAATAAAAAAATACTTATGTATGTACATATATGACAAAATAATTAAGAGATTTTTTCGATTTGTTTCAATTATTATGGAGCAGCGAAGAACAATATGTAAAACCTCTTTCTTCCACTGGTTATTATTTTGGAAAGCGTTCGTGCAGCTGAAAAGATTTGGCTGCTAAAAATACCGTAATTTTATTTTATTTAATTGCTTAAAATACGCAACTTGAAAAAAATATATTTAGAAGGCAGTGATGTGATAACATTTTTAAAAAGGCTTAGCGGAAAACCCTTTGGAATGCAAATCCAAATAGGACAAAAATTTAGAGATGTTCAAACGGCAAATACCAAATTAATTTAAAGAAAAGTGTTATCACAACAAATTTTGAGTGTATTTTTGTGTCAATAATAAATTAATGTAGCAGACAAAAAAGGCAAAAGTCCAGTTTAGTGAAGCAGCTCCAACAAAAATAAAAAAATAGCCTATATGGTAGGAAATTGAAAAAAAAAGAAAAATAAAAAAGTTGGCGGCAACCCCAATTTTCCGAGTTTAACCTCTAAAATTTTCGTATATGAATGCGATTTTCTACTAAATTTCTGAATATAGGCAATATTGGTATCATTTGGAAGGTATTTGAAATATTGTTATATTATATGGCGCATTCAGTAATGATGCCTCATATTTTTTACGGCTTAGAAGTTGTGTCGGGAGGAACTTAAAAATACTGAGATATGCTTTAAACTCTATTATTAGATTTGTTTTTAATCTGCGCAGACGTGAGCATGTCTCTGAATATGTTAGCAAATTCTTAGGATGCTGTTTTAACCAATTTATCTGCTTTCGTAACTTGATCTTCTTCTATCGCATCATGCGGAGTGGAGTACCCATTAATTTGCGTAATTTTTTTACTTTTTCGCGTTCTACTAGAAATAAACAACTTTTCATACCGAAAATTAGATATTCGGTATTTGAGAGGTCGTTTATTGTAAGAGTAGGAAGATATTGGAACTTTCTCCCATATGAGCTGCGTTTTTCCTCCCACACTAATATAATTTTTCGCCCTCCGGTGATAGATTGATTAAATTGACCAATATCATATTTTTGGGTCGATGATCCTTTTGTATTGTCGTACCAAGGCCGGATACTTGTTATTTATATGTTAATGTAATTTAATCTGATGTGGGTGGGAAGCCCTTAAAAGGTATTTAATTTAAATTAAGAGATGATATTCTATTTGTACATACATACATATGAATACGTATGTGCATGATTCTTTATTATATCGAGCTACTTTGAATTAAATTTTTACTTTGTGATACTTTATTTTTTGGCCTGAATGGCTTAGTATTAGTACAAGGTGGACCAAAAGAAATCACCCTATTGGAAGATGCTCTTATTTTTGCAAATGGCGGCCAATGTCAAATCTGTTTTGACATTTGTGAACTAGACAGATGTAGAATACAATTGAACAAGCCATGGAGCGATACACTCCCCAAGAACGCGGAATAATCTTGTCTATTTTTTTGCGTAATAATTCGTCTGTGGTGTTGGAGCATCGCGAATTCCGTCGCCGATTCGCTGGTCGTCCGACACCGACTGCGCAAACACTGCGCCGTTTGGCCACCAACCTTGAAGAGTATGGGACCACACGAGACGCTGCCAAGAGTGGCAGGCCCCAGAGCGCCCGTTCTACCGAGAATATTGCCGTTGTTGCGAGGATGTCGAGCTGTCGCCAGAAATATCGAACAGACGCCGTGCCTCACAATTAGCCATCAGCCGTTCGTCGCTAAGGCGAATTTTGGTCAAAGACCTGCGCTTGTTCCCGTACAAAGTCCAGTCCGTGCAACGCGTGTAACCTACGCCCAAGCCATCCTCAATCTCGAGGACGAAGTGGACGATTTTTCGACCAAAATCATAATGAGCGATGAAGCTCATTTCCACCTCAGCGGGTACGTGAACAAGCAAAACTATCGCTTCTGGAGCACCAAAAATCCACGAGTGATGCACGAGGAGCCATTACACCCGCTCAAAGTGACTGTATGGTGCGCTGTTCACGCTGGAGGAGTCATCGGGCCATTTTCTTCGAGGACGCCGCTGGTCAAACGACAACAGTGGATGGTGCGCACTATAGGGCCATGTTAACCCAGTTTTTTCAGCCGCAATTCAACGAATTAGGACTGGGGGACATGTAGTTCCAACAGGACGGAGCAACGGCACACAATGCGCGACCCACAACCGATATTCTGAAGGCGGCGTTCCTGGGTCGCCTCATCTCTCGTTTTGGCGATTTGCACTGGCCCGCAAGATCGCCCGTTTTAACCGTTCCAGACTTTTTTTGTGGGGTGTTTTGAAGTCCCGTGTTTACGTGAACAAGCCCGGGACACTGGAAGGCCTCAAGGACAACATTGGACACGAGTGCGAGAATCTGTCACCCGAAGTTCTCGCCGAAGTGATGAAATATGCCATAAAACGAGCCCGTAATGCAATCAATTGTGACGGCGCCTATTTGGCCGATATCATCTTCTCGACTTGACCAATAAAATTCTAAAGGCTCAGATAAACAATCAAAAAACAAAATCGAAGTTTTTCATTTAGAAAAAAAATGAGAGCCAAACAACATCAGATGACTTCTTTTGTATATATGGAATAAAATAAATAAATAAATAGTTTAAATTTATTGAAAAAATAGCAATACTTTAAGTGGTAATTTTATTTCACAATTATACATTGGGTAAGTATGTATGTATCTAATTCAAAGTTCAATAAAAATTAAATTACATATAGCGCACTGGCTTCCATAACTAAAGCACTTCTATATGACCGGACTTCGGCCGGGCGCAGGTATTTTCTCCTCTGTGGTATAACAAACGCCGGCTTCGCTAATTAAACTACTTCTTAAGGACTTTGTCCGCCATTATTTCTTCTAAATTTTAGTAAATTTCTTTTCAATAGCTTAAAAATGTAAGAACTTCTCAACAGCTTTAAAATCATACCCCTATTGACCACATTCTATTATATTCTTATTATATTATATTCACCCTTTACACACAAACTTTACTAGAATTTCAGAGGCCCATCATAACTCAGAAAATAAGGTTTGCCGCCAACTATTTTATTTTATATTTTCTTTTTATTTTTAAATTTTCTATCACATAGGCTATTTTTTATTTATTTTTCTTTTTGAGCTGCTTCAGTAAAATGGACATAAGCCGAAAAAAATAATTAAATTATCTCTCTACTGTATTTTATTCTAAATATTGAAATGTCTATACAAAATTCTTCTTATAAAAGTAATGTGGCATAGAAAAATCATTTCGTCTTCACAAAAATGCTTTAGCTCACTTTGTAAATTATTTAAAAATTTAATTATTTAATTCAAAGTTTTTAACTATTAAGAAGTTAGTGTTCAATTTGATTTCTTTAATTAACAATATGGTTTAAAGTTGAAATTGAATTAAAAGAAACATTTCTGAAAATTTACTAGCAATGTATTTTTTATGCTGGAATTCATTAACACGCAACAGTTTGTTACATTAAATTAATTTCTATACACAATGTACACAAAGTGTATTTGAAATTTAAAATAATTGTGCATTGCTTATTAAAACAATTTAAAGCCAAGTAGTGCAACCTTTTGTGTAATACGTCAAACGTGTATTTAATTTTTAATTCACGATTAAACCGCATTGCAAATCTAGTCCATTTAATCACCAGATCATTCTATTTGTAAATGAAATATGGAAATGCGATTAAAAACACTTAATAATATTATAAATAGAAACTTTCATAATTGCAATTATCTTCAGTGGAAACTATAGCTGTGGCAGTGAATGCCTACCCGGCATTTTGCATTAGTCGCATTACAAGTATATACACATATAGTATATATATATACTAAATATATTGTAGTTATGTTATCTGAAAAATAAACTATTTTTGTAAATTTTTAACATTGTCACACACGTTTCATTTCTCACGCACAATTAAGCGCATGCTACACGATCAATGTTCAGCTTCAATATTTGTCTTTGTGTGTGTTACGTGTACCGGACACTTTTTTTTTTATATTAATATTTTGGCGAAAAATTATATAAAAGCGCCAAAATATTAAAAAATTTGCACATTTTAAAGAATTTTTCTGTCAATTAAAGTAAACATTCCGATAGAAACATTGAAAAAGGAAAATTGCAAAAAAAAAACACATTTGCTATCCATTTTCGATCTCGATAGCGGACAGAGATGTTAAATTTTCACAACCCTGTTTTTATGTCGAATCTAAATTAGCCTATGAATGCAGACTGTATTTGAAATTTTACTACTACTAATGAGAAAACAAGCGTTCAAGGTCTATAGAATAAATATATTTGTAAATATATTTATTAGGTCTGTGGAGCTCGCCATGTATTTTATAAGTCCCCGTCCATACTGTGAAGCATATGCTGCAAAACTTTTGAGTTTGTTGACGAGAAGGGGAAGAGGAGTGGAAGTATGTACGCTGTTTCATGTGCATGCAGTTTTTGTTGAATTTCTTATTTGCATCTTTTGACATGAGGTGTATTTGACGTTTCATTTTATTTCTTTTCGTTTGGTATACTGTTAACATCTATCATAATAATAGCTACCCTGTTTTATTGTTAATTATTTGTGAAATATAATCAAAAATTTAAAAAGAAAAATATAAAATTATATAAAAATTATTATATAATTTTTCTTAGCGTCCATTTTGCTTCAAATTATACCTTGTGCTTCAAATGTCTATCCAAAAAAAAATATTCACACCTATCACAGGGTAGTTATTTTATATTTACATTCGGTATTGAGAAATGAAAAAAAAAATTAAAAAAAGAAGATAGAAGGGAGGAATAAAAAATACTAAACATGAAGCAAAAGATTCATGTATGGACACTGCTGCAGTTTCAAAAGAGAATTCAAAAAACTTTTGCGGCAAAAACTCAACAGTATGGAGTATTTTATACTCGACTGTCAAAATTTGTTTACATTTTACTCATTGCTTTAATTTGAGAGAGCACGCAATAAAGAAATGTACTAATTTCTTTATTTCGTAAGAAGGTTAAGGCATACATACATAAATGAAATTAACAGCGTTTAAAAACTTCTGATATGTGGAGTTGCTTTGTCTACTACTTTTGCTTCTGCTACTTAAAATACAAGGAGTCGAAGTCGAAGAAAATTAAAAAAACGAAAAGTTCAAACAGTTGTAGTTGAAGTAAATATAATACAAAAAGAAGAAGTCGTAGTTTTTGTAGACTTTAACAATATAAAAGTAAACACAACGTGGTACTACAGAAGTTGACATGTTCGATCATTCTTATGTTTGACTGACTACAACTTTTGATAAATTCCGAAGTTAAAGCATTAAAGACATTGTGTGTTTTTTCTGTTATTTTTGCATACATACAACACATACATAAATATGTATGCATATGAATTTTAAAATAATAAATAAAATAATAATATATTGGACTGGTAACCGAAGATTGTATTTCTTTCAACATTTTAAATTCTACAACAACTATTTTCTTTGACTTTTATTTTTCTTCGACTTCGACTCTTAACTTAAACAACAGGTTGTGTTTGTGTAGTGACAAAAAGAGAAGTCGAAAAAATAGAAAAAACTTACGACTTCTGCTACATTGACTGCAGTTTTTTAAACGCTGGAAATTAATGCTTTTCTTGCTATTGTAGCTTATGTGTATTTACTTTTGAGAGAGTAGTAGTGTCTTTTTTACATCCCAAAGTTAATTTAATTTAAAAACAAAATGCTCCTTGTTTTTTGCGTTGTTCATTGTTTTAGAGTTGCATAGACCTAATAATAGATCTTCTTTTAATATTGTGAACTTGTAAATATCCACTAGTGGGGACTTTCACTGTAAATAAGTATGTAGAAATATATGTATGTATGTATGTATATGGATATGTGTAGCAAGTACCTTAACGTTAAATTAACTCTGAAAGCACTTGTTACAAAAATAAGTGTTGGTTAAATAAAACGCTCTAATGCTTATCTTATCAAATTAAATTAGAAGAACAACAAGCAAATATTGAAGATAACTATCCGAATAAAATTTTATTAATTTTTTTCTTTTTTGCGAAAAAAAATTTATAATATTGCAATGTAATAAAATTGAATAAAAAAACGCCTATTAAACAATAACGTCAGGTAAAATAAAGTGATGGTTTTGAGTTCAAATTCATTATTATGACTAATTTAATAATGATACGTTATTTAAAATTATAAACCGTATATGTATACTATATAAATATATAATTTTTGTTTTGTTTTACAGAAAAGACTACAAAAAGAATTGATGTCATTGATTAAGACTCCGCCAACAGGAATTTCAGTCGATACTGACAGTATAGCGTCTAATTTGTCTGAGTAAGTACTTCACAGCAAACTAATTTCCAGTTAGAGGTTGATAAAAACTAGTGGTGTCCGAATTACGATTGAAAGCAGACTTTTTATATCTTAGAAATTATTATAAATACGCTACCCCAGTTCTTTACCTTACATTTGGAGGCAATTCATTTGTTTTTGATACATAAGTAAAAGTACTTACAATTAGTCTGGAGAAATATTCAAGATGTTCAACGATGAAATAAATAGTATTGTTGGTGATTTCTATACATATGTACATCCCATGAAATTTGCACTATTATTAATATCTAAAGTATCACTATTGCAGGATATATATACAGTATATATCGTCAGCTTATTAATGGTTTGGCGCACCGACCATTTTTAAAAAACTGGAGTTAAATATGGGCTATATTTATATATACATATATATATATATATATATATATATATATATATTTTAGATGGACTCTTTTTAAATCCAGAATCCGCTTTACTATATTTTGTATGGTTTTTGAAATATAAACCAACGACTTTGCTTCATATCGACAAATTTAGTGTCTACTGAGCGTTGGTTTGATTCACATTTTTTTTATTTAATTTGAAGTACAATCGATACAATTACGTTGTAAATAAAACGTCTTTCAAATGGCCTCCACGACTTCTTCTGCAGGAACGAATTAGAAGAACCCAATTTTCGAACACTTTTTCCACTAAATCAAGTCGTATGTCATGAATGGCTCGGTAAATGTTGAGTTGTAAAGCTTGAAGAGAGTCTGGTTTATTTCGAAAGACCAATGACTTCAAATAACCCCACAAAAAATAGTCTAATGGTGTTAAATCACAACTTCTTGGAGGCCATTCAATATCACAATTCAATATTAAATTTTCTCGTAATAATTCAAACGCAAATCCTTTCTCAAAATCCGCCAGGTTGTGGTTTGAGACAGTCCCAATTGTTGAGAACGTCTTGTAATCGACAAATTGCGGTCTTCAGCAACACTTGCCTGAACGGCAGCAATATTTGCATTAATTCGAGCGGTTCTTTGTCTTATTGGCACTTGCTCATTATGTAAAGAAAACGTAAGCTCAAAATTTTCAACAATTCGACGAATAGCGATTACACTTGGACGATTATTACGACCATAAAATGGCAAAAGCACACTAAATTTATGAAATTGTAAACACTACTGAATACAATGAAAAACAAATGACAGATCATGACATATTACAAATGGCCGAAACGTCATTTCAAAATCATATCATACCTATTGGATGTACGAGGAATGTTCAAAAGAAAAGGTGAATTTTGAATTCTTTTGAAAAGTATTTATTTATTTATCAATAAACATTTTGTTCCCTTCAAAGTAATCTACCTCATATATAATGCACTTTTGCCAACGCTTCTTCCAATCCTTGAAGCACTACTGAAATGCGCTTTTCGGTATGGCCATCAGCTAGTTATTCGATTTTGACTTTATCTCATCCATTGTGGCAAAAAGGCTTTCCTTTCATTAGTCTCTTCAGTTTTGGGAATAGGAAAAAGTCGCAGGAAGCCAAATCTGGTGAATAAGGTGGTTGAGGCATGATTAGGTGTTGTTTTGTGCTAAATGTTTGCATAACTTCCTCGTAGTATTCCTTATAACCGTAGGACCTGTCGGCAAGAACTCATTATGCAGCACGGCATTTTAATCGAAGAAAACAAAATTCATCTTTTCTTTTGAACAAACATCGTATGTATATATGTATATATATATATATATATATAAAAATCGGGTTAGTTACATAAAGGGTACGTTTTGAAAGGAAAAAGGGGATAAAAGTGGTACTTTTTGCTTTCTGTGACTACTCGA
This sequence comes from Dexiosoma caninum, assembly GCA_963924685.1. Classification (NCBI taxonomy): domain Eukaryota; kingdom Metazoa; phylum Arthropoda; class Insecta; order Diptera; family Tachinidae; genus Dexiosoma; species Dexiosoma caninum. The sequence continues at coordinate 87,578,264 of OZ004728.1, read as the reverse complement.
TGAAAATGGGTATGCAGATACCTTGTAGCCTGGATTAACATATGGGTTACTTTTTAGAGGAAAAACGAGCTAAATTTGGTATGCAGAAATGTTACGGCCTCGACTAATATATAGGGTACGTTTTAGAAATAACAAATTGGGTAAAATTTATATCTTTCGTACTTTTTTAGCTTATATGCGTTAAAATTAAAATCGGCTTGGTGGATATTTATGAAATTTGTTATATACATTCATATATAACTTATAGTCTGGATTAACATATAGGGTACTTTTTATGAATAAAAAAAGGTATAAAAAATCGTCAACCAAAACTTAAAAATAAAAAAAAACAAAACGAAATATCTCGTATATCAAAAGGTACTACACTGAAGAGAATAAAACGCGGGTGCTACTTAATATATTTATGGTATTAATAAAATCATAAATAAAGTTTAGGTAAAAAAAACATGACTTTCAGCGATTGCTAGGTGGCACGAAGTTCGCCGTGTTAGCTACTATACATATATATTATTCTTAATTTGATTTTAATTTTTGAATTTCTTAGATGGAAAATCAACATAGCTGGTTTTGAAGAAACTCTTTATGAAGGCGAACACTTTCAATTATTATTTAAATTTAATAATAAATACCCATTTGACTCGCCAGAAGTAACATTTATTGGCGATAATATACCTGTACATCCACATGTATATTCAAATGGTCATATCTGCCTCTCAATACTTACTGAAGACTGGTCACCGGCTCTATCCGTACAGTCGGTGTGTTTAAGTATAGCATCAATGTTAAGTAGTTGTCGTGAAAAAAAACGTCCACCTGATAATACTCTATACGTCAAGACATGCAATAAAAATCCCAAAAAGACTAAATGGTGGTACCATGGTAAGTTTTTTAATTTTTTATTTTATTGCTGGAATAACAGTCAATTCAATTCAATATTGCTTCCGTATTTATATTTGCAGATGATTCCGTTTAGTTATTTGATAAGTTAGAGCCTATTCTTAGGGCTCTACTGTGTTATCCATTCGCGGTGCTGAGTAATGTGTTAAAAAAATAAATCACTGAAATTACTTTTAATCATAAATTGTCTGTGAAAAATTTTCGCCAATGTTTGAAAAAGTTACAGCTAAAACGTTTCAAAATTAATCGAAAAACGTTTGTGAAATTCAAAAGAAATAAAATATATATTTAAATAATACTACATAAATACGTTTATGTTCATATTTTAAAGTCATGTAATATTCTTTATTCATTTAAAACTAATTTAGAATTATAAGTTTGATATGTAAATTAAATAAGAAATAACAACATACATACTCGTACATACATGTATGTATTTAACTGAAACTATAGGCGTATAAAGAATAGTTTACCAAACTTATGCGAATAAAATTAAGAAATGTAATAAAATACATATAAAATATTTAGTACTTAATATTATTTTTAAAAATCGTTAATTACATTTAAAATAAAATATCTTGTATTGATGATTTTGTTGTTTTTATTAATATCACATTTAAAGTAGTATTTCAGCAAATATATATACATAATTATGGAATGCTTTTAAAAATTTGTCTGTAATATTTCAATACTTGCAATATTGTATTTTGTCTTAAATGAATTCGAATTAAACAAAGAAAATAATTACTGCCACATTCCAAAAGGCTACATAATTATAGCAACAAAATCATATAGTATTTAGAAAACAAATCAATAAAAGAAAAAATAATAATAATACTAAAAGTATATATTTCCGACTACATTACATGCTTTTACTATTAATTTTTCTTATAGTTTAGCTCATGAGTTTTGAATGTGCAATCCTTTCATTTATGCCTTAAAAATTACAATTATAACTTATGCAGTTTAAGTAATTACATTATCTTTAAAAATAAAATAAACAGAACTTAATTAATGAAGTTATTCTTGTTAACTTTTATTTCCCAACGTACTCTCTTACTGTTTTGGCAATGTTAGTTAATGAAACAATTTGTTACTAAGTCCCCGTCCATATTGTGAAGCATATGTTGCAAAAGTTTTTTGAATCCTCTTTTGAAAGTGCAGCAGTGTCCATACATGAATCTTTTGCTTCATGTTTAGTATTTTTTATTCCTCCCTTCTATCTTCATTTTTAATTTTTTTTGACATTTCTCAATACCGAATGTAAATATAAAAAAACTACCCTGTGATAGGTGTGAATATTTTTTTTTAGATACACATTTGAAGCAGAAGGTATAATTTGAAGCAAAATGGACGCTAAGAAGAAAAATTATATAATAATTTTTATATAATTTTATATTTTTTTTTTAAATTTTTGATTATATTTCACAAAAAATTAACAATAAAACAGGGTAGCTATTATTATGATAGAAGTTAACAGTATACCAAACGAAAAGAAATAAAATGAAACGTCAAATACACCTCATCTCAAAAGATGCAAATAAGAAATTCAACAAAAACTGCATGTACATGAAACAGTGTACATACTTCCACTCCTCTTCCCCTTCTCATCAACAAACTCAAAAGTTTTGCAGCATATGCTTCACAGTATGCACGGGGACTAAGGGTGCTTTAGACCATAAGATTTGTCGTACGTAAAATGAGCGAGAAAATAAAATGAAATTGCATCCGTATTTCAAAAAAAGAGAGTACAAATCGAATAGTTGTTTTCTGGCTTTTACACCATTGGTATGGATAAAATCAAGTAAGATGAAAACATTCTCATTTAATTTAACTACATCTGTTTGCTTGTTTTCCCAGGGATGGAGTTCTTGTGCAAATGAATTTTTTTTTTAATAACCTTGAAAAATATTTTTATAACTTTGGAATATGTTATTTTCGTGGTCAAAATTTTTAGTGTACTTTTAAAAAATATACGTATATTTTTATAAAATTGTGCTGTTGTGGTCTAAAATGTACATTTTGATTTTATAATTGGTATAAATTTATGAAACCAATTTTCCCTCCCTGGCTTTCTCACATTTGTTTACATAAAAATGCATTCCTGATCTAATGGTGTGTGTTGGTTTTTGAAAAATTTTAAAAAATCAAGAGAGCCATACGACTGTCAAATTTTCATCCGTATTTTCTCTCAAAATCTTATACTTTCATTACATATTACGTTTAGACGATCCGACTTGTGCTCTTCTACTCAAAAATTTGACATGTCGTACGATAGATCTTATGGTCTAAAGCACCCTTTAGGGGCCAGACAATAGAATGGAAAGTTAAAAAAAAAATATTAAATTTATAGAAATTTTCTTTTGATATCGAATGGCGTAGTTTGGGCGCAGAGTTATGCATCTAGAATTACACATGTGTCAAATTTGTTTGTAGTGCTTCCTGTAGAAAATATAAAATATCTATAGGATCCAAAGGAAATTCATTTCCAGATAATAGGTCTGTACGTTTACTTTTTGGGTAAAGTTTGGTAAAATGAGAGTAAGCTATAATTACTCTCAATAAGAGAGCAAAATGTACAAAAGTAAGAAAACGAAAAAAACCATAAAATTTACCAGAAAAAAAGAAATGTCAATTTTTTACAGCTCTGTTTATATCGGAGATGATATTTGACAATTTTAAAATTGTACTTTTTTGACCCCAAATGTACTAAAAATATAAAAGTTGTGTTAAGTTTCACTATTATTAACTATTAGTAACAGAAAGATAAAATAAAATGAATTCTTGAATATTGAAAATTTGTTTCGAAATCAATCAAATTAAAGTAATACTGAAGGAGTTCCTATTACTCGAGAGACCACCTCGTTGGGAGACAACCACGTGTTGTTGAATAGTTAAAAATTAATGCAGTTCATTACAAAAGTATTCTTGAATTTTCGCAAATTCATCAATTTTACAGAAAGGATAATTTTACTCGTTTGTAAACTTATAATTCGGACCATAGTTTTTGAAGCTCCGTACGACTGAGATTAGACGAGACAACATTTAGTTTGGTAGCATGTTACGGGTGTGGAAGAGAGCATCGTTTTTGTGTTCGGTACTCGGCGACACGTTTTAACAACGACATATGTTGTCTTTGCTGATGGATAGAATTAATTTTTATGCGAATCCCTGAATAGTTTGTTTTAATATTTGTATATTTTAAATAATTGTGGGCAATTATATTAAGAAAAAATTCACAGATGATGGCCCACTCCAAGGTTCTGATGGATATTTCTATTTTATATTATATTACATTTCTTTTTTTTATATACATATGTACATATAAGAATATTGAAATAAAATCAACGTAAAGAATTGAAATAAATAGTGTTTCATTTCAATTGGGATACCCGTCTACAGTGAGCGATATATATGCATCAACGCTGACTATCACATGCACACAGAAGTTTCGGTAATTTTTCTCATATTGCCCTTAAGAAAATGATATAAACTTTGTTCTACGCAATGACCGATAATTCTGTCAGCAATGACGGTCATATCACCGGTCAAATGACCGTCAATGTTCTTGTAGGGCAGCTAAACTTATTAGCTATTTCGCTGGTCACTTCATTCAACAGGCCAAACGTCAAAGTTTGTGAAAAAGTTGTGAAAAGTGGTTGTGAATAATTTAATAATTAAATATTATTTATAATAAGAAAAATCGAAAATATATTTTTGCTATAATTAATTTAAATTACTGAACAACGTATAATCATATGAATATACTTTGGTACTTAATATTTAGTGGAGTAAAGTAGTACTTTTGCAATGCAAAGTGTACTGAAAAAAGTACAATTGTACGAGCTTGATTATCCCTGATTTTCATTGGAAGTCTAATGTGATTGATGACAGTTTACCGAAAAAAAACTATTTGTGAAAGAATTTATTTAAAAAAACAAGTATTGAAAGAATTTATTTAATTATATTTATTTTTCAGCGATGGTCTTTTTTATGAAAAGTTTTTTACAATTTATGGTATAAATAACAAAAATGTTTGTAATTAATTATTGTTAAGAAAAATTTTTAACACAACTTTTTTAATGTCTGTCAGCTGTTTGCGACATTTATAATTTTTCTTTATTATTTTCAATGTTTATTATAAACAAACTGATTGCTTGTTCTTCATGCCCAAACTAGCCCGAAGAAAAAGTACGGGCATTCTCGTGCGTGAAGAACAAGAACATTACTCTCTCAAAACCTCTCTCATTTACTCAATTTTTATGTAAGAAAACGAACACACCTAATATCATTAGCTGTTTCAACAAATTGTAACGTATTTTTCAAGGCGAATTCATACCAGATAAACTTACTAGTACAACAACCACAAAAATCATTGCATGTTGTCAAAATAGTTCATACAATTCAAGGCAAATTCATTAATTTTAATTTATTTATAATTAATAATCATTAATAAACCTTGAACAAAACACATGTATACAAAAAATTTGACGTTTGGACGCAAAGCGAATTGACGAATTTGCTTTTCTTCAACCTTTTATTAATAAACCTTGATACAATTTTGACATATCACCAGTTAGGCTAATAAGTTCAACTGTTATGAATTCGCCTGTAAATAATTTAATAATAATTAAAAAAATTAAAATGCAAAATAAATTGATTTTTGCAATAATTAATTTAAATTCCACTTATATTCACTAATTTAACATGTACTTTTTAGGATATGTAATATTTACGAAAACATATTTACAGAAAATTGGACCTTTGACAAGAAAAGCGAATTGATGAATTTGCCTTGCGACCATGGACTACAATTTTCTTTTTATTCACTCCACAAGCTGTGCAATTACGGGGAATTAAAATGAAACATGATTTTGCAATTTTTCTTATGTCAATTTTGACCAGTCTAGTTTAAGGCGAATTCATACCAGGTGCCCTCATTCGCCAACTGGACAACTCCAATAAAAATGTTTTATTTGTAAACAAAAAATGTTGGTGTAGGTACGAGATCGCCTGGTATGAATTCGCCTTGGACTACTTAGTGTTTGCGACAACCTTGTATTAATAAACCTCGATAAGTCCAAGAACTTCTTAAATTAGTGTCATTTAAGTTTTATTTAAATGATCAAGTTTGGCTTACAAATTTTACACACGTACTGTTTGTCAAAAGTCACTTAAATTTAAAGCTGTCACGTATGTTTCAAACAATTTATGAGTATTTTAAAATTTTACAAAATGTCATCGTCAAGAACACATACGAATAAAAATCAGCTGATTCCTTGACTGTAAATTGAAGCACACAATTCGAAGGAGAATTGAAATGCAAAATGGCAAAAATTTTTAAATGCATGACCGAATTAGTAAAAAAAAACTAGCGCATTAAAATTTGAAAAGAAAACTTCATCGTGTAACACAAAATCAAGGTTTATTAATACAATGTTGTCGCAAGGCGAATTCGTCACTTCGCTTTTTGTCCAAACGTCAAATTTTTTGTATACATGTGTTTTGTTTAATATAACATAACCTGAAAAGAACGTGTTAAATTAGTTAAAATTAAATTAATTATTACAAAAAGTAATATATTTCACATTCTTATTATATAGTATTATATTATTATAATTATTACATTATTTACAACCAGTTTTCTTAACTTTCTCGCAAAAGTAAACAAACTTTGTCGTTCGGCTCAAAAATTACGTTAAAAATTCTTGTATCAGCTGACGGGCGAATTTGCTGGTGAGTTTACCTGGTAATGAGTTTGCCTTGCACTAAATTAATACCTTCAAAGTGCCTGCCATTTAATTGTGGTTATAGGTTGCTATATTTTCATTACATGCGTCTGTTTGGAATAAATTTAAGTGAAAATCGCTCAATTGACATTATTGATAATTGACAGTAAACTAAAAGGTTTCGCGGCTAAATTTTCCTACAGCTGCCGACAATCGCAACCAGATCAATTGTTAATGCAAAAATAAAAAGTAATGGATTTCAGGAGAAAACCTAAGCCTCGTTTAGAATACAAACCAGAATACAAACAGAAATATCCACATAATGTTCTTTTGTACCGTTTGCCTCCCCTCGAAGATATACAAATACAAGAATTTGAAGAATTGTCACTAGAGCGCTTAAAAGTGTTGAGAATTTTAGAGCAAGCACACACAAAAAATTTGCGTTTATTAACATATGACTGGAAAGAATATGTGCATACAGAACTTTCCCGGGAGGGTTTAAAGGGCTATATGCGTCTATGCACAAATGGTAGCGCATCGGCAACCAGCAATGTGAGTAAATATGAATTTGAGTTGCAAGCCAGACGTCGAGATTACATATCACATTTTATATTAAGATTGGTGTACTGTCGATCTATGGAGCTAAAACGGTATCTTGAGTCATTTCCATAAATAGATAAATAAATCTCAATTAATTTATATTTCTAGTTGGTTTTTAACGCGTGAAATGGAACTTTTCAAATACAAATTTTCATCCATGGCTCCAAACGAAATTAAACAGTTTTTAGATTTGCATAAGTTAAACTATACACCTTTGGGCCAGGCGCAAAAGGATGATGTTAAAGATGGACTTTTTGAAAGTACTATGGGTCAGAGTGTTGCTAAAATAGAAATGTTAGACTTTTATAAAGTACCCTTTACTCAGGTTTTAGACTTGGTAAGATCTAGACGCTGTTATTTGAAAGACGGACATGCGTATGTAAACATGAACGATTTCATATCGATTGTTGCTGTGAAACAAATGGATGAAATTGAACATGGTCTTCAAGCAGCACAACATTTGCTTAAAGATGTAGAAGCAGATGAGCGTCTATTTCATTTGCTTAAATCTTTGCATACGTCGTATACTGGAAAAGACTATACTGTTAGTAAAAATGCATGTGTACCCATTGAGTCTCTGGATCAACTTTCCAAAAAATCGTACCCTTTATGTATGCGCGCTTGTCATGATCACATAAGAGTCGCACATCATATTAAACATGATGGTCGAATGCAGTACGGGTTGTTTCTGAAAGGTATAGGTGTGACTTTAGAAGACTCTATTCGTTTTTGGCGTGAAGAATTCTGTAGAAAAATTGACCCTGAAAAGTTTGCAAAAAGTTATCAATATAATATCGAACACAATTATGGAAAAAAAGGGTCCATGGTTAATTACACGCCGTACTCATGCCTTAAAATCATTCAAGAAAACGCCGTACCTGGCAGTGTTCACGGATGCCCATATAAACTATACGATCATACAACGTTAAAAAATAAATTGACTGGTGCAGGATTATCGTCAGCTCATATTCAGGAAGTTATGGGCTATGTGAGTAAAGGACATTACCAATTGGCATGTGGTAAATTTTTCCAAATCACGCACGATTCCCCGGAAGAAGTGGCCATAACACATCCGAATCAATACTTCGAAGAAAGTCAAATAATACAAGGAAATCGAAATGTTGAAAAAAAGACGGGAAGCATGCAACGAAAGGCAATAAAAAGTACAAAGTCGCTGAACGAGACTGTCGCTTTTATGAATAATGACGATGATGATGAGCTATGGAAGTTAATTGAAGAACCTAAAGGTAGTGCAAACATACAACAGTCAACTACAAACACACAAATTGATTGGGATGACGACTTGGATTTGACAGCCATTGAATACTAATAAATTCTTTATTGACATCTTAGATTGTTTACATTTATACGTTTTTATTCCTAAGTGTAAACGTAAATTTTTCTTACAACTCAGCTCAAATGTTTTTAAGCACTACTAATAAAACTGGAATTTTATTATGTAGATAAAAGTGTATAAAAAAACGTTTCAGTATGTTTTGGAACCATGAAACAATCCCTGCATTGCTTCGAGTAAAGCTCTCTGACATGCGTATGTTGCACGGAAACCTCCAGCACGTTCAATAATACTTTCCGCTCGTACATGCTTCATATACCCCTTAGCTTCTATTTCTTGTGCATGTGGGCAAGGCGGCCCCTCCATATAGAGTACGGGTGTTTCATGAACATATAATGGCCCTTCCTCTACCTTCGGCACAGGCAGAAACTGTTGGTCGGCAGAACGACCAAATTTAATACCAGTTGAAAATTGACTAGCTGGCTTTGGAGGCGGTATTTGCTTTTCTTCCTCACGCAATTTTTCTTCTTTCTCAGCAAACTCTCTAACAATAACAGAGGCATCTTTTGCACTGGTCATTAATTCGTCAATCAAAGCTTCCTTCTCCCGAGCTTTCTTTTTCCTTCGTTCTGCTTCTAAGTCAAGTAGTTCTTGTCGTCTGGCTTCTTCTTGTACCTTTTCCAGTTCCAACATTTCTTCAAGCTCATATTCCTCACGACCCATACGTGTTCTGTTACGTTGTATTATTTCACGATTCTCTTTTTTATACTGTTCAATTCTTTTATTTGTACCAATAATATCGACATTATTGCACAGATTGTGTACAATCGTTTCAATTTCTTCCAAATAGTTGTTGTATTCTAGTAAAGAATCAAAGTCCTCCTCTTTCTTGTTATAATCTCGGAGTATACGTTTTCGTATATCCACCTCTTTTTCCACCATTGGATCTTCGAACAATTGTATTCGAAAATTGTTGCGACGTAAAGGTACCATACATTCTGGACATGAGCCCGAACCTTTTAGAAAGAGAAGATCAACGCATGATTCGCACAACGTATGACCGCATACATTTACCATCAACTTTAAGGACGGATTACGATACTTTGTTGTCTTACAACGTGGGCATGCTTGATCGTCCATGATAACTTGGTTTTCTATTAAATTATTCCTTATGGAATAAAAACAAACCGGTAACTGTTTATAGCAAAAGCAATTGTTTCCTTTTTCCACTACGAACAGAGACCTGCGCCGAGCGGCTAATAGCCGGCTAAGCCCAGCCGCCGATAATTTTGCGGATAAAATTGACTAAAAATTAAATGCCGATTGCTTTTGCATACCTTATGTTTCGAGTATAAATGTGCTCGCTATTTTTTTTTATTTGATGATCTTCAAATCTGCAGCCATGTGTACGAAATAAATTAAAAACCGTTAAAGCAGCTGGTGATCATAGTAGCTACTCAAATATTAATTGACATTGACTGCGAAAGAAAATTAAACAAAGTTTAAAATTACATTTAAAGAAAAATGTCAGAAAATAAATAAATTTCGAAATTCTTTAAAATAATAATAAATAACTAATGAGAATTTTTCTTATTCCTCCCAAAGGTCTACTGAAGATTTTGGTATTAGGACCAAACGTAATGTGTGACCAGTTAAACCATATCACAAACGTAGATAAATAATCGTAATTAATTTTGACTGATGTTGAAAGTCACATAAGATATATATACTTAAAATCATTTCAATAATTAATTTTTTATTTGAAATAAAGTTGTAAAGTGGTGTGAAGCATACCATTGGTATTCAGGCCGATTTTTTGTATGAGCCATATAAAAAGCGGCTAGCTGACTTAATCCCGGCTTTGAGCCGCCGCCGCCGCCGATCGAAAAGTCTCGGCGCAGGTCTCAGACTACGAATATTAGGTCTGTTCGTTTACTCCCGTATATAGATTTGTAATTGTACATCGTCATATACATTAGATCTGTTCCAGGTGCATAACAAAATTGCCCGAACTCGCGGAAATTTATTTTATTTATATATGATTCTAATTTTAAAATTGTGCTTTTTCCCGAAAAAATATGTGAATTTACATATTTTATGGTATTTCCTTAAAGTATTTTTTTATGTAAAAGCAAATTCAAAAATTGAGAAGGAAAGCATATCCATATAGTAATATTTCGCTAATGCTTCTGGTGATTTCCTTTCTGAGCAAAAATGTTGCCCTTTCGATGGATAACATTTTCTACAGTTTGCCCATACCTTTAAAAAGTGATACATTTTTTACTGCCACAATGGTACAAAATATTTGAGATTTAATATTAATGTATACTTAGCGTTTCACTGTTTCTACGGTTTTTAGCACCATTTTATCAATAAAAATTGTCAGCAACATTGTTTTCTAATCACTTGCTATTACCTAGAACAAACTGCAAAAACTTTAAACCAAAAATTTTTCAAAAACGTTTACATTAAAATAAATAATAAATTAAACAGAATCTTCCTCTATCAAAAGTCTGCTGGACTCTAGTCAAAGTGAAGGGTATATTAATTTTCATAATTCTTATTTGTATAACAAAGTACTTAACAAAGATGTAAAAAAGGTTAGTACATCACCCCGACTTGAGAGGAGAGGGTCAAATATGTTGCATATTTTGCCAGTTATTTGTGCAACATATTTAGAAAGGAACGAAATAGCTTTTTTTAATGTTACATATTTTTTAGAATGGAACAGAAATAGTAACGAAATGTAGCATATATGTAACATTTTTGTCAGAAAAGAAAACACTATAATAGTTAGCTCACCAATGTACTTTTCCCAATTTTGTTGTAACCAAATGTGAGAACGCCAGGGAGGGAAAACTGGTTTCATAAATTTATATCAATTATAAAATTAAAATGTACATTTTAGACCACGACAGCACAATTTTATAAAAATATACGTATATTTTCCAAAAGTACACTAAAAATTTTGACCACGAAAATAACATATTCGAAAGTAATAAAAATATTTTTCAAGGTTATTAAAACAAAAATTCAATTGCACAAGAACTCCATCCCTGGGTTAAATTAAATGAGAATGTTTTCATCTTACTTGATTTTATCCATACCAATGGTGTAAAAGCCAGAAAACAACCATTCGATTTTTACTCTCTTTTTTTGAAATACGGATGCAATTTCATTTTATTTTCTCGCTCATTTTACGTACGACAAATCTTATGGTCTAAAGCACCCTTTAAATGTATCCCTGATCTAAGTATGCCTTGGTTTTTGAAAAATTTGAAAAAATATAGAGAGCCATACGACTGTCAAATTTACATCCGTATTTTCTCTCAAAATCTTATAGTTTCATTACATATTACGTTTAGACGATCCGACTTGTGCTCTTCTACACAAAAATTTGGCATGTCGTACGACTTGTGGGACAATGTAAAGAACCCTCTTCTTACCGAACTTTACCAGAAAAGTATACGAACAGACCTATTAAATTTTAATCATCCTTTTGTTTGTAAAAGTGTAGAAACGCCATACATTCAGCAACTTCTTGTTCTTGCAATATTTATTTTTTTGCGGTTTGTAATGTGTGCGGTTATTATACGGTTTACTGCATTATTTACTGTTATCCGTGAACAGTGAACCATGCTGTTTTTGTTGGAATAAAATAAGACGTACATATATTTCTTGTGAGAATTTTTAATGAAATTCTGAAATACCCAGCTGTTCGTGAATTGTTGTAAAGTCCGCCAACAGTTTTGGTGAATTAAAAAAAAGTCGATTATTTTATATCGATGTTTTAAATGCTATCAATCTTCTCTGAATGACATTTGTCTTTAAAAGAGAGAACAGAAGTCGACTAGCATAAATTTAACCAGAAATGGAAGCAAATAATGAGCTTATGATTTTGAGCCTTTTAAATTTGTATACGTCGTATGTTAAATTAAAGAAACCAAATAAAGAAAAAGAATGTAAAAAGCCAATCTCCAGTCACTATTCAACAAAACCATCTCCATCGGCCAAAAAAACATTAACTAAATGTTGTGTACTCGTAAACCAAAATTTGGGCATTACAACAATACCAATATTAAAGCAAGAGGTTGCCTACTAAGTATGTTTTAATCGAAAAAGTTAAAAGTTTACACATTTTATATTTTAGGCAAAACCAATTAATATAAATCCTGTTACTAGTAGTACATCGGTAAATGAACCTCTAGATAGTATTCATGTTACTGTTAACACAGATACAGAAGAGGTGCCTTTATTAACGTATGCGGAAATTAAAAAAAGGGTAATAATAAGTTGCTACTTGGCGCCATTTTAAATATGCAATCAATTTCAGGAAAACGCCCAGAAGTGCAAAAGACGCAAGGTAAAATTTCCAGACAGACCACCGCGAGTAAGGCGATGGCGTGTTCGTCCGGTAAATGTGGATCGTATTAAAACGGGCTATCATCGAAAAGTGTTTATAAATGTAAAAAAAATGGATGAAAAACAATTTTTTGAACACACCAGAATGACCAAATCATTATTTGATTGGTTACTATCATTTGTTCAGACCTCCTTACGAAGAAGCAAGCAATTGATTCTACCAGAAGAAAGACTTGCATTGACTCTGAAGTAAGTATTTATGAGGTCATAATCAGTATATGAATAAAATTAAAAATATTTATATTTAGCTATTTAGCATATGGTACATCTTTACAATCTCTGGCATTTAAACATAAAGTTGGAAAATCCACAGCTCGGCAAATAGTCCTGGATACATGCCGCGTCTTATGGAATCTGCTGTCACCAATTTACCTTAGTGAACTTACAACTTCGCAATATGCTGATATTGCCGAAGAATTTAGAAGCAAGTGGTATATTCCGAATTGTGTTGGGGCTATTGATGGAAAAAATGTTTCCATACGACTTCCACGTCATAAAGACCCTTCGGATTTACTTGTATTGGCTGCATGTGATACTAAGTATAAATTTTCAGCTGTAACTGTTGGAAATTTCGGCAGTCATAGTGATGAAGGTAATTAGAAAGCACATACCTACATCCATTTATTAGATTAAACATAAATTCCTTTTATTTTTCATTTTCTATGTAAAAATTGCAAAATCCATAAATCCATGAAATATTAAGTTGGAAAATTTAATATTTTGTGTTATAAAATCGAATTATTGTGAAATATTGATCGAGTATTTAATTACAGGCGTTTTTCAATTGAATGCAAATAATTATGCGACAGTCTCCGACAAGTTACCGTTACCAACAAGTAAACCATTATCGGACACATCTCCACCGTTTCCACATTTCTTCATCTCGGACACTTCTTTTCCGTTACAAAAACACGTCATGTGTCCGTATCAGGAATCAAATCTAGATAAAACAAAAAATATTTTCAACTGTAAAATATCACACAGTCGTACAATAACAGAAAATACTTTTGGAATATTAACTGCACGTTTTAGAGTTCTTTTAACTACAATTGAATTTCTACCAGAAAGTTGTACGACAATAGTATTGGCTTGCATCGCTCTTCATAACTACATTATGACAAATGATGAAACACAATTGTATTGTCCCACGAACTTTGTGGATCGTGTAAATGAATTTGATATTCTAGAAGAAGGGGAATGGCGCAACGAACTAAAAAATAATGGTGATCAACCACTATCTTCAATGACTTTAAGCCTTACCGGTAGATCCACCTTTGAAGCTAAGAAATTAAGAGATACATTGGCTAATTTCTTTTCAAGTGAGGCGATTTCGTATGACATTGACATCATGTAGTACAATTAATGAAACTCTCAACAGTATGCACAAATGAAGACATCTAAGAGAAATTACCATATAATGCACGTACCGAATCACGAACATTGTAACTCAAAATTTATCAAAGCACTTTTTTCATAAACATACCACTGTATTCTTTCTAAGTCCCCGTCCATATTGTGAAACATTTGCTGCAAAACTTTTGAGTTTGTTGACGAGAAGGGGAAGAGGAGTGGAAGTATGTACGCTGTTTCATGTACATGCAGCTTTTGTTGAATTTCTTATTTGCATCTTTTGAGATGAGGTGTATTTGACGTTTCATTTTATTTCTTTTCGTTTGGTATACTGTTAACTTCTATCATAATAATAGCTACCCTGTTTTATTGTTAATTTTTTGTGAAATATAATCAAAAATTTAAAAAAAAAATATAAAATTATATAAAAATTATTATATAATTTTTCTTAGCGTCCATTTTGCTTCAAATTATACCTTGTGCTTCAAATGTGTATCCAAAAAAAAATATTCACAACTTCTATCACAGGGTAGTTATTTTATATTTACATTCGGTATTGAGAAATGTCAAAAAAAAATTAAAGAAAGAAGATAGAAGGGAGGAATAAAAAATACGAAACATGAAGCATAAGTTTCATGTATGGACACTGCAGAAGCTTCAAAAGAGAATTCAAAAAAGTTTTGCAGCAAATGTTTCACAATATGGACGGGGACTAATGAAAGTTATTTATGTGTATATAACTTAATTAAAAAAAATTTAATACATCAAATATACAGGGTTGTGTTGAAAACCACATGATTTTAAAAATATAATAGGTCTGTTTTTTTACTCTAAATGGGGCACCCGCAGGATCCTAATCTTACCAGAAAGCAATTTCGTACACAAAAATTGGGTAAATAAGAGACGTTTTGCGAGAGTGATGTTCTTGTTCTTTTTACACCAAGCCAGATTCAAGTTGAAGACGGGTTCGCTTGAGCGAAACAGGCCGCACTTTTTCTCCGGGCTAGTTTGTGCAAGTAGACAAGGAATCGAATGTTTCAAAAAGAAACAATAACAAAGTACGCAAATTATAGCGGACTCAAGATAACGTGAACTAACTAAAACAAGAGGTGTTCACGTTTGGAAAATTAGACCTGTAATAAATTATATATCTAATACAAAGTCAAGGAGCAAAGTGCTAATTAATTTCAGGTTCACCAACCAATAAAACGCACAAATTTGCTTATTTTTAATTTTTTCAGAGAGAAATATTTAATACCAATAGTCAAGGAAAAGGCACAAAAATGGAAATGGCGCGACAAATACTAAAAGTACTGCCACATTGTTTATTATCTGGAAGATATTAGTGCTGCCGGAGTTATTAATTTTTCCGTTGATTAGGCGAATTTTGTAGACGCCTTATTATGAATGTAAACAGCCTTGTAAGTTGTTTGCAAGTGTTTATTGAATTTGTTACAGTTGTATGGTTTGTTAATAACCATAGATTAGAATTGAAGTGATTTAAATAAGTTAAGTGTTAAAATAGTAAACTATTTGAATAAGGGAAATAAATTGTAATTTGTTTTCTGTCATAATGAGCATTGTCAGCAGGAACACGTCGCCGACCCACTGTAGTCCAACACTAATACGTTGCTGTTGTCAGTTACATTTATGTAAGTACGTTAAATTATATTATTATATTAGATTAAAAAGTTACAAAATATGTATTGGATTCTAATGAGTTCAAAATATTTGTATAATATTGGTTGATACACATAACTTGTTGCAGACATTAGGTATTCTTTGAATATTTTTCGGCAACTTAAAGTCATATTTGCTTATTTACTATGTTTTGTATTTTTGTATAATGGTAGATTTTAGGAACATAACAATTCGTCTCAGGTTGTTAATTCTTTCAATACAACATTATTACAGTAAACATACAAAAGTAAACAGGGCCGCAATATATAGTACGTCTGTACATACATATTTTTATGTTTTTATTAATTGTGGGTTGAATTAGTATCTAAACGGCCAGGTCATTCAATTTTTAGAAACATCATTGACCGAGACCGTACTCCAATTATGGGGTCTTTTCCATGAGTGACATACTTGATCCGAACCTGTTAATGGCATTGTATTGCTCTATATATCTATATTATTTCCCTTGTATGTAGTAGTCACTGATTATTTTAAAGCTTTATTCAAGAAATATACATAAGTGTATATGTTTTTAAGTCCTTTCCCAATACATATGTATGTATGTATGTATATAAATTTTATTGGATGAGGCTTAATTGGTTGGGGAACCTGAAATTAATATGTATCTTGCTGCTTCAACTTGGATGTAGCGCCAGAGGTGATATTTTCATTTTCTATACATCAAAATAAAGTTTATTTTAATTTTGAGAAGAATTGGAATCGATAGCAGCGGCGTTGTTGTTGGAACAGGAGAATAACTTGCTACAGAATGCAGAGTAAAGAATTGATAGACAATTGCAATCCATTCGAGGAGTGATAAATTGTAAAATATTTGTTGTCAAAGTGCGTGAAATAATTAGTTTAGTTTCATAGATTTCAAAAAAAACTTTCACCTAAATAAAGACGCGTTTAAATAGGTGTTAGACACATTAAAATCGTCAGCTTTTCATATATGTATGTAGGTGTTGTGTTTTTCTACCTGCAATAAATTAATAATTAACCTTTAAAATTTGAAAAAAAATAAAAAAATAAAAAAACGAAATAACGAAATATCGAATAATAAAACAAAATAAAATAAAGAAAGACCTCAAGTTTAATAAATATATTTCAAAAAATATAATAAAATAGGTCAACTAAAAATATAATTAAAAATAAAAAAACTATGTTGAAACATCAAATCACAAATTACAAGCAAAACGCGCTAGTTTTAGAACATGTAACATCAAGTTTGGTTATTTGCAAATCACAAGCGATTTGAAAATAATACAAGTGTCAGAATATGACTGTACTATTTTGCTTAAAAATAAAATGCGGTTGGTTAGTTTAAACATTTTTATAATTTTATTCTTTTTTACATTTAAAGGATTAATGCTTTTTTAAATACAGCTTCTTACATTTTGATTTATAACTACATGTATATTTTTAAGTTATTTATTTTCTATGCATATTAAATTTGATTTAAATTGTTGGTTTTTAACTGCGAAATTGTTATTTTAAGTATGTATTTTTGATATTTTTTTAATTTAGTTTAGTTTCGATATACTATGTATAATTTTATTTATTCTTATATGTATTTTTTATACACAATTTGGATGTTTTTTTTGTTGCAATTAACAATGTTAATTGAACGTACGGTATGTTTCATTATTTTGTATGTATGTACGCTTGAGATGTAATAGATATTTATTTATATTTTTCTATATAGTGCATACGATTTAGGAGAACAAGAAAAACGCCAAAAACTTTTTTCAACATCACATACATATGTACATGTATATCCTCAAGTACAAGTATAGCAAAACAAGAGGGCGTTACTCTGTAGTTCAAAATGAAAAGAAATTTATTCGAATTTATGTTAGACTGAGTTTAGACGACAAAACAATTGGAAGAAAAACATCTGGAATTTTCTTTTGTTTTTTCATTCGCGGTCACACAGACTGAGTTTAGATAGATGATGTGGGTGAAATTTGAATAGATATACTTATGGAAATAAATAAAACCTGTTGCTACATTTGGGAGCCGCTACCAGTTATAAAAAAAATGTGAGTCCGATCACAGGGGGGATGTGTAAACATCTAGTAATGAAATCTTTTTAAAAGTTATTAAAATTAAATGTTTTTGTATTCATTTTATTTATTTGTTTTTATTTGCCTACGATAACATAATGTACGACAATTACTGAAAATTAGTAGCTACTACTACTACTATTGCGCACTAGATGGTGTTACTGTATTTCTATGCAGCTGTCAGTTTCTCTGTACTTCTTGTTGTCCGTATGATTTTACTAATGCACTCAAACACAGCTCACACCGCGTTATTACAATCTTACTCAAAATTTGTGATTGTATTGTGAAAAAGATTTTTACCCCCTAGCGTATAGATGTTTACACATCAAAAATTTTGTAAGACTGAGTTTAGACGAGACTGTCACACAGACGAAAATGTTACCGGCGACATTCCATTATTATTGATAATATTGTTCCATTGTTATTGTTATTTTTGTAAGCCCCCGTCCATACTGTTGAGTTTTTGCTGCAAAAGTTTTTTGAATTCTATTTTGAAACTGCAGCAGTGTGCATACATGAATCTTTTGCTTCATGTTTAGTATTTTTTATTCCTCCCTTCTATCTTCTTTTTTTAATTTTTTTAAAATATAAAATAACTACCCTGTGATAGAAGGTGTGAATATTTTTTTTTGGATAGACATTTGAAGCACAAGGTATAATTTGAAGCAAAATGGACGTTAAGAAGAAAAATTATATAATAATTTTTATATATTTTTTTTTAAATTTTTGATTATATTTCACAAAAAATTAACAATAAAACAGGGTAGCTATTATTATGATAGATGTTAACAGTATACCAAACGAAAAGAAATAAAATGAAACGTCAAATACACCTCATGTCAAAAGATGCAAATAAGAAATACAACAAAAACAGCATGTACATGACACAGCGTACATACTTCCACTCCTCTTCCCCTTCTCATCAACAAACTCAAAAGTTTTGCAGCATATGCTTCACAATATGGACGGGGACTGAGCAACGAAAATGAGAACAAAGCGTGTCGCCGAGTACCGAACAGAAAAACGATGCTCTCTTCCCCACCCGTAATATGCAAACAAACTAAATGTTTCCTCGTCTAAACTCAGTCTTATTTACATTGGTATTCAATACCATTGTTTTTCGATTCGAATTACAGAATTTTAGGTGGACGTCCAGTTTTTGGCTTGCTTGCTAGGGATTGAGCCTCAGAAAAATTTTTTATTACTGTCTGCAGTGTAGACTTGGCACGTCCAACAATTACAGCAATTGAACTCAAGGAATTCCCATAATTCCTCTATTTTGAAATATATTCACACTTTTCTATACAAATGTCCTTTGTTTTCTTACCCATTTTAACAACATTTTTTCTTAAAATTACTGCAGTCTTAAAAATTTGTTTACAAATTAACCTTTACCCACTTTCCGTATATTATTTTTTCTTTCAATCTACCTCATTTTAGAGAGTACCGTTTTCTATTTGGCATTTTGCCTATAATTATCTGTGATGCCAGATTAAGTTTTAATTGTAACAGTATAATAAGTGAAAAATGAAAAGGATCTGAAAGATCTGGATGACATACTCTTTAAAAAATAAAATCCGTATTTCCATTCCATCGTTCAATGTTCTTAATAAAATTTTGTTTCAAATATTACGTTTTTTATTTAAGTTTTAAAATATAAATCTGCTACCAGACACACTGTATTATCTCTGTGACTGTATATCTTTTCAAAATCGACAGGGATTAGTGTTTGCCTATTAAAATACAGTGAACTCGCAGAAACGTGAACTAATTTCTACCGAGGGTGTTCACGTTTGCGATTCTGTTCACGTTTTAGATTGCATTTGTTCTATAACATATTTTAGTCTCTTTTATCTTTTATTTAATTTTAAATAAAGTATGTACATTATTTTTCACCTATGAAACATGTTTCGATTCTACTTTTTGTAAGTTCCTGCCACATTTCAATATACTACATAGCTACTATGGTTTGCAAAAGGGTTTCTAAAATAGCTGAATTTAAATTACGATAATTATATATTTGTTTAATTAGTTTTTATTGAAAAGGAGAAAGAACAAAGGCAAATAAATAATTTTTCAAGACAACAAAAGGGTGTGTTAAAAGTATTTCATTGAAAGGTTATGTATATAACATATTAAATGATTTTAATGAATATATATTCACTGGATGATCGGTGATCTGTTGCTGACGTTGCTTTTGCTTGAGCATTTGTAATGCAGCCTTTTCTTTGAGGTTTCCGTAAAAGCTCTAAAATATCTGACTCTTCTTGAAGATTTAACACTTTTGGTTTTTTATTAGACATATTTTCAATAAAAATTGTTTCAGAGATCACTTGTTTATATTATTTATATCCCTACATATATGTATAGTCAGCACTGAAAGATGCTTCCAGTAGAACTGCTGCATTAATATTAAAGCTACTTATCATGCAACAAAAGTTGCGGGGAATCCCAAAATTTTTAAATAAGCTTACAAAATTGAATTTTAACGTTCGATAAGAAGTTCACGTTTTAGAGCCTTCAGCCTTTCTTCACGTTTTAGAGTAGTCAATGTAAAAAAAATGTTAATTTTTATTGGGTAGTTCATGTTTCTGCGAGTTCACTGTATAGAAGATTCATAGTTCAATTAACTTCAATTTAATTTCCAACTGTTATTCAATTCAGCAATCAATAATTTAATTGCTATAATTTTGATGTACTTTTTATGGCACACGCTTATAGTTGCGATAACTTTTCGCCTAAATGTATGAATTTTGAAAATGCAAATGCTGTAGTTAACGATAACATTTATTCTTTTATTTAATACATATGCATGCATACATACTTGTTATATTTTATAGGCATTATTTTAATGGTAATACCAGATAAATATCAACAATTTTTTTTTTTTTAAATAAGACAGCAGTAAATTTGCAGAGAGAAAAAATATTTTAAATTCTAACTATTGTATCAACTTATAATGTTGTTTAATAAAGTTTCTTTCTTAACTGTTTAACCTGTTGCCTGATTTATTTTTGAATTTTTAATAACAAAAAAAAAAAATTAAAAACACTTAGTGCATTATTTTAATACATTTTCTCTTGTTTTAAATGTGTTCGTATGTACATACACTGAATTACAGAATTGCGCTGGGATATGTCTAATCTTTTTAAAAATCTATTATTTCAATTAAAAAAAATTTATTAAAAGTACACATTTACTGAGGATTCCCTTTGTCACTATCAGCCTTATTCCAGTTGTCAACGTCGACATCGACATCAAAACTCACCCTCTCTTAAATCGATATGCAATATCTTTCAGTGAAAAGCTCAATTGGCATTTACTGAAAATGCAGAATTTTTTTTATTGCCAATTTAAATTTGGTACAAAAGCCGCATCATTTCGACATAACAGGGGCTAAGGTCTAGCATTACCTTATTCTCCACTGGAGTTTGAAAATGACAGAAGAGACGACTCTTCGAAATCTTACTAGAGATTGAGGAGGTTATGCTTGCATTTCCGTGCGACTGTTTAAATACAGTTCAATTCTAATCTAGTGCTACGGGGCCAGCAAAGCCTCACAGCTCCAATGCTAAGTAAGGGTTTAATGACCGATGTACTCTTAAGTGAGTACTTCGTGTCCACCCCGAAAAGTTGGAGTTGTGTGCTGGTTTGGGAATGGATTCGTAGTCACGCTGGAAGTTAAGTTTTTGGTCTCTTGGTGATATATGTAGGTAAGGCACATATATTCTGATACAACTTTTACTTAACTAGATGCTGTTGCCTTTCAACAGCAGTCACCGGAGTGTGTCTCGAACTGACAGTATTACTGTTTAATAGTTCTTGACTCAAAAACATTCTGATGTGACACAGAGTTTAGACAGCTCGAACACCTCAGCAAGGTGCAATTTGTAGGCCAGGAATAACTATGATTGATTTGCCTCTCATGCTCTAGTGGTG
Source organism: Dexiosoma caninum (assembly GCA_963924685.1). Taxonomy (NCBI): domain Eukaryota; kingdom Metazoa; phylum Arthropoda; class Insecta; order Diptera; family Tachinidae; genus Dexiosoma; species Dexiosoma caninum. Next base: position 87,556,287 of record OZ004728.1, on the reverse strand, counting down.
ATGCAGGATTTTGTATCTTCTAGTGCCATGGGGGCGTTAGTGGTCGTCTTAATTTCACTCGGTGCTGAGAGCACCGTGGAATAAGACGCTATGCGTAGGTGTCCACGTTAATCTTGAACACACATGTCACTTTTGACGTGGGAAGATTCAAATCGAATGTCAAGAAACACTACTCCCTCTATCCTTTCTCTCAAACCCTTATTTGTATAGTTTATTTATATAGTTCCAGCACAATGCAACGCATGTACAGCGGTCATCCCCTGAGTGCCGGTCCAAGGAAAAAAAATAATAGACCCATAAGCTTTTTCATGAGCATCCTTATTTTGTTATCGATTAGAATTTCCCTGTAAACCTTTTTCATTACGTGTATATACAAATTTATTTATTTGTTTTTAAAGCAATGATGGGATTTTAACATTCTTTTTTTTTCTTTGGAAGTGTAATCAGCATAAAAAAGTCAATTAATTAAAAGGATAAATATGAATATTTATGAAATACATACGAGAAGCAAATTAAAAGAAATTATATTAATTATTATCAATAGTTTGTATGTTTTGTTTTTGTTTATACATATACATATTTATTTATTTATTTATACAAATTTAAGTTAAAAAGCAATAAAACACTAATTTGTTTATATTTGTTGTGTAAAGCTATCGAATTAAATAATTCATCAATTATTTAAAACGAATCACTGTAAATATCACAATTTTTTAGTTAACATTATACGTGCACTTATTACGATAAATAATATTAATATTTTAATTAATTAGTTATTTAATTCATTAATAGAAAACAGATTTAATAATAAAACAGTATCATTTTAATGATGTTTTAATAACTAACAGACTAACAGACCGAAGAACTCCTTAAAAAAAAGCTATTCGTCATACAGACAGACATGATTATATGTATGTATATGTTTGTATTTAAATAGTTGTTTCCATTCTATCAATTATAGATAATAAATCATCAGATAGTATTGTAGTATTGTGTTCAATACATAACTGCAGTAAATAATATACATATGCTTAAATCTATGTTCAACACAATTTATTCAGAATTATTTTGAATTTCTCATATATTAATTTTATACATAAAAGTCAATTTTATTGTTCTTATGTTTATCTAATAGTTAGTTATACATACATATATATTTATACAAGTAAAAAGAAAAAGTACGTTACTTTTACGTAAAAGTTTTAATTTTAAATACCAAAAAAAAAAAAAAAAATTACAAGTGAGAAAAGTTATAATAACTGCAGTCGTTTTTAGTTGAGGCTGAAAATATAAAGTAATAAACAAAAAATTAATACAACTTTATTCAAGACAAGTCAAAGGCTCTATCATGTTTATTTATTTATGTTTTGTTTTTTTATCTTGGACCTGCACTCAGGAGATGACCCCTACATATGCCGGAGCATTGTGCTGGAACTAGAGGAAAGGGATAATAGGAGAAATGACAGAAGGTGAAGCTTTACTATCTTACAACACTGCTTTTTGTACGTTATTTGTTTTTATAGCAGTGTTGTAGCGTCTCTGATGCCAAGGAGACCTATTAAATTTTCAAGCTTCGTTTTCAGTAGCCATTTTTAGTATTTATTTTACTTCACCGGTGCTACACAATACCGACGAAGGAGGGTGTTCTGATGTGCCTGTGATTGGTTACAGCTGAAGCCATTACTGTTCAGTGACCAGTGGCTATGCCTTTCGCCACTGAAACCTTCCGACAACAACTGACACAAAGTCACACACAATTGCAAATCAGAAAAAATGCGAGATGTTTTTAAGAGTCTGAAACTGAACTGAAACTAATACCAAAATCGTCAGTGACCTTTAACCAAATTCTTGAAAACTAAAGCTACGAAATTCTATATGTTCTGGTGGTTTCAAAAATAACAAACGGTGCGGAGGGAGTGTAGCGCCGTTGGAATTATCGATTGTGCGGATTTGTCAGTCACGATGTCACAGTGGCGGAGTGAGCATTGCGAGTTTGCTGTAGAGATATTTTATAAGAGTAATGATTCTTACGTAACTGCTCGTCGACAATTTTGTTCAAAATTCGGTATTCGGCGAATAAGTGATGGTCCGAGTGTAAATTTAATTCGTTAGTGGGTGCAGAGATTCCGCGCAACTGCTTCGGCTATGAATGTCCCACGGCCAGAGCTCAGTCGATTTTCAAGGACTCCCGAAAACATTGAACTGGTTGAAAGCAGTTTATGTGAAAATCCGCGACTTTCAATACTTTCAATAAAAGAGCAGCCTCACTGGGACTTCCAAGAGCGATTATTCATGAAATTTTAAAAAAGGATCTGAAGTTCCATCCTTTTAAAATTCAAATCGTTCAAGAACTGAAAAAAGTGACTTTGATTTACGCAAGAATTTTTGTGAAACGATGTTGAAGCGTTTTCGCACTGTCAATCTCATTTTTTGGAGCGACGAGGCTCTTTTTCACTTAAACGGCCACGCCAACAAGCAAAACTGTCCAAGAACCCGCAACCCTCGATTGAAACATCAAAACCATTGCATTGCCCCACGGTATCTGTTTGGTGTGCCTTATCCACGCATGAGATAATTGAACTATTTTTTTTCGAAAATTTTCGAGGCCAGGCGACGAATATCAACGGTGAAAATTATCGACGATTACGAAATTCTAACTCCCATCGATTTTTTTTATGGGGCTACCTCAAAGAGAGGGTTTATAATGACAATCCCCAATCTCTTGTGGCTTTAAAGGAAAATATTCGTCGAGAAATCAGCTCAATTGAACCAAATTTACTGCAGCGTGTGGCGCAAAACATAAGGCTCCGTTTTGAACAGTGTGTTCAACTCGACGGAAGACATCTGGATGACATACTCTGTAAAAAATGAAATCCGCATTTCCATTCTATCGTTTAATGCTCTTAATAAAACTTTGTGTTAACTATTACGTTTTTATTTAAGTTTGAAAATATAAATCTGCTACCAGACACCCTGTACAAAAACTCCCAAAAAATGTTTGAGAATTACCAAATATACAAACAAATAAGCTTCTCCAAAAAGTTTTTGTACACAACAAACATTTCATTATTCGATTTAAATCTATTTAATTTTTCTAAACCTTTTTACAATAACTCCTCAACCTTTGGTTAACAATTAGGATAAATAAAAAATTTTAAGAAATAAAAAATAAAATATGACTCTAATTTTTTATATTAAAACATCGATATGCTCTTCTATAAATACTAGTTCAAGCACTCAATTTAAAGATGTGATCAATTAACTTCTTACACTGAAATTACCTTTGCAAAGCAGTAGCTTCTTCCATTTCACCATCTCCTTCGTCGATTTTTGAACCACTGCAACTACGACATTTACAGCATATAATACATGGAGCTGCTAATAAAAGTAAAGGCGAAGCTACTAATAATAAAATACCAAAACCAGCAAAAATGCCTATCACTTGAGCTCGGTGCCACACCACCGATGCACGGGAATGTCCAAGTTTATTTTTACATGGTCCCTTATCATAATGGCGCAGCAAAAAATCATCCTACAGTGAGAATAAAAATATAACGTTAAAATATATTTCTTAAAATATTTACTCGTTTCTTGCTTACATCCAAACTCGCCAGACAATACCAGCAGAATACGTGTTTACAACGTTTACACATCATTTGCGCACATCCCTCATCCTTTTCAATAGGCACCGCACACATGGGACAGCATTTTATGAGGTCATTATCAAATGGTATACCAATATCATCTTGTCCATCTGCTGCCAAACGGCGGCTGTGCTCTTCGCATGTAATATTTGGATGCCACTGAGAAAGATATAAGTATGTACATGATGTTTGTTTATTTGCTTGTTTTCACACAATTTTTCTTAAACGCCAAAAATAACAATGTAACAAATGCACTTCTAGTACAAAGTACTTAGAAAATTGATTGTAATCGCTAATTGTTCCTCTTACTCACCGTCTTTTTACATGCCGAACAAAATTCATCCTTACAGGATGGACATTGTACGGCACACAGTGTTGTAATGACATTCGTACCGTGGGGAGTTGTTGTCACTGTCGTTGGATTTATGGATGATGTTATGGTTGACGCGACTGACGATGCCGATGTGGAAGGTGCAGCATCAGATTGATATGTGGTACCAACAAGACAAACAGTTTCACAGCCCGCACGAGGACACCAGGTACGTGTTTTATCCAACTCAATTTCTGTAATTGGATAAAAAAAAGAACAAATAAAATAATTTTTTTTCGCGTAAAAATTTTTAATTTTTCATACAAACAATATATAAATTGTAACAACTTGTTTGTTTTTCGTACCCTGCAAATAATGTGACTGGTCCACATATGCATCTATAGTGTAGTCCACAGAGGAGTAGGACTAGTCCAAGACTAATCCAAATGTATGGAGAAAACATGGTTTATTTAACATTACAATGTCCTAGAGGTGGATCATATAACCCATCGAACTAAACCAAAAACTACTCCATGTAACCACTGCATAGAGCACCTTAGAGAGTAATTTCCATGCGATGGAGTAATCGTAAATACGAAGAAAAGCACGAACACTTGTCGTATAACAATAAGCTGTTGTTTCAATGACATGATCCACTGCTGCATTACATAGGACCATGTTTGTAATCAGTACATTTCAGCTAAAAGGAACCACGTAGTCCAATATTATTTGCAGGGTAATAGCATTGAAGTAGAAAATTTTAAACTGGTGTAATTACCATCGGTTTAACCCGAATTTAAACATATACAGTCAACAGGGTACGAATTATCGCGGTTTTTTTTTTTTTTTTTTTTTTTATCTGGGACCAGCACTCAGGAGATGACTCCTACACATGCGAGGCATTGTGCTGGAACTATAGGAAAGGGATAGTAGAAGAAACGACAGGAGGTGAAGCTTATGGTGTTTTCTTTTCTGACAAAAATGTTACATATATGCTACATTTCGTTACTATTTCTGTTCTATTCTAAAATATATGTAACATTAAAAAAAGCTATTTCGTTCCTTTCTAAATATGTTGCACAAATAACTGGCAAAATATGCAACATATTTGACCCTCTACTCTCAAGTCGGGGTGATATACTAACCGTTTTTACAACTTTGTTAAGTACTTTTTTATACAAATAAGAATTATGAAAATCAATATATTCTTCACTTTGATTAGAGTTCGTCAGACTTTTGTTAGAGGAAGATTCTGTTCAATTTGTTATTTATTTTAATGTAAACTTTTTTGATACATTTTTGGTTTAGACTTTTTGCAGTTTGTTCTAGGTAATAGCAGCTGATTAGAAAACAATGTTGCTGACGATTTTTATTGAAAAAAGGGTGCTAAAAACCGTAGAAACAGTGAAACGCTAAGTATACATTAATGTGAAATCTCAAATATTTTGTACCATTGTGTCAATAAAAAATGTATCACTTTTTAAAGGTATGGGCAAACTGTAGAAAATGTTATCCATCGAAAGGGCAACATTTTTGTTCAGAAAGGAAATCACCATTAATTAATTATTTTACAGCTCTGCTTTCGCACGTTCTTTGTTTATACTCGTATTACTTCGCCGGTGCTACACAATACCGACGAAGGAGGGCGTTCTGATGTGATTGTGGATTGCTATCAGCTGAAGCCGGTATTGTTCAGTGACCAGTGACTATGCCTTCGCCGCTGAAACCTTCCGACAACAACTGACACACAAAGACACACTAATGCACATCAGAAAAATGCGAGATGTTTATTTTTATTTTAAAATTTTATTCTGAAACTGGGGTTGAAGCCACGTCTGTTTTTGGTTTAGTAGTCAACGTGCAGACTACCATCCATCGTGCCATCGCCACCCACATAGCTTTAGTAAAAAATTTATTTTTCATTAATTAATATAAAATTGATAGAAAGAGGCAGCACAGCCAGAAAGAAACAAATACAATATAATATTTACATTCTTTAAGTGTTGTCTATTTATTTTCATTAAAAAAAAAGGCTGAAGAAAAATATACGGTCAAAAACTAATCTCGAAATCGCAGACATTGTGCATAAATCTCTAAGTTGTCAACATATAAAAAAATTTTAAGTTCGAAACATCAATTTTAAGTTGAATCTTTTTAAATTTTTTTTTTGACAGTTACTCGTTTTTTTATCGTTAACACTAGTGTGCGATTTGACGTTTATGTCTTTATTTTAATATGGTTATACTCTTTGCACGTGATTAATTTTCCCATTACAATATATTTGCGCTCTTCTCCAAATTTTTAACAATGCAGAAAAAATGTAGTGACATAAGGGCTTTTGCAATTGTTAATGGAGAAAGGAAAATTGAAGTTCCCAAAAGATATGGTATCGCTTCCTCAACGCTGTCATCAATTTTGTAAAAAAGAGAATTCATAGTAGTAGTACTTATTACTCGATTGCCAATTTGGCTTTCGTAATAATAGAAATAGGACTTCATTACTTCTTGGACTGACTGATGGTATTCGGAACAGTATGTCCCAAGGTGGCGTTTGTGTTTTGTTATAATTGGATCTTACGAAGACTTTTTGATAGAATTAATCAGTCACTTTTAGTGGATAAGTTGCATAGGCATTATGCTTGTTTAGTTCGTTTTATAAATTGATATATTCTTATTTATCAGGAAGGAGTCAGTTTGTTTTAAGTGGTGGTCGTCCCTCTGATGTTCTTCCAGTCATCAGATTTGTGCTTGCACCATTACTGTTTATAATGTTTATGAACGATATTTATGATATAGTATCGAGTAACATGTGTATTCCATTTTCATTTACTGATGATATACGGTTATTATTTAGGGTTTCGTTAGATTTTTCTGACGTTTTACAGATTCTACTTACCTATACTGTTGGATTGCTACTTAACTGGATTTTGAATCATGGTCTTTCGGTTAAAAATACATAAGACGAAGGCCATGTTTTTTTGATAAGGGCAATATTAATCAGTTTTCTGTTACCTTGGGCGCTGATTCCATTGAGTTTGTTCATAGACTTAATTGTCTGAAGTTGATTATCGACAGGGATTTGAATTTCGAAGGCCATTTGAACTCTGTGATATCCAAGATAAATTTTACTCTACGTAAGTTATATGGGGTATTGGAGCCATAGTTAGTACGGGTTGCTAGGGCTTTTACTATATTCGGGTATGTTCTGTAAACCGAATTCCCATAATTTTACTCGGTTTAAAATCGCGTAGATAAATCCGGTCGAAATTAAATCGATTGTACTATCTTCCTAATAAATAACTGATGAAACATAAAAAAACAATTACCAATTTTTTAGTTGAAGTCTTTCTTTTATTAAATTAAGTCAAATTATATACTCTGTAATAGATTTTAATACAAAATAGTCAATTTTAAAAACACTCCAATATTTCTCCATATTCTTGTTAAAGTATGCAGATAATAAATCACTTTTAAATAAAAATAAACAGTATTTTGAACAAATTTTCTGTAGATTTATTGTCGTTTTGATCACTCGTTTTTAAATCGACTCGGTTTACAGAACAGGGGGAATACCCAATTTCTTGAGAGCGTTTGATGTTTCGGCTATTACAGGAAGTAATCTAATACAATGAGTTAATTCTAATTAATTTAATTTAATTTAAAAATTACAATGAGTCTAATTAATAATTTTCTTTAAGTTTTTATATAGTTTTAAAATTGTTATTTATATTTAACTAGTTTTTACCCTCGGCTTCACTCCCATTATTATCTCCATCGGTTATACAGTTTCTGAGAGGCATATTTTACCCCTACGTCGACTCCTGGTCCTATTTAAAAATATATGTTTAGCATATATTTCCTTCTAGACGCAGAAACCGGGGTATATTTAAATTTCATTAAAATCGGTTCGATGGTTTCGGAGGCGTGGAATTTGCCCTACCTTCTCCCCGTGGTTCTAGTTTTAAAAATGTACTTCATATGTCAATTTCAGACGCTAATCGGTTTGAACGTTTCGGAGGGGCAGAAATTTACCCCTATCGCCCTACTGGTCCTAGTTTTAATAAAAGTAATAATACCCTATAACCTTATTGTACAGACTAAGTGCACCAAATTTCATCGCGATTGGTCCACAAATTGCGAAGTTAAAGTCGTTTATATTATAAAATCTGTTAAAACCCATGTGGAAGGAGTAGCATAATTAAAAAAGTAGGCGTGATTAAAAAAAGTAGCCTATAATTGATTCAAGAGTCGCAATTTATGATGTGAAAATTTCAGGAGGATCGGTCCAGAGGTTTGGGCTCCTATAAGGTACAAACAAACAAGCACACATTCATCTTTATACAGGGTTTCTGGTAGCAGATCTATATTTTCAAACTTAAATAAAAAAACGTAATAATTGACACAAAGTTTTATTAAGAGCATTGAACGATAGAATGGAAATGCGGATTTTATTTTTTAAAGAGTATGTCATCCAGATCCTTCAGATTCTTTTTTAAAATTTCATGAATAATCGCTCTTGGAAGTCCCAGTCGAGCGAAAGTCGCGGAATTTCACGTAAACTGCTTTCAACCAGTTCAATGTTTTCGGGAGTCCTTGAAGATCGACTGGGATCTGGCCGTGGGGCATTCATTGACGAAGAAGTTGCGCGAAATCTCTGCACCCACGAACGAATTAAATTTACACTCGGTTCATCACTTATTCGCCGAATGCCGAAGTTTGAACAAAATTGTCGACGAGCAATTACGTAAGAATCATTAGGCTTAAAAAATGTCTCTACAGCAAACGCGCGATGCCCACTCGACCACTGCGACATCGTGGCTGACAAATCCGCACAATCGATAATTCCAACGGTGCCACCCTCCCTCCGCACCGTTTATTACTTTTTGAAATAATCGTATTTTAAAATATAAATTTGCCACCATACACCCTGTATATATAGATGATACAATTTTTAATATATGTACGTATTTATAATTTGTTAGCAGAAATTTGTAACCGCCTAGGGCCTATGCTGGCTAGGTTATTGATTCTGATTAATAATAATAATAATAATAAAGTAAAACGACAAGAAGAAGCTGAATAGCTAGAACTATAGTAGTACCTTATTTTATGGTTTACGCAGTGTTGACAGAACCAAACCCCTGTAAATCGTTTTTTTTTTTATTTAACACCGCTTAATCGAAATCTCACTATTTCGGAAACTCCTGTAGTCTCCTAGTCTCTTCGTTTACGAATTAACGGGATTTTACTTTCATTTCATTTCCATGTTTATTTTGCAAAAGTTTACTGACTTTAAAGTTGGTGTCTTAAGTATTTGTTATAGAACTACTGCACCAATTGTCAAAGACTTAAGACACAACCCTGATTTTTTTTAAAATTCAGCGGATTCACCAATGGAAATTTTATGTATGGAAGTATAAGCATTTCCAGTCGAACACGCAGATAAAATTCCGAGAAAAATGTAAAACCATGCATTTTTCAAAATGCAATAAATTGTGTGTTTGGCTTTTAAGTCTTTTGTGCAACTGTGTCATCTGCCATGTGCTGAAAGACTTGAGACACATGTGTCAAATTTTACAATTTAACATTTTGGTCGTTGCCCTGACAATTATGGTATGAAAAAATCATTTTGTTTCATATATAATTTAGTGCTCTATTTGATAAGATGAGATAAATTTTATTATTGAGACTTCATCAAATTATTTAACAAAGGAAACAAAGAGCATCTTTTTCTTTTAACTAAAAAAACATACTTAGAACTATCTATGTATGTGTATGTTTCTAATAAGGAAAAAAATATGGCGTCTTGATGATATACATACAGTTTGTAAAAAAAATCTTTTCAAAACTTGGAAAAATTAAAAAGTTTAAGAGAAACTCTTATTTGCAAGTAAATTATATAACTTTTATTAAATTTTTTTCTTCTTGTATTCAATTGAAGATGTTTATAAACACTTTGCACAAAAAAAAACAAAATTAATTTAAATAACAAAATAATAATCGTAATTTAAAAAATACTTCCAGTTTCTACGCTGTAAAATAAATGTTTTCAAAATTGTGTTAAATTTAATTAAATTTATTCTAAATGGTAAAAAAAAAGATTTGAGGGTGCTAATACTTGGTGTGCCCTCCTTTACCTTTAATTACAACTTCTAAGCGTCTAGACATTGAATGGATAAGCTTTGGTATATCATAATTTTCAGGTATTTTTTCCCATTCTTCTTTAATAAATGTTATTTGTTTTTTGGTGACCTTTTTCCGACTTTTTTCTTTGGGTGGACCCATGAATTTTCTATAGGGTTTAAGTCTGGGCTTTGTGCTGGGCTATCGATCACTTTTTGATGTAAAAAATAACATCATCCCAGTGCTCCGGAGGTAAAGAAATGTGTTCAAGGGCAAACTTATACCTTTTTTCAATGTTTACCGCGGATAGCAAAGGTTTTTTCCTCGTAACTCTTGAAGAGTATTTATGGTTTTGCAGCACATTTCTAACAGTCTAATGAGAGATACTTACTCCACATTCATTACTGATGTTAAGTGCAATTCTCCTAGTACTGAAATGTGGATTGTCATCAATCATTTTCAAAATTTTCTTTTCAATTCGCCGAGTTACTTTTTTTGGTCTGCCTGGTGTTTCTTTTGGTTCCAGTCTTCCATCTTTTTCAGCACGGTTAATAACATTATATACCGTCCTTAGGTTAAGAGAGAACATTTTAGCAATTTCTCTGTGAGATTTTCCTTTATAGTAATTAAAATACACCAGTTGGGTAATGTCTTTGTTCAGTCGCTTTCCTGGCATAGTTTTTATATAATTGGGTAATCATTTGTTTATTCTATGAGCTTAATTTAATGAATAAAAGACAACTGCTACTCTTAGCGTCCGTATAAAACTATTATACGCAATACATATGCAAAAAACGAACTGTTCTTTCTTGTCTTTGCATTTTTGACAACATTTTTTTTACACTGTTTAAAGTATGCAAAATTATTTTGTAGCGTTGTTGTTGTAATATGTTCATAAATTTGTCAAAGTTTCGACGCCTGCTTGTCGACAACATACAAAACAACAGTTGTAAAAAAAAAAATTCACAAATATAATGATATTGTTGTTGTAAATATTTATTTAAATTTAATTCTTAAAAAATTTTTGTTTTGAAAACATTTTTTTTACAAACTGTACATATGTACATACATGAATGCATCATAGAGTAAATTTAAGATGACATCGGTAAAGTGATTGTATATGGGCAATTCCACGATCTAGAACGGCATACACGTTTGCCTTTGAAGTGAGATAAAATAAAGAAATCTTAAATTTTCTTTTCTACTTTTTTTATAGCACATTAAAGGCACTATAAATAGTGCAAAATGTAGCTTTTATCGATTTATTTTTACTGTTGTACAACCAATAAACATGGTATCACGAACCGGAAAAAATTTAGAAGTTGCTTTCAACTGCATTTAGAAAAATTATAAAAAATCGCGAATTAGAACACCATTTTTTAAAGGATTTTTTTTTTAAATTAAAATAGAATAATATGGCTCTCCACTGATGGTAGTCATATTTAAATATTTGTGTTCCTCTTTTTTGAACAACCTTTACTATGATTTAGCACGGGTCATTTAGAACGGGATATATTTTCCTACAATGTTTGTAATAAAAATTTTATTAAGTTTAAATTGTATTAACTGTGAAAATCTTTATACTATATTTCTCAATCATTTAAATTCCTAAATATTTAACATGTCTTTTCTTTTTGAAGTAAATTAGAAATATTATGTTATAAAATTGACTCGTATATTTGATATGTTCTACATATTTTAAATAAATTTTCAGTTTCCAAACCAATTTTCTGAAAATACATAATTTTCTTAAAATTTTAACATTTCCTTTCTGTGGAAATGCCCATATACATATGTACGCATTTGAAAAATCTATGCATCTTAAAACTTGTTTCATAGCACCGATGTTTGTAAATTTAATAGTGAGAAATTTTGTACGTAGATAGAGTTCAGGGTGGAGGATATTAATATTGCACCAAATGCAATTTTTCTCTAGTAGGAATGCGAATCGATAAATTTCGGACAAGACGGCAACAAAAATTAAAATTTCATGATGCGTGTGTTTTGGTCATCATATACGGAATTAATTCAATGCAATCCTATGTACATATGTACATATGTATTATTATTGTTTCAAAAAATTAAATTTTTCCATTATTATTATCTGATAACTTATCTGCTTCTAATTCTGTTATTCATAAGTTATTATTATATTTTGTTGTTTTAGAAATGCAAAAAATCAATACAAATACAAAATCCTCGTTAACAAAACTCAAGTGCTTAAGTCAATTTAGTACAGCATGTACATAAATATTAGCTGGCATTCAATAAATTTTTGAAACGTTTTCTGGCAAAAATAAATACATCCATACGTAAGATTAACACACACACATAAACTTACCCCGATTTAAACGATATCTGTGATGTTTTTTCATAAGATTAATTGTTGTTAAAGTTGCTATTTCCGGCAGCGTTACAACACCTTGTTCCGGGCACTGAGCATCGGGACACGAGATCTCATAGGCACCCTCCGATATTTCAAATTCAACATATGCTCTCATACACTGAAATTATAAGATAGATTTGAATATTTTTGATATTTGTTTAGTTTCATTAGAATTTTTTTTTTTAATTTTAAATAATTTAACCTTCTCAGGTATATGTTGATCAGTTTAGGGCCCAACCGCTTTTACGAATTTTATTTTTTCAGGCGAATTTGATAATTCAAAAATTAAATTCGTGTCGCAAATCGCGCTGAAAAGTTTTTTTCTTCAAAATTTTATTGTTTATTCCAAAAACTGAGAGAACAACTAATTTCAACTTCAGTTTTAATTTCTAATTACATATGGAACAGGAGTTTTATAATAAACATATTTTTACAATATTAATGTATGTATGTATTTACATAAAAAACATTATTTTGTTTAAAAATAGGTACGAATTTTAACCCTTCCTTAATGTTCAAATTTCAAATAGTTCCAAAATGTGATTTTTTTTAGAAAGACTACAATTCGATTTAAATTTACTGCCTGTTCATAGACGCCGAGTGAAAATAATCGTTCGGATATTTATATTGAAAACAAAAACTATTTGAGTTTTTTTTTTTTTGCTTTCAATCTAAATAGTCGAACAAGTATGTCCACTCTCCTTCTATGTTAATGGAAGTTAATGTCCAAAACCATCTTCACAGAATTGCCTTCCTAATAACTAGGGCGCAAAAAAAACTGCTGCATGCACTTAAATAAGCATGGAAACATCTTGAAGTAAGCACGACAAATTTTTTTATTCTTAACGGAAGCGTTTTTAAACACTGCTAATTCATCCGCCGATAATTTAGCGATGAAAAATGTGTATTGTAATTATTGTTCATTTATTAACAAACGAAACTTGAAATATATATAAAAAATAGTATACAGAGTTGAAATAATGGCGTTAAATACCACAAACTTATAAAATCAGTAAAATCGCTTGAAAATGTTAAATATTCAACAAATGCTGAACGTTGTGCACCTTACTCATGGTGTAATGACTAGGTCTGTTCCAGGTGCATAACAAAAGTGGCCGAACCTTTGAGAGTAAAAAGAAAATTACTCTGTGAATGTGAAAAAGTTGCCCAAAATTGCTGGAAGGCAAAAAACCACAATTGAACATCTTGAAATATTAGTACTGCTTATTTTCACAAATAAATTTTATTTTAGTGATTTTAGGTGCTTAAAATTCATAATATTTTAAAAGCAAAACATTTGCATCATTGGCAACATCTGTAAAAAAAACTGAAAAAAGTAAATGTCATTTTTTTATTAAAGAAAGTTATAAATATACACAAATATATGTACTTACAACTTCAAGTTTATTTGAAAAATCTTCCATTTTGCTTTTTCATAAATTTTTAACTAAAAACTTTTTTGTTTCTTTGCAAATTTTCTGATTAATTTCAGAGTTTCATATGTAAATAAAAAAACAGCTGATAGTTTAATTCTAGCCCAAACTTACGCAAAGAAAAAGTTCGTGCAACTTTGTACATGAATAAAAAAAATTTGTAATTTCTTCCCAATTATATAAAAAAATGTATCTGAGCTGTGCAATCAACACCAGCTGATCACGGGCGATACTAACGGCACTGGTTTGAAGATTTTGGGAATTTTTTAATCTGTAATTGGTTGCTTTATACCTATATAAAATTACAAGAAATTCCTTTTAAAAATTTGGGAAGTTTGCCGTAAGAGGTATTTTGGAAATTGTTATAAAAATTGTAATTAAACAAGAAAAAGGCAATAGAAATAAATTTAACAATTATTTCATTTAAAAATTTTTGAAATTTTGCATATTTGTTTCCCTGTACTTAATATTTGCAGTGATTTTTAGCAAATATTTAAGACTTATTAGTTACGAAAATTTAAGAAAATATTTCTCATATAACTTAATAGCAAATCATTAAAAATCCAAAGAGGCAACACTTGCAATCGTAAGAAGAGCTTTTGAAAGTTCTTTTTTAAGTTAATTAACTTGTACGGTAAACGAACTTTCTGAAATTTATTGATGACAATTTTTTTTTTGGGGGAAGCTTTTCAATAATCGCACAAAATAGGTATCTATATGCAACAAATAATCAAATATACTTATTTTTGTTTATAACACAGACAGCATTTGAAAACAGAATGTACGATCATGGAAAAAGATCACTTAAAAGAAAAACATGTCTGGCAGCATTTTAAGTGGTAGCACTGCAAAGTATTTAAAAGTAACCACAACACATTTCCAGCTTTTAATGGAAGTATCTCTATATTTCCAGTTGTCACGTGAAGTAAAAGCTTTATTCGAGTTATTGTAGCCAAGTAAATACGTAGTGTCATTATTTCGTTGATCGTCGTGAATCGGTGTGGCAGAAAGAAAATTGATTGGTAATAGATGATTGCAAGTACAATTTAAAAAAAACCAATTAAATATTTGTAAGAAGAATAAAATATAAAGCGTAAAAGAATTAGAAAAAAGTATGTAATTGGAAATGAAAATGATTTGTAGAAAAGTAAATTGTACTGGAAAGTTTGTACTGAAAAAATGAAAAAAGAAAAAAAAATTGAATGAATGTGTGTGTGTGTTTTTTTCTTTATCAAGTGACCAAACGAAGTCAGCTGACAAAAGAATCAGTACAAAATAGAAAATAAAAATTTTCCATTTCTTTTTTGTAGTTTTTGTTATTTCTAGTGCAAAGTAAAAAGTTATTTAATTTTTCTCAATTTAAGCATTCCAAATAGCCCTAAAAAATAAAACAAAATGTCCAACTTGAAGAGATTCGACGATGTAGAAGAAGAATCTAAATATGGCCGCGTATTTGCAGTATCAGGTCCTGGTGAGTATGAATCATGCATGAAATTCCTTTCTTTGTCTCGTGTTCTTGCTGCCATTTTGAGCTGAACATTGTTTTTTTTCCGAAATAATTAGTCGTTACTGCCGAATGCATGGCTGGTTCTGCTATGTACGAATTGGTACGTGTGGGTTATTATGAGTTGGTGGGTGAAATCATCCGTTTGGAAGGTGATATGGCCACCATTCAAGTATATGAGGAAACGTCTGGTGTAACGGTAGGCGATCCGGTCTTGCGTACTGGTAAACCCTTATCTGTTGAATTGGGTCCTGGTATTATGGGAAGCATCTTTGACGGTATCCAACGTCCCTTAAAAGACATCAACGAATTAACTAGTTCCATTTACATTCCTAAGGGCGTTAATGTGCCCTGCTTGTCCCGTACCGCATCTTGGGAATTCAATCCGTTGAATGTTAAAGTTGGCTCCCACATTACGGGAGGTGATTTGTATGGTCTAGTGCATGAAAACACTTTAGTTAAGCACAAAATGATTGTATCGCCGCGCGCCAAAGGTACCGTCCGTTATATTGCACCGGCTGGTAACTACAAAGTTGAAGATGTAGTTTTGGAAACGGAGTTCGATGGAGAAATTACCAAGCACACTATGTTGCAAGTGTGGCCTGTACGTCAACCCCGTCCAGTTACCGAGAAATTACCTGCCAACCACCCCTTGTTGACTGGTCAACGTGTGTTGGACTCATTGTTCCCTTGTGTACAGGGTGGTACCACTGCTGTACCTGGTGCTTTCGGTTGTGGTAAAACTGTTATCTCACAAGTAAGAGTACAATTAAACTCTTTGTAAGAACAAATAATATCATTATTTTTTTTTTATTTAATAAGGCTTTATCCAAATATTCTAACTCTGATGTCATTATTTACGTCGGTTGCGGTGAACGTGGTAACGAAATGTCTGAAGTATTGAGAGATTTCCCCGAGTTATCTGTTGAAATTGATGGTGTCACTGAATCTATTATGAAACGTACGGCTTTGGTAGCCAACACCTCTAATATGCCTGTGGCTGCTCGAGAAGCCTCTATTTACACCGGTATTACCTTGTCTGAATATTTCCGAGATATGGGTTACAACGTGTCTATGATGGCTGATTCTACGTCTCGTTGGGCTGAAGCTCTTCGTGAAATTTCTGGTCGTTTGGCTG
Source organism: Dexiosoma caninum (assembly GCA_963924685.1). Lineage (NCBI taxonomy): Eukaryota > Metazoa > Arthropoda > Insecta > Diptera > Tachinidae > Dexiosoma > Dexiosoma caninum. Next base: position 87,539,750 of record OZ004728.1, on the reverse strand, counting down.
AAATGCCTGCCGATTCTGGCTACCCAGCCTACTTGGGTGCCCGTTTGGCCTCTTTCTATGAACGTGCGGGTCGTGTCAAGTGTTTAGGTAATCCCGAACGTGAAGGTTCAGTTTCCATTGTCGGTGCTGTCTCTCCCCCTGGTGGTGATTTCTCTGATCCCGTTACGTCTGCTACTTTGGGTATCGTACAAGTATTCTGGGGTTTGGATAAGAAACTGGCCCAACGTAAACATTTCCCATCGATTAATTGGCTGATTTCGTACTCGAAATACATGCGCGCCCTGGATGATTTCTATGACAAAAACTTCCCAGAATTTGTGCCATTGCGTACCAAGGTTAAGGAAATTTTGCAAGAAGAGGAAGATTTGTCTGAAATTGTACAGTTGGTTGGTAAAGCTTCGCTGGCCGAAACCGATAAAATTACTTTGGAAGTTGCAAAGTTGCTTAAAGACGATTTCTTGCAACAAAACTCCTACTCTTCATACGATCGATTTTGTCCTTTCTACAAGAGTGTAGGCATGCTGAGGAATATTATAGCATTCTACGATTTGTCCCGCCACTCTGTGGAATCCACCGCCCAATCTGAAAACAAAATCACTTGGAACGTTATTCGTGAGGCTATGGGCAATATTATGTACCAGTTGTCTTCCATGAAATTTAAGGTAAATAATCGTTTACTTTCCACTAATTGACATAATATTAACGTTTTATTTTTTTCATTCTGTGTTCTAGGACCCAGTGAAAGACGGTGAAGCCAAAATCAAAGCCGACTTTGAGCAATTGCATGAAGATTTACAACAGGCCTTCAGAAATTTGGAAGATTAGATTTATTGTTTTAATTTGTTTTAGTATATTCGTTCGTTTATTTGAAACACTTAATCCTCAGTATTTCAAAATTGTTTTAATATCATAAAGCAAGAACAGTAACTTTTTAATTTTTGTTACAAAGAGAAAAGACCTTCCCATCATTTGATTATACTTAATATTAAATTATTTTTTAATTCAACTTTAAAATATTGTCCAGGTATTATTGTAATTGTTACAATTCCTTTCGTTTTCCTTTTTCTTAAGGAGCAAATGCCAATTATTCCATTTAAATATTTTTAGTGCATATTCTTTTTTTTTCGATTATTAAGTCTTAAACAGAAAGTGTTTTATTCCCTTTGTGCAAAAGCAAATCTTTTATGTTAATAATGTAGAAAAAATGTTTTTAAACTTCTATATAAAGTATGTATTATAAAAATAAAAAAAATTAATAAAAACATTAACCTAGGTAATGTACACGAGACTAATGTTCTATATTGCAGAGGAGGCTGTGTTGCTAAACGCAACTGATAAGGAAGAACATTTTAAGAACCGAGTAGAGGAGGGAGCAGGTTTGTTACGGCTTCAGTGGGCAGCGTAAAAAACTTTCGAAAATCATATTGTAAAGAGAATTGTTGATCAAAAGGTAATTGGAAGCTGATTTCATATTGCAATGTTATACAATATCCCCTTATCTTATCAACTTTTTTAAATTCCACTTTGTCTTTCGTTTCCCCAAGTCGTTGAGTAGGCATAGATTTTCGACAAACGTGTTTTCTATTTTAATTTAAATTCCGTAGGAATAAATTATACTTTATACAAAAAGGAGAATTAAAGTTAATGTCGGTTTAAAGTACAAATTTCGTATGAGAAAACTCTTTTCGCCGCAAAACTTGCGCAATAATTTTTGCCTGCTTTTGTGCTTTGCAGTTTAACTAATATAATTTTCCAATAATATAAAATCATTTAACTTTGAAACTCATTTTAACCTGTACCTCAGTTCAGTTAAGTTATTATCGCATTTTTCCATTTCCGTTTGTTAAAAGAATCCGGTCTAGACTTGAAATTGTATTTAATTTAAATCTGTTTCTAATATGACAAATGCAAATTAAATGCTGAAAGTAGATCTGCAATACAAAAATATACAAGGTAGCAGATTAATTTGCACAAGTCATTCAATAAAGTCCATAACGTAAAACAAAAAGTCCTTGTAATTGGTGGTGTCGGATAGTAAAGCACGAAGGGCAGGAGTTGAGGAAGTAGCATTGTAAACTGCATATAGATTGACATAAATAATAAAATTACAATCTAAAGATTGATTATCTTTTAAACTTTTTTTTTAATAAAACATACCAACGGTAAAACAAAGGTCTGTTGATCACTTTGTTGTTTCGTAAATTATATGAAATGAGAAATTAATAATTCAACAAACATTGATAAAATCCCATGTATGGAATACCTGCATATATGTATGTACATACATATGGATGTGTGTATCATTTAAATTAATCGCTTTGGGCCCATTTACATTGGAAGAATATTTAAGCCACACAATTTTTGTTCTTTCAAAAACACACTAGACTAATTCATCTGGTATAAAATGTGTACGTATGCATAGCTTTGTGTGTGTTAGTACAGGGTGTCTGGTAGCAGATTTATATTTTCAAACTTAAATAAAAAACGTAATAATTGACACAAAATTTTATTAAGAGCATTGAACGATAGAATGGAAACGATGATTTTATTTTTTAAAGAGTATGTCATCCAGATGTCTTCCATCGAGTTGAACACACTGTTCAAAATGGAGCCTTGTGTTCTACACCACACGCTGCAGTAAATTTGATTCAGTTGAGCTGATTTCTCGACGAATATAAAGCCACAAAAGATTGGTGATTGTCATTAAAAAACTTTCTCTTTGAGGTAGCCCCATAAAAAAAATCCATGGGAGTTAGATCGGGCGACCTCGGTGGCCATGGGATCTCTCAAAGCGACTGATCAGTTTTTGGGGGAAATTTTTCCGAAGCAAATTCATCGAAGCTCTGGCTGTGTGTGCAATCGCCCCATCCTGTTGAAACCACGTGTGTTTAGAGTATGGATGGATGAGCTCGCAGGTTTGGCAAAAAGAATTCCGTAGTCATGCGTCGATAATTTTCACCGTTGACATTCGTCGCCTGGCTTCAAGAATTTAAAAATAAAAATGGTCTAATTATTTTCTGCGTGGATAAGGTACACCAAACGGTTTTTTTTTTATCTGGGACCAGCACTCAGGAGATGACTCCTGCACATGCGAAGCATTGTGCTGGAACTATAGGAAAGGGATAGTAGGAGAAACGACAGGAGGTGAAGCTTAATTAATTATTTTGCAGCTCTGCTTTTGCACGTTCTTTGTTTACAATCGTAGCAGTGCTGAAGCTTCGGTTCAGTAGCCATTTTTATTTTACTTCGCCGGTGCTACACAATACCGACGAAGGAGGGCGTTCTAATGTGATTGTGAATTGCTATCAGCTGAAGCCGGTATTGTTCAGTGACCAGTGACTATGCCTTCGCCACTGAAACCTTTCGACAACAACTGACACACAAAGACACACTAATGCACATCAGAAAAATGCGAGATGTTTATTTTTATTTTAAAATTTTAATCTGAAACTGGGGTTGAACCCAGGATTTGTAGTCAACGTGCAGACTACCATTCATCGTGCCATCGCCACCCTCCTAATCAGCCTTTGAAGAGGTATACTCATATGGGGACAGTGGGCGGTAATGTGTTAAATGTACGACGAATGACACTTTAGCTAAGTCTAAGTTTTTTATATTGCAAAAATGTATATGTACATTGGTTTTACTAACAGTGAATATAAATTATTTTACTATTCCTAATTGTTTCCTTAAGCATTTTTTGTTTTTGAATTAAATGTATTGAATTACTAATATTTCGTTTTAACAAAGTAAAATCTCTTCAGGGAAAAATTTAATTAAATCAAATATTGAAAAAAAATATTTTCCCTGAAGAAGTTTTACATTGTTAAAACGAAATATAGGAAAAAATTAACAGCCTGTTCAACGATATCGTTCGTTCGCTTATAACATGCAATACGAAACCAACATTTTAAATTTTGTTTCGCTAATAATTCTGTTGCTTATGTCTTCCAAAGTGCGATTCGTATAAAAATAGAATTCGAGATCTTTCATATGAAAAAAAATTCATCGAAATGCATGGAGATATGAACGTGCACTTTGGAAGACTATACCCTTTAAAAAGAGGTCAACAACTCCGAAATTTATATACAATAATAGGGAAATAAAATTTTCTGCGTTAGTAGAGTGGGATTTTTCACTAACACTAAAAGGTTCATGTGTTTGAACAATAAAATTTATTTGAAAATTTTCCTATAAAACAAACTTATCCAAAATTAAATCGTTAAAAGTTCGAAGAAAAAAACCACTCCCTATAATAAATCAATTTTTTTCAGCAGAAATTTTTGCCAAAAATTAAATATTCCATGGCTAAAGGATGTTGATATATCCGTTCGTCTGATTGCAGATGGATGTCATACTATTAGTTGCATGTTTGTTTGAATTGCAATAGGGCAACTTGGACAGAATATTTCACATTCGTTTGCTATTTGCATATAACCTTATTATTACATTCAATTGCAACAGTTAAGTGAATATTATTAAAGGATAAATGCAAATTCAGTCGAGAATTTAATAATACGAGTTCGCTAATGGATATTGCAGTCGTATGGGCACACATAGACTCAAAATACTAGCAAATATACTCGTACATGTAGTGCAGACACAAATAGAATGGGATATATTCGGCAGAAATGTTATTTTTATTTGCTGGGAAGCAAAAATGATCCAGCAAAGCCAACCAGCCAAGCAACGTTAATTGTATCAATGTTTCACATGTGTAAATTATACATGTGAAGGGTGTAACAAGTTTTGAATAAAACGTTTATAATTGATGAGCTGAAATTGCACAACAGCGGCTGGGGTTCAGTGCATTAAAGCTGAATTCTATGAACGTAAAATTAATTTCAATACAAAAAATATGTAGTATGTATATATTTTAAAGCTTTTCAACTTTATTTATGTACTACATATACTCGTACATATGTATGCTTTTGCTCTTGGTGCACAAGTGAAAATAACGCATTTACTTTACTCAGTACAAATTCATGCATAAATATTTATTATTCAGCGGGAGTTGTTCGTAGCGCAAAATTATTCTTTAATCTGGAATGATTCTTTTTTGTGAATACGGAAATATTTTTCATTTTTGTATTTTGTAATTCCTTAGTGATATACCCAAAGTATATTTATCGAGTAGAATCAATTAATCAATTTTTTGTACTCATTTATGTTTTACACAGCGTGAATGTCAAAATTTGTTTAGATTTTATGGACGCCAATATTAGGTCTGTTCGTGTACTCTAAATTGGGTGGCCGCGGGCGCCCAAACTTACCCAAAAGCGTTTTCTTACGCAAAAATTGGGTAAATGAGAGAGATTTTGAGAGAGTAATATTCTTGTTCTTCACGCACGAGAACGCCCGTATTTTTTCTTCGGGCTAGTTTGGGCGTGAAGAACAATCAATCAGCTGGTTTATAATAAACATTGAAAATACAGTCGTAAAGCAGCTCTGGGTTGAAGAACAACTCACGCGTCATCGTAATTATTATTTAAGTGCGGTCAGGCCTGTTTTTGTTGTTTGGCCTTCGAGAGTTTTGCGTCTCACTCGCACTGGTTAATGGATTTGCCACGGCTAACTGTATCATTTACGGTTGTTGCGGCTTTTCGTTATTAATCAGTTGCTTTTACTGGTGGAGACCATCATACTCAAGAATTTTATATATAATTTAACTTCCTATGTGAAGGCATAGGTCGTTTAAATTTATATTGTGTGGGATACCCTGGCAATTTGCGTACTTGCTTCTGCCATATGGCAATTAACTAATTGATAGATACAAAGAAAAAAATGAGAATGTTTTCATCTTATTTGATTTAATCCATACCAATTTAATCCATCCGATTTTTACTCTCTTTGCAAAACACATACTCATTGCAAAACACATACTTCCAAAAATATTTCTTTTGTTCCACGATCAAAACATTGAAGAAGAGAACACAAGTGCAACAAAACAATGTGAAAATAAAACAAGGCTGAAGTAGAAGAGAAATGAAGTAGAAGATCAAAACTATTTTGGAACATTCAAAACATGTTTGAATAACTCGTAGACAAACTTGCAAAGCAACTTTTGCATTTTTTATGAACATAAAAAAATCGAATGTATACAAATAAAATAAAAATATCACAATTCATATTAGGTTTGAGGTTCGTTTGTAAGGTTCTTTAAAGAAAAATATTTAAAATTTCGCAAAAAATTTTTAAAATTTATAATTTCACCTACATTTAATGCATTCATTTCAATATATATTTAAGATTACTAAAATTTAGAAAAATAACGAAAATCAGAAAGTTGAAATTATGAAAAAAAAATTATATACGTGCTTTTTACGCTTTTTTGTGTTTGTGCTTGTGTACTCGATGCTTTTGGTGTAATTTACCGTTTTTTTTATTTCATTGTATGTTTTTGTTTTGATGTGCTGCTTCATTTGAACACACAAGCACAAACAAAACTATAGAGAGAAACTTTTCGAATGGTGCTTGTTTTGTTTTAGTGAGAGTCATGTTTTGTTATGCTTGTTTTGTTGAGAATGTTTACACTGGAATACACGGCTTGGAAGTAGTGTGCTTTAGAATGCAGAACTTTCAATACATTTTGTACAGCCCTTTAGTATGTATAAGCCAAATTATTGTGTTTTTATGGATGTATGCATGTGTGAAGATTTGTAATTGTACATGGTCATATATATTAGGTCTGTTCTAAGTGCATAACAAAATTGACCGAACTCGCACAAATTATTTTATTTACATGTATATGCTTCTAATTTTAAAATTGTGCTTTTTCCCGAAAAAATATATGAATGTATTATTACATACTTTATGGTATTCTCATAAAGTATTTTTTTTATATAAAAGCAAACTCAAAAATTAAAGAGGTATAATATTATTAATATAATAAAAATATAATATTATCAAAAATTAAAGAGTTATAATATTATTAGAGCGCTACAAGATAAATTGGAATTTATATTGTGCATTCATTTGACTATATATATATTCAGATTCTAGATCAGTTCAATTGCGAGATATGCTTATCTTTAAGTGAACTACGTGTAAGATGGAATGCTCTAAATTTACCCAAAAGCATTCCAGATAACAATTTTTGTACAATTTTGAGATGCTGATGGCGAGTAGTCAGCGTGTTGGCTCTGCAACCAGAAAGACCCAGGTTCGATTCCCAGCCGGGTCAAATCAGAAAAAAGTTTTTTCTGAGTTTTCTGTGCTACAGCACCCTCCTTCGTTGGTATTTGAGCAATAAAACGTCGGCAAAGTAAAATAATAAATAAAATGGCTCCATTAGCTTAAAAATAATGCGTCAAAAAAACATCAGAGACGCCGCAACTTTGCTTTATAATTTACACGCAACTGCAGAGTTGTGCAAGAATTAAGCTCTATCTTCCTACCACTTTCACCACCTGTCTATTTCTTCCCTATCCTTCTCTCTAGTTCCAGTGCAATGCATTGCATATGTAGAGGATAGCCCCTGAGCACTGGTCCAAGATAAAAAAAAAAAAAAAAATTAGAGAGTAAAATTTTTAATTTTCTGTACAAAGTTGCACGAACTTTTTCTTTGGGTAAGTTCGGTTTAGAATAAAATTATCGGCTGTTTTTTATTTACATATGAAACTAAGTAATTAATCAGAAAATTTGTAAAGAAAAAGAAAATTTATTAAAAAAGAAGATTTTTTAAATAAACTTGAAGTTGTAAGTAGATACATATGTATATTTGTGCATATTTAACACTGTATTTAATATAAAATTTCTTTTACTTTTTTTCAGTTTATTTTTTTTTGCTTTTCAAATATTATGCATTTGAAGCGTCTAAAATCACTAAAATAAAATTTATTTGGGCACTTTTGTGGAACAGACCTATTTTGTGGTAACTTTTATGGTTTTTTGCGTTTTCTTACTTTTGTTCATTTTTGTCTCTTAAGGGTGCTTTAGACCATAAGATCTGTCGTACGACATGTCAAATTTTTGTGTAGAAGAGCACAAGTCGGATCGTCTAAACGTAATATGTAATGAAACTATAAGATTTTGAGAGAAAATACGGATGAAAATTTGACAGTCATATGGCTCTCTTCATTTTTTAAAATTTTTCAAAAACCAACACACACCAGGGATGCATTTTTATGTAAACAAATGTGAGAAAGCCAGGGAGGGAAAACTGGTTTCATAAATACCAATTATAAAATCGAAATGTACATTTTAGACCACGACAGCACAATTTTATAAAAATGTACGTATATTTTCTAAAAGTACACTAAAAATTTTGACCACGAAAATAACATATTCGAAAGTTATAAAAATATTTTTCAAGGTTATTAAAAAAAAATTCATTTGCACAAGAACTCCTTCCCTGGGGAACACAAACAGCTGTAGTTAAATTAAATGAGAATGTTTCCATCTTACTTGATTTTATCCATACCAATGGTGTAAAAGCCAGAAAACAACCATTCGATTTTTACACTCTTTTTTTGAAATACGGATGCAATTTCATTTTATTTTCTCTCTCATTTTACGTACGACAAAACTTATGGTCTAAAGCACCCTTTATTGAGATAAATTATAGTTTACTCTCAATTTACCGAACTTTACCAGAAAAGTAAAAAAAAAAACACACCTATTATCAATACGGAACAGTTGTATTAAAGAGGTAATAGACACATTTAATACTGAAAAATTTTAAAATCGTTTACATTACGTGTCAACATCAAATAATATTTTCGTCTTACATACTGTAAATTAAAAATTAATAAACAAAACTTGAAAATTTGAATGATGTTCAAAAAAACTTATTTTTGAAGCTAAAAACTTTTTGGCACTTCAAAACCCTTGAAAAATAAGGGAAAACTTCAAAAATGGTAACGCTGCTTACAACGCCGTTTTGAAACGATTTTGTAAAGTCGGTCAGATTTCACCATCATAATACCCTGTGAATGAATCGTGCAATTGTGTAGGATAGCGCATCAGGGCCTTTATATATACTAACAAGTAATTAAGGAAAAATCTTAATTTATTAAAATTTAAATATTCTTCTCTGCAATATTTTCATTCTCTATAAAAAATTAAAATTAAAACAAATCAAAAGATCTTGTTTTGTTTGGAAACAATTTGTGAAGCAAAACTCCTAAAAGTCGGCAACATTTATTATGAAATCGTGAGTGTTTTTTTTATAGTACAACTTTGTTTACTTCCTTCTAAAAAATAATATTTTTTCAATCTCCTAAAAAACGCATATATAAAAAGGAAAAACATTTTCTAGCTTATTTTAAGCAGAAGGTGTAAATTGCACTAAGGAAATTTAATATGTTGCAAACAAATTGCTTAAGGAGAAATATGATTAGAAATACAAACAATACGCCAAAAAGGAGAAGGAAGAGGAATGTTAAACATGCTTCGGAAACCATAACCCACCAACCAGCCAGCCAAATTGCATACGTACCATGCAAAAGAAATGTACTGGATTTTAATAAAATTCTTTTTTTTTTGCTTCAAGTTTTGGTGGAATGACGAAGGACAAAGGAAAACAAGTGAAACAAGTTCTCGTTCGTTAAATGTAATAAAAGTCAAAAGGATAAGAACGCGTAAAATTGCATGTTGCCGTTGTCGTTGTTGTTGCATTGTGAAATGTGAATGTAATGAAAGATGTGAACTGCATTAAGACGTTACTTCGAGTATGTATTTACGTTTGCAAGACATTTCTTTTCCTGTACATTCTTTTTTTTTAAATAAGAAAAAAATGCATATATATTTACATATAATTTAATTTATATATGCATTTCCTTTGCACTTTAATTATGTTGGATTTATCTACATAATTTTGATTTAGTAAAATGTACTTCGGATTGTCAGGGGTCTGTAGAAACTTTTGAAAAGAAAATTTCGATGAGAAGAAACATATAAGAATAGAAATACGAGTGTGTTTGGATGTGTGTCTAAAAAGTAAACTCATGGATTGTGGTTTATTTTTTTTGTTTAAAGATCTTTAAGGTCTTGTGTTGGGTGTTCAACTAATAATTCTCGATTGATTCGTTGCATTTTGACCATAAGAATCTTAAATGAAATTACAGTATTCTTCAAGCTTAAGGTCAGTAATATATTCTTCTTCTTATTTTTATTGATTTAATATTTCGCTACTTCTGCGTGTAGCTTCTTCAGAAAATTGGTTCTTGTCTAAACAATTCCTTTTTTATTTATCTATGTTTGTTATATGGTTTACTTGGTCTATGTGCAGCATTTCATTGGGTGCTAATATCAAAATCTTTAATAGGCCGTTAATCAAATTCCTGAAAAATGCTAAGAAATTTCACATGTTTATACAAGAACTCTCAAAAAATATTTGAGAATTACGAGTTTTGACAAAATAAGTCGCAGAAATAGTTGTGTTTTAAATTGAATCGTTTATTTGAGAAATCCGTCAATTGATATTTTTTAAAAAATTATATTATTATAGATTGTGAATGGACTGCTTTAGTTACACCGTTTCTTGCATTAACCCGTCAACTGTCAAGCCTTTCAATGGGTTGTACTTGGTTTTGAAATTTCTGTTTAGTGCAGAAACCCGTCAAGTGAAATCACAGTAAAATTTGCGATACTCTTTGGTGATAGAGGAATATTTCACTCTGTTCGCCACTTCTTTGCAGTCGGGGGTCATTCATACTTAGCTTGTGATCAAACGCCTTGTTCGAATAGTTGACACAGTGTACACATCAAAGCAGTATGCTGACTTAATTCATAAATCGAGTAAATCGGGGCTCTTTACTGTTCACCAAATAAAAAACGACATGATCTATGCTCTTAATACTTGGTCGCCACAATTTTACAAGAAGACTGTAAACTGAGTGAAACTTCTGGGAGGAAAATTCGAAAAGAAGAAAGGATTCCCTTTAAAGTATCCACTTACAAAGAGTTTTATTATAACAAAACTGGACAAGGAAAAATAGTTGCCGACCAATTTATTGACGGTTTAACCTCCTCACCGTTCACACTCAAAAAATATTGAGCAGCTCCGGAGCTCCTATCAGTGATTGCATGTTCGTCAGAAAAGATAGAGATCAACACAAAGATAATCAATGAAGTAAAACAATAAATAAGATGGCTCCCTTTAGCTTAAAAACATCAGAGATGCCGCAACTTTGCCTTATAAATAACACACAACGGCTGAGTTCTGCAAGAATTAAGCTCCATCTTCCTACCACTTTCAGCACCTGTCCCTCCACTATCCCTTTCCCTCACTCCATCTAGTTCTCGTGCAATGCATTGCATATGCAGGGAATTTTTCCTGATTACAGGTCCCAGATAAAAACTAATGCGTTTGAGGTAAACAATTTTAACGAGATTTAACCCACAAGGTGTCCTGGAAATCCTTGAAGGATTTAAAAATAGTAAAACCTAAACACTGTTTATATTTTCACACGATATAGAGACCATGTATTCCAAAAATTATTGAAAAATTCCCAGTAGTTTAGCGTCAGATCTGAAAGGCATATAACAGTTTTCCTTCAAGAAGTACGGTTTCAAATCGACTGTCAGCTGATCACATGTCTTCAAAGAGAAATGTTTTGTACTTATGCTTTTTTAAGTTTGGGCGAACAATACAAGGGCTAATTCTGGCAGTCGTGATCAAAATTGTTGTCGATTCGAAAGAAATGTCGATAGTGCTCTTATCTCTAATTATGTTAGTCGATATTGAACGAATCGACATATCTTTTTCAGTGTTGTAAACCATTTAATTGAGTTTATGGAATTGTAGACAAAAAAAAAACTCAAGACACAAACCAAAAAAAAAATTCATAAATTGTGTCCGCTAACAAGGAGGGCGCTGTTCATCGGCGGTTGAGCAATAAAACATCTGCGAAGTAAAATAACAAATAAAACAATCTACTTTCGATTAAAAATGCATGCGGAAACATTTTACCTGAGGCAACATATATAAATCGGTAAGGTTAGCAATAAAGTTTTACATATTCTTTTTTTTTGGCTGTAATTAATTTTGGATATTTTTTACCTAAAATGGTGAAATTATAATTTTTTTTTGGTTTTTACAAATGTTTGATTTACACTTCCTATTTTTACTCTTGTTTACAAAAAAAAAGAAACATTAGTCTACAGCTCTTTTGCTTACCACTAAAAACTCGCAAGGGTGCGTTCAAACGGTCGCTCGCTATCAATTGCTGTCATTAGAAATTCCGATACATGTCATTTGATAACGACTGAGAGAATTCCACAAGTAAAAAAAGTCCTACGTACGAGTAAGTGTTCGATTGTATGCGACTGCCAGAATTAGGCCCCACGTTTTGTTTGCCAATTCATTATAGAGGTTGTCACGTCGCAACTTGTAATGAGAATGCGATAAATTTCCAAATGGAATGACTAACTTATGCATATGGGACACCCTTTACACGAGTGGTGCAGGGTATATGCATGCATTTGCGTTGAAAATCTGAATGACTTTTATATGAAAAAAAAACTCTTTATGAACTAAGACAAGTACCACTAAGGAATTGTCAAGAAGAATTAAAGAAACTACACAACTCAAAAAACATTAACGTAATTGTCCTAATTTAGAACCTCCCGCATGTGTAGAGGCAAATGTAATGCTGTTCTTTCACATTTTCCATTATAGAAAATTCTAGCAAATGAAACCAGTTTTAAGGTTCTAATTAGCGAAATTTAAACTTAGTAAGAGCTGCAAAACAAATGAAAACTGCCAGGCACAAATGAAGAATTATTAGCCAGCGGGAAAATTCACAAGACCTTCTTAGTTCAGCCCAACAAAAGGCATCTTTTTGATTCAATTAACATTCGTATCGAACTTCTAAAGAATGCCTTATAGAATGCGTGTGCACTTCACGTTCCACACTTCGTGTTATGAGAAGGGGAAGAGAGGCAGTAACATTGATTGTTTTTTGCGTTAGCTAAGATTTTTCCATTCTAAATAGGCTAGTGATCGATAACATTAAGGTAGTTAAAATTACATATGATAATAACTAAAAAACAAACTAAATCAAAGACAAAAATTGTAAATCACCCTGACAAACACTAGCTGAACGGAACAACATGCTGTTTTCGAAGGCTGCTACACCTTCATCTACAGCGTTCTTCGTATTTTGTCCACTGTGTGTGTTTGTCAGTAATGCAAATTATTAGATTTATATATTTATTATTTTCTATTAATAGAATACGAGAAATTTATTCATTGTTTTGGATTTTTTTTTGGGCAAAGTAAAATCAAAAAAAAAAACAACTTTTTGGCGGCATTCCAGAACTTCTGTCGAAAGAAACGGCCCTGCGACATCCAAAACAAAGAATATAGAGGCCTTCTAGAAGGAAACGTACTCCTTCTTTTCCCCGCTGGGTAAAGAACTACACAAATGCAATGTCAAGTGTGTGAGTAGTAGAATTAAACTAATTTCTGCAAAACGAAAAACAAAACAAAAGTTAAAATATAATTTTCTTTGCTTGATAATTGTGTGTTATAAATTTTCGTTCAAGTTTTGTCGGAGCCTGCAATTTTATAAAATGTTCTTGAGAATCAAATAAACTGATAGCAAACTTAAGCAATTTAATTGGAATAAAAACCAGCATAACTATACTATTCCTTGGCAAACAGCTTTTCCCTGTACACAGTGGTCTGCTCTGTTAACTTGTTTATGCAGAACAAAATCATTTCAATAAATTTTTAGTTGTGACTTTTGTTTTTTAATTTAGGCTGCCATTAGTACGTACAAAAAAATGAATATATTACAGTGAAACTTCTATACAACGAATGTGAAGGTGTAGAGAAAAATATTTCTTTATAGATATTGATTCGTTGTACATACATTTGTGCACATGCGTGTATTTAATATATGTACCAGGTTTGTTCAAAAGAAAATGTGAATTTTGTTTCCTTCTTGAAATATGGGAACAAATCTATTTTAGTGCAGGTGCTCCAAATTCCGTACATGACAAAAAAATTAAATGAAAAAAATATGGGACGACCCTTAATTTCCGAGTACAAATGTACATTCAGTTACTAAACATAACAGGTCAAGTTTCTTTGTGAGCGAGCGCTCTTTTCAGTTCAGCTCTTTTTGACGAGCTGGTTCGTTTAGTTCGTTCAGTAGCTCAGTAGTATCATTTGACTTTTAGCTCATTTGATATTGATGCTCAGTTGAATTTATTTATTTAAGAAAAAATAGTGTTTGCACTAAATCGCCAATGACGTGAAATATTAGCATCTGACATCATGCAAATTTTATTTAAGAACATTTTTTGTTTCTGTTAGCACTGATGAACCAATAAAATTAACGAAAAAAACATGGCCAGCGCTCTTCACTGAACTAGAATCATCAAAAAAAAGTGAGGGCTCAATTCGCTCAGTTCACTGAATCGTTCAATTGAGCTAGTTCAGAGCTGCACGACACAACTCTAGTATATATTTAATGAAGAATTTACATTTTATCTTTGACATTAAATAGTAATTTTTGTCGCAATGAGTTTCTTGGCGCTTTTTTCAAAGTGGGATCACTTTTTCTACAATAAACAGCTACTCATATTTTGAATTGTGTGTTTTTTGTTTGGGTTTCTGTAATTGGTAAGTACTTTTTTTTTATTTTTGTTTTGAAGTAGTATAAATACATATATATTTCAGGTAAAATGGATGAAGTTCGAGTTGAAGAAGTGCGCAACAACAAAAGGTTTTATGACCTGCGAACACCCAGACTGCAAGAATTCGGAAAAAAAGAATGGTGCTGGTGCCGCTCTTTAGACTGCTGTGGCGAATGTGTTTTATGCTTAAACGTGCAGACTATCCAGCCATTTGTTCGTAAATTTCGCCAAAGATTTGCTTGATCTGCCTTCCATTATTTCCTAAACTTTTGTAGTCATCGTTAAAGATGTCTCAAATACGTGGCCAAATGGGTATTCACCCAAATAAATTTATTAACACATACACATGCGTAAATAAACTAATAAAGTTTCCTTGCATATTTGTTGCGCTACACTTGAGACTTTTATTGCGCTCAATGACAGTATACATTTGTAAAATTTTCCAATTTGAAAGAAATTTAAAGTATGCATGTATTTGAAATAAATAATACTTTAATATACTTATCTTTGTCGAGGTAACGCTCAAAGTTGGTCGAGAGTCTGATTATCGCTCCTTTGAAAATTTTTAATGTTTTTAATGAGAAAATAATCTTTGCACAAAATAAGGCAAAAATCCTTTAAACTTTGTTGTAAATATTAATAATTAACACTAATACAAATTTATTTTGAGTATTTCAAAAAATGTTAGTAATTTGCTGAGGTTTTGTGCTCTAATTATTTAATTGTGAATGAATGGTTTAATTCTTCAAACATATTCGTAATATACATACATACATACATATATACTCGTATGTATGCATGTGTGTATGTATATGCTTGTGTGTATGTTGAGTATAAAGGCAAATTAGTTTCTGCTTGATACTGGAAATTTTGCAATTATAAATCCTTTTGCTACAATAATTTAATGTAGCAAGAGATTAGAAACTGATATTTAATATTGACACAAATCCTTAAAGTGCAAAAGAAAAAATAAATTATATTTAATGGCCTTTAAGCAAAGGCCTATATTGCGGAAATAAAAATTAAATACATTTTGTGCACCAGAAGAGACAAATTGCCACAATAATAAAGTAAGACAAATTTATTAATAATAGGTTCATATGTATGTATGTATGTATGTATGTATGTACTGTGTGTATACGGAAAAAATAAATAATCCATGCAGTCATAATAAAAGGTGATTTTTTAAGAGCTTTGCGATTTGATTAAGAAAAAACACTTAAAATTTAGAGAAATGTATGAAATCTTTATTGGAGTCGATAGAAGGATCTATATAATTCAATGTTTAAAAATGATTTCATGTAAATATTGACCGCGGCTACGCCTCAAATAGGTTCATAGGATTGGTCCAATTTTGGTACACTCTCCCCAATATATCGGCCAGTATCTCATGAATAAATTCTTCAAAATTGGCTTCCAATGCGTGAATCGTTGCGGTCTTGTCCCTATAGACGTGAGCCTTAGCCCCACAAAAATTGGTCCATTGTTTAAAGGGGTTAAATCGCACGATGTAGGCAGTCAATTGACCGGCCCCAAACGTGAAATAAACTGTTCTTCGAACGATCCTCTCAATTCGGCCATTGTGTGTAGTGCTATGTGGCACCACATCAGCCAAGTCTAGCTCTTCCATTTTGGGCAAAACAAATTTGCAATCAACCCACGGTAGCGCTCGCCATTCACAGTAACGTTCATTTCAAAAAGTACGGTCCAATGAAGTAACCGGTCTATAAGCCACACCAAACTGTGCATTTTTCGGGATGCATTGGCAGTTCTTGCAATGCATCTGGCTGCTCCTCTTCACCAAATAAAGCTATTTCGCTAGTTCACATAACCATTCGACCAGAACCAGACGTTCGTCGCTGAACACAATTTTCCGGCTAACCAAAAGTTAGCGATATAAATATTATCAATGTTATTCTATTAATTTTTGATGAATTTTAGAGTTTTTGGGTTTAAAATGTACAAATGTAAATATACAAAGGCAAGTGCGAATGTGATGTCGCAATCTATTTCTTATTTATGTCTGCAATTACATGTCTGGTGGCAAATTTATATTTTTAAATACGATTATTTCAAAAAGTAATAAACGGTGCAGTGTGAGGGTGGCGCCATTGGAATTATCGATTGTGCGGATTTGTCAGTCACGATGTCGCAGTTGTCGAGTGAGCATCGCGCGTTCGCTGTGGAGACATTTTTTAAGAGTAATGATTTTTACGTAATTGCTCTTCCACAATCTTGTTCAAAGTTCGGTATTCGGCGAATAAGTGATGGACCGAGTGTAAATTTAATTCGTTTGTTGGAGGAGAAATTACGCGCAACTGCTTCGGCTATGAATGCCCCACGGCCAGGGCCCAGTCGATCTTCAAGGACTCCCGAAAACATTGAACTGGTTGAAAGTTGTTTACGTGAAAATCCGCGACTTTCAATACGGAAAAAGCAGCCTCACAGGGACTTCCAAGAGCGATTATTCATGAAATTTTAGAAAAGGATCTGAAGGATCTGGATGACATACTCTTTAAAAAATAAAATCCGAATTTCCATTCTATCGTTCAATGCTCTTAATAAAACTTTGTGTCAATTATTACGTTTTTTATTTATGTTTTTTTTACAATTTTATAATTCTTAACAGAATTTGTTTTCAAAAACTTTTCAAATATGTATATTTATTGAATATATGTTTTTAACAACACAAACACAAAAAGTTTTTAATTTTTTAAAATCATTTAATTTTCAGCACAAAGTTTTTTCTGTTAAAGAAGTCGTGATTCTAACCAAAAACTGAATTTTTATTTAACGGCGCTTGTAAATACATAAATATAAACAACTTTTGACGTCTCTTGTGCAAACGTAGCTACAGCAGAAAATTGCCACCTATTTTAACAACCCCACCTTGTTTGAAACGCCTTGAGTAACATGTTACACAAATAGAGCAGAGCTGTCAAAAACAGTGTTGCCAAAAAGAAAGTTCCTAAATAATCACCCCTTAGAAGGCAATTATTCACAAAATCTTGAGAAGAAAATTTAATGACAAAAATTTTAATAAAATTCACAACACGAAATAATTAAAAACATTATTCTAAACAATGCGACCAATTCAAACGTTATGGGAATCAAGAGGTTTCTACCCTACGCTAGAATTAATAGCAACAATCTGTATTAAAAACGTTTCATTTTTATCATTTAAATTACAATATGAATTATTACAGACACAGTGTGTGTGGCTTTTTGCCAACTATTTGATTTGATTAAATGCAGGATATTTCAACACATTTATATTTTCTACGAGTAACAAATTACGTGTGTGCCAGCAAACACCTTGATATATGCATGTGGGTTCTTTTTTTAACTTAAACGCATTTGACACATTAACAAGTGAATGGAAAAAAGGTGAGAGCAAAAAAAGAAAAGAATCAACCGCAAACAAGATACCAAATGAGTGCGTGTGAAAAAATTGCTCATTCATTTACTTCATTCAAATGCACACCCACACATTTTCGAATGCATTCAAACAGACATGTAAATAAACTTTAACAAAGAAGTGCATAGTCTATTAATGCACTCACGCTAAAACAAATATAACATACATATCCATCCATACATACATATGTATGTATTTATACGCAAAGAAAGAACTATCTTGCGTCCTCTTGTGTTGCTCCCCTTGACATCCATACAGGAATGATTATGGGGATCTCTAGTATTCATCATGATGACCCCATATGATTTGGTGTTTTGTCAGTTCCAAATGGTATGTTAAATTAACACTACAAATATATTTATATGCATGTATGTATGTATGTATGTATGCATGCATGTGCATTTGTGTGTATATGTTGGAATGTGTTCGCTTGTCTTTGCATTCGCTTGTACCAACATTCTATAATTTAGTTGAAAAAAAAATAGTCATAAAAATATTATAATAAAGTTTCTTAAGAAGGTTAAAAAGAAACAAATAAAACAGAAATTTATAAATTTTATGTGGATTACATAACCATAACACAACCAAGCATGTTCAAAAGATGGCGCTAAATAAATATGTTTACGAGAACAACAGAAACTTCTGTAAGAATTCACTTGCTGGCACGCACATCAGGGTTGTCAACCTTTAAATATTAAAATGAACTGTAAACAAAAACAAGAGTTCATATTTGCCAAAAAAAAAATTACTGGATTAAAAACTTTTATTTAACAGATTTACATTTGGGGCATTCACAATGTCTGTTATTAAGTCATATAATGTCTTAATATTTTAAAATAGTTTAAACAAATTGCTGTTGTGCTCCAAACATGTCCAAATGTATATTGGACATAATAATTAAATTTCTAAATTAATATTTTTCTTAAATTGGAATTTATACAAATCAAATTTTAACATTTGCATCTTAAAACTATAAAGTTGCCCACACTGACAGTTGGAATTTACAAATGTCAAACCGTTTCCATTTCGGTTTCCAGTTAAGTTAAAAGACAAAGTCGTGCAGGTAAATTTTCGTTACTTACTTACATTTTTGAATTTGTGGAATCAAACATCACACCTATACTCGCTTTGTCAACTCAAATATAAATATAAATATAAATAAACCTCAGATAATTTGAAATTACATTGTGTTCTATCAATAAAAAACCATAACTAGAAGACCCAACCCTAATAATTATAAATACTCTATCTCGAAGTAAATATAATTATATCGGCTTTAAATTGGCTTTGCATTTATCCACCCAACCCTACCAACGGAATGGCATTTTAAATACAAAACCCCAAAGTATTTCAAAACGAAAAAATAAAACTTTTCGAACTGTGTTTATTGTTTTGTGATAAAATAGCAGTGCAATCTGAGTCGTACACTGAAACCCTTCAGTCGAGCCGGCGAATATATTTAGAATCCGCCGCTAAGAATAAAAAATTGTTTAAAAATGTTGCACTTTATTAAATTATTTTTATAAGCAGAAAGAAAAAAAACCACAATATCTAATGATAGACACCTGAGAAAATTTTGTTTGTGTAACTCATTTGGCTGGCAGCCATTTAACGTTTATCCACTAGCCGCCGTCCAAAAAATTATTCTCCTCATATCACTGGCAACAGCTGTTTTCGATAATATTTACTTCAACAATTTTAAGTGCCAAAAAAGCAATTATATAATTTTAATGAAAAATGGAATTGTTACAAAACTTATTTACTGCATTATAAAGTCGAATTATTTTAGTTTCTTCACATGTTTTAAGCATTTTGATATCTACCATTAAGTGTTTTTTTCTTAACAGCTGAATGAATTTTTTGAAATAGCACACTAATTTATGACGGATTGTTCATAACAGTCATATTTTTTAGTGTTATTATTTTAAAACATATGACTTTATTACAACCTTCTGATTACCCCAATTGTAACGAGACCTAGTAGTGTTAACCATGACACCTTTTTCTGCTTATAAGTCGCTGTGCGCTTGTTCATGGGCAGTTTACTGTGGATATTATGGCCACAAATCTAAGACGCAGTATCAACATCTCTTTTCTAAAGTCATCAGTAAGCTGTGGGAGATGTTTTTAGAAGCTCGGTGGAAGAAAGTTACGCCATGTGATATCTCATAGTTTTTTGACACTGACTGGTATTAAAAGCAAAAGTTCATTTTACGTTAAAACCAACTATTAAAACCGGGTTTAACATATAAAAATAATTTTTAAAAACATGGTAAAACCTTGTTTTTAATTGTTTTTAAATTGATTTAAGAAATATATCCCTGATTTTGATGTACTAAAGACAATGTTACCAAGTTCAAAAATTAAGAACAGCTGGCAATTTAAATGTCGCTCAATGAAATAAAAAAAAAATAAAGAAATATTTGGTAGAGTCACTACAATAAATTAAACAAACAGCAGCAACAACAATAAAAAAGTGCAAAAGAAAAAGAAGTTATTGGGTAGAGCATAATGAAAATGCTTTCGTCGAGAATATAATCGAAATTTTATTACAGAAACTGTGCGTTAAAAATCTGAGTTAATTAAACTTATAGTGAGAACGCCAAATCAGCTGTTTGTGGTTTTAACTTTTGGTGTGAAATCATTATAACGATATATAACTCAGCTCTGTGTGAAAAGCTTACCGTGCATAATTGCAAAGTTACTCACATTGCCATCTCTAGTTCAGATAAATCATGATGCACGTATGTATGTATGAATGTGCTTGAGAGCATGTAATTCTTCGTACTGGCTTATTGTTTAAGAAGTGTTAAAATGTTTGTACACGTGCGGCGATATGTTCATTGATATTAACAACGAAGAATGTTTGTGTTGAGTGCCACACCCACTATGAAAGACATGCAAACACTTTTTACATGTCGAACATTTTATTCTTTTTACACTTTTTGCATACATTTATTGTACAAATAAGTTACGCAGTGTTACCACTTTGAGGGTAATTATTTGCATTTGAGGTTATTTACTATTACTATCGTGTGTGCTGTTGTCAACATATAAAAGATTTTAAGTTCGAAACGTCAATTTTAAATTGAACCTCTTTACATTTTTTTGACAGTTAGTCATTTTGGAAATGTTCAAATGCACATAAACACATTATTTTTGTAATATAATTTTTTCAACAATAAATAATTATTCTTCTTCTTATATATAAAAATGGCACGTTTGTATGTATGTATGTGTGTTTGTGTCTTATGGACGTCTAAACGGCTGAACCGATTTTCTTGAAATTTTCACAGTATCTCTCTGTATATCAGAGAGAAACTAGAGGCTATATACATTTCAAAAATAACAATTGGGCGTTGGCACGCATATTTATATATATGTATTTCTAAATATTTATTTTTGTATATTTTGAAAATATTTAAAGCAAAAATTCTAAATTTAGTAGAAATGACTTTGTAATTGAAAAAAATTATCAGTCAAAAACTGGGAGCGATTGGACTTTCACACGAATTTGGTTTCTATGACACACTTGATTATTTATTGAGTAACATAATTATGACAAATGTATTATGAAACATTTATGGCGTTCTCTTTTCTAAGTAATATTGTGCATTTATTGTGGCTTTGTTTTTGTTCTTTTCTGGAAAATATGCGTTTCTTTGAAACTGTAACACGTTCTTTTATCATGATGTTCCCCTTAAATATGAAAAAAAAATGCTACATGTACTCATTTTAATTAAAGAGGCATGAGTGCAGCACTATATTAACAGCTGATTGTGTTATTCTCTCTGAAGAAATTAATCATATTTTAGTTCGTCTCTCGTGATAATTATATAGTTTTTCCATTTTATATATATTGTTATGGAATAATTGTATTTTATTGTTTCATGACGAAACGTGCGGTCTTTTGTAAATGTAAAATGTGCGAGGTGATACACAAGTCCATTTTAAACATTTTTTATTGTTGTAAACGACTTTCTTAGCGATCTGGAGGTGCGGGTTCATTTCCCGCCTAGATCTTTCGTGTTCCTTGTGGTATCACAATGGGCTTAAGCTAAACGACTGTGATAGCGTTGTAAGTTTATTCCCTTGTACATTAAGATTTATAAATTATAATAAAGACTAGAGTTTGTTTGCTTTGTGCGTTTTAGATCCCTTTTAAATTTGAGTATTACAAATACTTAAAGTGACATGCATACGTACATACTTGTGTATACTTTTAATCCAACACTATTTTTTATAAATAAATAAGAAATACGTTAGAAAAATACTACAGGTTAAGAAAGACTTTCGGTAGAGCTTTAATGTCTGCTTTCAGTTGGAGTGTTACGAAAAATTTAGAATATTGCACTGCACATAAAGCGAATTCCATGTTTTACAGTTGTCTGCCAACATTAAAATTTTTTTTTCAAAATTTACATGTTCACACACGTCCATGTTAATAAAATGAAATTAGGTCGCTATCGATTGGAGTGTCTAAAAAAAATTCTTTTAAAATTTACTGGATGCCTCCAATGCCCCAAAAAATCTCAACACATGTAACATAATAAAGTAAATCAACTTACTCAAATATTTATGGTATAAAACTTTATATATATTTACCTAAAAAGAGAAAAAAAATTCAATTAATTAACCGTGAATAAATCTTAAGAAAAATGAAAGAAGCAATGAAAAATATTACCAGTTGAAATGCAAAAAGAAAAACATAAGCAAAATTGAGAACTTTTGAACTCTCCAAAGTAAAAACTCTTAATACATTCAAAAAGTGGAAAATCTATGTATGAACAAATTTTGGAGCAGAAAGTGTGTTAATATTTTGTTTTAATAAGTCTTTTGTGGAAGAAAATCATCTATACATTTTTTTTTATCTTGGACCAGCACTCAGGAGCGGTGCATTGTGCTGGAACTAGAGGAAAGGGATTGTAGGAGAAATAATATAAGGTGAAGCTTCACTGCTTTTTGCACGTTATTTGTTTTTATTGCAGTGTTGTAACGTCTCTGATGGTAAGGAGACGTAATAAATTTTGAAGCTTCGTTTTTAGCAGCCATTTTAAATAATTATTTTACTTCGCCGTTGCTACACAATACCGACGAAGGAGGGCGGTCTGATGTGACTGTGGATTGGATACAGCTGAATCCGTTACTGTTCAGTGACCAGTGACTATGCCTTCGCCACTGAAACCTTTCGACAACAAATGACACAAAGTCACACACAAATGCACAACAGAAAAAATGCGAGATGTTTTTATGAGTCTGAAACGGAGGTTGAACTCAGGAAAAATTTTTCGTTTTGTAGTCAACGTGCAGACTACTTCGACCATCGCCACCCTCAATTGCAGAAGAGTGCGGTATATGAAATATGAAAAGCAATTCTCTGTGGCCAGCACCGTAATCGAATAATTCCATCCTACGAATAAACGCAATGTTCAAGATGCTGTCCTTTATTTGCATCTCATCAAAGTTATTTGCTTAATTTACGCATTAGGAGCAGTCCATTTGTCTGCGCCATCTTCCTGGACTGTAAACAATCAATAATGGTTACTAATTATTTCAAAGCATTATGTAAACCGAATATAACTGTCTGAACTGCTGTTTGAATTTGTTATGAAAATATACTCTTGACTGGCTGACAGATTAAGAAAAATCCTTGTTCGGGAAAGTGAAAATTATTTGTTTTCGTTTTCTTAATCTCCGCATATTTTTCCATTGCATACCTAAGGGAGCTGTAAGAATAGTTGCTTTAGATTCTACTCGCAAGCAGTGTTGCCAAATGTGCCGATTTTTCAAGTGCAAAACAGACTTGCAGATTTTTGCACCAAAAGAAAACAGTTTTTTATTTCACGGCAGTTTTTTAAATTGTTATCTATCGAATAAAACAAAAATGCATGAAATTACAATATGATTGGAAAGCATTTATTAATTATACTTTCCTTTGACAATGATTTTCTAAAATATTTTAAAGCTTTAAAGCCTGCTAATGAAATGGAAGGCAATAGAAAAAACATTTCGGATTTGGTTGATTTTGTTCCGAATATTGTGGACCTAGCCCATATCCAAGACATTGACGATGAATGGAGTGAATTAATTGTGCGAATGTAAAGAAATTAGTTTATGCAATTCTGTCAATACCAGTGTCAACAGCCAACGTTGAGAGAATATTTTCTCAAATAAATTTAAATAAAAGAAAAACTAGAAATTCTTACTCCAAGTGGAATTTTGCGTACCAAAAACTTCTTCAAAAGAAATTATTTTAATTGCACAAACAAAAGAAATGCAAATTAAATTTAATAAGAATATGTACAACTAAGGCCCAAATTCACAGGTATTAGTTAATTAGTAGTGAACTAAAATGATAACTGTTGTTTAACTAATACTACATATTCACAGGGAACTGTTTAACTAACATTCTCAGTATAACCAAAGAATGGTAACCCCAATAATCTTTTAATTTTCAATATTGGTAGCACTGTAATATCATATGGTTTTTGTTTACATTTGTTGTATTGTTTCTTAAAAATGGATAAAACAAGCGCGCGCTCATCGAACTTTACCGCGCAAGATAGTGAATTGCTGCTGAAATATTCTCGAAAATAAAAAACTGATAGTATTATATATATATATTATATTATGGTAGATGACATCAAAACAAAAATACTAATAATAATTTACTAATCAGCTATTGTCTAATTATTTGCTAACCAATGACATTTGGCGGTTTAACTAATAGTAAACAAAAAGGTGTGAAATAAATATTATTGGTTAAACTATTGTTATTTGCTAACTGAGGACTGTGAATTTGGGCATTAATAGCAGACATTGTGAATCCCCCAAATATAATAGATATATATTATATTAACTATTCTTTCTTTTATTCAACATTAGTCAAATTTAATTACGTTTATGTTTGTTATATGGCATATAGGCACATTTCATTTGGTTCTAATAACCCTTTCAGATTGTCATGCATCGTTTGTGCGAAACCCATTTCGGTCTAAATATCTTCGCTTCTACTTCACCAATGTCAAAGAGACCGGCATGAATCGATTACGGTGTTTCTTCTTTATGTTTGTTTTCTCACATTATTCCGTTGTTCGATTTGCTGTTACTTGAATTATTGCGAAATTCTTTCGTCACATTCAGTTTTGTCAAAATAAGCCACAGAAGTAAGTTGTGTTTTCAATTACAAAACTACTCATGATTAACAAATAGCGTATTCGGTATTGTGTAGCACCGGCGAAGTAAAATTAATAAAAAAAAAATGCTACTAAAAGCGAAGCTTCACAATTTAATACGTCTTGACATCATAGACGCTACAACACCGCTCTAGTTGTAGCACAATCTACCGCATGTGTAGGGGTCATCTCCTGAGTGCTGGTACAAGATACAAAACAAATAGTGAAGTGGGCATATTTTAATTAAAAAAATTATTTTTATTATATTAATTTTAATGTTTCAAACCAATTGAAGTCACATAATGCAATAAAAATGCGTTTTAGCTAAAAATTAGACCGACGTGTACGTGTCCCGAAAATACTTGACGGATATAAAAATCGTAAAACCTAATCATTGGTTACATTTTCATACGATATAGGGACTATACTATATGCCAAAAATTATGAAAAACTACCCAGTAGTTTAGAGTCAGATCTGAATCAGAGATACCAAAATCTTCAGTAGGCCTTTAAAAAATATTATATTTTTCCAATTTACTTTTTTTTGGAAATTGTCAGTTTTTGTAAACAAAAATATGGCAGCACTGCTGGCAAGACACTAAGAATTAAAGAGAGAGAGAGTGAGAGGAAAGGAAAGTCATGTATGTAGACTATTTGCAAATCTGACAAACAATATTTTACTTTTATTACAAGATTTTCTTTGTTATTTTTTGCTCTGTAAGACAAGACACTGAACAAAAAAAAAGAAAAAAAGAAATAAATAAAATAGAAGGGGGAAAGAGTTACTACTTGTACCACAAATAGCAGATGACTAAATGAATAAGAAAACTCAAGTATATTTAGCTTGTCTTACAGTAAAGTATGTGTTGAATTTCATTTGAAATGTTACAAATTATTGTAATTTTTCTTCTCACTCACTTGCTTGGATGTTTCTCTTAAACAGTTTATTCGCAAACGCCCCACCACCACCCACCAATCAACTAGAACTTCTGAAATGTTTTCCAACAGATTTTCTTTTTATTGTTGGTTTTATTTGTGTTCAAACCCATTTAGTGAGCCATCATATACACACACACACATACATACAAATGTGTGATGTATATCGGAATGTGCATAATTTCGCTAAATAAAATAAATGATGCCTGTACGGGGAAAGAAACTTTTGTACGAATATGTATGTATGTATGCATGTAAATGGATGTTTTACTTATGGATGTGGTGTAAATTTTACGAAGAGTACTAATGAGGAAATATATTTCTTCCAGACAATAAAATAAATGAAATTATATGGCAATAAATGGTACAAATTATTGTTCAAGAAATTCATTTTACAAATTGTTATAATCAAAATGGAACTAAGGAATTGATCTGTCAGTAGTCGACGAATAATTGAAAAATTTGTTGCAAATACAAATCAACTTGTTTTGACTTTATTTGTCATTTTTACAAGTCAAGTAGAACGTTTCTTATTTTATGCTTACGCATCGATGCGTGCCAGATTGCGCTGCCTCATCTGTAATTATGGGCGGTATAAATATCCTGGAATCAGAATCTCTTGATCTTGTTGGCATGAAAATTCAGTGCGATGTTCTATGGACTGACCACATTTTTTCATGTCTCAAAGGAGGCATTCAAGTGCCTCGGTTTTTTAAGGGTGTACTTCACCCCATCTGATCTCCTCACTATTTATACCGCCTACATCCGACCAAAAATGGAATACAACTCTCAAGCAGGGGCCGGTGCTTCAAACACTATTTTGAAGTTACTCGCCCGTGTACAGGAAAGAGCGAACAAACTCATAGGGGATAGCAGGGAGCCAACTCTATTGACTCTCTCGAGCATCGTCGCAACATGGGGTGCGTTTCGTTGTTCTATCGTTACTATAATGGAATGTGTTCTGATGAAAGCAGGGAACTCGTTCCCGAAACACGGTCATTCACGCGTACGACGCGTTCATCACTAAGAGCGCATCCATTTGTGGTCGACTTGAAAGCGAACCGCACTACGCATTACAGAGAAAATTCGTTTTTTGGCCGAACAGCACGTATGTGGAATGGACTACCCGCTGAGGTCTTTCCTGTCAGTTTTGACGTGGGAAAATTTAAATCAAATGTCAATAAAGACTACTCCCTCTATCCTTTCTCCCAAAACCTTATTTCTTAGTTCCGGCACAATGCTGTGCATGTATAGGGGTCGTCCCCTGATTGACGGTCCAAGAAAAAAAAACTTTTGGGTGCTTTTCATATGCTGAGTGTTCATAGAAGACGAGTGATAATACTCGTTCGGGAATTTATATTGAAAACAACAATAAAAAAAAAATAGAAACCACAAAAAATAAATTAAATCAAAGAGAAATTTGTTGGCTACAAAACCAAATATTTCCTGGGTTCAACCTCAGTTTCAGACTCATAAAAACATCTCGCATTTTTTCTGATGTGCATTTGTGTCAGTTGCTGTCGGAAGATTTCACAGCACCGGTTTTAACCTGTTAACAGGTTAACAGAGCACGGTTAAGGCAGTTGGTTTGTGTCTGGGGTTTAATTTCGGAATTTAACGCTACACAGGTCACTTACACTATGTTCATAAATGTAATGAAACATTATTCATTGATCCAAAGAAGGGCATGGTTGGCTGACTTTTAATGAAAAAATTCATTGTATGAATGATGAGTTTTTTTATCCTTCTTGAGTGACTTTTAAGGAAAAATTTCTCTGTTTTAATGCCAAAATTCATTGTATGAATGACAAGTTTTCTTTTTTTTTTAATGACTTTTAATGAAAAATTTCATATTATGAATGAGGATTTTTTTTGTGTTCTCTACAAAAAATATTAGAATAATATTTTCGTTCGTATTTAATAAATTATCAGCTTTTTAAATGCTGTAGTGGGACACACTTTACTTCAACTTAAAATGCTACTGAAATGTGGTAAATTTCATTGGCAATGCACTGATATACATAACAACAAATACATATGTAATTACATGTTGCACTCGAAAATGAAATGAAATTATTTTCAACAATCACTTTTTACTTTTCACAAATCACATGTACATTTCAAGGCCTTTACAAATTTCAAACAATAATTCCAAACAAAAGTCTTCCCTATTCGATTTAATGGCCAGCTGTTTTAATAGCTTTTGGCATTTGGCTGTCCCATTGTTCTCCTCAATTAGTTTGTATTCTTTATTTTTCTTCAATATTTTCAAGTGTTAACAAACTAATTTCATGCTCTTGGCCATGTTTTTAATTGAATACCTCAATTAGTTTGATTATGTAAAACACAAGTATTGAAATCACAATGGGTCCTAAAAACTACAATAGAAAAAGAACAAAAAAGGAAAAACGAAAAGAAAAAAATATTATTTATTCAATGTCACTGCACAATCATTTCCATTCGTCATCGTTTCATATTTTACCAGTTTATTAAAAGAGACTAACGACAAACATCAGGAACCTGCATCAGCAGAATGAGTGAAACAAAACGGTTGAAAACTAAATCCTCCCACAAATTCAAATAACAAAACCCCACAATTCAATTCAAATGCTGTGGCAAGACTATGATTGTGGCAGAACGACTGCAAATATTTTATAATGAGAAATCAGTTGCTGTTGTGTGCTGGCAAATGGCTGAAAAAGTCGATCAAGATATAAAAATAGTGCTGTTCGGTAACAATAAAGTTATTGAAATGTACTTGTTTGACAAACTAAGCTTTTATATAAATGTGTATGCGCTTGTTGGAATAATCAAATGTGCAGTTTAAAAGTTTAAACACATACAGCGCGGCACACTACACAGCTACACGACTACAAATGGTGTTCAGCTGCATTACTCGTCCTGTAGTCTACACGACTATATAAACGGCAGCAAAACAACGTAACTAGCTAGAGGTTGATTTACGAGTATGTTTATTGTGCAATACAGTGGTGCCCTTTTAAATGTTTTACTTTTAGAAATATAAAGTTACTTATTAAAAATATGTTGCACTCACGAAAAAATGTGAAAAAAAATTAATTTTTTATTTTGTTTTTGACGAAGGAGGACGCTGTAGCACATAAAACTCAGAAAAAACTTTTTCCAATATGACCGGGTTGGGAATCGAACCTGGCTCCTTCTGCTTGCAAAGCCAACACGCTAATTACTCGCGAGCTGCATCCCCATTTTTCATTACACTGTATGACAGCATTATGTTGGCAGCAATGCGACTATACGCCATTAATCTAGGCGCAAAACAAAGTCAAACTGCCTACTTGGTTTCTCATTTCCTGATTTTTGGTCGTTTTTAAAAGAAATTTTTGAATATTTTTTTTCTGATTACGATAAAATAATTTGTTGAGCAATATTGGTAAAGACAAGACTATATAGACAAATGCAAATAGTGCTCCAGTGTCGCGTTATTCTCATCGCATGCCATATGCGTAATATCCTCCATCACTGCCAAGAGAGCGAGATGAGACCTCAGCTCCGTGTGACCGTGTATTATGTCAACCAGTCCGCTCAGTGTTGTCCTGTTTAGCTCCAGTAAATCGCCTGATTTTTTTTACCAACACACAAACTCTACGAAGCTCTTATTTACAGCTTGTCTGTAGAAACAGGGTCTAGGTGGGAATCGAACCCGCACCACCAGATTGATGCGAATAATGCTCATGCACTAGGCCACGGAGGCATGATGAGCGACCCAATGTACTCTAGAGATCCTATCCTCCATTTGAATTTTGCCATTTTCCGCTCTCTCTCCCATTGTTTCAGTTCAGCCCTGAGTGTTCAAAAAAAAAATCCGTCTGTGCAAAACTTGTTGTTAGCTATTGTTAAATAGTACCTTAATTCGAATGTCATTATTTACATATGTAATCAAAATGAGCTAATGATCGAAAACACACAGGCAGTTAAAATTACACGTGATAATTACTAAGAAACAAATTAAATCAAAAACAAAAATTGTAAGTCACACTAACAGAACGGAACAACATGCTGTTTTCTAAGGTTGCTACACTACACTTTCATCTTCAACGTTCTTCAAGTTTTGTCCACTGTTTGGTTACCATTAAATGTAAATTATTAGCTTTATATATTTATAATTTTCTATATTATCTTTTAAGCTTAAAGATTTGTTTTTATTTATAATTTTTCTATTTCAATATTTCTTCACCATCGGTTAACATCTTAGGTAAATTTTAAATTTAAATTTAAACAAATTAGGATTAAAATAAAATTTATTATTTTCTGTAAATAGAATACGCCAAATTATTGCCCATTATTTTTTCCCTTTCTAAATAGAAAACCTGATATAGCTTAGCATTGTTCATATTTGAAGGCAGAACGTCGGGTGTAGAGTAAACTCGCTAACTATTTCAGCCAACAGCAATTTCATATTCCGCACCAGCAAATGGTATTAACAAACAGTGATTCAATTATTTTAATTAATTGGGTAACATGTCATATAAGCCATTGCTCCATAACAAGTTTTAGAACTCGTATAATTTTCTAAACATTTACTGACCAGTCACGTTCACTATGGAATAGTTATGGCCAGTGATTGTCACATG
This sequence comes from Dexiosoma caninum, assembly GCA_963924685.1. Lineage (NCBI taxonomy): Eukaryota > Metazoa > Arthropoda > Insecta > Diptera > Tachinidae > Dexiosoma > Dexiosoma caninum. The sequence goes on along the minus strand of OZ004728.1, from coordinate 87,509,022 downwards.
CTCTCATTTTTCAAAACCAATTGTTCCATTAAAAACTTTTAATAATATTGTATTTCACACTTAAGACATTTAAATGCCAGTCGATAATTCCAAGGGGTTAAATTGTTAAAACAATAAATATGACAATATCAGACGTAAACACACACACCCACACAAAAACGTTGCACAGATTCATAGATTAATATCACAGTAAGAGTATTTAAACTTGTGATAATGATACTCCCATTTTCTTCTGCATTTTAATGGTCTTTTGGCAGTTATTAACAAGAAAAGAACAAAAAAAAAAACACACACACACACAAAGTGCACTTAATAACTTGTCTCTGCTCTGCTCAATTCAAACACAATTCTTTAGGGAGTGAAAATGTCACACCCAACTTGGCATTAAACAAAGCCCAGAAATAGCATTTCAACATTAAAGCAGTCCAACGGTATACATAGATAAATTCCTATTCTTATTTTTGCTGTATTAAACATTTTAGCAAAGCATACATTCCAGTTAAAATTTATATGAATATTCAAATACAATTGAACCGCACAGTGCATACACACACACACACGCATACATACACAAACCCAACTGCGCTTACTATCCCAGCAAAAAAAAACATGAACTTTGAAAGAAGTGAAGAAGAGCCAGCATATTTTTCCCACAACTCAATGAAAGCAATTTCCCGTTTCCTTTGCACTTTTTTATTGTTGTTGCTGCTGCGTCCATTTTTTTAATTTTTGTAGTGACTTTATTTACGAAATTTTCCCTTAGTTTCTTTATTTCATTGAACGCCATTTAAATTGCCAGCTGTTTTCAATTTTTCAACTTGGTAGCACTGCCTTTAGTACATGAAAATCAAGGTTGTATGTAAATTAACTTAAAACCAATACAAAAAAAGGTTCTAAGATGGTTTTAAGAAAATATTTTATATAGTAAAACCAGATTTTAATAGTTGGTTTTAACGTAAAACCAACTTTTGTTAAAACATTATTGCCCAAATTCACAGTCATTAGTTAACTAATAGCAATAGTTTAACCAATAATATATGATTCACAGCTTTTTGTTTTTACTATTAGTTAAACCGCCAAATGTCATTGGTTAACCAATAGTTAGATAGCAGCTGATTAGTAAATTATTATTAGTATTTTTTTTTTGATATCATCTATATATATATATATACAAGGTCGGCCAAAAAAAAAGTCATCCGATGTTGTTTGGCTCTCATTTTTTTTCTAAATGAAAAACTTCGATTCTGTTTTTTCGATTATGTTTATCTGAACCTTTAGAATTTTATTGGTCAAGTCGAGAAGATGATATCGGACAAATGGGCGCCGTCACAATTGATTGCTATACGGGCTCGTTTTATGGCATTTTCGGCAAGAACTTCGGGCGACAGATTCTCGCACTCGTGTCGAATGCTGTCCGTGAGGGCTTCCAGGGTCACGGGCTTGTTCACGAAAACACGGGACTTCAAAAAACCCCACAAAAAATCTGGAACGGTTAAATCGGGCGATCTTGCGGGCCAATGCAAATCGCCAAAACTAGAGATGAGGCGACCCGGGAATATCGGTTGTGGCTCGCGCAGTGTGTGCCGTGGCTCCGTCCTATTGAAACCACATGTGCTCCAGTTCTAATTCGTGCAATTGCTGCAGAAAAAACTCGGTTAACATGGCCCTATAGCGCGCACCGTCCACTGTTGTCGTTTGACCAGCGGCGTCCTCGAAAAAAATGGCCCGATGACTCCTCCAGCGTGAACAGCCCCAGAAGCGATAGTTTTGCTTGTTCACGTACCCGCTGAGGTGGAAATGAGTCTCATCGCTCATTATGATTTTGGTCGAAAAATCGTCCACTTCGTCCTCGAGATTGAGGATGTTTTGGGCGTAGGTTACGCGCTTGTTCACTTGTATTCTACATCTGTCTGCAAAAATAAGAGCATCTTCCAATAGGGTGATTTCTTTTGGGCCACCTTGTATATATATAATACTATCTGTTTTTTTTTCTTTTCGATGATATTTTGGTTTTCCCGAACCAATTTCAGCAGCAATACAACATCTTGCGCGGTAAAGTTCGATGAGCGTGCGCTTGTTTTATCCATTTTTAAGAAATAATACTATAAGTGTAGACAAAAAACATATGCTATTACAGTGCTACCAATATTGAAAATTAAAAGATTGTTAGGGTTACGATTCTTTGGCTATACTGAGAATGTTAGTTAAGCAATACACTGTGAATATGAAGTATTAGTAGTTAAACAACAGTTATCATTTTAGTTTACTAATAGTTAACTAATGACAGTGAATTTTGGGCTATAAGGATGAAGCCAAATTTTTTATTTAATTTTTCTTTTTCTCATTTTCCAGTTTTCTGCGCTTCTTTTTTTTAAATCTTGATTTAAACTAAATATAGTTAATTCTTTCTCCGAATTTATGAATATGGATCTTAAGCAGTGCAAAATATTCGCATATGAATCCCTTATAAGTTACGAATATGTCATTCTCTAAGAATGACTTCCGTTTTATTTTTTGCTGGCTCTGTACGAGTATGAACGTAGGGGTATATGGATGGTGGTTATTGGTGAAAATACTTTTACCACTTGGAAAAATTGTCCTCTAATTTGTTTTCTTTTGTTTCGATTTTCTGAACACATTGTAAGGAATATCGTCGTTTAGACAACATAAGCGGCAGTGCCTTGCATACTGTGTTCCATTAAACTTTGGAAAAGATTAGAAGATTGTCTTCGAACAAAACATTTTCAAGACATGATGCAGGACAATGTCTAAATGTTTTTTTTCTTCATTTATGCAATTATTGCTTACGGCTATATATTATTATCCGGGACAGAAAGAACTGCGACCAAATAAGATCTATTGTGCAAAGCCCATTACATTAACGCCGCATCTTCACGCTCGTAAAAAATTCAAGCACTATTTGGTGTTTGGTGTTCAACAACTTCCATGGGAGCACAACAATGTCAGCAAAGTGGTACTGCCTCTCTCTCTGCCGAGGGAGAGGCAATTGCAGAGAACGTGTTCCGAGCTCTCAATGCTACCCTTACAAAATTGACAAACATTGGAGACCAATTTTGTTGAGATGATGCCTCTGGCCGCAATGTCCTGTAAAGTATCCCGTCAAAAGGCTTATTATGTCTGCTCTAATCAGCAAAAGCAACGAATCAGATATTCCTCTCTTGGGCTGTTGGCCAACTGGGTTGCCAGATGCACAATGTGCGTATGTATGTATGTATGTATGTGAGTGTGTGTGTGCAACCGATTATCTCCTTATGAAACAAGATTTTTTTTTTTGGAAAAGGAAATGGCCACTTGATATCTGAACGAGTGAGTGCAAGTAGTGCCACTTCACTTGTAATTTTTACCGTCTCCTTTTTTTTTTTTGTTTTGGTGAACATTTCAGAAGTACTTGTTCTGAATGAATGATTTCAGCTTTTAGCCACAATAAATAATACTTTTTCCAAAAACTTTAAAATTTGATATGACTGAGTGTGTGTGAATAAATAAATACGCCACACAATGCTCAAGGATTATTAGTTTGAAAGAAATCACCACAAAGAAGAGGATTCGTTTAAATTGTGTCCTTTTTACCCATGTAAATTTACAATGTTACATTATTGTCTATTCATTTCATAGTCAGAAAGGTAAAGCTCTGAAGAAGTTAAGTGAAGTATTCCAAGAGAAGGAGGTGAGATGTGGAAATGTAATAAAATCTTGATTTGGGAAAAGTTTATGAAATCTTTTTTTTTTGTTATGAAAACAATCGTATACATGGGATATGATATGGTATCACGAGATTTAATATTCGATAGCTCTGCTTCATAGTTACGATAGAATTTGTATCATGGTCGAAATTATGTGGACTTCCAGAATACCGGCTTTAATTGTTACTGGTTTATCAGCGATTTATTAATAAAAACGTTAAGCCAAAAATGCGCCTCATCGCTGAACACAGTTTTGCAATAAAACATCCAACGGCTCTAGAGCCCAAACGATGCTTTAATTCATGCACCAGATGGATTTTAAATTGTTGTAGGCTAAGATCTTTAGTAAAAGGCGAAAGAATTATTCGACAACTGAAGAGAAGCCAGAAGATCTTTGACCATACATTTCCACTTAGTGGAGTCGTACGCTGAAACTCTTCAGTCGAGCCGGCGATAATATTTACAAGCCGCCGCTACTTATAAATGATATAAGTATAAAAGCATTGTTTAGAAGCTGTTCACGTTCACGTTGTTATACCTTTACATTAAATTAGATTTTTATAAGCAAAAAAGAAAAAAGAACGAATTAAGAACAAAACATTATTCAACTCATATCACTGGCAACAGCTGTTTTAATAATTTCGTATGCCAAAAGAACAATTTTATAATTTTAATTAATAAAGGAATTGTTACAAGATTTACATATACATTTACTATATATTGAAAAGTCGAATAATTATATATTCTTGACTTGTTTTAGTATTTTAATATGAAATATTTCTCTGTTTTTTCTTAACAGCTGAATGAATTTTTTCAAATAGCACTCTTAATTATGACAGCAGTAGTCAAATTCCTCGTGTTATTATTTTAAAACATATGACTTTATGACGACCTTGTGAATACCCCTATGGTATAAATTCAATCTGTCTTATTCATATATATTTTTTTTTTAATTTGTAAAACCTTTATTAGACAAAGTTCCATACAAAATTCAATCAATATACCTGAAGTAAATAAAAAAAAATGTTTTATGAATATATATGGCTTTACTCCCTTATTCTAATCAAAAATGTAGTTTCTTCACAATATTTGTGATAAATTAACTGTGAACTTGAACACGACAAAAATTTCATTAATATTTTGTAAAAATCTTTTATAGCAGAAATTAAATTCTTCTGAGTGATATTTTAATTAATTATATTAAATAAATTAACTATTTGATTCAAAATTGCTTATCGCAAAAAACTTAAAACCTAATTCGCATCAAACTGAAATTTTACATCACTGATTTAATTTCATGGAAAAAAATTAAATGACTGTCAAATTTGTTTTTACAGCAGAAAATATAAATAAAAATGCGTTAAAATAACAATACTAGAAATTTTCCTTTTCAGTTGCGAAAACATGAAGAAATTAGAAAAACGTGAAGACACTTGGTAAATATTAGTTGATGTTATCGGGCTATCACCACTGCATTGCTCACAGATGGCATGCAGGACGTTGGCGGATTCACTTCTGCCAGGGTGATGGGGAGGGAGGATGCTCTATTGTGAGAACAATTGGAACGCTGTGGCGCAATACGTAGGGTACGTGCTACGGAGGAAGACGACATATCTCGATGCTTTGCTGCAGAGTGAGGACCCCTCTGATAGGGACCCGGGAGAAAGGGCCGTTGCCATGGTGCTGGCTACAGACGTGGGTGAGTAAGGGACGGTCCTGATTGCGACATCGCTCTAGACCGCGGAAAGCGGTCCCCGAAAGGAATCTACCCAGAGGAGGAGGAGCGGAATGTCGACGATCTCCGTAAGTGTGAAGGCATTTTTAACCCTACCTCACATGCCAACAAAAAATCCAGCTATCACTGTATATTGTTATGTGTGTGTGTGTGTGTGTGTGTATGTGTGCAAATGCCAGCTACTGCCTTTGCAATCTGTAAACTCTTCATTCATGCACATAGAATGAGCATTATTATTTCATTCCTTGAAATTCATTGATTCGGTAAAATATTTTAGTTGGTGGGTTCGTTCTTGTTTTTGCAGCAAAAGAACAACAGAGATAAACTTTGTGTCTATTGCCTGCTGGGGAGCAATAGGTGCTGAGGCTTTTGGGAATTATGAGCATTAACAGCACAATCTTTATTTAACGAGAACAAAAGATTGTGTTTATGTGCCATGTGGCGAGATGTGTGCAGGAGTGTGGGCATGTATGTGTGTGTGTATTTGTGAATATTGCAAAATAAAAAAACGGAAAAGTTGAAAAAACAAGAACATTTTTATCTTCGTTATTACTTTTGGCAGGCACACAATAATGTTTGCAATTATTTTTCTTTTTTGTTGAATACGGGTGCACATGTATTAACTTTTTGTCTCTGGCTTGTAAATGTTGATTTTCATAATGAGAATTTATTGATTTTTTAATTTATTGCACAAAATGAGAAATGAACTTTTGCAATTTGTCTATTGAAATTTTGCTGAAACAAAAGGATTTTTAATTGATGTGGTTGGACAAAAAGAAATATTTAAAAACTTAAAATAGAAAAAAAAAATATTGCCTGTTATTGTTCATGATACTCGTATTTGTTTTACAAAATTAGAAAACTTCAATAAGGCGAGTCGAGTCGTATCGTATGTCATTAAATGGCAACCATAAATAATTTTCATTTACATATTCATGGAAAAAGTTTCATTTGATTTGTGGCACACAAAGTAGAGTTTCAGAAAGTATGTCGTATCTAATTTACAAATCAATATTTAAAAGAAATGTATACAATTGCAATGCTAATGTAGTACTCGTATCTTCCTTTTTAAATTATTCGGAAAAAAATTGCATTTCTTGAAAAAAAAAAACAACAGAAAATAGAAGAATAAAGAATAAATAAAGAGGAATTAACATAAAAAAAGAAAGAAGAAATAGAAAGGAAATTCTTCAACAATGTTTCACTTAACGAATCATTCGCTCGTCAACACATTTTTCAATTAAAATGCTCCATTAAATAAACTTCCGTTTTCTTTGTGTTCAAGTGTGTGTGCGTGGTTGCGAGTGTATGTGTGTTTGTGTTAAAGCGTGTGCGGATGCACAATTTTTGTGCATAAAATTAAACTGTGATAAAAACTAGAAAGCCAACAGGAAACGAAGCGGTTAAATAAATATGAGCGGTAAGAAAACACTGTGGGAAAAATGATAAAAGAATTTACAATTGTAAAAATATTGATGGCGGATGGGATGGGCAAGAATGAGGATCGGCTGCATCAATTGGATCCCACTGTGATATTGCAGGACACGGGTGGTGCGCAGAGGCTCTGCTGTACTGTGATGATTAGATGATATAATGAGATCACTGGATCGACTCCCAGGTTGACTTGACCGCAGTATGATACCGACCGCTCCGCCATAATGGGATGATTACCGGGGAGTCGGCTTCCTATGACAGTATCACTATTGAACAGTTATTATTCTTTAGGAGTTGTCGCCATGAAGAAGAAGAGACAGACAGTCCCAGTATTGACGAATAGGTTTCGACCCTACGAAATTGAATCTTCCACACAACGACTTCTGTAGGAGTGATTGGCATGAAGCGGAGGAGACAGACAGTGCCACCATATTGGTAAAAAAAATTAAATGATTTAAACCCGTTAAAAATAATTGCTTTTCCCTTCATTTTGTTTTGTTTTAACTTACAAATAAACAAACAACGACTGCAGGAACTTTCCTTTGTTTCTGCTATTTTTCTTAACAAATAATCAACCGAAAATTCCGTAAGAACAACTGATTTTTGAAAACAACTTGTTTTTTTTAACAGTTCAATTGCGAAATAAATAATGAAATCAAATAGAGGCATAAGAATATTTTGCTTTCAATTATTAAATTATGTCTCTGTTGTTTGGTCTAAATACATATCGTCACCTGAAATGCAAAAGGGCTTACCAACCCAAAAATTCAAAATTGTGTTTTTAATGGATATTGGTACAGCGCATCAAGGCACACGTCTTAACAAATTTTTAGCTTTCCATTTCTAAAAATAACGACTTTATTAAAGAAATTCTAAAGGTCGTAACAACAAATGATGGTTTTGTCACAATTCAAAAATTTGCCAAAAAAAAAAAAAACGTTAAGGTATGCAGTATTTTTCTAAAATATTTCCCTTTCTTATTTATTTATAAAAATATCATAAAGTATGTAATAATACATTTCACATATATTTTCGGGCAAAAGCACAATTTTAAAGTTAAAGAATTATATATATTTCCCTTATTTGTTGTGTAGAAAATTAAACTAATTTTTTTTTTTAATACAATACAAACTCTACGAAGTTCTTACGCTTGTCTGTAGAAACAACCAGGGTCTAAGCGGGAATCGAACCCGCACCTCCATATTGATAAGACTAATGCTCATGCACTAGACTACAGAGGCATTATTTTATTTGGATAATAATGCGAAAAAATCATATTTGTAACCACAACACTTTTCATTTTATAAGTTTTTTGTCCCTCCTGTATAATTAAAATTGAAGATAGGCCCTTTTGCATTGCAGGTGACGATATGTATATCATTCGTAGACCGTCAATTCTGAGCATTGTACGTGAAAGTGGGCCCAAAAATAAGAACTTCTGCATCATTCGCTTTGTCAAGTTGACTGCATTAATAATTTAATGGCCATATGAATTTTTTTGCTCACTTTTCCTATATTTTAACACGGTTATAACTCGGTATACCGTATGGAATATCTCTTTTGTGTTTGAAGTGAAGTTGTAGATATTGAATAGGCAAAAAAAAAAGCGGAACAAACCTACCCGAAAAAAGTGCAAGCAGTGCCATAAAAATCGGAAAAATTCCCATTTTTCACCTTTTTTGCTTAATAACTGAATTCCAAATCCGATTCATATTTTGATGCCATCGCTCCTCATCAAATTAGAAATCGCTGGGAAATTCGTTGAAGTGGCCTATGAAATCTATCTTTCCAAAACTCAGTGAAGCTAAAATTAAAAAAAAAGTTTTAAAATATACGAAGTGATAAAAATTCGCCTTGAGCAAAAAAAATTCACGTACAATTTTTACAATTGAATCCCAAATCAATGAGCTGAAAAATGTTGTACTGTCTTATTTAAGACCAGTATGTTTGATCAATAGCTGTTCTTTTCGCGCCATATCATTAACAATCCCATTGTAATTTTATACTGCAAGTCAATTAAATTGCGCATAATGCAAATTTTATTTAATTTTGAAAACAAAGAAACGTTGTTAAATTTTCATTTAAATTTTTCAAGTGCAAATGCACTTTTTTATATCAACGAAATGCATTTTGGCTAATGAATTCCCCAAGCAACTAAAAAATACAACAAACATTCAGCGAAAATTTTTGGAAATATTCCAAATGTTCTATAAAAAATAAATAAAAAAAAAAACACAATGCGGTGACGTGTCACATTAAGCTGGTTACGGTGGTTAACAACCTTTCAAGTCACGAAATTTTTAGAACGAAAAAAAACCAATAAATTAAAATAAAAAATTTTGTATTTATAGCAAACAAAAAATAAAAGAAAAAAAATCAATGTTCAATGTTACAATAAGCCAAGGTGGAATATGCAAATGTTTCTTTTAATAAATTCCATTTTAATGGAATTTTTGCTTTGCTGCAAGGACATGGGTTTTTTGGTAGCATTATTTTATTTTTTTTTTTGAGAATATAAAGCTGCATAAAAAAATCATTGCAGTTAAAAAAAACTTTGTTTTTCTCTTTGTTGTTCTTGCTGCAAAAAAAAAACCAACTACCTAAAAGTGTCAACTGTGAATATTTAATAATACAAAAACAAAAAAAAAATTAAAAAGGCAACATGTCCAGCATATTTGTTGGTGCTACAAACCGAATACATAAAACTTCATTAAGAACTCTGGCAAATGCAAGTCACGTTCTAAAAACAAAACAAACGAAACACACGTTTTTTCTTCGCCATTGCAATTTCTGTTATATTTCTATATTTAACTGTGCTACACCAAAATGTGCTCGTTGAAGATGTTCAGATGATGTTTGTAACGTTTTCATACATTTACGAAATGTAAAGTTGGCTAACGATGCTATTGCGTAGATTTTCTATGAAATTTACTGCACAGAAAAAATTATGAGTGGTTTGTTTTTCAATTAAATCTGATATTTGATGTAATATTGAAATTCAATTATGCTGTTAATTAATTCAATTAATTTTTTCGGATTTTTGGGGATGAGACGTGTGTCAGTGAAGTTTGTTCGGAAACTTATAAGTTTTCATCAGATTTTGAGAGATTTTTTTAGCCAAAAACAACACGACCATCGTGCATCAGCCACCGTATTTGGCCCCCTGAGAATTTTTCTTGATCTCAAAACTTAAAAGAATCATGAAAGTACGGAGATCTGCGACGACTGAACAACAGGAAAAATGAGAATATCATAAGGTATTTCAGAATGCTTTTTAAATATATTTTTTTCGGGAAGAGGCACAATTTTTAGCAGGGAATCATATAGAGATGTTCCCAGAGTAAATTCATTCCAATTATATAATTTTTGTTAAGTTTGAAACAACAAATTACGGAAAATTTTTTATTTTATTTGAAGAAATATGACTTAATGACACTTTGTGAGTAGCCGAAATAAAAACAAAAAATTGATTTGCAAATGAAACAACAAAGTACATATGTATTTGTGCTATTGAGAAATATGTAGTTAGAAAAAATAACTTTACAGAATTCAATATAAAGTTTGTTTAGAATTTTATTTTTGATAAAAAATTTATATGCATAAATTGTTCTATCAAATAAAATTTTCTGCTGGCTATTTTAGAAAAAATTTATTTTAAACATACAGATGTATGTATGTTAGTTAGGTGATTTGTAAATAGTTCTCACATACAAAAAAGTTAAGTAACTCATGTCAAAACCAAAATATTTAAAAAAAACCCATGATAATAATTTTTTGCACTGGAAATTTTCTCACATAGATAAATACGTTGCAGAATATATATATTGGTTTTATTATGTTTGTCGAAACAACATCGTGTAAAACTGAACGACGCATTTTTCTTTCCTTACGCTGTTGTGTGCTCAACTGACAAATTATCAGAGATGTAATCGATACCGATACCGCCAAATCGGCAGTATTTGAGTTGTGCGATTCAGTAACTTTTAACGATTCGACAATTGTTAAATTTGTCGACGTTTCAAGTTGTTTGCACTAACGATTTTGATATTCTGTAATTTGGTCTTAACGATAATAGATAAACTTTGCAATCGTGTGGCATCTCTGTGAAAATATACGTAAAGCAGAAAGAGAAACATGTAAAAAACAAACAAATGCTTTGTAGTTAAAACAAAAAAAAATATATATTCTTTTATTTCAGGCACTATTTTATTTGTTCACTATGTATGAAAAATTGTATTTAAGTTATTAATTTTCATACATGTAAAATTTAAATTTTTTGGAAATACGTAGCAAATAAACCGGCATATGATTGAATGGTTTGTACATATGTTCACACCCAAATATTCTAACAACAACATTTTAAATACCACATACATTTTGTCCACAAAATAAAAAGCGCACAAATTATTGTCACAAACTTAACGATAACAGCTGACTGGAAGCGATAAAGAATATCGTTAAAAATTGAACTGAATTGCAAATTCTATAAAATTTTGTTATACTTTTTTTAACGATACGATTATCGTAATAAAAGTTAGTGAATCGCACAGCAGGTTTGCCGATTCGAATGATTAGCTGTCCATAAGGCACAAACACACATGCACACTAATATATGCACATTCAAACATGTAATCTTTATATTTAAAGATTCACAAATTCTAAAGATTTTTTTTTTAGTTAAAATCACGAAACCATTGGCCAAGGCGCATGCATTGTAATAATTTTAGCTGTGTATGAGTAACAGTAACACCATTTAATTTATTGCTCATGCGTACCTGTTAATAAAGACTTGTAACGGAATGAGAGCAAAACTATTGCATACTTTAATGCTGTAAATAATGCACTGCGTATACTTAATGTCTGCTATTCTAAATGGATATTTTTTGCCTAATCAAATCGTATTTAGCTATGTATGTACGTACGTATGTATGTATGTACAGTGAAACCTCTCATAAGCTGACACTCACAGTCGCATTATTTTTGTCCGGTTATAAGAGGTGTCCGCTTATCAGAGCTACACATTTATTATTTTAAATATTTCCTTTATGTTATAATGCTAGTCTAGTGATTTGTCACAAATTTATTCAGAATAAATTGCTTTATCGGTTCAATTTGAGCCTTTGAGATTCATAATGATTTTAAATGGGACGAATTCGTTTCTGGTAGAACATCGACAATTTAAAGAATCAAGTACATTTTTTTTAAAACAGTACAAACGCTAAGAACCTCTTTACCTTGTCTGTATAAACACCCAGGGTATAAGCGGGAATCGAACCCGCACCTTCACATTGATAATGCTCATGCAAGCTCAGCAAATAATTTCTTCAAATAAACATAAATTTTTATGCCAACCTCAACACATGAGTATTTGCATTCGTGTTAACAGGGGAATCACAAATTTCAATGGCATTAACTGAAATATGAATCAGAGTTGAAACATAAAGAAATACTAGTGTTGGTGAGTTTCAATCAAGGCGTAATAATTAAACTTAACACTTCTGTCCGCTTTTTGCGCACAATTTTTTTAAAAATTTTTGTGTTTGCGTCCGGTTATGAGAATATATTTTGTACTGAGAAACAAAGTTTGTCCGGTTTTGGGAGGTGTCCGTTAGGAGAGGATTCACTGCATTTAATTTTCTTTGGGATTTACTTCATTTCTTCAGTGTAGGACTGGCTTCTTTTATTTTGGGATTTATTGCACCTGGGAGTTATTGCACTGGGATTTATTTCACCTGGGAGTTATTTCACGCACTCTAAAAATCAATGCAGGTAAGAATTTCTAGTTTGCAATTGTTTGCGTTTTGACCTCGTAACTTACGAAACGAGAAGTTGTCTCTAGTCTTTTGCGTTTTAAAATTTGCAATGGTGAGTTTCGTGCTAACGAACAGAATTTTCTCATATGAACAATTTTCACATCATTTCATTTATTAATTCTTTTCAAAAAGATCGACTCTAATGGGCCATAATCTGTCCCACTCATGAATATTCTACACATTTGCTTGTAATTGTGATCAAGTTTTAAAAATAAAGGCTCCTCTTATTTAAATACGTGTGTTTTTATTTTCGTAAAAGCTCTATTTTCTACCTGCCAAAAATAAATATCTTCTTAAAAAGCAAAATTATAGCAAAATTTTGAAAATCAATTAAGTCATTCAAGAATATTGAAAAAATTAATTTTAGTAATTGTTTAAATAAATCATAGAACGAATATCTTGGGAGTAGAAAAGACTTTCTTTCCCTGCACACAATACACGAGTACATGACAAGAATTTGAAGTTTGGTTTGTGAGTGTGTTTGCATATCGTCTTGCTGACAGCGCCAATTGATTTAGCGTCCAGAGTTGATAACCCCTGGAGAATACTAAAAACAACTATGTCACGTTTTCACACGTGATTGCCACTATAGACTATTGATTTTAATACTTCTTAAATTCTTATAAAGCCATTTCGCTTTAAAGCCAACAATTTTATAATTTCTATTCTTTTAATATTTGAAAAAAGCAAAGAAATTAAATTGTGTGTGGGCAATACCATTATTTATGGCTCCTTTGAGCGTTCTGTTGTAAATATTTTCATTTATTTAGTTTTGTTTTTTTCATTTTTCTTTTTACACTAAATTTGCATTGTTTTTAAGTGAACAGTGAATTCAGTTGAATTTCACTTAAGTAGTTCTCAAAGTCACACTTTAATGTTTCTGGCATTTTGTTGTTATTCATTGTTTTTCGCTTTGAGGCGCATTTCAGAGGACGTTGCAGCAGCACATGCTTTGTTTTTCTTTCTTTTATTGCAAAGTCCAGCAAACATTTTAAATTAGTTATTTTCTTTCTTTGCAAGATTAGGACGGGGTGTAAATTTTCTACGGCATTATATTATAAAATTTATTGTATTTGCCCACTGCCTTCTTGGGGTTGTTAGAAAAAAGATTTTTTGTATGAAGCACTCGTATTTTCAGCAGATGCCACTTGGTTTTTAATTTGCTAAAATAATAAATTTAGATCGGCATGTTTATTAGTTGCTACCACGCTAAACAGAAATTATTATTACAGGGTGGCACAAAATGACCTATAAGGTTTGAATTCTTTATAACTTTTTTTAATTATTATTACTTTCTTGTTTTTTTACAGCATCTTGTGAAGAAGACTTGGGGAATTAATTATGAAACATTCGTAATGAAATCATGGCCATTACACCTGAAATTTTGCGAAAAAATATGGAAAATATGCTAATAAAAAGAGCACGTATGTGCGAACTAGAAAATGGACATCACTTACAGGATATCATTTTTCAACGCTAATTGCAAAAAATTCCCCAATAATATACTGTATTTAAAAAAACAAACAAAATTATAATAATCGCATAACTAAAAAAAGTTATAAACCATTTAAACCATATAGCTCTTTTTGTGTCACCTTGCAGAATCCTGTAGTTTTGATAACAAGTATTAATAAATGGCTTTTCTTCTTCTTCTACTAAAATACCACATTAAATTAAGAGGGCTGTTTGAGAAGTCTCTGACTTTTTAAATAACCCTCGCAGTATTAAAAGGTACTGCGGCACTGCTGCCATCGAGCACCATCTATTAAAAGACTACTGTCAAATATTAAGCAAGCTGCGTCATTTATAGTGTTTTCATACTGACTGGTGTAGTGTACTTCACATGTGTCTTATACCGATTATAGGACAACTCTTAAAGCATACTATGCTTGTACTTACTACAAATCGAAACAAAATCAATAAAAACATATCGCACACTAAATCATAAACAGTCACAACTCAAAATTCATAAAGTTTTTAGGAGAAGCAAAAAACAATTTTTAGAAACATGATTGCAATTTTATAATCAAATTGTGTTCCACAGTAAAGAACATTATCTTTAAAGAAAGTTAACTTGATTTTTTTTAATTTTGTGCTATTATTATGAAAATAAGGAGATATTTTGAGTTGTGACTCTTTCATTGCAATTTTTTCAATGAGTTGTGTGTAGTAAATCAAATTATGACTTTTTAATTGCAAATATGTTTTGATTTACTTTTTAAGTCATCTAACACTTACTAAATAGGGGACATATAAAATAAACACAACATAAGGTTTTTGTTGTTATGGTTTTCGCTGACTCTGCGTCATCCCTCGCAAAAATTCTTGGAATTTTTTCAATAAATTCTTTGATACTTGTTTCGATTTCAGGGCTAACTACATTGTGGTTCCCAGTTTTGCCACGGAAATCAATCTCAACGAAACCTTCATCATCCCTTTTTTCAATTACAGTGCGTATAACCCTGTCGTTAATATCAAGAGTTGTTTTAAAAAACGTTTTACATACTCTTACTACAAGTTCAGAGTTCACATAAAAAAAAGGCATTATTATATTTCCGAATCCCTTACGTACAGCTATATCTGTACTTTGGGTTTATTACTTTCATATGCATAGCTAAAAACTCTCTTTGTCTTTGCAGTGGTTCTAAAATTTTTTCAATGCAATGAAGGCGGCATTTTTCTCCACAAGATGCACTTACAATATTTGGGATTTTGAAAGAGAAGTATAAGGTTATCCAGCATTCCTCAATGATTTTTGCTTCTTCTGTTTCTTATTCTCATTTGAATATTAAGAACGTCTTCTCTTTCTACAAAGTATTTCCACTTCACTCTCTGACAGATATTCTTTCGACGAGCTACTATTATCGTCTTTGGGCGGACTAAATTCACTCCCAGAATCGCTAAATATATTTACACTACCATCACTATTTGTATGAGAATCAGTTTCGTCACTTGAAATTTTTAGTGTAGATGTATAATGTTCAATATTTAGGAACGACATTTTCGACAGCTAAGTGAAAACTAAGGAATTAAATTTCGCATTAAACTTTTTGACAAATTTTTGAACTTTAAATGATGCACCACAAAATTTAACACTTTTTTCATTAATAGCGTCAGAACTCGAAATAATACTATTAACGTGAAATTAAAATACTCAGTTACTAATAAGCGAACATACCCGAATATGACATAAAAATGAGATTCCCTCTACTAACAAAGCCAGAATTTTAACGTTTTGAAATTTTTTTTAACTTAAACGCATTGAGTTTTGTTGTTCAAATTATAGAGTTTTAAAATTTTGTTGATCTCTTCGAATAGATTAATTAAAATAATATTTTGTTCACATTTAGCGGTGTTAACGTTATTGCGAGTGTACTGTATATATTTGCGTTTCCATTTTGTGGCTTTTTGCGTTCCCGTAATTTAGAACGTTTTTGTCTCTTATTGAACTAAATTAGAGTTTACTCTCATTTTACCGAACTTTAGTTTACTTTACGAAAAGTAAAGAAACAAACCTGTTATTTAAAAAACATATCATTTTGTGACTACCATCTGAAACCTCAAAAATATTTTTCCATTTAACAAATATTAAAAAAAAGGTCGATTGGCAATTAATTAATTAATTATACTCAAAACGTTGGCTGCATCATGGCCTCAATAAGTGATTCTGTACAAAATAATATTAACATTTATTATAATCAGTATGCATTTCAGTGCGTATGCACGTAAAATTATTTGCCTGAATCCAAAGTCTTAAGTTAATTAGTTTGCACAAACTCACTCGTACGTACGTACTTAAAATTGTTAAATTCCTTGAAAACTTTATTATCACCCTTAAGGCGGGCGGCTTCACGAACAACGATCCTTAAAAATAAATGCAAGAAAAACTTAATACGAGTGCATGAAGAAAGTTTTGTAATGACTTACTGACCTGAATTGCCATTTGTATTGTGCAGATGTAATTCACATAAAATAACAGTTGTGCACGAGTGTGCATGCACGCATACCACCGCTACCTACAAATACACGCATTAAATTATCTTCCCAGCCAGAGCAATGTTAACGAAAATAACGGGAGATATAAATTTGTGAACAATAGGGCGGTAGCTTTTATGTGTTCTTTAAAAATTAATGGGTTTTTTTTGCTTATTAAAAATATTATTTCTTTGTAAAATGTTTATAAATAAAATTTGTTTCACAAACTTTTAATAAGAACAAGAACGTTTTGAAATTTGCTCAAAAGATAAGAATATTTAACTGCACGGCGGCAAACTTTTATAGACCTTTATTTATATGGCCTTCTGTAAGACCTTCCTGGAATTTTTTTTAGATTCAAAACTCATGGTCGCTCACCTTCTCTAGAAGGCCTTTTGGAATGCCTACCTACTCTCTTCTAAAGGGTTGTTTTTTTATTATGTGTACATTTTGCTCTCGTACACGTTTTGACAAACATTTCAAAAACAAAACAACAGCTAAAAGGCCTATTACCAGGCCTATTGAAGAAGCGAACGCAAAAGTCCTTGACTGGCTAGGACATCGTTTAGAAAAAGGATGTATGAGAGTGAAAAATAAAGGGTTCCATAAGACCTGATTGCTACTTCTTTTCGCCGTTGGGTATCTGGCACACGATGTCACACGATATCGATTCAGAAATGAGACAGTGGCGAACAGTAATGTTCCTCAGATTACAGTGTTCAATGCCTTTTACACTGCATGCGGAAACGATCTAAACGATGCATTCTGATACACGCAAAGTAAGACACGAAAAAACAAAGACAAAAAAATTTAGTAAAAATTTAAGGGCGTGCTGATGGCTTTGCAACCAGAAGGACCTGGGCTCGATATCCAGCCCGGTCAAGTAAAAAAAAAGTTGTTTCTGCCTTTTCTATGCAACAGCATTCCCCTTCGTCGGTTTTTGAGCAATAAAACGTCGGCGATGTAAAATAATAAATAAAATCGTTGCTCTTGGCTTAAAAATAATGCGACTATGCTCTCTAATTACCACGGTACTGCAGAGTTGTACCACTTTCACCACCTAGCTATTCTCTACACTATCCCTCTCTCTATCTAGTTTCAGTGCAATGCATGGCATATGTAGGGAATTTCCTCTGAATTCTGCTCCAAGATAAAAAAAAACGTAAAGTGTAACAAAGTCTGTGAAATGTCAACAAAGGCCTCTGGTGACTCTGCTAAGTCAAGAGTAAACCAAGAGTTTTCGAGTGCTAAAAGCGTTTCCAAGATGACCTGTAAAATCAAGAACCAGGGCCGAATGCCTCAGCACATTACGTAAAATGAAAAACGGGAAAGATGACGTGGCCAAATCGATTGTGTAAAACCCGTAGCATTAAAATATCTGAAAATATTCAGAATACTTAGAATTCAATCGAACTACAGTTATAACAAATTAATGAAAATTTTCTGTCGTGTTCAAGTTAACAGTTAATTTATCACAATATATTGTGAAGAAATTACATATTTGATTAGAATAAGGGAAAAAGAACAATTAATCTCCAACACCAGTTGAGTAGAACACGTATATTTTCTATGCCACTACACACGTCATCAGTACTCTTTGTGTCAACAGGGAGGACGTCGTTGTAAAGTCATAATATCATCTATTTAACACGTTTGAGATCAGGAAAATGTATACGAGAATAATCGTTACTGTCCACATACTATTAATAAAGGTTGCCAACTTTGTTCTTTTTTTATGTTTTTAATAAAGGTCATACTTCATATATTCGCAAAGGTCAAAGCTTCTGTTTTCAGTACAGCTGAATACGAAATTAGCTTTTTACAACTTTTTAACTGTGAACTTGAACCCGACAGAAAACTTTTATTAATTTGTAATAACTATAGTTCGATTGAATTCTAAATATTTTAAATAGAATAAAACTTAAATTACAACACTGTCAAAAGTGTCTGTACAAAGGAAAATTATATACAAATGGTAACGACGATTATCGACATTTTTCTTCTTTTTTTTAAAATATTGAGAAAAAGCGCTGAAAGGAAAGTTGTACAGAAGGAGAAAAAAATGCAGTCAACGACGATGCAGAATAGGTACAACATGGTACCACAGGTGACGAAACATTGCTTTGCGGAAATGATGTCGCCACTAAAGTCTCGTTTGTGCATAACTCGCAATCGGCGACGAAAACGGAATTCTAGCCGTTTAGCTCTAATAACAGTTCGTTTCAGAAAACGATAACGTACCGACACCGATCAGCATGGAAAAACCGTCCATTTGGACGAAACAACATCGCCCCGGTTGTTTTCGGTGGTGTAGTAAAGAAATTTCGTATTTCGATATGTGATTTCCTTGTACAGGGTGGCACAAAAGAAGCTATATGGTTTAAATGGTTAATAACTTTTTTATTTATGCGATTATAATTTTTTTTTTCAAAAATACAGTATATTATTGGAGAATTTTTTGCAATTAGCGTTTAAAAATGATATGCTGCAAGTGATGTCCATTTTCTGCTTCGCAAATACGTGGTCTTTTTAGCATATTTTCCATAACTTTTTGCAAAATTTCGGGTGTAATGGCCATCATTTCATTTCGAACGTTTCATAATTAATTCCCCAAGTCTTGTTTACAAAATGCTCAAAAAAAACAAAGAAAAAATAATAATTAAAAAAGTTATAAAGAATTCAAACCATATACATAGGCCCTTTTGTGCCACGCAGTATTTACTTTTAGTTTCAGCCACGCTCCCAACTGAAACAAAAACGATTAAGAAATGCGACCGTGGCGAATAGCATCGTTTTTCAGTTTCACTTTTCGAACTGAAAACATGCTTAATTTTGAGAAACTTTTATCACTCTATTGCTCTCTCACTTGTTGTGTTGTAACGGACAGTAAATAAGAGAAATAAGTAGAAGAAAACTGTGGGAATAGTTTGAAACTGCAACGAGAAAATTTACTAAAAAAAAAAATTCTTTTGGTAAAAAGGATGGCACATAAATGTGTCATGTTTAGCAACGCGTAAATAATTCAATTTATTCATTTAGAACTTCCTTTTTTAATTATTTTATTTATTGTTTGTGCCAAAATGAAGAAGCAGAAACAAATATTAAATGAACATTTCTATCTTCAAGTATAAAATGAAATAAAATTCAGACCAGAATAAGAAAAAATACACACTATGAAAGCAAAAAACATTTTAAGCTGATTATATTAAGAGGATTTTCGTTATTAAGTTTTCAAATAAATTAAAAATGTGAAAAAAAACAAAAAAAAACAAAAATAATGGCTTTGATAAAATATGCTTTTAGTAAAAAATATTGTTTATTGAAATTTTTCTTTTGTTTAAGGCTGACGATCCTACAAAGTCGATTGCTTGACTATCACACAATCTCACTGTCTTACACTTCCATCAAACTTAAAATAGAATAGTGAGAATTGCAAAGCAAAAGAAAATAGCAGAACACATGAAACCATGTACTGCTCTCCGCTCTCGGCTCTCGCTCAATGTTGCAGTGGCGAAGGCATAGTCACTGGTCACTGAACAGTACAGACTTCAACTGTAACCAATTCACAGGCACAGCAGGGCGCCATTCTTCGTCGACATTGTGTTGCAACTGCGAAGTAAAATAATTACTAAAAATGGCTACTACAACCACGCTTGAAAATTGAAGGCGTCTGCTTGACATCAGAGGAGCTGCAACACTGCTATAAAAAGACGTGCAAAAGCAGAGTTGTATGACAGTGAAGCTCCACCATCTGTCATCTCTCTCATAATCCCTTTTCTCTAGTTCCAGCGCATGTGTAGGTATCATCCCCGTAGTGCCGGTTCAAGATGAAAAAAAATGTGAGTCCGATCACAGGGGGGATATGTAAACATCTAGTAATGAAATCTTTTTAAAAGTTATTAAAATTAAATGTTTTTGTATTCATTTTATTTATTTGTTTTTATTTGCCTACGATAACATAATGTACGACAATTAGTGAAAATTAGTAGCTACTACTACTACTATTGCGCACTAGATGGTGTTAGTGTATTTCTATGCAGCTGTTAAGTTTCTCTGTACTTCTTGTTGTCCGTATGATTACACTAATACACGCATACACAGCTCACACCGCGTTATTACAATCTTACTCAAAATTTGTGATTGTATTGTAAAAAAGATTTTTACCCCTAGCGTATAGATGTTTACACATCAAAAATAAAAATACATACATTTGACAAATGAAATTACAAATTTTACATATGAAACAGACTTGGTAATTCTTAACAAGGAACTACTATGTCATCTAGAGAGCCAGCATGGGCAAGGCATAATTTCTATCATTCTTATTTAAAAAAAACCAAGTTTTTTTTCTAAAAAAAAAATTGTTTTACTCCAATTGCAAGATTTTCTAAAAAAAAAAAAAAATATGGCAACGCTGTACGTCAGACATCGTCAGAGAATTGTTTTAAGAGTTGTATGTTAAACACAAGCGTCTAAAAACCAGCCAATGCTGGTTGGGTTGCAATTTTTCAGAGATTCAATGACTAAATTCAAATTTCTTGGCTATTTTAAGGTTATTTTATTTTATTTACTTGTCATAAGTCTCTTCGATCAGCTGTTGTATTTGAGAGAGAACAGCAATTTGAGAGCAGCTGGGTAGAAAAAATTCTTTCCAAGTGTAACAAGGCACGGTTGCACAGCAGTAACGTTTTATGAACGCTTAAAATTTATGAATGTTTCCAAAAATTTTCAAAATTTATTACAACAAGAGGAGTTTAATTCAGCATATATGAAACAGGGAAATTCAGATAAGACTTGATATTTTGGAGTGTGCCTTTTTAAGCAGCACAAATCAACAAATTTAGAAAAAGAAAATAATTCTGCACGCTGTCGGTAAAATGAAATATTTGTAAAAAAAAATATGCATGATCGTATGGCCTACGTTAAGCAATTCGTCTGAACATTGAATTTATAGCAAAAATTAATCTGAGCTGCATTTGGCTGTTTATTCGTCTCAAAAAAAAAACAATCACATTCATGCACATTGAAAAACTACCCAAAATAGCTCAAGTGAAAGTTCATTTAAATTTATTTACTTTTTTCGCTTCAACTATTCCATGGAAAAACTGCTTTACATTCCTCTGACTGTTCAACAATTTCTACTATCGTTTGCGGAGATACACTCCATAAAGGATGCAAAGAAAGGATACGCTGCAACATTTTCTACACACACGTATTTAAACAACAATTAATACAACGTTTCTGTTAAAAGATCATTTGACAAGACATGTCAATTTAGGACAGCTTTGCAAATAAACTTCATAACTGAGTGGGTTTAATGGTCGTGTCAGGCAACAGAAATAAAAATAGCACAAAGGACCTTTTCCTCTTTAGGAAAAAAGCAACAAAACAAAAAAAAAACCAAAGGGAAAGGAAAAACCAACAAATACAAGCAAAAATTATAATAAATGCTGACAATTCACAAAATCCATTGCTTTTGTTACATTTTTATTATTATTTTTTTTTTTCATTGTGGCAACTAGACATGTTTTAGCACTGCATTTCCAACAAAAGCGACAACAACAAATAAGTTTTGAAATGCCTGTACGCTGATAAACATTTATTTACCTAAAGGAAGACGCAAAGGAAAGTATTAATGCATTAGGCAAGACCAGAAGGGTTGATTCTAAAGGGGCATTCAGTAACTGGAGTTTCCGAGGCTGCGGTGTCTTAAAGCCACGATGACTGGGTCTGTCTACAACAACTTCTGCTCTGGGTGTTACGATGAGGAGAAGTACAAGAAGAGTGTTGCTCACTTAGTCCGCGTGCTGAGGGCTGCATCGTTCGGCAGCCTATCGCAGCTGTTGGAGATGTGACTCAGTGAGCTGAGCGTGTTTATTGGGAGCTGCGGCTGGTTGTCGTAGTGACACCACCATTTTTGTCGGTTTCTTCGGTTCCTACTGGAACTGTGGTTACTACTCACTCTGTCGCATCCCCGTCCAGTGGTGCATCTCTTCCTGATCTATCCTATCCTATTCTAGTCTGTTATATCCCCCTTCTCTTCTTTTTTCACAGATCTGGGCTCTTTATTTTCATCAGCAACCTGCCTAAAGGAACATTCTAAAACGAAAACTAAAACTAAAATTTTCTTTCTGCTACGCTTAATTCTTGCATGCATTAGAAAATCTGACTGGCAGATGTAACTACCATGACTATGCGCAATCGCGTATGACTACGTTTCCATTATAATTAAAACGAGTCGTTTTGAGCAAATTATTTCGAAATTTTTCCATTACGTTGAAAGTGTAATCGTAATCAATTTTACGTTTACGTTCTTTATCAACACCAGCAACACGGTTACCTCATCTTATACACAACAACAAAAAACACTTTAACACAATCTTATCAACACAATTTATTTATATTTTGTAAATTCACTAATTTTATTATAAAATTCGTTTTATGATGTTTCAACTTCTTCGAAAATCAAGGCGAATTCATAACAGGTGAACACAGTAAACCAAGCTAGTCGATTATTTATCACTGTTTAATGTTAAATTGTATGAATTATTTTGACAGTATAGAATGATTTTTGGTTGTTGTTGTACTATTGAGTTTATCTGGTATCATTGCATTGCATGACCATGTATTATGTTAAGTGAAAATCATTCAGACGCCCACCTATACCCATCTCTGGTGTTAGAAATACATTTTGTAACATTTTTGTGCAATATACTGCGAATTCTTCAATTGCAGAAGTATGCAAATTATTATGACTTTCGATTCGTATAAATCGTCACGTTTCTGTGTACTTAATTTTTAGCACAATTTTAATTAAAAAATGCTTAGACAATATTGAATAATTTCTGGATTAACTTAGCAAAATGTGAATGTTAATTCAATGGATTTGAGGTAGTTTTTCATAAACACAATTGAACCTCTCACATTTGTGTAACAACAAGCACGTTTTCAATTCAACCGTATTATTTTGTTTCGAAATTAAAATACTTTTGTTTTGTTTTAGTTTAATGATTGGCATGCTGTGTTTGTTATACGAAAACTTTCAGCAGAAAGTATAAATTTGATGAAAACAAATCCTGTAATAAAGAAAAGTTTTACTTTAGTTTTGAAATTTCAAACCCATTTTGTCCCAAACGCAGGGGGGCAATTCAAATCCTTTTTACTCCAGTGATGATGATGGTGATAAACAAAAACTAAAATAGTAAAACAAATCAACAACAGTCATCAAAATTGACAGGAAGAATTCATACCGAGTAAATAAATTTATTCAATGATGGCTGGTAACATGCAGCGGAAGTTGCGGTGATGATGATGATGACGATGATGGTATTGCCATCACAGAAAGAGCCATCATACACATGTTCATTTATTTACGAAAAAGGTGAAGAATGGTAAATGGAATTCGTGTCAATTTTAGTGAAATGTTAACGAAAACATAAAAAAAAAAACTTATTCAAATGACTGCATTTAACCGGCAATGAGAAGGAAGAGGAAGGAAAAAATTTCGTTTTATAAAAAAAAAATTGGATACAATTTGTGTGGAAAATGGTAAAATGTCTCCAGGATTTGTTATTGTACGAGTACAAATAATAAAGGATGTTAATAGAAAAGTCGCTTTAAATGTTGATAAAAAAAATATTGAAAAAAATTTTATATAAAAATATTTTCAAGTAAATTGAAGGGGTTTTTTTAGAGGTCTAGCAAACACGGTGTAGTTGATAATTGCTGCTATATATTGCATTAAAGCATGCTTGCTGGCACCGGGGGGAGGTTTCACCGCATTTCTTACAATTATTTCCATTGACTGCAGGCCCTTACCGATTTTATGAGTAGGTGCTGGGTACCGGCACATTTTTTTTGAATGGAAGAAGAATACGAGGAAGCCAGATTTCGCCTCTACGCAACATCACCCGTTCTACAGTCAGCCTATCCCCACAATGAAGCCTTCTTATCATGATCCATGATATCATTTAGCCCCACCAGAAATCAGCTGCCCAGCCACCTCATCCTGCTTGACTGGAAGGCAGGACAGTGACAGATAAAGTGTTCTATAGTCTCCTCGTAATCTTCGCACAACCTACAACCCCTTTTCCACTAGCTGGCCATAGATCTAATCGAGCAGTGGGCAGTTAAAGCTTCCATCAGAACCCTCCAGTCCCTTCAACAAGTTCTCAGTAGCCGACTATAAGGTTCTGGAGACCTTGCAATTGCCCCCTTCGCATCTTGGAATGATTCACCTTCTCCAGCGATCATCTGCTGAGTTCCCCCTCGGTGGCTGCACCGCTATGTCACACTCTCCTTCGCCCAGAGGACGGCACAGCCTCGCCATCTCATCCCCTGTCTCATTAACCACAACTCTGTAATGTGAGGGTGGCGATGGCTGAAGAATTCTGCCCGTTGACTACTACACCAAGAAGTCCTGGATTCGACCCCAGTTTCATAAAAAGATTTCGGATTTTTTTTCCGATCTGCATTAGTGTGTCTTTCTGTCAGTTGTTGTCGTAAGAATTCAGTGGCGAAGGCGTACTCTCTGGACCCTCAACAGTACCGGCTTCATCTTTAGCAATCCACAGGCATATCAGAGCGCCCGCCCTCGTCGTAATTGTGTAGCAGCAATTATTAAATTGGGTGCACCGGTAATCTAGTGAGGAGTGTGCTAGTTTATCAGTTCTAGGGTTCTAGTTCGATGCCCTGCAGATACTCTTCAAAATTGAATACGCCAACTTGACGTACAGCAACACTCCAATCAAAAAAAAAAAAACAAAACAAAACAACGTGCAAAAGCAGAGTTGTATGACATCTCTCCAACTATCCCTTTCCTCTAGCTCCAGTACAATGCACAGCATGGTTAGAGGTCATCCACTGAGTGCTGGTTCAAGAAAAAACAATTATGGCTCTGCTTATAAAAGCATGAATAATTTCGCAAAAATAAAATGTAGCAAAGAAGGTGCTCCATTTTACAAGCTCAACGAATTATTTAGTGATCGAATACTAATCAAAATAAATAAAATAATAATTCTTAATCACCAATTGCTAAGGACTTTCCAAATACACACATTAATTTCAGCTGTGACTTCCCTACACCGGCATTCTCACTCGAAACACTCCGTCGATTATTCTTCATATACATTTCAAAGAGGAACATCCTTTACCTGCAAATGAAACTTTGTTGCAAACACATCCTTTCCACATACAAATACGAGTGAATAAAACGAATGAAAAGATTATTTACACTGCCGAAAAGTACAATAAATTCATTGAATAAATTCAATTTGAGTTTGGGAGAAAATTTATCGAAATATCTGTTTCCCATTTTCACAGAATAGTATTGCAATAAATAGAATTTATGCTTGCAAAAAAAAAAGGAACAAAGAAATAACACGGAAAACATGTTCGCTTCACATAAATTCTTGTGTGCAATTCACACTCCATGGAGTAAGTTATTCAATGGTGCACAACCAACTGGTAAAGGGAGAGAAATACAAACAAACAAACAAAGAAACTTACCTCTGTACAAAACTGACAGCTACACTGGTGTAGTGTGGTGCAATTGCTGGGCTTCTCAACGTCGATAAGACACAACTTGCACGTGAACATTACGAATGGACGTGCTGGTGCTGTTGTTTCTGGCAACGGTGTAGCTGCAGTGCTGGTGGAGTAGGTAGGGAATTCGTTGTTGGCATTGCAATGTTGCATTATTGATGATGATGATGATATCGGTTTTGGTGACGGTGTTGTTGCTACTGGTAGGGCAACTGTGGCAGCTGCTTGCGTAAATGTGTTTAGAGGAGGTGTCTCCATTGAATTTATCGACAAAGTCACGTTCGTTTGCAAAACGGGCATGAGTGAGCAGTTGGCGGAGGATGATGAGGAAGAATAGGATTTATTGATAGTATTGCCACTGGTACTGCCGCTATTATTCTTATAGATGCCAACAATCACATCGTAGTCACCATTTTTAACAACGTCATCATCAACATTATCACAAACGGAATTATGCTGGTGTTCATTGCTGATATTTGTCGCTTGGTCTTGGCCGGAAACTCTTAGCAGTGACGTGGCTGTAAGTGGAGTTGATAATGAGTCAGCGGGAAAGCTCACACTCTCCCCTAAGACGGCTGATGTTGAGGGAACAATTGATGTTACGGTCAGAGTGTTTAAATGCGGCGCGAGCAGAGGTACAGACAATGAATTATCGGTGGGTGGTGTTGTAAGCTTAATTGTGGATGCGGTAGTTGCGGTGGTTGTTGTGGGTGAGGTCATTGATGGTGTTCTACTGCTGGTCGTACTATTGGCACCGGAGGTGGAGTTTCGTTGTGAATCTAGAACTGATGTTCGACTATTGCGCTGCGTGGCCAACTGTAGACCAGCGTCAACGGATTCATCACGACTGCGACTTAATGTACTACTTAAATTACTACTGCTTATGTTACTAGAATTGCGTAGGTGTTGATGGGAATTGTGAGCCATAGTAGGATGTTGAATTGAATAACTTAATGAATATCTTGAGCTGGAGGCAGCCAACGATAAGAGACTTGAACATCTTGAGCAAGTGTTGTTCATGCTGGATATACTATTCCTCAGTCGATTTAATGGACGTATTTGCTCCACACCATTAGCACTGAATATGCCACTACCTGTGGCATATGGTAGATGGGTGGCGTAATTGGTGTCTAAATGATGCCTTGAATTAAACGTCACAGTTCGTGCATCCATTGTGGGGGAACAAGGAGACGTGGCTTGGCGTGTTAAGGCTAAAACGGTCTCACATTTCCTGAGACCCGTGTAGTGGACAACCGATTGTGATTTTTCTTGGTGCAGGCTTGCAGCGCTGCCATCTCTTCGCATGATATTCCAAAATTTTTGCTGCATGACATTCAGGCTGGATGTACTGCCAGACTTTGAAACTTTTTCCCGTTGGAAATTTGCTAACTTTTCCCGACTACTGTAGGCATTATACTCAGCCGAGGGATGTCGCATAACAACCATGTTTTCTTCGGAAGGGGTACGCGTGATTCGAATTTCCGGTGATGATGGTGGTATGACCAATTGCGGTGAATCGTCTGTACACTGCGAACTTGTTGTAGTCGCGCTACTATTATTGACATTGCGATTTGATACCGACGGCCGCAAGCCCACCAGCGATTTAAGAAAATTACCAAAACGTATGCGTCTGGGCTGTGGGCCCCCCGCAAGCCCCAATGAGCCTGCGTGAGGGCCCTCCACATCATAATTAGAAAATTCTTCGACGACTGAAATATCGCTTCCACCGCCGTGAGCAATACTTTTGATCGCTTGTTGGCTCCTCTTGCCAGAGGAATTACGTGCGTGTTGAAGTGATAACTTTGTCGGATGTAACGGCTTGGTTATCGATTCACGCTTAAGATCAGGTGCTGGAAAATGGGCTTGAAAGTTAACGTTGTGACGATTTTGTATAAGCGCCTCGGTTTCGTTTTCGTTATTGGGCACCAGCAATGAATTGGAATTGTGATTTTGATGGTAATGGTGGATGTGCTGTTTCCGTGTATTGGCCAGGTTGTGTATCGGCGAGGAATCCTGAAAGTTTATAAAATGTTTACAATTTTTAATATTTATTTTTTCTTTCAATTAATTTTTTAAAACATGAATATATAAAAAAGTATAGCAAGGCGAATTGATACCAGGTAAAATAAATTGTACAACAACAACTGAAAATCATTGTGTACTGTCAAAATAATTCATATAATTTGACATTAAGCAGTGATAAATAGTCGGCTTGCTGGGCTATCGACTTCACCTGTTATGAATTCGCCTTGATGTATAGTAATTATTTTTTTCAAATCGACTTATGAAAGACTTCTTATACAATGAAACAACTTGAAGGAAATTAAATACTTTGAGATGGTTAACTTCGCAGAACACGTTCCTACAACTAAATACTGAATATGGATAAAGAGATTTTAGATTGATTAGACATTTTATTTGCTCAAGGTAGTGATAGTTTAGGTTAGGTTTCGTTCTAAGAGCAATTCGTTCAGACAGGTGGGTCACTTGGATTTCTCAATCCCCTCCTTTTGTAATACCCTCGAAACAGTGTAGATTGGATCAGGGTCCACTGCATCACTAAAATTATCAAGTTCTCCTAACCAGTTCAATTCAACTCCGTAGTCTAAGTTTACCCTGCGTAGGATATTGGCAAAGAACCTGTAGTACAGCATGCTTCTCCTCAGGACTAAAGGGTACTCCAAACCTAATGCACGACGTTAATTGTGAGTCACAGCTTAACGGCAATTTTTTTGCCCAACTTAATTTGACAATTATTTGCTAAAATGTTTGAAAAATTCAAACCTGGGAAGCTAGACAATTGAGCAGCGTGTTAATATTGTTGAAGTCTTTTACAAAAGTAGGCGTTCAAATCAAAATGTATTTCGTGCACTGCGTGATTTTTTTGGTCAGCATATTCGATCAAATGTGTCCACAATCGGGAGAATTGCGCACAAATTTCAGTAAACCTGTGCATGCCCGCCCAGTTCGTTCTGCGGAAAAAAATTGTTGTTGTTCGTATTGGTGTGACAGAAGAGCCGTCAACCTCGACTTGTCGTCGTGCCCATCATTTGAACATCTCACGAACATCACTGATGCAAATTTTAAATAAAAATTTTAATTTACACGCTTACAAGTTTTAATTAACTCAAGGATGGTGTGACATTTGCCACACAGCCTACGAAACAATGGCCCTTTTGCGCGAGAAATTCAATG
The DNA here is from genome assembly GCA_963924685.1 of Dexiosoma caninum. Classification (NCBI taxonomy): domain Eukaryota; kingdom Metazoa; phylum Arthropoda; class Insecta; order Diptera; family Tachinidae; genus Dexiosoma; species Dexiosoma caninum. The sequence goes on along the minus strand of OZ004728.1, from coordinate 87,479,623 downwards.
ACCGTGTTATCTTACGTCGTGGCGATGTTAATTGGCCGTCATGATCATGTGATTTGACACCATTGAACTTTTTCTTATGTGCATATTTAAAAGAAAAAGTGACCGTCAATAAGTCAACAACATTTCAAGTGCTAAATGATGAGATAATTTGGCACATTAACGACATTGAACCTCAATTATGTCTCAGAGTTATTGAAAATATCGATCATCAGACAGAGGTATGCCACTGAAGCTGTGGAGAGCATTTAGCCGATATTTTGTTTCTCACATAATTGTCATAGATCCTTCTATCCCAATAAAAATATATATTCTCTGAAAACTTTTTGTTTTATTTACAATTAACATTGTGCGTTTTGGTTGGACTACTCTTTATAACAGCTGTAGCACGGCTACACAGTTACCCAGTCATCAGTAGAGCTATAAACTGACTGTATTTCCAGACAAGCACTCACTCAGCTACCGCCAGTATGACAAACAAGTGACTAGAATAGTTTACCAAAACATGGTTTCAGTGTGCAGTAGTCAATATTCCCGTAGCTCCCCCCTCTTTAAACCACAAGAGCCTATTATGTCCGTAGTCGTCTTCAGGTAAGTTAAGTAAGAAGGCTGCCGGATCGAAAGGCAAAAGTCCCAGTCTACCTTCGTCCAATTTATTATGGTGTCATTGTAAATCGAAAGTAGAACCCCGCAACTGATAAAGTGGGGCATCAATCATTCGACAACCGTGGCACCCTTCAGCTACCTAATGACAGTGAACACTGCAGGTTTCCTATACAAAGTGTACTATTAAGAGCATTAACTTGTTATTAAAAACAAGAAAATTTATTATTAAAAACAAGTTTTTCTTAAAAATTTTCTTCGAAGAAGGCTGGCTATGACTATACAGCTGATCGATCAGCTGATTAAAAATTAGCAGAATGTAAACTTCTTATTAGTGATTAATCATACACATATTGTGTTGCTTCCTCAGCAAATGTATTTCTGAACGCCTAGTCAGTCGTTTTTCGCAATAATAATAATAATGGAAGTGGAAATTTCTTTTGCGCGACTTGACTGTTTTCAATATTATTTTATTGCGCAAATATTTCATTGCACCATAATTTATTCCACAAAGTCAATAACCATTAAGTGTTAATAACATAATAAATTTGCCTTCTTCGTTTCTCTAATCAGCCACAAAGCTTCAAATCTATTAAAGTGGTTCAAGTATAATGCAACTGTCTCATGCCATGCATTCAGGCATGAAAAAATTATAAAAAATATAAAACAAAAACATTGCAGCAACTTGCGTTAGTGGCGGCTGTGATGACATGTGAATTTGTATGCATCATGCATACGCATGCACATGCTGGTTTGTGTTCGTATAATTAACTGTACTTACCCTAGAATCTTGTTCTAGTTCCTCCTCAAGCGCACTATAGACGGGAGCGTACCAAGAGTACGCGTATTGTTTGCGTGTTGCAGCTGCCGTGTTGTTTGATGCCGTACAAGGAATTGAATTTGAACTGCAAATTGGATGGCCTTGTTTATGCTGCTGTTGCTGTGTCGGCGGCGGCTGCTGCTGCTGCTGCTGATGTTGTTGTTGATAATTGTGATTGTTGTGATGGCTTTTATGCAAAACAGCCGAATTAGAATTTAATGCACAATTCTGAGCACTACTGCCACTGCAACAATGGTTATTATTGGCAGTTGCACTACAAGTTGTTGTAGTCACAAGATTATTATTGTAATTTAGCTGTAAACTACGACGATGTTGCTGATGATATGTTGCTGGTAAATGCTTTGTGGGTTTACGCTTGTAATTCTCTTCAGAAAACGAACGTAACGTGGAATGATTTTGACGTCGTACAGACGTTGTGCTGCCACAATTCTTTGTAGGCAATGTCTCTGAGCCAGAAAATATTGTTAAATTTAAATTATTATTTGTCTTCGATTGCAGCTTAAATTGCTGTTGCTTCTGATGTTGCTGAAATGTTGCTGCAACTGTGGCAAACTGTGTTTGTTCTATTGGTGCGGATAAATCTTTGCGTGTAAAAATTAATGAAGTACTATTTTTATTTAAATAAATCGAACGTTGTTTGTCAGACACAGTGCTTTCAATATTGGTAAGCAATGGTTCCGTTTCAGATAGTGGCAGGCAATGAGTGGGCAGCGGTGAAGTTTCAGCTGGAAAATTTATAATGAAATTTTCAGCAGCATCATCGAATGAATTGCAATTTCCAGTGGGATTAACGATGACACTAACTTCACGTCGTGTTGTTGTTGCTGTTGTTGGTGTTGGTGTCACCAAACTGCTACAGCCAGTTGTTAAGCTCAAACTACTGCTGCTGTCGTCACTAGACGATGAACGTGATGAATAGTGGCTGGCAAATGAGAAACGTTCTCGTTGACTATTGTGTGAAAAGTGTGTCGAAGGAGTGGTGCTTTGTAACACTTCACTTGAAGTTGTTTGATTTCGAAACAATGTCTCATTAAGCGATGGTGGCGACGTACTAAGATCAAGTAATTTTACAGTGGCATAGGAATCTCGTCTATTGTTTTTAATATCAGTATGTGTTAATCGTTGCGATGTGGGACGTTGCTGTTGACAGCAGTCGTTATAATAATCTGGCAATGATTTGCGAGCTATTGTTTTTGGTGCTGTTGGTGGTAGTGTAGCTGGTAGCAGTTGTTGGGCGGCTGTTGGTGGCTGCTGTTGTTGTTGTTGTTGATGATGATGAGGGGGATGCACTTGAGCAAAGCAGGCACTATTCAAATGGTTTTCCACAAGTAATTCGCGTTGTTCTAATTTTGATTTTCGTGCTATTGTTTCGGTTGGCTGTAAATCACTTATATTTGTTGCTATGATATCCTTTTGCTGTTGCTGTTGTTGTAGTTTGTGTTGTTGCTGCTGTTGTTGTTGTTGTTGCAAATGCTTATGTGTCTGCTGATGATGTTGCAAGCGATGGGCTTCATTTTGCTGCAATGGACTTTTCTGCACTGGTGGTCTCATTATTTAAATTTTGTAAAACATGCAATTGAAAACCTGTGATATTTATTCGCAATGCATTCGACATACATTCCAGTCTAAAAGAGTTGGTATTGCTTTTGGTAGCCATAATGTTGTCCAGTGTAATAATCTGTAAAAGAACAAAAAAAAAAAAGGACTTTTAAGTTCGGAAGTCAAGCAGCAGATAATTGAAAATATTGAATTAAATGATTTACGCATTGAAGTATTGATTTCAAAATGCCAAACTGCTTCAAATGAAATTGAAAGATGTCGAAATTAATTGGTTTGAATTGGGAAGGAACTACATAAACTCCTGCTGCTGTGCAAATAAATTTAAAAACAAATGCAAATCAAGTGCTGTGGCGTCTAATTGTGGTACAATGACGGTGGCGATGATCGACGTAGACTGCACGTTGACTACAAAATGAAAACCTTTCCTGGGTTCAACCCCAGTTTCAGACTCATAAAAATATTTCGCAATTTTTCTGATGCGCATTTGTGTCAGTTGTTGTCGGAAGGTTTCAGTCACTCAACAGTAACCAATCCACAACCACATCAGAACGCCCTCCTTCTTCGATATTGTATAGCACCGGCGAAATAAAATAATTACTAAAAACGGGTACTAAAAACGAAGCTTCAAAATTTAATACGGCTCCTTGATATCGGAAACGCTACAACACTGCTATAAAAACAAAGAACGTGCAAAAGTAGTGTTGTAAGATAGTGAAGCTTCACCCTCCTATCATTTCTCGGACTATCCCTTTAGTCTAGTTCCAGTACAATGCATCGCATGTGTAGGGCTCATCAAGATAAAAAAAAAAAAATTTACGTGACCATAACCACAAAAAAAAACATTTGTTTGATCCAACTTCGATTAAAAATGACTTGCAACATTGCCAAAACCATGAACACTACCATACATATTAATAGGATTTTGGATAATCTGCCGTAACCGTAAACAGCTGACTCTCATTAGAATTAAATGATAAATAAATCCCAACAGCTGTTTATTGTTTTGGCAGCACTAATTCATGACAAAAAATATTATTATGAATATGGCGATATTGTAAGGCACGGCGAACAAAACCTAGACACGAATATACCGAGTGTTGGCATTAAATAGATATAGAGACACACGAAAGACATTGAAGTAGGCTGCCTATGAACCTTCGTTTATTTGCTTTCTCTTTAACTGAGTTTAAAGCTGAACTTTCAGTTTATACTAATAGTAATCCTCAATAAATCAGTTTAAATAAGCAAATAACATATAAACATTAGACTTTACCACCTTACAGGCAAAAAAATGTGATTCGTACAACACCCCTTAATATAACGTATTTTTGGAAAGTAATTTAAAAAAAAATGTTTTTTTTGGACGAAGGTAGGGGTCACATTTTTAAACTTTTCTTTATATCTTTGGCATCTGCATCTTAAAGAATGATATATCAATGCTTTTGTCTCGAGAAGCCCAATATCCTACATCAATGGCCATTGACTTCCAGTACCACGTTCTAGTAGTTATCCACCAGATATCTATTTTTACCATCCTACTTTATCGCCTTAATGTCAGATAATTAAAGCTCGCAAAAAACAATAGAGTTCTGCTAAGGTAAGTAACTCGATAATTTCAGCAGAAACTTTTTAAATTTAATTATACTACAAGAATTAAAAAATTAAGCTAAAATACCATTTTGTAAATTTTAATCAATCATATTTCGACGTGGATCTCTAGCTCTGGAAAAAATATGGCCCATTCGTTGGTCGTCGGTGACCTCCTTGGTAGATTCATGTGTCTACATCAGAGGTAGGCAAACCGATGCTATTACATTTTTCGATTGTATGTGTTACATATCGTCATATGATTTCAAAAAAGCCCTCAGTTACAAAAAATTCGAAATCGACTTACTGATTGATGCAATTAGAAATAATGTTCTTATAAAAAAATTTCTTAAATGCTTAAGTACAAGCGTAGAAGTTAGTTTCAAAGTATTTTTTTTTATCTGGGACCAGCACTCAGGAGATGACTCCTACACACGTGCGAGGCAGGCATTGTGCTGGAACTATAGGAAAGGGATAGTAGGAGAAACGACAGGAGGTGAAGCTTGATTGATTATTTCACAGCTCTGCTTTTGCACGTTCTTTGTTTATACTCGTAGCAGTTCTGAATCTTCGGTTCAGTAGCCATTTTTTTAATATTATTTTACTTCGCCGGTGCTACACAAAAAACAACGAAGGAGGGCGTTCTGATGTGATTGTGGATTGCATCAGCTGATGCCGGTATTGTTCAGTGACCATTGACTATGCACATCAGAAAAATGCGAGATGTTTTTTTTTTTAATTTTAGTCTGAAACTGGGGTTGAACTCAGGTGCAGTTTTTGTTTTTGTTGTCAATTTGCAGACTACCATCCATCGTGCCATCGCCACCCTGCTTCTCCTGTAAAATTTGTTGAATATAACAACTTAGAGTTTTTGTGAATTCATATGACGAATTATTCTCTGTCTGAACAAGAGTAGGTGTTGCCAAAGTAGAATTGTGTCTCATATACCCAATTTAATAGGCAAATTAATTTAGATATGGAAATGGAAAAACTTACAAAATCAATCTTGGTATGCATTGCATCTTCAATATTTATTTCGTATGGGCCACTTTTTATGCATAATAACTTTTCACATTGTTTATTTACAAATAAATTCGACAATTGTTACAATAAAGAAAATGTTGACACACAACTGAAAATAGGTCAATACAAATATTAAAAATAATTTGCAAATGTAATTTGTTTGCTTATTGCATACATACCCAGCAAAAAATCTTATGGTTTCTGGAAGCAGTAAAAAAATTGCATGTTTTTCAGATGCGATGTTCTTTAGCGCTTCCAAGGATGCGAAAATAGAAGGGAGAGATTTCAAACAATAAAGAGTAAACACAAAATAATAAATACAATCTCTCCCTTATTGCGTAGAAGCAAGAGTAATAGTAATTTGAACAATTTGCTTTTTATGGTTTAACGATCTCACATATGCAACAACGATATTTAATGACATGATTTCAGTGAGTTTTTGATGGTTTAAAAAAGCGCAGTTTTATGTCAAAAATAAGAGCTCCCAAGTAGTGGGACATCGCGAACAAAAATCATGCCTATTGGAAGCGCATTACGAAGAAAGAGCCGACTAAACATTCGCTTATAAACCTGCTTCGTTGGAAGCAGTTGTTTTTGCTGGGTACATATATCTGCAGGAATATGTCTCCATAACCCATTTTCACTAGCAAGAGGCAAACATAGCCCTTCCCTAATTTTAATTAGTTTTGCTTTAACTTCGTGATTTGATGCGCAATGTCACGTAATAAGGATTCTTATGCATTTCGATAAAATTTTATATTTTTTTACAGTCATACAAACGACAGTTGTAATTAAATATTAGAAATTGAATGTGCGTGGAATGACTTTTCATGCGTGTTTAGAAACCAAATATTTTATTTTGCCAAATAATTATCTGAAAATAAGTTTACTTCATATTGCCCATTAAACATATTTTCTTGCTGTTTGTTTATATAAGTGAACAAAAATTGTTGTTGAGGAGAATTTTTTTTTTCGGCAACACTGATTTTAAGCAACAAGCGATAACACAGCCTGCTTCTTTTAATGCTCAATACAGAATGAGTAATATTGTTTAATTCTCTACAATATGTAGGTTTAACTACGGGTAAATAAGAGAATAACAAAGCCCCCATGGGCGGCATTTTTCCTGTCTCTGGTCTACATGAACAAAACGCTCGGTGTTTTGTGAATGACATGTGTCCTTAGCTCAAGCAGCACAGTGTTTAAGTGTCAAAACAAAAGTAACGATTTGTGAAACGCACCTTTTCATATACATATTTTTAGGCAATTTTATCATTATCATAATTAAATATGTTAATATAAAGGGTGGTTAAATTTTAAGGGCCGATGTTGAATGTGAACCACATGGCAACAGTGGATGATCAATTTTCGAAAAAAATCATCTTCAGTGATGAGGCACATTTTCACCTCAGTGGATTCGTCAATAAGCAGAATTGCCGCATTTGGGCGAATGATAAACCAAGAGTGATTGTCGAAAAACCGATGCACCCACAAAGAGTGACTGTTTGGTGCGGTTTATGGGCTGGCGGCATCATCGGGCCCTCAGGCCGGTCAGGCAGTTACTGTGAATGGTGTTCGCTATCGTGAGATGATAAAGAACTTTTTATGGCCCGAATTGGCAGATATGGATGTGGACGATATGTGGTTTCAACAGGACGGTGCCACTTGCCACACAGCTAACGAAACAATGGCTCTTTTGCGCGACAAATTCAATAACCGTGGTGGCTATGTCAATTGGCTGCCAAGATCATGTGATTCGACACCGTTGGACTTCTTTCTTTGGGGTTATTTGAAAGAAAAGGTGTACGTCGATAAGCCAGCAACAATTCAATAGCTAAAGGATGAGATAATTTGGCACATTAACGGCATAGAATCTCAATTATGCCTCAGAGTCATCGAAAATTTGGACCATCGGATGGAGGTGTGCCGCCGAGGTCGCGGTGGTAATTTGACCGATATTTTGTTCCATACATAATTGAACCATACCAATATTATCATAATAAAAAGAAATAACAATAATTTCTTAATAATTTGTTTTATTCAAAATCAACATCGGCCCTTAAAATATAACCACCCTTTAGTACGAGTATAAAAATGAATAAAATATTTGAATCGATTTTTGCTGTTGTTGCCAATAAATTTATTAATTTTTTCTTAATTATTGAAACTGACTGTTTCATTTGAAAGCTTTTAAACGTTTCGTTGTTTCTGCTTGTAAAACAGTACAAAATTCTAAAAATGTTCATTAAAAAAAAATAGAAATACTCGTACGAAATGGAATACAGCCAGACATGTGTGAAAATAAATGGCGTTAAACACCCACAACTAAATTACCGAGGTGTGTCTGTGTGCTGGTAAATGTTACATTTAACAACGGCACTACCAGCGCTGTGTGTCTGTGTGGATTTAAAATCTATTCCTCACAAATTATCACATTTGCTGGGGCAATTATATATTCCACTACGTGTTCGAACATGTTATAGGTTTTATTGATCGCGTACTACATCATGCTCGGACAAACAGTTTTTGTTATTGGTTTTACGAGGAATGTTTGATTAAACTGAACATGCAATTTAGAGGTAATAAATTTGCCAGAAGCATGTTAATATTTCAATATTAAAATGAAAAATATATTTTAAGCATTTTACACATTTTCAAGTATCATGCACTTTCACGTTTGCAATTTGAATAGTTTAAGTCTGGACTATAATAATTTCATTTTGTAAAACACAACAAAATTGGTTCGATGATTCATATTGAAAATAAAAATAAAATTGTAAACTTTATTGTAATTTAAAACTGCTAATCAAGGTCTATTTATTAGGTCTATGCAGCTCTACAACAATGAACAGCAGAAAAAACAACAGGCGATGGTCGAAGTTGTTGTCGCAAGGTTTCAGTGGCGAAGGCACTGGTTACTGGTCACTGAATAGTAACGGCTTCAGTTGTATCCAATCCATTGGTGGATGGGTGTCAGCTGAAGCCGGTACTGTTCAGTGACCAGTGATATAACCGAATGACCCTCGTACGTCGAAAAAAAAACAAATAAATCTGATTAGACCTGCAGTATATGACAATCTACAATACAATGGATAATTACAGCGCATATACTACTTTCCCAATTAATAGTTCTTTACTGTCTGCTAAACAGAGTCGGTTCATGACATTTTCGCTTCTTTCTATAGTTTTCTAATTCACTTAATTCGATTGCAACTATTTAATCCCTTTTATTGTTGATAACCTAATCGTGCCTTATTGTTTCCTGTGTCGTGTTCATTCAAATTCATTTTATTATTCACAGGGTTTTAAATCGCCATTACAGAAAACATGCTAAAAGCATGTAAAAGAATAGAAAAGGGTGGGCGGTGGGGCGGGCAATCATTGGCGCTGGAGATAGGGGAAAATCTTTGAATTTAGCTGTCAATTGTTACTTGTTTGAATTTAATACGTCTAATCCGTTTACTTACCCCGTGTAAAGCTGCTATAATAACAACAACAACAATAACACAAAGGACAGCAGATGTAAAGCAGTTGTTGTATTAATTTTTTTTTACGTCATTGTTTAGTAGAATTTAGTTGCTACTTTCTGGTATTAAATGTCATTTGTCTCTTTCTCTTTTGCAAATAAACATGTAATTTTTCTTCTTCTATTTATTTATCGACAAATGTCGGACGGACTTGGTCTTGAAATTATTAAAACAAACAATGTTGCTGTCAACAGCATTAAAAGTAGAAAACAAATTATGAAAATGTGAGAAAAAAGTATCGAAAAATTTCTAAATACGCTTTTTGTTGTTCTTTATTTTACAGTTGAACAATTTCTATTTCGGACATATTATCGAATTAAGCATTTAACTTTACAAATACAAAAAGGAAAAACTATTTTATAAAGTTTTTAATCTTCTCAGTGAATCGAGCCGTTACTTGTAAGACAATCAGAAGTACAAAATCTAACATTTTGGCGAACTCTAAATGCGTGTTTCTGTAAATTTTCTATGAAAGGCGACGCCAAGGTTTTTGTTCATATACATATATCTACAGGTATGTGATGAAAATCGTTTTTGGCGTTAAAACGTTTTGAAATCGACAAATAGTGTGATGAATTTGTATGTGACGATTTGTTGTGACGATTTCATATTCCATCTTGTTGCATTTATAAAAAAAAAAGACGATTTTAACATGTGACGCATTTCGACAATGCCAGTTTAAATTCGTTTTCAAATCGTTTAATTTTACTTGAGCAAAATGTAAAGAAATATACAAAAAAAGTAAAAAAATAAATAAAAAATGATTATAAATCTGTCCTTATTTAAACGAAAATATTCAACAAATCTATTTAAATAAATACTAGTTAATATAGAAGTGATTTTTAAAAATTTAAATACCCACATTTCATCTGACAAATTTTAGGCATCCGATTTATCTCTTAAACGTTTTCTTACAATATTTTCGCTATTCATCCTATTATTTTCTTCCAAGAGAATTAGGGAAACCGCAGCAAAAAAAGGCATTTTATAAATAAAAATGATAAAATATGTTGATACAAATTTTATTTTGTTATTTTGTTTAAATTTTTTACAAATGTCACTCACATACACATATGTTTGCATATGTGTCAGTTGTCTTATTAGATTTTATACAGTTGTATTTAAAGAAGATATGTGGGAACGAAACAAATATGGAATATGAAATCTATCAAAATTCATCACACTACTGTCGATTTCAAAAGACGATTTACTTTTCAAATCGATCGATTTCCATCACATACCTGATAGTCTATGTTTGGATGTGTGCTGGTTCAGGCGTTGTCCCACACATGGCCCGAATTTAATAAAACAAAGGAGGACTTCTCAGCCATTTGTGAAACGATAGATAAACATTTTTTCCCTATTATTCAGGATTGTTATGAAATCTTATTGCTGTCAGAATGAGAATTAAAATGGATAATAGAATGATGTTGGTGTTATAGAAACCGCTTTCACAACACCAATTCAAAACATCAATTCCGAATTGATTCCTATAACAGCCCTGATTACACACTATGCAACGAATTAGAAAATTTTTTTTTTCTTTGATAACCACTATTTTTCATTAATCCGCTGTGGATGATAAGGTTTTTGTAAAATAGATTTTTTTCTAAAATTGGGGTTTTTGAAGAGGTTGCTCCCTACATCTGGTCGTAACTTCATTCTTGTTATGCAATGGATAAATGTATGTTTTATTGCCGATTAAGTGAAAGTACCTAATTTTGACAAGAGTTTATTTCAGATACAACAATAAAAAAAATTAGCGAAAAACTTAGAAAAATGTTGTGTAAAAATTAGCCAAATACTTTCACTTAATTGGCAATATGTTTTATTTATCCCTGGATTTTCATGCAATAAAGTTTAATTTATTTCTATTACATTCACCTTTACTATTAAGTAGTAAAATTGGTAACTATTTTGTGCTTCCTATTTTTATGAACTTTTTGAATTCAAAAATTTGATTATTAAAAAAAAAAAATTTATTTTTCTTTTGCTTTTTGATCAATAACTCCAAAACTAATGGCTAAATACAAAAATGATAGTAAAAAAACTTAAAGCTGACGTAATTTAAAACTGTTTCTATAACAACAATGAATAAGTTTTTCCAAAGTTACGACCAGATGTAGGGAGCAGCCTCTTCAAAAACCCCAATTTTAGAAAAAAAATCTATTTTACAAAAACCTTATCATCCACAGCGGATTAATGAAAAATAGTGGTTATCAAAGAAAAAAAATTTTTTTTCTAATTAGTTGCATAGTGTGTGTGTGTTATAGGAATCAATTCGGAATTGATGTTTTGAATTGGTGTTGTGAAACCGGTTTCTATAACACCAACATTATTCTATTATCAATAATAAATCTCATTCTGATAGCAATTAAATTTCATATTTTAGATGTAGGGAGCAGCCTCTTCAAAAACCCCAATTTAAAAAAAAAATTTTGTTTTTATAAAAACCTTACCATAGAATTTGAAATAATGATGATTTTTGTAGTTAGGTGACCACAGCGGACTAATAAAAAATAGTGGTTGTCAGTGCAATTTTTTTAATGTTGCATAGTGTTATTTGCCGAAGGATATTTTTTAAATGTCGATATCTAGCAATATATTTTCTTCACATCACCATCCCTAGTTAACACAAGTGGTGAGGAGCCAGTCACTAAAAATTCTTTTACTAACAAAATATATAGGTTTGTATATGTTTGCTAATGGTTTATAAGACCTACAGACCCTGACCCCTGTACAGAATATTAATTTAATAAAAATAAAACTATGGCCCATTCAATATCAATAACTTGCACTAAACACCAAGTTTAAAAATAAAAACTCCAAATTTTCATTTAAATTTTTATTCTCTCAAATACGTACTTGAGACGCTATTGCTGCAAATAAACAGCATGTGCTTGATAAACAAAAATAATAATCTGTCTATTTACAAATCAAATATTTAATAAATTATTTACTGCAGCAAAATATTTTCATAAAATATTTGGAAAGTTATTTTTATGGTTTCAACATCGACAGACTAAAATTATTTTCAATTAAAAGTTATTTGTACAGTTCCAGTGAAAATTTCATATTGTGTTTGTATGCACATATGTACTCGTATGTCCTCCTATTTTTGCCTGTATGCAGAAATCCAATAAAAAATTATTATTCGCCCTACTTGGTTTCTGGTATTTTTGTCAAAGGCAAATCTAAACACAAGTGTTTGGAAAGTTTGTATTTTAGCACAGGAATAAATAATTTATATGTACATACATATGTATGGGTGGCCCGGTAGTCTAGTGAGTTCAATTCAATTCAATTCATATATCATTTATTGATCATATTAATGTCATACAGTTCCTTAATCATAATCCCACGAATCAAATCGCTTGTCTGCAGGAGTGCTAGTTTATCATTTGGGGGTTCTAAGTTCAATTCCTAGCAGAGACTTTGGTCTGTATCACTACAGATATCACAATGGGACCATAATAAATTGAACCCAAGTGGGCTGGGTCCTTTCTTTACCTTTACATTCAGCAACCTGCCGACCGAACCTAACCTACATATGTATGAATATGTATATACATACATATCGATGGTCTGAAGTAGAAAAAGGCGGTTCTTGTATTTTTGAATTTTTCAGTGATTCCAATTCATTTCACACAAATAGAGCCCGTCACCAAATTAAATGCAATGGCATTTACAAAAAGCATTCACATTTTGAGTTGGCCCTTTCTATTTGATAACAACGATATGTATGTATATATATACATACTTATGTATATACATATACATATCTATATATCGTATATATGTATATATAGTCGTGGCAACATATATAGTGAACGCTTAAGCCGCCTATAAGCGCATGATACACACATCAGTATTCACCTTCAATATTTGGCTTTGGGTTAGTATATATATTGAAGCCTCTGCCAGACTACGTCAACATTTCTCATCATATTTATTTTTTTGGGTTTTTCAAGTGCAAACATATAAAAGTTACCGTCGGCAAAACATTTTTTGAAGTTACCGTCGGCAAAATACATATCTATTTATTTCTTTATTTATTAAAAAAAGCACTGATGAAATCTTTTTTATTTTTGTCACTATATTTTTCAATTTGCATTTTCCAAAAAGCCATTAATGAGCAATATACTTCAATTAATTCGATTTCAAATTACTCTATTTGTATTGTGTAATATTACACAGAGCGTATATGTGTTTTACAAGTATTTCATTCTTGACTGTCAAAATTTCTTCACATTTTAATTATTTGTTTAAGCTAAGAGAGCGTGCAATTAACAATTTTACTCATTTCTTTATTTTGAGAGAAGACTGAAAAAACAATTAACAGCCATACCTAAACAAGATCGGAAAGCGGAACGTTTTTCCGCCTTGCTTTTACGCTGAAATGCCATACCTAAAAAAAGCGGCAACGCTATGTCAAAACGTTAAAAACAGGGTTATCAAAAAAATAAATATAACAACCCTGATTATTTTAACAAAAAAGTTTATTGGTGTTTGCGATTTTTAAATAAGCATTTTATAAAAAAAAGTTTAAACAATGAGTTATATGGAAGATTTGGAGGATTTACTTACCTCCATTTTCTAATAACAAATATTTTTTTATGTTTATTTCTTTCACCTTCTTTATTTGCAACTTACTTCACTATTAAATGCACTGTCAAAATCGGATTTTCCAATTGCAAAGCGTTGCCGTTGCGTTGACGCCGCGTTATTTCGGTATGCTACATACAAATTGTATGGGCATAAGAATTTTTGACAGCTAGAAAACGCTTTCCGCTCGTGTTTAGGTATGGCTGTAAGGCATACATAAATGAAATTAATGTTTTTCTTGCTATTGTAGCCTGTGTGCGTTTACTTTTGAGAGAGTAGTACTCTTCTGTTTTTGACATCCCAAAGTGAATTTACACAAACAAAATGCCTGTTGTTTTTTCTGTAGTTCATTGTTGTAGAGCTGCATAGACCTGATTAATAGATCTTGGTATATTCTATACACTATCACTCTCTCCATATAGTTCCAGTGCAATGTATGGCATATCTAAGGGGAATTTCCCCTGAAAAACAATTATTCCAAAAATGTTAACTTCTCAATATATGGCAGAGATCGTTTATTTTTGTAGGCAAAAGCCCGAGCTCACATAGTAATTATCACAAGAGTGCCTCAAGACCACCATATCCGACAGACTTAGTAAATCAATGTGAAGAGCATTTCAATTTGAGGCCATAAATTCTGCAAATTCACTCACATTAAATTGAATTGAACATCTTATTCGCCTCAGCAATTAATATCTTTTAATCGAAAGACTATAATGAATTGCGTGTCTGTGTGTAAATTTATAAACCACATGAAATCTGATTAAAAATGTTTCAATTCAATTAAAGCATTTGTACGTGTTAAAGACACTCGAATGATTAAAGAAGCTCCTAATAAACGCAGCAGATAGTGAAATGAGAGAATCAACAAAACAAGAATTAAAGAAAAGGAAAGCAGTAATTAAAGCAGCAAAAAGTGTTAAATTGGCAAAAATAAGAATGAATAGTGACGCACAAATCCACACAAACACACGCAATCACGCTCCCACACCAGCGTTGCCACTGAACACTTGTAAAGTTATATCGCCCTCAAATCCAAATTAGCAAACTATTATTTCGGACTAGTTGTTTTTGTTTTGCACAAATATCATGTGGCCGGAAAAAAAGTTTTTTTTGTTACATTTTATATATACGCACATATTACAATAGAAAAATTTTATAAAAAGAATAGAAAGGTTTTTGTTAATTTTTTTTTCACTTAAAGTGTTTTTTATTACTTTTAAAATGTTTGTGTGGGACATGACATGCCATTGATAAACAGTGTTGTATTTAAAAACTACCAATGATTTCACAGTGCTACCATACATTTATCGCAATTAAATACTGGAACTAGAGGAAAGGGATAGTAGGAGAAATGATAGAAGCTGAAGAGCTTCACTATCTTACAACACTGCTTTTTGCACATTATTTGTTTTTATAGCAGTGTTGTAGCGTCTCTGATGTCAAGGAGACGTATCACATTTTGAAGCTTTGTTTTTAGTTCCCATTTTTAGTAATTATTTTACTTTATTTACTTTATGAGCCGTATTTGTCTTGTATTTTTTACTGTGAAAAATTCTTGGCATGAAATTAAGAAAGGAAGCTGAGAACTTTAAAAAAATAATCGCTTAAAAAATCTTTTTAAAGGCCACTATATAATTCAGTTACTTAAAAGGATTTCAAGAAAAAGTATTAAAATAATCATCACTCTCAAAACTGTGACCCAATGTCCTTTTTGGGGGAAAAAAATCCACCAAGATTACTTCCTTCATTATTTACGGTTTCTGGTGCCCAACTAAGTTGTATAATTTCCTTTTAAGTTTAAAAGTTTTTTATTTTTTTTTGTTTTGTTTTGTTTTGTTTTGTTTTCCCAACCAATGACAATTTGTGGTTACGCAAGGAAACAGAATAAAATTAAGAGATGCAAAAAAAATATGTTATCAAAAGGAAGTATGCAAAAAGCACTCAAATATACAGTCAGTGACTTAATTTTAAATACACTGCGAAATACAAAGAAAAACGTAAAGATTTTACTTCAGGGTAAAGTTTACGCTCTTAAAATGCACACTTTTCTTTTAGACAAACTGAAAACGCCATTTTTTTAGGTCTTACCGATTTTACCGAAAGTTATTTACAAAAATAAATAAAACTTTCAATTTGAAATTCTGCTAGCAAATTTTTATCGTATGTTTAAAATTATGTGCACGACTGTATACTGTGAAAAAGTTTTATTGAAAGCGATTTTACAACTGTTTACTTTGTGTAACTTTTATCACTTTCAGTACTTGACTTAAAATTATTCCATTTACTTTTTAAATGTTCTATACGACCACAGTGGCCAAAAGCATGTAGAAACTTGAAATTTTATTAGTCATGATTTGTTTTAGAAACCTGCAAAAAAGTAGCTGAAAGGCAGTACAACATATTCACTTTTCTCTTAACTTCGTATGCCTAGAAACTAACTGTCGTCTTCATAAACATTTTTTTTATTTATAAAACGTTTATTAGACATATTTCCATAATAAATTCACACAATATAACTTCTTAAATCCAAAAAATTTTTATGAATACGGCCGTAAAACTACAAGCACTCTTAAAGCAGTCAAACAGACTTTAAAACAGTGGAATGAATTGATTACAGCGCACTCACGCTAATGCCAACTTTCACTATACACAATTTATCCAATAAGAGGAACACAAGTTTAAATTTAAAGTAAAATCGCCGAAGATAATGATAATGTTCAAAGAATGAAAATATATACTTCACCAGCGCTGTTCAGACATGCACCTTTATTTATGGTTTTTGCAATAAACGTAATTATTGAGCTCAAGATTCCATACAAAATCTAAATTAAGTTATTGCGCAATAAGTACGAATTTCTTCTAAATATTGAGTAGAACTTGAAATGCAACCCTTCTCAAAAGTATGTTTACTGGGAAGTCTGTTCAGTGAAAAGAAAAAATTCTGTACAAATGTCAAAACTATAAATAACACAAAACGAAAAAGAGATGATGTTTTTTTCCCAGTTGTGAAATCCTAATTCAGTAAACTAAATTGACAAAATTAAATGTGTGCAAATACTAAATTAAATTGCTGAAATTATTTCAATTAAAAGTGCATGTCTAAACATAGTACAGGGCCAAAAGTCACGCCTGCATGTAAAAATTAAATAACTTTTTTGTTTATTATTATTTTTTATTGTTTTTTTTAGATTTTATTCATCGAACCGTGTTACACCACCATGCAAAATTTAACGACCGAGCAACGAACAAAAGGGTAGAATTTTATTTTTGCAATGGGCATTCAATTTCACTGACGCAACGAGCGTATCGAAATTATCGTGATGAAGCTCATTTTCATCTTAATGGATTAACAAAATATGCGATTTCGGGGTACTGCACACCCCAGAGTTGTTCTTAAGCGCCAATTGCACTCGCTCAAGTGTACGGTATGGTGTGGAGTGACATCAGAAAGAGTTATACGGCCATACTTCTTCGAAACTCAAGTTTGTAATGCAGTGACGGTGAATGGGGGCAGGTATCGTACTATGATTAGTAATTTTGTACGCCCTGTGGCAGCCAACAAGTGGTTCCAGCAGGATGGAACAACAGCACACTCGGCCCGTGCTACAATTAGTGTTTTAAATGAAATTTTTGAGGACCGAATTATCTCAAGAAATTCAGAATTCAATTGGCCAGCACGTTCACCAGACCCTGATTATTTTCTATGGGGTTATCTCAAAGAACGAGTGTAGGTTAACAAGCCCCAAACTATAGAGCAGCTAAAGCACAACAACAAGCAATAGAGCCTGAAACTTTGATACTTTTGGCCCACCCTGTATTACCCTTCATGGGGTATGTAAAGTCAGATATCAGCTGTTCAAACTTCATATCAATTTTCTAAAACCAAACTTTTGCTTGTTCTTTTGCTTTAAACGCACAACAACAAATGAAAATTTCTGCAGTAAATAATAATCGATTTTATTAATTTTATTATTTTATATACCAAATAAAAACACACACTTAATGAAGGACAACAATGCCTTTAATTAAATCATGTAAATATTTGTATTTTTTATTTTCTTTTGCAAAGTTGCAAAACTCACACACAAAACCACATAACTCCCAGCATTACATGTTTGAACTCATTAATTTCATTAAATTGACAGTTGTCAGTTGGTCTTTTAATTAATTCGTAACCAAATACTCAATATAATAAATAAAAAAAGGGAATTTTCACAAACAAAAATTAAGACATTATATATATGAAATATATATAAGTACAGCATAATCACGGTTAACGCAACCCCCGATAAGAGCAACTCCTCGATAATCGCAACCCCCATATTCTTAACATTGGTGACTCTGTTAACGCAACTTTTCAAAAACCAAACCTCAACTAACGCAACTTTGTAAAGAAAGTTAAGTTTTATTTATGGCGACGGTCGAAGTAGTCGGCACGTTGACTACAAAACGAAAAATTTTCCTGGGTTTAATCCCAGTTTTTTGTTGTCGGAAGGTTTCAGTGGCGAAGGCATAGTCACTGGTCATTGAACAATACCGGCTTCAGCTGATATCAATCCACAATCACATCAGAACGCCCTCCTTCGTCGGTATTGTGTAGCACCGGCGAAGTAAAATAATAATAAAAATGGTTACTAAACCGAAGCTTCAGCACTGCTACGAGTTCAAATAAAGAACGTGCGAAAGCAGAGCTGTAAAATAATTAATTAAGCTTCACCTACTGTCGTTTCTCCCACTATCCCTTTCCTATAGTTCCAGCACAATGCCTCGAATGTGTAGGAGTCATCTCCTGAGTGCTGGTCACAGATAAAAAAAAAAAAGAAAAAAAAAATCGCAATAATCACACGATATGATGTGATATCAGGACTGTTGTTTCTTCATAAGTTTTCTTTTTGAATTTTCGTTTTTTTCTTTTTGTTTTATACAACGTGCAAGAAACACTTGTGTGTTAAATGCTGGAAAAGGCTTAATTGTTCACTTACCGTAATTTGAGAAGAAAATCCTTGGTTGAAATAAATTAATTTCATTCAAATGATGTGAAATAAATCTGGAAGAAAAATACATAAAAGAATTTATTACAAAATGTTGTGAAAATGTGTGTGTGTGTGTGTGTGTGCAGAAGTTTTTTTTTAATTTTTATCTCATTTATTTGTGTTTTTAGTTGCCTGCTGTCCAAAAGGAAAAACAGCAATTTAAATAAAACACTTGAAATATGCATTTGTACGATATGCTGAAACATACTTTTAGGCTGCACAATAACAACAACAACAAAATAAATAAAGAAAAGTTACATGAAAATATTTCTTTCTAACTTGTTATACAGTGCAATCTGGATATTTGGGGACTTGTAAATTCGGACACCTCAATAATTAAGACATTTCATTTCTCGCGATTATAGACTCTGAATCCGGACATTGTAATTATTTTGTACCTCACTAATCCGTATACAGATTTGTTGTCAATGTTTTAGCTCAACTTTAAGTGTTACACACATGTACCATCATCGTCGAAAGGGTTAAACAAGTAAAAACGTTTCTTGCACACGATTCTCAGATATTACAATATTGTCAGAAAAATGAGGGTGCCGATGGTCGAAGTAGTCTGCACGTTGACTACAAAACCAAATATTTTTCCTGGGTTCTACCCCAGTTTCAGACTAATAAAAACATCTCGCATTCTTTCTGTTGTGCATTTGTGTGTGAGTTTGTGTGAGTTTGTGTGAGTTGTTGTCGCAAGGTTTCAGTGGCGAAGGCATAGTAACTGGTCACTGAACAGTAACGGTTTCAGCTGTATCCAATCCACATGCACATCAGTGCACCCTCCTTCGTCGATATTGTGTACCAACGGCAGAGTAAAATAATTACTAAAAACTACTAAAACGAAGCTTAAAAATAGTATACGTCTCATTGACATCAGACACGGCACAAACTGCTATAAAAACAAATAACGTGCAAAATAGAAGTATTGTAAGATGGTAAAGCTTCACCGTCTGTCATTTCTCCTACTATCCCTTTCTTCTAGTTCCAGCACAATGCACAGCATGTTTAGGGGTCATCTCCTGAGTGCTGGTCCAAGATATAAAAAAAAGTTATCATAAAATGTTTAACAACCGAGTGAACCTACAATTTTTATCTTGCAACATTGTCACAAAAACATTTTCAATATATTGTACAAGAATAACATTGCCAGGCATATAACAATCGTGAGAACACGCACCATTTCCATTAACAGATAGTTGCCAGATATTGTACAGTCATATTTTATTGTCAGAGGTGCTTCATTTAGTGCACCATACAATAATACTGTCAGATAAATATTTATATTGGCAACGCTGCGAAGTAAAATAATTACTAAAAATACAGCTTCAAAACTGAATACGCCTCCTTGAAGTATACCAACACTGCTATCAAAAAAAAAAAAAACAAAGCAAAACAACGTGTAAAAGCTTAGTTCTTCACCACCAGTCATATCTTACTGTCGCTTTCCTCTAGTTCCAGCACAATGCATCGCATGTGTAGGAATCAACCCAAGAGCGCTTGTCCATGATAAAAAATAAATAAAATATTATATGAAATAAAAAATATCAAATAAAACTATTCCTAAAAAACCTTGATGTTTTCATTATTTTTTTCAATATTTTTATTTATTCTTTTGTTCCGGTAGAGCGGACATTTCGGCATTTCGGACAGTGCTTAGCTTTTAATAGTCCGCATTATCGAGATTACACTGTAGTATAGTATACACATGCACACGCACATGCATGCATACATACAAACATACATATGTCCTCACATTTCCATAGAAACAAATTCTTTGAATAAAATTTACTGTTTCAAGAGCTGGAAAACTAGTTTAGCTGTTTTACACACACTTACAAACTGTATTAAGTGTGAGTGGAGGTGTGTGTTGTTTTTTATGCTGGGAAATAATTAGAATATTTGGGCCCTTCAAACGGTGTATTAATGTCTTAATATGTTACAAGATTGGATGTCAAAAAATTGTTGTTGTGCATAAAAATTTTACTGCTTCTCCTACGAGTGTCGCCGAAATCCCGAAAACATCAATTCTTCATCGTTCTCAACAACTTTAAATTTCAGGAAATACTACGCACTGAATTTTTAACAAAGAAAAAAGATCTCCACCTTCATGCGTTCAAAATTCAGCTTAGTCAGGAGTTCAAACCAGCAGACCATGGAAAGCGCGGTCATGAAAAAGTGCATTCTTACTGGGGCAGCCTTATCGTATGAATAGGAAACAATAAAAAGCGAATTAAATAAAAAATTTTCGGATGGCGACATTTCTTTAAAAAAAAATTTACAAGATTAAAGTCTACATAAAGTTTAATAATTACAGCTACACAGGCCGTGAAAGTTTTTGGAAAAGTAACACAAATAATTGTGAACAAGTTTCGCATAAATTATTCAGCTCATCATTATTATTAGTTTCCTTTATAGGAAAATAAAAAAATAAAACACACACAATCTTTCTATTTTAGTCGGTACGGCTTCATTTATTTTCAAAATAAATACTGTCCAAATTTCTTACAATTAATTTTATTTATACCTTATTCTAGCTTATTTCTAAATGTGGCGTGACTTAAATTTCTTGGTAAGATGTTGCAATCGCAAATTTGCAAATGATATTAATTTAGTTGACATAATTGTAATTATTGCAGAATTTACAAATAATATTAACTTCGTTGACATAATTGGAATTATTAATAAATTTATGTTGCAATTACTTGCATTGGCTTCGTAAAAGTTGCAATTTTACAATTTGGTTTATCTATCAACAATTTCAACACTGTTTAACAAAAAATGCAACATCTTTATTTATTAATTGTATTTTCTTAATTATCGTTTACCATAACTTATATTAACGGCAACAGCTCATTTTGTTTGTATTTATTTCAACAATTTTGCGTATCTACCGAATGTTATAATTTTTATTGACAAATTACTTTTTAGACGATTTACAGGCACAAACTATGAAGGGTTTCCCAAAGCAGGCATAGAATGCGTGTTATAGTGTTTTCACACCAAAAGTTAAAACCTGATGTTAACGTTAAAACCATAAACAGCTGAGTTTACGTTGTCTCTATAAGTTTAATTAAATCAGATTTTAAAGCACAGTGATAGTAATAAAATTTCATTTATTTTCTCCTCTCACAACTCGATGAAATCATTTTCATTATGCTCTACCCAATATCTTCCTGTTGCTTTTGCACTTATTTATTGTTGTTGCTGCTTTATTTACCAAATGTTTCTTTATTTTTTTTTTATTTCATTGAGC
Source organism: Dexiosoma caninum (assembly GCA_963924685.1). Lineage (NCBI taxonomy): Eukaryota > Metazoa > Arthropoda > Insecta > Diptera > Tachinidae > Dexiosoma > Dexiosoma caninum. The sequence continues at coordinate 87,457,585 of OZ004728.1, read as the reverse complement.
GACATTTAAATTGCCAGCAGTTTTAAAATGCTTTTTAACTTGGTAGCACTGCTTTTCGAACATTAAAATCAAGGTTGTGTTTCATTAGATCAACTTGAAACGTAAAACCAACTTTCGATTTAAAATCAGTCAGTCTGAAAACACGGTTATAACTTTTATTGAAGAAGCACAGCCACACACTGGCTAATTTTTGAGCTCCTTCGCTTGTTTTTGGCATTGTGATATCATATATTTATAAATGTTTTTTTATTTTGTTATCAGCTGACTGAAACATCATTCTGAATTATAAAGGGTTTGTTAAAGCAGTCATAGTTTGCGTGTTATTATGTATTTTAAAAGATATGATTTTATGACTACCATTTGAATACCCCCATTTATTGCATAAAAGTTACAATTTCATACAAATATATTTAATGTTCGTATCACTTATACATGCTTTAATTTCTTTTAGGATTTTAGCAAAATGAAAAGAAAAAAAAATGAAGCCTTTTTAATACGAATGAGTTGTACTACATTTACACTAACATTTTTTTCCTTTGAGTGGAATTTCTTTTTAATTGCTGCATATATCCTGGAAACCTAAAAATATTTAATATTGTAAAATACATTTTTCGTTAAATGATTTTATAATTACTCGCCTGAAAAATAATTTTTAAATGGTTTTTTTTTTCGTTTGCAACAATTTAAGGACAATCCTGACCTAACGCTCCCCATAAAGCTTTTAGAATTTCAACACAAAATTTAATAGCACATTTACATGCACGAATACCAAATAAATGAATTTCTTTAAAAAAAGGGACATTCACAACAAAATAAAATAAAAAAAACACAAACATATTTTAACATCAATTCCTGCATAACCTCAAGGATGTGTCTTTCAGTCTTTTCAAATTTATAAATCTCATATTTGGTAACAAAAGCAAAAGGAGAAAAAAATTTCTTTTTTAAAACAATAAAACATTTTCAATCCATTTCCATTTGTAATGCTTTTGTTGTTCGCTTCATGTGTGTCCGTCCAACCGTCTGCCATTTATACTTTGTGGTTACAATTTATTTTTGTATATGAACTTTTTCCTTTTTTAAATGTACAAAATGGCACAAAAAAAAATAGTAAAAACAGATTAAATATGATAAATGAAAGATGAAAGTCATATGTATCGTATTTTATATGAGGTTTCCTTTATTAATTTTTTTTCTTGTAACTTGTTTTAGTGCCATCAGTCATCGCAAGCTGTCACATAAATGCTGACCTACATACTTCAATGGGAATATACAAGCCCATACACACACACACACACAAATATTCATACATATGCCCTCAAACCCACGTTCACCACCCCATTACACTCAGTACCACATATTGAAAAAAAGTTACTCGTATGGTATTTTCTAAGAACATTTCTAAAAATGTGCAAAAGTCATACATTTTCAGCCTTGCGTATCTCTGGTATGTGCAGCAAGAAGTTCCTTAAAAATCTGTAAAAGTATTTATGCAAAAATATAAAAATAAAAAAAAAACCTGCACATCAAGTAATAAATGCAGAAACCAGCTACCAAAGCTTCTCTATTTTCTTTTAAAATTGGCTTTGAAATTCTTGTCGCTTCTACATTTGAATTTTTTTAAAAAGCATTTTTTTTCGTTCAACTTTTAAACGTGTTAAAAGAGAAATAATCTGCCTGGCTCACAATGTCACTCGAATTCGTTCGTTCGCATAAGAACATTTAAAACAAAAACAAAATTTTAAATGTTGTTGTTTTTGTATGTTTGGTTTTTACTCTCTTTAAAATTATGATGAAAGTTGCATATCAGTTAAATGTAGATCATTGTAACGTGCATACCTAAATTTTATTGTAATAAATATGGGAGTTGAAAAAAAAGCTCACAATTAAACAAAAAACAGAAATTTTAAACAAATTATAGCTAGGTGAATCTGTTAAAAATCTTTGTATTGACTACAACGCCTCGGACTAGTCCATGTAAGCATTCTGTGGAACACCGCAGAGAGTAATTCTAATGCGACGCAGTAATCGTAAGTACGAAGAAAAGAAGTAACACTTGTCATATAACAATAAGCTGTTGTTTTCATTGATATGGTTCACGGCTGATGTTACATAGGACCATGTTTCTTCCCAATCCACGGCGACCACGTAGTCCAATATAACCTGCAGAGTAGTAACTACAGTAGGTATAGTACAAAGAAATTTACATGTAAACCAGAGAATCGTTCGTGAGTATTGAAGTTCTGTAGGCAGTTCGTTTTCAAATGTACACTGTAGACGGATATAAGGCAGTGTAAATAATTTCAATTAAATATTATAACATTATTTTGGAGCATAAACTAATATTTTTAATTAAAAAAAAAATTCGAAATTTTATTTGCTGCATTAAAAGTCCTAAATAAACTCAAAAAATCGTATATAAAGCATTTCTTTATACATTTGTTCCCTTTTCAACATGTTCGAAAAGTCGAAATTAATTTCGAAATTTTATTTGCTGCATTAAAACTCCTCAATAAACTTAAAAAATCGTATATAAAGCTTTTCTTTATGTATTTGTTCCATTTTCAACATGTTCGAAAATTCGAACTTAATTTCGAAATTTCTTTTGTATCGCTAAAATGGTGTATATTCACATATTTTTACAGCATAGCCAAATTTAAAATTAGTCCAATCCACTAAAAATAGTAAATTAATACAAACATAATTCTCTTAGAGCAGTCATTTGATAATTAAATCATTTATATTTATTTCTTCCACGATTCACGTACTTTTTCATTCAAATGAAAATTTATGTTACTCTCTACAACATGGAAATGTGTTTTAGGCCCACAAGGTTGTAATTATAATGCCACAAGTTCTTCAACCATTTATTTGTTGCGCCCAAATGTTAAGTAACAATTTATATTAAGCGTCGGTTATTAAAGTAACAACTTGTATGCAGCAGGTGCATATCACTACCAACAGCAGCAGCAATTAAATGGCAACAAAAACAATGCCAGTTACATTGCCAACAAATCAACACGGAGCCATTTAAGAACAAAATTTAAAATGAGGCCAATAAGTAACCATATACCAGAGAACGAAAGCCATAAAATAAATTAAAATAAGAACAGGACTACCAAGTCATTCGGTTGCTGCCACAATGGAAATATAGTATGTAGTGGATGCACGTATCAGGGAGGAGGGAAATATATTTTCGACACGAATTTATTTATTTTTCGCATTACAAACCAAACTCATTTTTTCGCTGTACAGCATGTATGTGGAATAAACTTCCTGCTGAGATCTTTCCTGTCCATTTGACATGGGAATTTCAATTCGAATGTCCGTAAATACTACATTACACATTACATTAGAAAATGAGATTTGTTAATAAAGGTATAGATATGCCCTTGCTGGACAAAAATTGTCCTTTCACTCGTATTAGTATAGGAGTATCACATTTCATATATCATATTTCTGTGGATGTTTTTTTTTTAACTTGGACCAGCACTCAGGGGATGGCCCCTATACAAGCGCTGCTTTGTGAAGGAATTAGGAAATAAGGCTTTAAGAGAAACGATAGAGGGAGTCATGTTTATTGACATTTGATTTAAATTTTCCCAAGTTAAAAGTGACAGGAAACACCTCTGCGGGTAGTCCATTCCACATACGTGCCGTTCGGCCAAAAAACGAATTTTCTCTGTAGTGCGTAGTGCGATTCTCTGTCAAGTCCGCCACAAATGGATGCGCTCTTAGTGATGAACGCTTCGCGCGCGTGAATGACCGGTTTTCGGTAACAAGTTCCCTGATTTCATTAGAACACATCCCATTCCAGTAACGATTGAACAACGAAACGCACCCCACGTTGTGACGATGCTCGAGAGAGTCAATAAAGTTGGCTACCCTACGGTCGCCTATGAGTTTCTTCGCTCTCTCCAGTACACGGTCGAGTAACTTCAAAATAGTGTTTGAAGCACCGGCCAATGCATGAGAGTTGTATTCCATTTTCGGTCGGATGTAGGCGGTATAAATAGTGAGGAGATCAGATGGGGAGAAGTATGTCTTGCACACGATTTGAAAAAAGAATTGTCAATCTAAATGATGCTTTTGTTGCGTTTATTTGCGCCTCAACTGTGCATCTGATGACTTTAGGAATGTCATGCTTCGCCAACGTTTGCACGGTTGCAAACATGGAACATGAGACATTGTCACACTGCAAAGCAGCTGACGTTTCGAAAGACAGCCTGTATCTATTATTTGAATTAGTCATATCTTTTATTTGTCGAATTCACAAGATTGTTATATCATTGTATCGTTTGCATGAAATGTAAACTTGTTATTGGTAATTTTCATATATCGAGACTTTGATGCAATACCGTAGTAACACAAAATTTAATTTTTTTGAGCTGGGTATGCAGAAATGATCCTTGGGGAAATATATATCTAAAGGAAAAAAGATTATGGTTCTATCTCTAACTGTTCAGGTTCTACAGCTGCAAATGTCATTATTGCCCCCAGCTATTTCCAACAATATTTATTTGCAATAATGAAATATATCCTTTCTGACAAGAAATTTACAAACAGAAAACATTACAAAATATGCCTTTTTATTTAAAAACTTGTAAAAAAATAACTTTAGTAAACGAAAATACTCTCAAAAAGATGCCTCAAAACTTCAAATGCATTTTTTCCAGTTCACGATTTTTTGAATTACTACGGTATTGCACCAAAGGCTCGATATGTAAAAAGCAAATACACTTATACATTTTTTTCCTATGTTTTTGGCCTTTGTGCTGTCACAATAATGTGAATGTCAAAAAAAAAACAAAAAAAAAAAACAAAAATAATACACAAAATATAAAAATTGCAAATAATTTTTAGCCAAAAATATAAAATTCTTCAAATACAGAAATTCCCTGCAAACAATCTACACAGCTATTTCAAGTTCTTGACCAACAAAAGGTGTGTTACTCTGTGCTATCTTCTTCTTATTTGCTTTTAGACGTTTAAAATACAAAATCCTATACGTAGAGGCAAGCCAGTTCCTGCAAATCGATACATTCTGCTCATAATTTCTTACATTCCTGAAACTGTTGATTCTATATGAAAACAGCGCAATACTCACTCGTTCATGTTTGTGTTAACGAATAATCAAAGTTGTAAATCACCAAAGTCTGCGTGTCAACTCTTTTTGTCTACTGCCAAATTTCGGGGCACATTGTTGTAAATTTGACAATTATATTGTTTAGCCTGACGATTCAGTGAATAATTAACTTTTAAATGTCACCCCTTCATAAATAAGTACATAATAACAGCCGCTTTTCTTATTTTGTAACTCAGTATAATTGGTGACATTGTTTTCCTCACACTTGTCAGAGTCTACTACCGTAGAAGTCTATTAAATTATGGAGAACAATCTTGTGAAAAACGATAAATTATTTTTCTTTTCCTGAGTTTTTTTTTCCTTTCTTTTTCTAATGGTGCGTAGTGGGAAGGCGCGACTGGCAAATATTGTATGACATTAACATAATATAATCATTCACTTTTCTATTTACGGCAAAATGTCGTGGCCGTCAAAAGCAAAGGAATATTTTCACAGATGTTGTTAGTAAATAGAAACGCATTAATTAAATATCTAATTATTTTGTTTTACGAACAAAAAAAAACACACAAAATAAAGTCCTCTGTTTTCGACACTCTGGAATGAGGGTCTTAAGACAAATGCTTATGAAGTATGCGGGTGTTTGGTCTCTATTTTGTCTTACTAATCAAATCGAAAAATAAATAGAAATTGATGGTGATGATGATGGTGATGATGATGATGAATTTCTTCTATTCGTAAAATAAACCTCTTAAGTAATTTTTCTCGTATGACCTTCGGCACATGCTGACAGGCACTCATGTATAATTTCGTCACTTCTTTCTAACGAAATTGAAAGGTGAGAAATACTAATTAGAGGCAAAGCCATACCGAGAGGGAGGTTACATACATACGAGTATGTTTTGAAAATTTACGGAAGCATATCGCTCGCAGTTAAAAAAAAAAAAAAATAATAATAATTATTGTGATGGACCCATAAAACTCAACAGTGTTATTGTTTTGCATTTAGCTGGAAAATCACAAACAGCAATTGTTAAATGTCTTACAACAATTTGCGTGTAAACAAAATGCTTTTGTTCGAGCCATTATACTTCATAATAATAGTGCGGAACACAGAAAAGCTTCACGTGTAGGTGGACATCTAAAAACAGAACCATGGCGAGAAACGATTGAAAAGGTGAAGGTCAGAAATAAACCAAGGGAAATAACCAACTACAAAGCCCACTTTAATGTGTTTGTTCGTTGGCATGGCGCACTTATGAATTTAATTAACTGCTTTGAAACTTTGATGATATAAAAAGAGGAATATTTAACACCTACAGAAAAAGCTCTTGGCCTACACTGGCACATTTTAAAAATATGCTGCCGTATTCATATAAATGGTTTATTACATATGAAAAATTGTTGTTTCTTAGTAATGAAGAAAATTTATTAATTTTTACTTTTAAGTCTATTAAATAGTTTAATTCATATAATTAAATTTTTCATCACTTAAAAAACATCAATAATATATATATATGTACTAGATGACCGTCCCGACTTCGCACGGAATCTGTTTACTAATGAGAAAAAAAATGAGTTTTGCTGTTTTTAGCTGACCCGGCAAACGTTGTTTTGCCATGTATATTATTTCTAGGAAACATTTTTTTAGTTCAATAAAAATAACTATCTACTATAAGTGTGCGGGGATATACTTATAATCGAAAGCGTTGTAGACAATGAAAGTATGCTTTATTTAGGTTAATAAATTAATCTGTATCAAAGTAACAAATATATCTTAAATTACAATTCTCGATAGCTAAACATCAAAAATAATTATTAATATTTTTACTATCAACTGTAGAGTGAGTAAGACAGGACACCGGCTTCGTTCTTATCCCATATTGGACTTAGGTTGATGATAAACTTTTTAAAATCTCTTCATCATACCCTTTCATTTGGTATCCATATTGCAAAAAAGGAAAAAGGAGGTAAAATATAGTGGGAGTAAAGTGGGTGTGGTTAATTTTAGGGGGATGAAAAACAGATGTTGTTCGATTCTCAGACCTACCCAATATGCACACAAAATTTCATGAGATCTGTCGAGCCGTTTCGGAGGAGTTTAACTACAAACAACGCAAAAGGAGAATTTTATATATTAGATATATATATATATATATATATATATATATGTATATATATAGAGTTAAAACGAGAATCGATTTTCATTCGGTTAATTAAAAAATTAATTTTAAATTTTTTTTAATTAAAAAATTACAATAACAACCGATTAAATTTTTAATTGTTGCAATCAACGTGTATTCAAATATTATTTCAATTAATTGATAATACTCATTTGTTTACTGGTGAAATTTTAAACAATTTTTTAATTGAAATTAATTTTAATTTTTTTCCATACAAAACGCATACCAATATACAAATTTTTATGAATACGGCAGTTGGTCTTTACTGATGAAAAATATTCCACTGCTTAAAATGCTTAAAGAAACGAAATGTTCAAATTAGGAATTAGACCAGCGAAAATAAGCTGCTTGATTAGTGGGTCATGATGTTGTCTCATCTCCCAGCACGCAGTTGTAAATGAAGAAATATATTCTAAAAATTATTTTTCTTTTATCTTGGACCAGCACTCAGGAGATGACACCTACACATACGGTGCATTGTGCTGGAACTAGAGGAAAGGGATAGTAGGAGAAATGATAGGAGGTGAAGCTTCACCATCTTACAAAAATCTGCGTTTGCACGTTATTTGTTTTTATAGCAGTGTTGTAGCGTCTCTGATGTCAAGGAGACGTATTAAATTTTGAAGCATCGTTTTGAGTAGACATTTTTAATAGTTATTTTACTTCGCGGTTGCTAGACAATACCGATGAAGGAGGGCGTTCTGATATGCCCGTGGATTGGATACAGCTGATGCAGTTACTGTTCAGTGACCAGTGACTATGCCTTCGTCACTGAAACCTGTCGACAACAACTGACACAAAGCCACACAAATGCACACCAGAAAAAATGCTAGATGTTTTTGTTAGTCTGAAACTGGGCTTGAACCCAGGAAATTTTTCGTTTTGTAGTCAACGTGCAGACCACTTCGACCATCGCCACCCTCAGCGTCACATGAAGTCGGACTTTTTCGAAGTTTTATTCTTCTACACACTTAATCCCCACCCCCCATATCTTTTCAATATAGTCCGACTTTTATTGCCAACAATTCGACAGAAATATGTCTAAGATTATCGTGGGCAGCTGCCGTGATGGCCCTATCACACGCTGTTCTTAACAACGAGTGAATGTTCATTTGTGCCCCCAAGAGCACCTTGAAACCTTTCAAAATACAAACAGGTTGTAATTTTTATCATACACAAAAAAAAAACGAAGAAAACTAAATTTTAATCTAGAATTTGCAAAAATTAAACTAATTATTTAAACTGCAGGTCCTTTTTATATATGTATATAATATTTATTTTTATTTCGATATTATATATATATAATAACAATCTATATATTTAAGCTCAAAGGTTTTTATTTTTTATTTTTCTATATACATATATGTCGATATTTCGTTAACCTTCGGTTAACATCTTCAGGAAATTTTTTTATTATTTTTAAAATTTTTTCTTTTTGAAATTAATATAAAAAAAATTTTTTTAACTTAACATGTTTCATAAAAAATAAATGTAAAGAATATGATTGAAAATATTTTAAATTTTATACAATATTAACAAAATGTATAAAATTCACAAATATTTTATAATATTTACATTTAAATATACATTCAAAATATCTTTATATATATACTTATAATCCCACATACCCATATACATATATATATACATACCTATACATATCGAGCTTTTGGTGCAATACCGCAGTAACTCAAAATTTGAATTTTTCGAGCTTGGTATGCAGAAATGATCTTTGGGGAAATATATATCTAAAGGAAAAAAGATTATGGTTCTATCTCTAACTGATCAGATTCTACAGCTACAAATGTCTTTATTGCCTCCGACTATTTCACACAATATTTATTTGCAATATTGAAATATTTCCTTTATGACAAGAAATTTACAAACAGAAAACATTATAAAACGTGTAAAAAAATAACTTTAGTAAACGAAAATACTATCAAAAAGATGGCTCAAAACTTCAAATGCATTTTTCTCAGTTCACGATTTTTTGAATTACGACGGTATTGCACCAAAGGCTCGATATGTATCCATACATACATATATACATATACATAAAATACACATATCTATATAAAATTACATATACACATATACACATATATATATATATATATGCAATAATTAAAAATACTTTAAATTATTATTATTACATTAGCACAATATTAATTTTAATATACAATTATATGTTAAACAACTAACAAAAAACAAATTAAACATTACATAAATATACACCTAAGAATATACTTCAAAATAATAGGTATTATTTAACAAATACATTTTCATTTTTATAATTTATACATATACATACAATATTTTAAAATATTTTAAATTACTATTCTTACATTAACAAATTATTAATTGCAAAATATTGTTAAAAATTAAAACTCTTATGAATATAAGTTAAATCAACAGTTTTTATCGTAAACATTTTAAATAACTTTAACATGAATAACATTAAACATAATAAAGTGTGTGTAAAAATTTTGTAATATAATATCCAACATAATATTAATTCTAATAATTTAAGTTTTACTAACTAAATATCTATTTTATCTAATGTATCTATTTTAAAGTTTATTCTATCTGACTTTGGTATATTATTAATCTCTAACATTTCTAACAAAAACATACGTTTATAATTATTTTCCGTTTTCAAAACTGATGCATTCTCAAAGTCTGGATAATGATTTTCTGAATTAATGTGTCTATATTTCTGATTGCTTTTATGTCCTCATATCCTAGTTTTTAATGTATTCTCTGTCGTACCTATATACACCTTACTGCAGTTGTCACTTTTATTACCATCACAAGGTATCCTATAAACTATATTCGACATATCCCACTTTACCATTCCATCCTTTACTCTACTAACTAATCTATTATTTGTGTTAAATGTTCTAAAAGTTATACCATATTTTTATCAAATATATTAGATTTTCTTAATCTCTCTGACATTCCCGGTATATAAGTCAAAGATTTATAAATCTTTGGTTCTATATTATCCGTCATATTGTTAGCTAACCTCCTTCTATATTGATTCATCAAATTAAAAATTAAACTTTCCGGAAAATCATTCTGAATTAGTATATTCCTAATTCTTTCCTTGTTCTTCATATGAAATTCCCTATCACTAATTGTTAAAACCTTTTCTATTAAACTCCTGGCTGCATTAAGTATAATTCTCATACTATGTTTAGAATACCAGATGCTGTGGTCTTCTGATACCAATCCATAATTATACTCTTCTTATTATATTATTATTTGTTTTCTTTATAATTATATATATAGAAAAATTAAAAATAAAAACCTTTGAGCTTAAATATATAGATTGTTATTATAATAAAAAAAGGTTAAAAAACAAGTATTGAAAAAATTATATATATATAATTAATATTATAATTCTAATTATAAACAAAAACCAATTTTCTTGAAACACAAAGTAGTACCGAAATATCGAAATAAAAATAATTATTATATACATATATAAAATGGTCCTCCAGCTTAAATAATTAGTTTAATTAATATAAAAAGAGGTCAAAAAACTGGAAGAACTACTAAAATTTTGTAATATCAATTAAAATTTTTATTATGTTTTCACCTGTAAATAAATTAAGAGTATCAATTAAATTATTATTGTTCACTTAATAACATTAATTGTCAATTAAATTTTCAATAATAATAATTAAAAATAATTAAATATTTTGAAAATTTCAAGCAAATTTTTAATAGCAAAAAAAATATTTGAATTCAATTCGAATGTTTGCGGGGTATTAATTTCTATCTGTGTAAGGAGTGAAATGAAATAAATCATTCAGATAAATATTTAAATAAAAATAAGCTGCCATTTTGTGTATTTCATAGAAAAAAATATTATTTTTTTATTGAGCCAAAAAACTAATTAAAATTTAATTGAGTTGATCAAACTTTTAATTGAAAATATATATTATTTTAATTAAAGGTGTTAATTAAAAATAAAAAAGTAAATTTTTTTTTGTGTATTTATCACTGGCAATGAATGACGAATGAATGCCAAAGCTGGTTTGCTAGCGTGACGAGCTTTGGACAATAGAAGGGGATTTGTCTTACATTACGATGATGCCAGGCCATATTTATCGACATTGACGAGCTAGGAGCTCCAACATCTTAGTTTGTAGCATACACTTTTCTTCTATGTAGACTTAACCAAAATGTGTTCTTCGAGGTATCGGCTAGTGGGCAACCCTCGCAACTGCTAGAAAAAACGCAGTATCATCTGCCAACTAACAACTAATATTTTTAAAAAATATTTTCTACACATACTATTATTGTAAATACATGGAACATATGTACATACCCAGCCATAACTTTGCTAAATTGTTCCTTTCAAAAAAAACAAGGAATTTAAATTGCTTTACGAGGCAGACATGCACAAGCATGCACACACACTTACGCTATATGATCGTAAACAACGAGCATATGTACATACATACTTATATTGATTATTTGAGTGCTTGTACAACAGCATTAACTAGTTGCTTTAGCATTGGAAAACTACTCACAATTTGTAAATATCCTGTTTCAACAATTTTAAAATAAAACAGGAAGGAAATGCGAGACAGGATTTCAAAAATCATACCCAGTTTGTAGTTTTTTCTTTTATTTATATTTTAACTCAAGTCGCTATTATTGTTTACTGTTATTGTTGCATGTTTAAATGTGCTTGTTTAGATAGTGACTCCCATATGAAAGAATTGTGGAAATATTTTCATGAATGAATTTTTGAGTTTTTCCATGTTTGCATTTTGCCAAATTGTATTTTTTATTGGACCGGCACTTAGGTAATGATACCTACAAATTGCAATGGATTGTGGTAGAACTAGAAAATGAGACCTTGAGGGGAGAATGTACAGAGAAAACTTTCGCGGGAATAAATTCAATAAAATGAAAATTATTTTCAGTCACTATTTTTTCAAACAATCTTTTAACAGCGCCAATTAAATTCTTTAGTAGATAAAAAAAAATTCTAAATGTTTATGTTTATGTATGTTGTATATGAATACATAAGAATATATAGTATTTTAATTAAATTTGAAATGTTGCAAAACCTCATGAATACAAATATATTAATTGATGTGATAAATTTTTTTGCAGGCTCAAAATTGCTAAACTTTTTAATTAGAAGAACAATTTGCTTTAAAAAAAAACTTTTCAATTGAAGCACATTTTTGTTTCTTTCTGTGTAGGTAACGCTGTGTGAGGACATTCGGTGTGAAACTTCCCATGTAAAATGTGCAGGAACTTCTCTCGACCATTAAGAATGCCCGCACTCGTAATGATGATCTCCTTGTGCTCCGATAGTCTAGTGAGTAGTTTGATACTTTATCAGTTGGGGGTTCTAGGTTCGATTCCTAGCAAAGGCTCTGGTCTGTATCACAACAACACGTGAAAGTTTTTTCAAAACAAGTATCACAAATAAATTGGACCCAAGTGGGATGGGACCTTTCTTTACCTTTACATCAAGCAACCTGCCGACCTAATCTAATGATGAGCTCGTTGCAGCTTTCGGAATAAGTGTTTTGATTTCATTCGACCTTTTTCCATTATAGTAACGATAAAATGAAATGCTATGATATACATAAAATGATGGCTTATTTTTATTTAAATTCTTAGATGATTGCTTTATTTCATACATATATAGTTTTTACACAAATAGTAATTAATAGCCAATAAGCAGTCAATTGAATTCAAATATTTTTGTTTGTTTATGATTCTAATTTTAAAAGTGTGCTTGTTCACGAAAAAATATGTGAAATGTATTAGTGAAATGTATAATATTAAATGATAAATATTACTGAGGAGGAAAGCATATCCATATAGTACTATTTCGCTAAAGCTTACTTAGCTCATCAGCTAATTTATGACTACAAATTCAAGATTCTTATGTTCAAGATTCAAATAATCAATCGAGAATTTAGTTATTGAGTTTGCCTTTATAAAAAAATACGTCATGAGAATATCACAAAGTATGTAATAATACATTCCACATATTTTTCCGGGAAAAGGCGCAATTTTAAAATTAAAATCATATATAAAGAGCTATTCCCAAAATAAATTCGGATAATTTTTTTTTTGTTACTAAAAATCAGTTTGAAGTTTTCAATTAAATTTTTAATTATTATTATTAAAAATTTGATTGAACAATTTAGTCAACAAAAATAATTTAATTGATTGAATTAATTTCTATACAGGTGAATATCGAATTAATATTTTAATTGATATTAAAAAATGTTTAATTAAAATTTTTGTTTTATTTTTTTCTGTCAACTAGTTCAGGTTATTTTTTACAACACTTGGGTAAAAAAAATTTAAATTTTAAATAAGCAGCAAGTCGCCCTTAATATTTATAAATTTTAGGGCAACCCTTGTTTTATTTCTAAATGCGGACTGATACTAGCCAGCTGTGTTGTTACGTTATCTTCTTTTTTATCTTGGACTAGCTCTCTGGGAATGATCCCTACACGTGCGAGGAATAGTGGGAAAGATGACAGGAGATGAAGCTTCACTTGCTTACAACTCTGCTTTTGCACGTTCTTTGTTTTTGTAGCAGTGTTGAAGCGCCTCTGATGTCAAGGAAACGTATTAAATTTTCGAAGCTTCGTTTTAGTAATTATTTTAACGGTGCTACACAATACCGACGAAGAAGGGCGTTCTGATATTACTTGGGGATCGCTATCGGCTGAGGACAGTACTGTTCAGTGATCAGTGAGTACGACTTCGCCACTGAAACCTTCCGACAACAACTGACACAAAGACACTCTATGCACATCAGAAAAACCGCGAGATGTTTTTGTGACTCAGTCTGAAACTGGGGTCAAACCCAGGACTTTTTGGTTTTGTAGTCAACGTACAGACTCCTTCAGACATGGACACTCCCCTTCCTACACTTTCCGACAAAAGAATCTATCAGTATTAATATAGAAATTCTATGCGACAGCTCAAGGTGTCTACGGAGTTCGTTATGCCTTTTCCAATTGCCTTGGATAATATTGCATAATTTACAAATAAAAGTATTCACTGCCAACATTTTATTTTTCAAAAAACACTGTACACTATTGGTATTTGTGTTTACATGTGCACGCGTGTCCGCACAATACTCAGATTATTTTCGTATTTGTGCACTATCTCTGTCATAACATACAAATTGACTAATTTAAATACGAGTACAAGACTCGACGAGTAAGTATCATGTTTGTTTATGGGTATTTAATTAAATCCGTGAAAATAGAGGCAATGAAATATTACACATCCACACACATATATCTACACACACAAACAGAGTCTTATTTATACGCATGCAGGCATAAATCGAGAACAAACTGAAAAGGTAATCCAATACATGCGTCATGTTTTGCCATGCATTTCATCATGCTGGGGAAGATGTTGGGTGTTGGACAGTGAGTCACAAAAGTATAGTTGGAAATACTCTTGAAAATTAGTGCTTAATAGCGTTTTTATACACTGTCTGACATTACGAAGAGTATGCAAAATTTCTAGAAATTGTTTGGTATCCATCAATTGCATTCAATTCGACGTAACCATGGCAATATCCATAAAAAAGTTTTCTGTCATCGATTGGTGCTGTCATAACCATAAACAGTTGTTGTGTTTTGTTTATTATTTCAAAAATGTGAAAAGAATATGAGGAACTGAGTCAGATGTTCAGGGTTTGCTCCAAACAGACATGCTATGAAAATCACACAATTTCAAATCACTTTCTGATTTCAAAATCACAATTGCGATTGCAAGGTGTTTTCAAAATCACAATAATTTTTACTTTTTGATTTTTGAAAACACAAGAAAACAGCTGACTTTTGTTTTGATGTGACGGCATTTTTTATGCATTGAAAAATAATTAGGAATATTGAAATAATAGGAAATAATTGAAAAATACTCAGGGAAAATAAAACAGAATTTAATTTTTTTTTAATTTTTAATTGAAAGCATTTAAATACCCGGAGCTTTCTTCTTATCGATTGTTGAGTCAAAGAGAAAACAATTAAGAAACTATAAAATTAACAAATCAAACAAGAAGTTGCCACAGGTAGCAATTATTATTATTATAATTATTATTGCCATTTGCTATTACTTTATGAGTTATTATTTTACAAATTAGGCATACAATTTAATATTAATAACAACTTCCAATATGACTTAACAAAATCTAATTATTTTATTTAAAATAGTTAATTTTTTATAATAAATTATCTATATTTCTAATTGATAATAATATTTTGCTACTCTGGCAAGCATCGATGTATTTTCGAAGACCAAAAAGTAAATGTCAAATCTAAACAGCAAATGATATTGCCTCTATACGATTCATTGAAATAAAATATTTTAAATAATTTTTAAAAAATTCAACATTAAAACTTAATGATAAATTTTTTAAAAATCTAAAAAATCCCCTTGAAAAAGGACAAAAATCTAATGTTGTATACAAAATACAATTGTGATACACTTTATATTGGAGAAACAAAACAAAAATTAAAGAAACGACTAAAGCAACATGAATATGATTGTAACAATTCATTAAAAGTAAATATAACAGCATTGTTAATATAACAGCATTGGCCAAACATGCAAGATCTAATAAACATGAATTTGATTTTGAAAATGCAAAAATCTTAAGAACTGAGGAAATCAAATTGAAGGTACAAATACATGAAGTCAATCAAATAGTTAAACATGAACAATTTGCTTGGAATTATAAAAGTGATAAAAAAAATTATATAAATACATATTGCAATTTGATTTCTACTTTAAAACAAACTAATATTAAATTTGATTTATATGTTAATTTTTGTTAATCAAATATATATATTTTTCAAATAATTCAGTAAATTTTGATAACATAAATTGTTAAAAATTTTATTATAATTATTATTAAATAAAAATTAATTTATAGATCCTGAAGATGAACCTTATGGTTCGAAATATATAGATCAACGTAAAATAAAGTATTTTATTTCAATGAATCGTATAGAGGCAATACAATATTAACATTAATAAATCAACAGATTCAGCAATACAAAGTTAATTAACATTTTAATAAATAATATATAATATAAAAACAATATGAATTTATTTAAGATAATAGTAATTTTATGTTTTTCTATTATAATTTTTAAATATTTCATATGGAATTTGAGTTATTTTTAATTTTTATGAAAAATAAAAGAATACTTTTATATAATTGACAGAAAGAAAGAAAAATTTGTTTTATTTCGATTTTATGTTTGTTAAAGAATTTCTTAAAAAAAATTAATTTTTCTGATTATGCTAACCAAGGGTTAGCGAAATATCGAAAAAACTTATTAATAAATAAATTAAAAATTTTACAAAAATAAGACCTGCAGTGCTAAATAATTTACTGCATACAATTTTTATTTATTTTGAAATTCTTTAATTTTCACACTTTTCTTAATTTTTGTATTCAGCTACTTTTATTGTTCAAATGCAATATTTTTTATGCGGGTGACGAATTAATTGGCCGCTGAATATTTAAAAAAAAAATTTAACACTTAATAGCATTTTCACACTGACTGTATTAAAAGCAAAAGTTGGTTTTACGGTAAAACCAACAATTAAAACCTGGTTTTAATATATAAAAATAGTTTCTTAAAACCATCTTAAAACCTTTTTTCAATTGATTTTAAGTTGATTTAATAAAATACGACCTTGATTTTCATGTATCAAAATTAGTGCTACCAAGTTAAAAAATTTAAAACAGCTGGCAATTTAAATGGCTCTCAATGAAATAAAAATAAAGGAACATTTGGTAAATAAAGTCACAACAACAACAAAAAAAGTGCTAAAGAAAAAGAAGTTATTGGGTAGAGCATAATGAAAATGGCCTTGTGAGAGGAGAAAATAAATGAAATTTTATTACACAAACTGTGCATTAAAACCTGATTTAATTAAACTTATAACGAGAATGCTGTTTGTCGTTTTAACGTTAATATTAGGTTTTAATTTTATTTCTGTATTAAAAGTTAAATTGGTTTGGTTTTTAATTAATTTGTATGTTTTTTCAACTTCTTCCCTTTTCTACATGCAGCGAGAACGACAACGAAAATAAAATTCCAAACGAGGAACGAAAATTTCACGGGAAAAAAATTTCACTTCTTATTCGCGATAGGGATGAATATCTATGGATATGGTTATGACTATGACAATGTCTCAAGTCACGTTTAATCGAAAACAGTGGTTCGAACAGCTGTTTTATAAGGTTATGTTTCATTAAACATTACACTATCGTATGACGTATCAATGACGTCTATTTACGTTCAGGGACATTTGCGGCAACTCAAAAATTTCTCTGATGCGTCTATGCTGACGGCGGCCTGCTTAGAAATTTTTGTTTTTTATTTAAAATTATTAAAAAAAAAGCTCTAA
Organism: Dexiosoma caninum; assembly: GCA_963924685.1. Taxonomy (NCBI): domain Eukaryota; kingdom Metazoa; phylum Arthropoda; class Insecta; order Diptera; family Tachinidae; genus Dexiosoma; species Dexiosoma caninum. Next base: position 87,439,882 of record OZ004728.1, on the reverse strand, counting down.
ATTGATCACCAACATTTACCACCTGGTAACATTGGACTTGTACAGTTTTTTTTTTTAATTTTTAAATGCGCACTTTTGATAAATATAATTCAGTATTAAATGAGTATTTATTCAAATTTTTTTCTTATTTGTCAAGAAATTTGTTGCTTTGTTTTTATTGAAAATTTTAATTGAAATTTAGTATTTAATTCAGTATTAATAAATAAAAAGCTTTTTGAATCTTAATTCTTAAGTCGTTTATATTTTTTTAAATTAATTTCAATTACCTGGATGAAAGTCTATAAAAATGTTTAAAGCAAAACAAAAATTCCATTATAGATTTTTTTGTAGTTAATTTTTATTTACCTGAAATGATAGAAAAATAGAAGCAGAATAAGAATCAATTCAATATTTACGAATACATAATGAAAAGGGCAGCATTGCAATTTAAACAAACAAATAAATTAATTAAATAAATAATTACAGGTACAATATTTTAATAAACAAACAACAACGAAATGAACAACAAAGAATTTTAATAAAATTAAATATTTAAAGTTTAATGCAAATATGTGCGAGTACATATTCGTTCACGTACACTTGTTAAAAACTAATAATTACAATTCAAAGGCATGACGTGAAAACGAGCTTAAAAAAACATCTTCTTTTGAAACGTAGTTTCAATAAAAAACGTTTTATTGATCAATTATGAGATTTGGAAGAGCTGCCAAAACTAAAATTAGTATTTAAACCCAGTAAGTAACGTGAAAACAAAAGCACTCAAGCTTTTACAATTGTAAAGTCATTTAAAAATTATGGGATATGCAGTGCGATTCAGTATTTCCACTAATTAAAAATTTATAGTAAAATTTGATACTTGAATGGAATGGATTAAAAATGTTGAGTTATTCAAATTTAAGTGTACAGTAGAATTGTAATAATAGTTCTTTGTATATTTAATAGGCAGCCATAGTTATGAAATTGGCTTTTATTAAAAAATTATATAATAATTGGGAGTTATTGACATATGTACGCATACGAGGTCTGTTCAAAAGAAAAGGTGAATTTTGATTTTTTTGGAAAAGTATTTATTTATTCATCAATATCCATTTTGTCCCTAATAATAATGCACTTTTTTGATTTCTATATCTTTTTGTTTTATTTTAATTCTGGGATCATGGCTCAGAAGAGGCCCTCTACGTATGTAATGGAACTAGTTGGGATGGTGCAGTTTATAGAAGACACAGACAGGTGGTCAAGAGATACATCGAGAGGTCTTAATTTTTTTTTTTTTTTAAGACAATACAAACTCTACGAAGCTTTTTAAGCTTGTCTGTAGAAACACTCAGGGTTTAAGCGGGAATCGAACCCGCACCTCCATATTGACAAGACTAATGCTCATGCACTAGACTACGGAGGCACCCAAACTGCACAACCCTGCAGTTGCGTGTTATTCAGAATCTATAAAGCAGGGTTGCTGCTTCTCACATTCTATGTAAACGCATTAATTTTTAATCCGAAATACTTCGCCACGTTTTATTGGTCAAATACCGGCCAAGGAGGGCGCTGTTAGCGCGGAGACAATTGCTCTGATCGGGTATCCGAAACGCTGTTGTCCAGTTGCAGGTCAACACGCTGGGCCAACAAGCAGCCTCTTTGCTTACGTTACACGATTTTAAAAAGAGTTCTAAGCATTCCCTGAGCACTGGTCCAAAACCAAAAAAAAAAGAGAAACGTGAAATACTATATCACAGTGGAGTTTGGTTATAACGATCAGTGGTTATAATGAATTTTTACGAACTGTTTCCCGTAAACAAAAAAGCATGGAAATCTATATGGTTAATAACGAACAAAAAACAAAATTTTAAATTTTCTCATTTTATTATTACGGGCATCAAAGTGTCCCCCTTAATTTAATGAAGTCAATACGAATATACACAGCTAATACTGGCGAACTACTGTGCGACTAGAAGAAGAACTTTTAATGCCTTTTATATTCATGTTCTTTAATCTCTTGATTTTCTAATAAATCAAAATAAAACAAAACCTTTAATATTTATAATGAATAAACAGTTCAACGCATTGATGTCAACAATAAATCGTTGGCAACTTTTTTTTTTTCTTTTCAAAATTCATTATTTGCCACCAATAAATTGACACAGATACCTAAAAAAAAAAAGGAAAGTGTGGTTGAATGTGCCCGTATTATTAATGTCAGATACTTTTTCAAGAGCTTAATCACTTTTTTTGATATTTGAAAACACTCAAACAGTCTCCCACTTCGCATACGAGTATGAATGCATACAATCACCGTGTTAACAACAAAGTGTATGATATGCATTTCGCATTATGGCTTGGGTTTATTGTTTCCTATTTTTTGTACTACGAGTAAAAGGTAGAGCTGTGGAATTTTATTTACTTTTTTTTTGCTCTCCTTAGAGAAACATTAAAAATATATTGTGGCTGCAACATGTGGATTGTGCAGCAGGCAAAATATAACTATTCGTTGCAAAAGCAGTTATTAGTGGCTGAGAAATGATGTCGATAGTTTCTTTTGTATTGTTTTATATTGGTAAAAATTTTAAACATGCATACACACATCCATATGCACTATACGCCCTTAAAGGGGTTTACCATGAGGAAATGTCATCGTTTGAAATTAAATAAAGCCAACACCGTATGCATTCAAGCAACACTAATATTAACTGCAAATCATATTGATGTTCAAAATACTCGAATGTGAAATTTGATATTGTTATTTGTCTTCGGTGATTAAATGAAATTAGTTTTTAAACTCCATCCTCGACATCATCCTCGAGGGTGGCGATGGTCGAATTAGTCTGCACGTTGACTACAAAACGAAAAACTTTCCTGCGTTCAACAGCAGTTTCAGACTCATAAAAACATTTTACATATTGTCTGATGTGCATTTGTGTGTGACTTTGTGTCAGTTGTTGTCGAAAGGTTTCAGTGGTGAAGGTCACTAAACAGTAACGGCTTCAGCTGTATCCAATCCATTGGTACACCAGAACGCCCTCCTTCGCCGGTATTGTGTAGCGCCGGCGAAGTAAAATAATTACTAAAAACGAAGCTTAAAAATTTAATACGTCTCCTTGACATCAGAGCCGTTACAACACTGCTATAAAAACGAATAACATGGAAAAAAGCAATGTTGTAAGATAGTGAAGCTTCACCTCCTGCCATTTCTCCTACTATCCCTTTTATATATTTCCAGCACAATCCACCGCAAGTGTAGGGGTCATCTCCTTAGTGCTGTTCCAAGTTAAAAAAAAATTAAGGTATTCGGTTAGCAATTCCAATTAGAAAAAATTAAATGTTACAAGAGTAGTGCTTACCCCCCTTTCATAAGAAACATGGGAAATGTTTCTGCAACATGTTCACTAAACTGAGAAAAAACATTGCGGTTCCATATTTCATATGAACAATTCAGCAGCTTTAAATTATTTATTGTGAATTGAATTTGAAAATGTATAGCTATGGCTGGTAGATACATACATACTTGGCAAAATGTTTATGGTTTCAAATGTATTTTTTTTATCTGGGACCAGCACTCAGGAGCTGAACTATACACATGCGAAGCATTGTGCTGGAACTATTGGAAAGGGATAGTTAGAGAAATGACAGGAGATGAAGTTTAATTAATTATTTTACAGCACTGCTTTTTGCGCGTTCTTTGTTTATAGCAGTGCTGAAGCTCCGGTGGTACACAATACCGACGAAGGAGGGTGTTCTGAGGTGAGTGTGGATTGCTATCAGCTGATGCCGGTATTGGTCAGTGACCCGTGACTATGCCTTTGCCACTGAAACCTTCCGACAACAACTGACACACAAAAACACACACAAATGCACATCAGAAAAATGCGAGATGTTTTGAGATGGGTTGAACCCAGGTCTGTTTTGGTTTTGTAGTCAACGTGCAGACTACTTCAGCCATCGCGACCCTCATTCGAGGTGTGAAAATTTATATTGTTGCCCGTTTTACACACTAATTTTTATTTCATCTGTCTTTCTGAGATATTAGGTTATCGATTGTACCCGTTTATACCCTTCTTTATAAAATAATAAAGTAGTAGCAAACCCGCTTTAGGTCTATTTTGACCTAATGCGAAGCAGAAAGTTACTTTTTGATCACAACTGATTTATTATCCCCAACCTAAAAGTATGTTCTTTTTGTAAGATTAAATTTGCTTGCGCAGTTTTAAACATGATTTGTTTGACAAGAATTTTTTTTATAGTTTTTTTTTGTGATGTAAAACTCAGAACTTTAATAGCATCTAGTCAGTCTATAAAACAGAAACGTATTTTACAATTTAAAGAATATTTTAATGATCGTGTTGACAGGCACATAAAATTAATAAATCAAATTGTAAATATCGCATTGTAATATTTAATACGTTTTGGTTTTTTATTCGTGTAACAAAAAAAAAAATTATTTAAATTTTAAAAATTTCAATTAAAAGGAGACAGTAAACACTCCCTAGACTGTATTACAGCTGAGAATTTTTGTTTAATTACAGTTTCGACATTTTTACAGAATTATTTCTTTTCGCTGAACACACTTTCCAGTAAACATACTTGTGGGAAGGGTGCATTTTTTTAATTCTACTCAATATTTATAACAATTTCGTAACTTTTTTTCCCAATAACTTAATTTACATTTTGTTTGGAATATTGTCCTAAATAATGGCATTTATTGCAAAAACCGCAATAAAGCTCCACGAATGAACATACGTTTTTGATACAATAAAATAAAAAAAAAATAAAAATTATTTAAGTGTTTAAAACAGTTAATCAATTGCTTTTACGAAATTTGCGCCTCGTTTTTGGTGAGGTAAAATATTCAGCAATTCTCAAATAGTTGAGCGGATTTTTTTTTATATAAAAAAGTGATGTTTTTAAGCTTTTTGAAACAATTTTGTTGAATATTTAAGCACGCAATTCAACATATTGGCATATGGCCCAAGCAACAATACATAAAATAATAATAAAAAAAAATATAAATTTATACAATTCTATTTAATTTATTTATATATTTATTCTATAAACTATATAAAAAAAAAACAAAGCAAAAAATGTTTTTACGGAATTTAATATGATTTGGTGATAAAAATAACAACACTAATTAACAATTAATGAACTTTTAAATGAAAAATAAGTAGACTGTCTTCTAAGTGAAGTCTCATTTATTTTAAATGGCAATTCCAGTTAATTCTTAATATTTTTTTTAAGATAACTAACACTCAAGAAACGATTGCCTACTACTACGTGTTCATTCTGTAGGAAAGGGATAATGATAGAGACGACGGTGTAGAGATAGACAGAGAACAGTTTCATTATCTTTGCAACTCTGCTTTTGCACGTTTTTTCTTCTACAGCAATGTTGTAGCGTCTCTGCTCAAGGAATGTGGGTAAAGACAAATTTTAAAATTTTCTAACCCTAGGCACAAACCAGCTATTTTAACAGAGCTCTGTTAACGAGTTAACAATTAAACATGATTTTCACTTTAAAATTTAAAAATGAACATATTAAAAAGCAGAAATATAATAAAAAAAATTATAAGAAAGACTTCTAGAAGTGTATAAATGAATGACCAACCCTTGTAAATGTTAACAGTCAATGTAGAAATTACACTAATTATTAAAGCTGCAGGTCCTTTTTATATACAGCGTGTCCGCCGGGAAAGTATACTACTTTGTTTGTTTATAATTTTTGATTAAATGAACGAGAATGGGTCTTATATTGATAAATGTTTTATTTAATGTCGGCAATTATGTATGGAATACAATATCAGATAAATGTCCGCCTCTGTTAGTCTCACAAATGCGAGCCCTTTTTCATTACATTCTCACACATTTCACTCGATATTTCATTAATTTTATCACGAATATTTTCTTTGAGTTGCTCAAGCGTTGCTGGTTTGTTTGCATAAACCTTGCTTTTCAGATATCCCCACAAAAAGAAGTTCGGAGCAGTCAAATCACGCGACCGTGGACGCCAATCAACATCACCATTTCTTGAAATAACTTGTTGTGGAAAGAGGTCTCGCAGTAATTCCATTGTAATCCTGCCTGTATGCGATGTGGCACCGTCTCGTTGATACCACATGTTAATCAAGCCCAAAGCATGCAGTTGTCGCGTTAAAAATTGTAGCCAAAGTTGTTCTTTGAAGACCAAGCTCCTGAGCACGGCGTCGAATTGAGGTTGATTAATTGTTTTGAACACTTTCTTGAGCAGCAGTAATGTTTTCAGCCGCTCTTGCAGAACGTTGTGGTCCATGCTTGGGCCTATCACCTACAGACCCTCTTTCTTCGAAATCATTCACTACACGATAAATAGTGCATTTTGGTGGCACGTTGTTTCTCCCAAAAATTTCACGTAACTTTCTCATCGCCACAGTAATCGATGATTGATTTTGATAAAATGTTTTAACGATTAAAACACGTTGGTTTAACGAATCTTTTTCCATAATAAATTTGCCACGTGTCTACTTCACGACTGCCAAATATGAACTGTCAAGACTAATGTTTACCAAAATGGCGGCAAAACAAAGTAGTATACCTTCCCGGCGGACACCCTGTATGTAATATTTATTTTTATTCAATATTTCGCTACTTCTTTGTGTAGCTTCTTCAGGAAAATTGGTTTTTGTTTATAATGAACAAAAAAAATTTTTTTTTTAATTAATATAAAGCGAGATCAAAAAACTAGAGGAATTAAAAAACTAGAAAATTAAAACTTGTTTAGATTACCGAACAAACATAGAAATTACCTGCACACCGTTCGGAGGTCTAAATACGGTATAATACGGTATTTACCCCGGTTAACATCACTGCATTAGACTCTCAAGCTCATTTCATTATAAAATAACATTCACAATGGGCAGACATTTAATCAATAAATTGAATCAGATAATCTACAAAAAAAAAAAAAAACATGGCAAAAATGAATCAGGTAAAACCTTCTTGTTGTCGCTGCCATGCATTTTGATACATTTTCTACATTTTTCCTCCTTCATTTTTAATTCATTTGTCCATTGATTGCTTAATCCTGGCAGAATGCTATAAAAACTTTATTTTCCAACGACATTTAGTTAATAAAGTCTTATAATTCTTGCCGCAAAACTAACAGACACACGAACACATGCGGTTGTGGGAGCAGCTGGTAGCAGTTGTGAATGCTTCTGGGGGAGTTTGCGGAAGTATTTGTGTATCTGTGTGTGTGTGTGTGTGGGTGTGTGTGTTCATGTGTAGCGAAAGAATCAGATGAATGCCAATGCATTTCGCAAGGTTTGTTGGATAAAAATTAATGAAAAAATGGAAAAAAAATATGTAGTTGCAAAAAAAGTCTTGCAAAACAAACGTTGTAAAAGTTTTTCTCCGGCATGCTTCAGTACATTTCACACGCAAAAGACGTCATTGTCAAGGAGCAAAATCGGCAAGAGAATCAAGTTTAAAATAGCAAGAGACACACACACACACACACCCTGTACACTCTGGCAGCCATGTAGCCATATAAATACAAATGCATATGACGTCTATAATTCCCACTTTCAGACCTTCGCTTATCGGCAAAATCGCTTATGTGTGAAAAGAAAAAAAGAAAACAAATCAGAGGATATACGGTTTGAAGGCATTAAATGCAACAACTTTAATGACGGCATCGAAAGTACGTTGGTAATGACTGCACACACGAACAACAACAACAACACACAAGCAGAAATATTTCTGGGCTGATTGGCATTTTTGTCTTTCAATTGGCAACGTTATTTTTATGTTTCGTTTTTCTCTTTTTGTTTGTTTGTTCCTTAAGCTATGCACACACGATTGTCAGATTTTACAATATCGTTGGATATGGCAATATGGAGGCAATGCACTCACAATGAAAAATTGTCACCGAAGTGTAAATTGTCTGTTCAGACTATAGTAAGATAACTGTACAATTGCATTGTCACACAATTAATTTATCTGTCTGTTCACACGGTTGTCAGATTATTGTATTTCAAAAGTTGACATATACGATGTTTAACATTGCTGCCCCTATTATGAGTTGAATTCGATTTTCGACTGTGGTCGAATGAACTGATCGAACGATTTTTCATTTGGTATTATGACGCGTATTCGCTACAGAATAGTGCTATTGTGAATCTCACTCATTTTGTACATTCACAGTAGTAAATATTTTATCAGCTGTGACTACAAATAAATACTTTTAATTTGTTAATTTAATCAAAATATAAAAAATATGACAATACCCGAGGAAGTACACAACTATAAAATGTTTGTGGTTTATTATTCGTTAATGAAAATGTAATAAATATTATTATTATAGAAATTAAATATTTCCTATCTGCGAGTATATTTTTGTATCAGCAATTGTGGCTTTGATTTTTTCCTTTTCTAAATATATTAAAGCTCTTACAACACTTAATTCCGCACATTTATTAAATTTATATTTATATATGTACAGGGTGTCTGGTGGCAAATTTATATTTTTAAATACGATTATTTCAAAAAGTAATAAACGGTGCGGTGGGAAGGTGGCGCCGTTGGAATAATCGATTGTGTGGATTTGTCAGTCATGATGTCGCAGTGGTCGACTGAGCATTGCCCGTTCGCTGTGGAGACATTTTTTAAGAGTAATAATTCTTACGTCGACTTTGTTCAAAGTACGGTATTCGGCGAATAAGTGATGGAGCGAGTGTAAATTTAGTTCGTTCGTGCGTGCAGAGATTCCGCGCAACTGCTTCGGCTATTAATGCCCCACGGCCAGGGCACAGTCGATCTTCAAGGACTTCCGAAAACATTGAACTGGTTGAAAGCAGTTTATGTGAAAATCAGCGACTTTCAATACGGAAAAGAGCAGCCTCACTGGGACTTCCAAGAGCGATTATTCCTGAAATTTTAAAAGAGGATCTGAAGTTCCATCCTTTAAAAATTTAAATCGTTCAAGAACTGAAAGAAAGTGACATTGATTCCCGCGAAAAATTTTTGTGCAACGATGTTGGAGGGTTTTCGCACTGTAAATCCCATTTTTTGGAGCGACGAGGCTCATTTTCACTTAAACGGCCACGTCAACAAGCAAAACTGCCGTTACTGGTCTCCAAGAACCCGCAACCCACCTTTGAAACATCAAAAACCATTGCATTTCCCCAGGGTAACTGTTTGGTGTGCCTTATTCACGCATGAGATAATTGGACCATTTTTTTCGAAAATTCTCGAGGCCAGGCGACGAATGTCAACGGTGAAAATTATCGACGCATGATTACGGAATTCTTTTAGCCAAAAGTGCGAGCTCATCCATCGTACTCTTCACACACGTGGTTTCAACAGGAGGGGGGGACTGAACACACAGCCAGAGTTTCGGTGAATTTGCTTCGGGAAAATTTCCCCCCAAGAACTGATCAGTCACTTTGGGGACATCCCATGGCCACCGAGGTCCCCCAATCTAACTCCCAAGGATTTTTTTATGGGACTAGCTCAAAGAGAGGGTTTATAATGGCAATAACCAATCTCTTGTAACTTTATATTCGTCGAGAAATCAGCTCAACTGAACCAAGTTTACTGCAGCGTGTGGCGCAGAATACAAGACTACAAACAGCTTTAAAAACGTAGACTTACTTAGCATCGCGAGCAGTGCTTCGGAATTATGAAAATGGGCAGAAAAAAAAGAACTTCCTACAGTGACAACCCAAAAGAAGTAGAACTAATCCGATTTTGCACTACATCCGGATCACAAGTTCAGGAACGTATTCACTTCTTTAAAAGCACTTTTTTCACTGCCAAAGGTGTTATTGTAGCGTGCACTAAATTAAGCACATGTGACAATAACAAATGACTGTAAAATGTGTGGCAATTACGTGTCAATGGAAATGAATAGTGTTCTCCCGATTGTCAGAATTGTGACAATGTTGCCACACAAAAATTGTGAGTTCACACCGTTGTTGCACTTTTTAATACAATTTTTCTGTTAATATTTTACTATATGACAATCGTGGGTGCTTAGCTTTACAATCACGCACACATGTCGAATAGACTTACTTACGTGCATACAGCTTTGTGTGCAAAGGTGTGTGCATGCATGTCGTATGTATGTATACATATGTGTACATATGTGTGTATGTGATAAAAGTAAATATGACTGTACATTCGTATGCTAAATAAAAGCGAAATATGCAACGCTTTTTATTGACATCATGAAAAATTCAAAAGCCATAAACGGAAGTAAAGTAGTCACTCGTATTCTCTAAAGGATTCATTGAACGTATGACTGAAGGAATGACATAAATAAAAAGTAAAAAAAGAAAATAATATAACCATAATGCATGCAGGCAAAAAATGCCATATGTTTGGAATACTCCAACAGTGATGAGCATAAATGTTACAGTGGACCCGAGTAGTGGCTTAACCAAAAAATTTCTTCATCCTAGTGCCAGCACAATGCATTTTTTATCTTGGACAAGTTTTTAAATAAAGAGGCATCTTTTGTAATGTTTTCTGTTTGTAAATTTCTTGTCAGAAAGGAAATATTTCATTACTGCAAATAAATATTGTTGTAAATAGCTGGAGGCAATAAAGACATTTGTAGCTCTAGAATCTGAACAGTTAGAGATAGAACCATAGTCTTTTTTCCTTTAGATATATATTTCCCCAAAGATCATTTCTGCACACCCAGCTAAAAAATTCAAATTTCGAGTTACTGCGGTATTGCACCAAAGGATCGATATGCAGATGACACCGCCATAATAACATATCGTCCACATCCATATCTTCCTATTCGGGCCATACAAAGTTCGTTATCACCTCACGATAGCGAACACCATTCACAGTAATTGCCTGACCGGCCTCATTTTAGAAAAAAAAATACAGCCCGATGATGCCGCCAGCCCATAAACCGCACCAAACAGTCACTCTTTGTGGGTGCATCGATTTATCGACAATCACTCTTGGATTATCATTCGCCCAAATGCGGCAATTCTGCTTATTGACGAATCCACTGAAGTAAAAAATGTGCCACATCACTGAAGATGATTTTCTTCGAAAATTGATCATCCAGTGTTGCCATTTCTTGCCACCATTCTGACCATTGACGACGTTTGGAATGGTCAAGAGACTTTAGTTCTTGAGTCAATTGCTCCTTGTAAGCGTGTAAATGCAAGTCTTGATGCATAATGTTCCTCAACGACAAGCGTGAGAGGTGCAATTGTTGGGCACGACGACGAGTTGAGGTGGACGGGTCTTCAGCCACACTATCGCGAACAGCAGCAATATTTTCTGCAGTACGAGCATTACGAGCATGCACTGGTGTTTTCACATCTTCTACAGACCCGCTTTGCTCAAATTTTTGCAGGATTTTTCCGATTGTACGTACATTTGGACGATTAAATTGACCGAAAAAATCACGAAGTGCACGATTTGCATTTTCATTTGAACGCCCATTTTCATAATAAGCCTTAATAACTTTAACGCGTTGCTCAATTGTGTATCTTTCTATGGTTAAAATTGAGTTAGTCTAAAATTGAGAAATGTCACATCAAATGCAGAAAAAAACTTGAAGTTTAGGTGTGGTTCACATTCAACATCGGCACTTAAAATTTAAATACCCTTTATAAAAGCAATTGAAGACTTATGTTTATAAATTAAAACATATTCTGGTATTTTTATTTTTTAACTTTTTAAAGTCAACAAAGTTTTGCCAATCTCTTCCGTTGGTACGTTAATGTCATTTGAAAAAGTCAAAGTATGACGGATGACGGATTCTATGTGCCTCGGCTTTTAATTTTGAAGCTTCGTTTTTTTTAGTAGCGATTTTTAGTAATTATTTTACCTTGCCGGTGCCACACAATACCGACGAAGGAAGGCGTTCTGACGTGCCTGATGTGTACGGGTCATCCCCTGTGTGATGGTCCATATTGTAGGGTATTGTAAAATCTGACAATCGTGTTTATACAGCTTTAGGGATGAATAAGCCTACAATTTGCTGCAACCCTATTTAAAGAAATCATGACTTAAATTTTTAATTCAATTAATGTATTCTTTTGTTTAATCAATGGTTTTATTTTGCAAGTATTAAAACGACTTTTTAAGGTATTTTTTTCTCTTCATTTAAGTGCCACCGTAGTGAAATTGATACGAATACGAGAGTGCGTGAAAACAAAACACCATTTTCTTTTCGACGTTTGCAATTTAAAATAACTTTTAATAGTCACACAAGCGAATGTCAATCAAATTTGCGACTGTATGCCACCACTCTCCTGTCCCTTCCTTCTTCAATAACTCCTACAACGTTCATTAAAAGTTCAATAACTTTGAGCGTACATTTGTATGTCGTTTGGGTGTTCGTTCACCCTTTGCAGCTCACATGAAGGTTTTGCGTTCATTAGCAACATACGGTGGCGCCACAATTGTTTACTTTGTTCTTTAAACAAACGACTTTTGTGCCCCGTTGCTGAGCCATCAATATTTTCTTTAGTTTTTCTTTAATATTCGTTTTTTATAAGCAGAACACTGACTGACCCTGAAGGTTTCATTAAGATTTTTGTGTTTTTCTATTCTTTCTGCTTTTCTAGAGTTTATTTTTTCTTTGCATTTTCTTTAATAAAACTTTTAAATAAGAAAGTTGCTGCAGTTACAGCATTCAAACTCAGTTTTCGACATTAAAACTGTGAAACTTAAAAACAAAGTTTTCCAGCAAACAAATTCCTCGAAAGAAAATATGAAGAAATTAAAAGTAGAAAAACAAAAATTTGTTATGAACAAACATTTTTATGTTACTTCATCAAAATTAAGGATATGGAAGTAATTTTGCCATTCCATTCCATTCCGTAATTTTATGTTTTTTTTTAGACAAAATTCTCTAGGGAAAACTATAGATATTTTAAAATTTCAAAGGAGAGAGTCGCAGGACTTTAAAGCCACACAAGAACAACATTTTGTCAAAGTATAAGCAGACGCAACGATTTCAATGCAGCCCTTTATCAATTTAGAAAATCTAAATGTGTTATTCACGGATGCTAATGAAGCAGCGTTTACATTAAGCAATTTTTTATTTCCACCATTTCGAATTTGGAGAAGAAAATTTTGAAACGGGTTTATTATGAATGATTAAAGAAGTTTTTACAACAAAGTTGATAAATAAATAATACGAAATGCCAGCGGTTGAAAAGAGCTAGTAAACCTAAGTTGTTAACGAGCAACTGCTAAATTTCGAATTTTTTTTTTATCTGGGACCAGCACTCTATGTGCACAGCAATTAGCACGGTTATATCGCGGGATACCGTACGGAATATCTCTTTTGTGACTGAAGGAAAGCCGTAGACATTGAATAGGAGAAAAAGCGGACAAACCTACCTGAGAAAAGTACATCCAGTGCGTTAAAAATCGCAAAAACGCCCAATTTTCCCCATTTATTTTCAATAACTGGATTACAAATCCATAAATATGCTGTTTATTTTTTCTTTATAAACTTTATTTTGCATGAAAATAAAAATGTTAAATCCATCTTTACAAAATTCAGTGAAGGTGAAATTAGAAAAGGCACGTATCGTTGTCTGTTTTTAAATATTGTCATATCACGTGCAAAATTGAGACTCAAATCAATGAGCTGAAAAATGTTGTACTGTGTGAGGAATGGTATATAATTTTGAACAGTTTATTCTATGCGATGTTTTATAGCATTTTTGTTAGTGAATTCGACACGATTGTCTAAGAAATAAAGCATTGCATTGCCATATCAATCAATCAAAGACAAAACTCAAATTGTTGCCCGTGGTTTTTTAACATTAGACATCAGCTGTTTTGGCATAACAAGAATATGATAGAGATTAAAATTAAAAAAATAATAAATAATAAACCTCTTTTTGTCATCATGGACCAGCACTCAGACGGTGATCCCTCCACATGCGATACATTGTGCTGGAAAGAGATAGTTAGAGAAACGACAGAAGCTGAAGTTTAATAAATTATTTTACAGCTCAACTTTTGCACGTTTTTTTATATCTGGGACCAGGACTCAGGAGATGACTCCTACACATGCGAAGCATTGTGCTGAAACTATAGGAAAGGGATAGTAGGTGGAACGACAGGAGGTGAAGCTTAATTAATTATTTTACAGCGCTGCTTTCGCACGTTCTTTGTTTATACTCATAGCAGTGCTGAAGTTTCAGTTTAGTAGCCATTTTTATTATTATTTTACTTCGCCAGTGCTACACAATACCGACGAAGGAGGGCGTTCTGATGTGATTGCGGATTGCTATCAACTGAAGCCAGTATCGTTCAGTGACCAGTGACTATGCCTTCGACAACAACTGACACACAAAAACACACTACTGCACATCAGAAAATAGCGAGATGGTTTTTTTTATACTTTGTCTGAAACTGGAGTTGAACCCAGGTCTGTTTTTGGTTTTGTAGTCAACGTCCAGACTACCATCCATCGTGCCATCGCCACCCTCAATTTGAACCCTAGACACAAACCAATTGCCTTGGCCATTGGATATCATAAAGGGCCACAACAGCCATAAATTGCATCAATCTGTTTCCACTTTTCTAAAATATCATACATATTCCAGAAAAATTGGCATTTTTTGTTCGCAGTAATAACCAGATTCCTGTACATATTGGCAAAACAAGTTTATTTTTTTGGGAAAGGCATTAGATGAGCTGCGTGCTCCTTTAATTTGTTGCAACTTGGTCCACAAAGATAAGTACAGTTCCATTTGGAACAGGTACCTATCGATTTTTCATTTTTAACAGAGCTCTTTTATCATGTTAAGGCAATTGGTTTGTGTCTAGGGTTTAATTTTCGAAATTTAACTTCACACAGGATAGCATACCTTGTGAATGCCACAAATATGTTTATGAAATACAAATTAATGATTGGGTTTTTTATAATTTATTGGTCAATGATCCTGACCGATTACATTCGACCGAAACCTTCTTTGGATTGAACAAATTTTAATTCTTTATTATTGTTTTCAACATAAATAAATCCTTGTAAGAAGGTTGCGTTCGCATTTGCTAAGTGCATAGAAAATACGTATTCCGCATTGTTAAACATATTTTTTTAAATTAAAAAATATAACAAATTTTTATCTGCAGATTTTAAGCTTCTTATTTTCTTTAAAATTCAACAACGTACAGCCACATAAAATCAGAGGGATGTGTTTGAGAATATAAAATTAGATTTAACCGCTTATGTGGATTTTTGGTAATTCTCTTGTTTCTAATTTTATTTTTAGGAAGATAACAAAAATAAAACGGAAATTAAAATCATTAAATTTAGTTTCGCTAAAAAAACAGATGGCTACAGCACTGCAATACGATACTGTATAATAAATGCGTGGGTGCGCTGGTAAGTGAAAATATTTAATATTGGAAGGCAAACATTGGATTACGGCTGGGAAAGAGAGCGTCGTTATTGTGTTATTGGTACTCGGCGACATGCTTTGTTCTCATTTGCGTTGCTTACAAAAATAACAATAACAATCGAACAATATTACGTATAATAATGGAATGTCGCCGGCAACATTTTCGTCTATGTGACCGCGAATGAAAAACAAACGATAATCCAGATGCTTTTCTTCCAAATATTTTTTCGGCTAAAGCCAGAGCATGTAATTCTGCATGTGTGCCAAAGTTGTTATTTTACAAAAGATTTATAATATTGGTGTGCGCAAACATACATGTTTACTCACACTTACGGACATAAACGGTTCAGTCTCTCAACACCTGATATTCCTCTTAATCTTTGTGTTTCTCTTGAACAACGCAAGAGTGCTTTTTGTTTGTATTTTTAAGAAATAATTTGTTGTGCACATTCTCTGAATTTGACTTCTCTTTTACGTTTTCTCGATATTAAAACTTTTTTGCATACAAAAACAGCTGATGTCAGTGCGTTATCAGATCAAAATAGAAAACACTGTAATTGAAATTTTGTGCAAGTTCGAGTTTTCACAAAAAAAAAAATTAAAACCTGATTTTAACGTTAAAACCACAAACAGCTGATTTTGCATTCTCACTATCAGTTTAATTAAATCATGTTTTAACGCACAGTTTGTGTAATAAAATTTCATTAATTTCATTCTCCCACAACTCCACGAAAGCATTTTCATTATGCTCTACCCAATAGCTTTTTTTTCTTTTGCACTGTTTTGTTGCAGTTTTTGCAAATTTTTTTAAATGTTTTCAATTATTATGGTGACTTTATGTACCAAATGTTCCATAATTTTTCTTTCATTTCATTAAACGCCATTTAAATTGTCAGCTGTTTTCAAATTTGTAACTTGGTAGCACTGCCTCTAGTACATAAAAATCAAGGTTGTATTGCATTAAATGAACTTAAAACCAATTCAAAAATTATTTTTATATGGTTTTAAGGTAAAACCAGGTTTTAATAGTTGGTTTCAATGTAAAACCAAATTTTGCTTTAAAAACAGTCATATCACTTTCCAACTTCTTCCGCTGCAATGCCATTGCACACGCAAACAAAATCATTGAAAGTTTACCTTCTTCGAGATGCTAGGACACTAGAGCATAGTAGGAATTCACTACCAGCTGGCTTTATCAGCGCAAGTGATTATCATCTGTTTCAAATCAAGCTGTCAAAATTTGTTTATTTTCACTACCTGTATAAATAAATTTGTTGCGAACCAAATATTGATCATAACGGAGCCTAAATTTTATAAAAATTCTGTAATTTTGGTTTATTTTCATTACTTTTTTTTATATAAATTGGTTGCGGCCAACATTTTTCTTGGCAGTTTTTTTTTGCACAGTACAGTACTATTGTATTGTTGCAGGGATAAAGCCACCACCCTACAAGAACAGTGACGGTCATATGAGCGTCATTGCTGACCAAATTACCGGTCATTGCGTACAGCAAATTTTCTATCATTTTCTTAAGGGCAATATGAGAAAAATTACCGAAACTTCTGTGTGCATGTGATGGTCAGCGTTGATGGATATATCGGTCACTGCTGATGGATATATCGGTCACTGCTGACGGATATCCCAATTCAAATGAAACACTATTTATTTCAATTCTTTATATTGATTTTATTTCAATATTCTAATATATATGTACATATGTATATAAAAAAGAAATGTAATATAATATAAAATAGATCAAATATGCTCAAGTTGCGCCTGATAAAATTCAATGGTAGTCTGCCCTTGGTTCAACGTCGACTGGTATAGATCGATTTTTTCAACGCGGATGGTTCCTTCCTCTTAGCCGAGAACCTGCTGCAGAAATACCAGATTACATAAAACGAAAAAAGGTGCCAATGCAATATGATTTAAAAAAATTTATAGAAATAATTAGTGCAATATACTTATCTTTCAATTTCACTTTAAATATCCAATGTTTGCTAAATATAATTGGACACATTAATAATGCACGACACAGAATTATTTTAAATATACAAATATTACAACAAACTATTCAGGTATTCAGGTTGCGATGGCACTATGGATGGTAGTCTGCACGTTGACTACTAAACCAAAAACAGACCTGGGTTCAACCCCAGTTTCAGACTAAAATTTTAAAATAAAAATAAACATCTCGCATTTTTCTGATGTGCATTAGAGTGTCTTTGTGTGTCAGTTGTTATCGGAAGGTTTCAGTGGCGAAGGCATAATCACTCGTCACTAAACAATACCGGCTTCAGCTGATAGCAATCCACAATCGCATCAGAACGCCCTCCTTCGTCCGTATTGTATAGCACCGGCGAAGTAAAATAATAACAAAAATGGAGAAGCTTCAGCACAGTTACGAGTATAAACAAAGAAAGGGCGAAAGCAGAGCTTTAAAATATTTAATTAAGCTTCACCTCCTGTCGTTTCTCCTACTATCCCTTTCCTATAGTTCCAGCACAATGCCTCGCATGTGTAGGAGTCATCTCCTGAGGCTGGTCCCAAATAAAAAATAATAAAAATTTTATCTTTCAGCAAGACCAATCATATGTTCGGGCAAATATAAAATTTCTGCAAATGTAAAGGGTGGTTAAATTTCAAGGGCCGATGTTGATTTTGAATAAAACACAAACTATTTAGGAAATTATTGTAATTTTATTTTATTATGATATATTGGTATTACTCAATTATGTATGGAACAAAATATCGGCCAAATGGGCGCCGCGACCACGGCAACAGTGGATGATCAATTTTCGAAATTATTAGAAAAAAATGTGTGAGTCTATTAGTTTCGGTCATCCATTTCTTGTAGGGCTTGATAAGCCTTTTAAAAAAAACTTTCGAAATCCTTTTATTTTTGCTTTTCAGGTTCCCACTTGCATTCTCTGTTTATTTGAGCGTTTAATTAAAAACAAAAAAAAAGAAAAGCAAATGCATTTACAAAATAAATTACATTTACACAGCGATTTTTTTCTCAATTACAATTTATAGTTCGTAAACCACATTTAATTCAAAGTACATTGTCAATTCGTGTCTGCATGAGTGTGTATGAGTTTTTTTTTATATTTCGATTATATACGCCAGTTATGTACAAATAAATATTGTACACGACATCTTAATCGTTTAATTTATTGTTACAAATGATTTTCGCACGCAGCCACATTCGCGACCGCTTTTATCGCGACCATGTAGGCACGTCGCTGATATTTGCACATCCCATATCGCCATTATAATGCAGTTACAAAGTGCATATCTTTCGATATTATTTCAATTTCAATTTATGCCTCTGCTACTGACTGACTGTCTGCCCTGGCCTGGCCTGGCCTGGCCTGCTTGCAGTGCTATGCTCGCTATGCTCTTAAGCAATTAATGGCGATTTTATGTCGCAGTAAGTTTTTAATTTTAATTTAATTATTTATTATTATTTCTCTTTTTTTTTCTACAAGTGCATCATCACTTCAAGTATGCTTTTATGCATTTTAAGGTTTGCTTTCACACATTCATTTCACTTACAGAATTGAATTTTATTTTTAATACGAATATTGTTCGAACAAAAAAACCACACCCACACACACACACTATAATTATATTTATAAATACATAAATACATGGTAACGTCGACACTTTCGACTACTAACGGTTTAAAACATAAAAAAAAAATTATTTCAGATTTAAAGTACAAAACAGCTATTGAACAGTCGAAGGCTAACAAACGTTTAATAAAGTTTTGTATTCATAAACGATGATTGGAATTTAATTATTAATTATGTATGAATTATGTACTGTCGCATTCATAAAAATATTTGTGGTTGAAAAGAGATTTAATAGACAAACTGCGGCCCAAAACTCACTCAATTGCTGTCTGTTGTTAGAAAACGAAAGAAAAAATTAATTCGTGTTATTTTTTTTCTTCTACCGGCATTCAAAAGGTGGACCGTACAAATGCGCTGTTTTGAGAGAAAGGATAGAGGGAGTAGTGTTTATTGACATTCGATTTGAATTTTGCCATGTCAAAAGTAACAGGAAAGAGCCCCACGGGCAGTCCATTCCACATACGTGCTGTTCAAATTAAAAACTAATTTTTTTCTGTCATGCGTAGTGCGATTCCCTGCCAAATCGAGCACACATGAATGCGCTTTTAATCATGAACGCGTTGTGCGCTTGAATGACCGGATTTCGAGAACAAGTTCCCTGATTTCATTCGATCACATCGCACCCCTCTCAAGCGAGTCAATAGAGTTCGCTGCCCTACTATCTCCAATGAGTTTCTTCGCTCTTTCCTGTACACGGTCGAGTAACTTTAAAATAGTTTTTGAAGCACCGGCCCATACATGCGAGTTGTATTCCATTTTTTTTTCCTTTACAATCGACCACCTGTTCACGTGACTCCTCCATTGAGGAGCAGTTGAAGCGTTCAAAAAACTGTTTTTTACACATCTGGAAAAATGCGAGATGTTTTTATGAGTTTGAAACTGGGAATGAATCAAGGAAATTTTTGGTTTTGTAGTCAACGTGCAGACTACTTCGGCCATTACCACCCGCGAACGAATGCAAAAGTGTACTGATCATCAAGGTGAATATTTCGGAAAACAATAAATCCATTTTCATTTGAAAATGTTTGTTATTATTTGCTATTCTCGAAATATAAATAATACCCCTCGTAGGGTTGAAGAAAGAATGAAGGGTTGCGGTACTCCTGAATTAATCTGGCAGTAGTTTGATGAGTTCGGTGTCAATAACAATTCTTATAGCACGGTCGCTGAGGAAGCTCGATATTAATCGTGAGAAAATATCACCGATAGCAATATCGAAGAAGAAGGGTGCTGCTATATACATGAATTAGCATAGGAAACATTGTTAATGACTGGATGTTAACGCGTCAATTACTCCACTCAACAGCAACCCTTCTGTCGAATGTTATTTAAAACGCGTGCCGTAAATCTAGTAGCAAAAATTAACTATGCCGCCGTGACCACTGAACCAATGTTAAGCACTTCATATTACAATCACTTATTATAATTTTAATTTAAAAAAAATATATGTCAATAACATTTGTTAAGTGATTTCAATATTTTCACTCACTCACTATTCATTTAGGTTTTTTTTTTATACAAAACGTGGACACCTTTTATGCATGTTCACCAACTGTATCGAATAAGTGTGAATTGTCAGTCCGGCATATGCTTATTTCGTCAATATTAAAATAAATGAATGAATGACTGACTTGTAATTCACAACAATGTACCTTTAATTTTTGTTGTTGTTGTGGTTTTTATTATGGCACTGGGAAAAATCTTCAAATGGTGTAAATTATTTTTTAATTTCAGGGTTATTTCGCTTGTTAAACAACAAAATATTTTGTTCATAATAACAATTATTAACTATTGCAAAGTTTGTTAAAAAAAATGTGTGAATTGTGTATAAAAAAGAAAAAAAAAAGTATCAGAATACAGTTATCCCTGGATTTACGTCGCCTCCTATTACTGTATTGCGGCAATGACAGAGTTTGTGATCAGCTATTGACATATCACTAATTCAAACAACATTATAACTCAAAAAAATTAATTTCTGAATTAAAAATTTAAGGTCTCTTTCATCAAACATATTTAAACGCAATTTAATTTAATTAATGATCTTTATTTAAAGTATGTTTAAAAAAATTTTATTGTCACCAACTGAATTAATGAAGCACAAGAAAGTATGGTAACGCTCTGATATTTAATATGTAAGCGGCAACTTACAGCTTTTTAAAAATCTGTTTAAAAGCTGTTTTAAGCTGTTTCATGCTGTTGCAAAATCAATATTTAAATGCAGAGTGCTCACCACTTAAACAGTATTTAAATATTCAATGAGTATATCTAGATGAAAATGAAAAACGAGTTTTAAATATTAATTGATATTTAAATAGAATTGGTGAAATAGGCTCTAAAAGTATCGACTTCGTAATCGGCTTGTAACGATAACAAATCATATAAAAAATTCAAACGAAAATTACTCTACACTTCTGAAAAGAAATTATTACAGTTGAAGGCTGGTATAACAATCATGCACTTTAACAAAAATCCGTTATAACGAATGAGCATATTTTTTCATTAAGCATGAAACACATTCGCCACAGCAGGCTATTAATTTATTGCACCGTATAATAACACCATTGGCAGATAAATATTTCTGTTGGCAATGGTGCCAACATATACACGTATATTAAGAGTCAATGTTAACCATCGGATCTGTCAACTTTTGCCATACAATGATCTGACAGCCGTGTTAACAGATAATTTTTGTTGACAGATAATTTTTTTTTTTATCTGGGACCAGCAGTCAGGAGATGACACATGCGAAGCATTGTGCTGGAGCTATAGGAAAGGGATAGTAGGAGAAACGACAGGAGGTGAAGCTTAATTAATTATTTTGCAGCTCTGCTTTTGCACGTTCTTTGTTTATACTCGTAGCAGTGCTGAAGCTTCGGTTGAGTAGCCATTTTTATTATTATTTTACTTCGCCGGTGCTACATAATACCGACGAAAGAGGGCGTTCTGATGTGATTGTGGATTGCTATCAGCTGGAGCCGGTATTGTTCAATGACCAGTGACTATGCCTTCGCCACTGAAACCTTCCGACGACAACTGACACACAAAGACACACACACTAATGAACATCAGAAAAATGCGAGATGTATTTATTTTTATTTTAAAATTTTTAGTCTGAAACTGGGGTTGAACCCAGGTCTGTTTTTGGTTTTGTAGTCAACGTGCAGACTACCATCCATCGTGCCATCGACAGATAAATTTATTTTGTGACAATGAAATTGTACAGTTTTCTTACAAAGTCTGCACAAACAATTTACACTTCGGTGACAATTTTTCATTGTGAGTGCATTGCCATATCCTACAATATTATAAACTCAGACAATCGTGTGTACATAGCTTCATCAAACGATCGGATTTGCTACATCGCCATGTTATTCACTGTTTCTAGGCGGCATTTTTTTTTTTTTTTTCATTTGATTTGAAATTTTATCATTTTGGAATTGTTAATGCAAAACTTAAAAACTATGAAAATGGAATTAAAAATATTGACAGAGATTAAATTTGGCTTTG
The DNA here is from genome assembly GCA_963924685.1 of Dexiosoma caninum. Taxonomy (NCBI): domain Eukaryota; kingdom Metazoa; phylum Arthropoda; class Insecta; order Diptera; family Tachinidae; genus Dexiosoma; species Dexiosoma caninum. The sequence continues at coordinate 87,417,371 of OZ004728.1, read as the reverse complement.
AGCCAAATAATGGCAACTGGCAACGACAACAGTTCTATTCAAATTCTATGGGCGCTATAAGCAAACACAGTCACACCCTCTATAATGCTGATTTTACTGAAAAGAGTTACAAATCAATAATAATAATTATGAACAAACGCTATTAAATTAATTAAAATCCAAGTAAGCTATAATAGAAATAAAAAAAACCTGAAAACAGCTCTTAATAAAGGCACTACTGCGATTAAATTTTTAATTACGATTCTCGCAGTGTGCTTCTGTCATGCATAATTTAAAATTTTTCACTTTATTTTGCAAAGTTCATTGTCAATTGATGGAAAATACAGATAAAAAAAAACAGATGAAATATTTTATCACATGGAAAAGGAAGTAATTGTTGTTGCCAAAAATAAATCTAATTTATTCAAATGTCATTGAAGTGGCAAAATGTTTTTCTCTTTTCTATCATTTGTTTTTTTTTTGCTTTTAATTTTATTAAAATATTCACAAAATATTTTGTGCATTTTCCGTTCGAAAACATTGACGTAAATTTATTTTCGAAGAATTCAAAATATAAATTAAAGCCACAATAATTTCGCAAATACCCTGATGTATTGTGGAATAATTTGGAAAATTTAAGTTAAAAGTGAATAACAAAAATTATAATTACAGAGTTTACAATTTAAGCAAATTAAAGTAATTTCAGTGAGTAAATGGCAGCATGTCTATAGGGCTGGCAGGTCTACGGAAACAGTACCTCAAGAGCATGTCACAGTGGGTGAGAGAGAGAGACAGAGAAATAGAGGCGAGACTATGCTCTGTTCGTCTTTAGGGACATAGAGTGAACTTCTTTTTATGGAACATCCTTCATAGACTGGGATGTGCTGTTATCGGGCGAGGAGTTAATGCCATCATAGTGGGATGTTTCGACTCCATGCTACGAATGAGAACGATTAATACCGGGGTTGGGAACACTATTATTATTATTATTGTTATTATAGGGCCCGAAGTATCGCGACCAGAAAGATCTATTGTGCAAAGCTCTTCATATTACACCCCCATCCTAAGGATGGTAAGGAATGCAAGCACTATTTGGGATCTGGTTTTCCACAGCTTGTATGGAGACACCGTAATTTCATCCAGATGGTGAAACATCTATCTGCCAAGCACAGAAAACGTGTTTAGAGCTCTCAGTGTCACTTTCACAAAAACGGCAGACATTGCTTTCGAAAGAGACTAATTTTTTTAAGGTGGTACCTCAACCCAAAATGGCCTATAAAGTACCCTGTTAAAAGGTTAAAGCCTGCTTTATTCATCGAAAGCTGCCTATTTGAGATCGCTCTATTCGGGATCAGGAAGCGTTTGGTTAACGCAGGTCGGCACTATTATGCCAGTGAGCAGCGAATTCCCCCTGTTCCCTCGTTTTGCCAAAAATTCCTCATTTCATTACCCTCATAATCCTCATATCCAGGAATACAGCGCAAAGCGAAGGCGTTAAAGGTCCCCAACTTATTGCGAAGGTCCAGGCACTCACATAGCATTTTTGAGGTTATCATGGTCGACTGAAGGGCCCTAAGCGCCGCCTGACTTGGAAGTATTAAGATTTGTGGAATAGTTGAACGGTGCTGTCTGAGAAGGCTGAACTCTATGGCCATACAAACGTTAGGTTATGTGGACTACTTATTGTTGGGGGAAGGTTCTTGTTCACCATTCTTGGCTGCATGAGACTGGCTCTCAGGTAAAAAGAGGTGTACACTGAGCAGGGACTACGAAGCTCTTATAGCGTGTCTGTAGAAACCCTCAGGGTCTAGGCGGGAATTGAACCCGCACCTCCATATTGATAAGACTAATGCTCATGCACTAGACTACGGAGGCACACTGCGTAGTCGGATACTGTTTTATTTACCTCCGCCTCCAGTGTTTTTGCCTGGGAAAACAACATTTCCCGGATACGGCACTAACCTGGGCGGTTTTGCTGTAATTCGAAACGAAAAGAACTTATTTCGAATTTGTATGTTACTGGCATTCGTATAAGATACCATTTTCTTTCGATTCGCTTTACAGAGTAGACCCTCGGCGAAAATTGCTCTACATCAGTGTATACGCGTCATACTGGACTTACAAGGCAATGCTGCGGGTCATGCTCAGAGGATTATTTGTGTTGGTGCATGAAGCGCGACGCACACTACACCATCTAAAGTAATAAAAAATAACTTATTAATACATCCAATCCCGAATTAGGGTTAATCGATGCAAAAAGTTAATGTTCCCGGTTAATCGAACCCTCACTGCAATTGAATAAATTTTAATTATACCGGCTGCGTTTCGGACATGTTCTAATGAAATCAGAGTACTTGTTCTCGAATCCCCGTCATTCTTACGCACAAAGCTTCCATCATTTCATCATAGGCCATCAGTTTGTGATCGAGTTGAAAGCGAATCGCACTATGCATACCATTTGAACTGACAATTTTGAAGTGGGATGTTTCCTATCTAATGTCCATAAACAATACACCCTGCATATTATATATAAATATATTTGTATAACCGGGTAATCGTCTTGTTCGGGGGCCTGTATTCCACATATTTTTATTTAAAGGACAAAAAAGCTGCTGTTTGCAGACCACTGTAATTTTCACACATACAGATGTATTAAAAAAAAAACACAGTTTATTTCTAATAAATGATTCAATTATTTCTTTTTTTTTGTTTTGTTTGCTTCAATTTAATGACTTCAAAACAAATTATAATCATTTTAAGTAACGTTAATGACACCATAAAAATAATTAATTGGTGAAGTTTATGTTTGTCGTGAAATTAACCGGAAGTCCACATGGACATTCTAAATCTTAGAAAGGCAATTCTTCATTTGTTTTCATGTTATTGACATGTAGTGGGAAAAAAAATTACATTCAATTTTGATTATTCTATTTAATTTTGAAAAAAGTTATTTAAAAAATATTGCATGACGCATGTGGAAGTAAAACAGGTTAAAGATGACTCCATTGGTTAAGGTAAAGCAAATATATGAGGATGGGTCATTTTGTAATACCTGCTAATTAACTGAAAGAGCAACAAAGTACAAATTTGTATTTGGGTGAGTGTGTGTAAATATTAACATTTATTTATTTTTTTTATTAATAAATTAGTTTTAATCTAGTGCATTTTATCTACGCAAATAAATAGAAAGTTCACACTGAAATAACGAATTGATAAAAAAAAGAAACGTAACTGACAACCACAAAATTATTTACTGCAAATACTTTTACAAGAAAACAAAAAAAAATTAATAAATAAATAACATTGATTTGATCATGAAATAACTTTTAATATTTTAAACAAATATGTACAAAAATACTTGTTGCCTCAGACTCAATCACCACACACTGTGTACTATTTGAATAGGGTAAAATGGATTTCAAATTTCAGTGTAAACATAAATTGTTTTATATTAAAAAATAATGTTGTGATATGCAAATTCCAAAGGAACATGATTATCACATGTGATACCAAGTACACTGAAAAAAAAATCGTTAAATGTTCTTATTAATTTTAAATGTTCATACTAATATAAATAATAAAGGTTTTCATTAATACAATGAACAATTACGTAGCAAAAATGCAATTTTGCAATATTTGCTCATCATAAGTTTTCCACAGTCCATTATATCAATGAATATATTTTCATTGTAGCTTAAACGACTATGCTTTTTAATAAGCAATCCAGCTGCATGATTTGTTTCCACTTAACTAGCTACACCCGGTGTCCTTCGCTACCCACACCAACTTATCTAATCTCGCCCTCTTTAGTATAGATATTGTTACGGTAAGCCATCTGCATCAAATTTGGATACTTTTATTGTTATATCAACTGTCCAAAAAAAATACAAAACGCCGTTTTGCTTAAAAGTACCCATTTCACTTTATTTTAGGTTTCTTGTCAACCATTTTCTACTCTGGTCCACAAATGGCAAAGTTAGTTGATAATCAATTTATGGGATGGGTAGTTTGCCTTTGTAGCGGAATAAATAGAAAAATCGAAATGCTATATCTCTGGAACCTCTGCGCCGATTTCGTGGAAACATACGCTGAAATTTTGGTTGACATCGTTCGGCCCGCTTGCGCACTTAGTCATGACATCAAAGTGTACACTTCTTTTTATATATATAGATGTATTGGTATTTGCAGGATCTGGGGAATTCGCTCGCCTCTGTGCTAAAATGAAGAAATCTCAAGTACTCTTTTTCTGTTATCCTTTTTTTACAGCATTTTAAGGGGAATATGAATGAATAATGCAAAAGGCTGCTTTTGTCGACTTTTTTCTTCATGTATAAAAAAAATCATGTTAACATGAACGGGATAAAATTTAGAACTCGCTTTCGACTACATTTGGAAAAATTAATAAATTTGCGAATTATAACACCATTTTTGAAAGGAATTCTTTTTTAAACTAAACTGGAATAATATGGCTTTCCACTGATGGTTGTCATATTTAAATATTTTTATTATTTTATTAAAATAATTACAAAAAAAAAATGGCTACTAAAAACGAAGCTTCAAAATTTAGACGTATTAAATCATATTAAATATTGACATCAGAGACGTTACAAAAACTGCTATAAAAACAAATAACGTATAAAAGCAGAATTGTAAGATAGTGAAGCTTCACCTCTTGTCATTTCTCTTACTATCTGATTCTTCGAGTTCCAGCACAACGCACCGCGTGTGTGGGGTCATCTCCTAAGTGCTGGTCCAAGTTAAAAAAAAAACAGACATATTCTTTGTGTAAATTAACTTTTGGGATGTCCAAAAAATAGACTACTACTCTCGCAAAAATAAAAACACACAGGCTACAATAGCAAAAACAAAATATAATTTACTTACGAATGTACGAATGCAATGTTTGTTGTATAAAAGAAATTTTTAAAGAAGCTATTTGGTGTGCTTTGTTTTTATATTTGGGAATTCTCGAAGATTTTTGGAGAATTTTTGTATAAACTTATGAAATTTCTTTTTCTCTTTTCTCAAGAATTTGATTAAAGGCCTACTGAAGATTTTGGTATTGGCACCAAATGAAATGCTGCATATAGATAAGTTCGACTGCTAGATTAATCTTAATGATTTCCTGAAGAAGTCACTCAAAAGAACGAACGGCGAAATATTGCATTAAATAAACGCTTATCTGGTCTTAATTTTTGTATATTCGACAAAAGAAAAAATTGTGTGTGTTATTTTTCGAAAGGCATACAACGTGCATGTGCATTTTTAATTATAAATTTAAGGAACTGAAGAAGTTGTTCGATAAGAAATTTATTTCAATTTGTTGAATGTTGATTGTGTAGCCGATAAACGGATAAATTTAAATTTTTAATTAAAGACCGGCATTTATGAAATAAATTTTCGATTTCAAACGGGTTGCCTAAATATATTTTTGAGATAATCTTATCCGTGAAGTTGTTCAGCCGCCATAAAATTGCAATTTCAGCAACATCTCCAGTTACCAATGACCTGCATGTGATGATTTAAAAATTAAAAAACAAAACATTTCACTAAGCAGGTAGACATACATATAAAATATAAATCAAGTCAATATGTAAATGCTCGTGCATATATGTATATTTGTTTTATTTAACAACGCCAATGACAAGCTTTTTTATTTTTAGGCCAATGTTAATTATTTGTTGGCCAAAAAAACAAATGCATAACCAGTTGCTGATATACAGACAAAGACTTTCCCATTCACATTCATAATCCGCAATAACACAAGAAGAAAAACAGGAACAAGAAACTCAAAAATATTAGTAAAAAGATGCACTAAACCGGTCAACAAATAGAGTACATGCAACAAAAATTAATTCAAATTCACGTTGCAGGCAAAATTCTAGCGAAAAATTTCTCCATAAAAGAATTTCTAAATTTTCTTGAGAAGCAAAAAATATAAAGCAAACTGAGAAATAAGTGATAAAACAAAGCAATGGAGTTGAAAATTGCAACAAAGAGCAGAATGACGTCTTGCCAACGTGGTTAGTTGACGTCTGCCCCATCAAGATCAACGTCATAGTCATCATCTCTATTCACCTGGTATGACGTCTGTCACTCACTTAATCCCATTGTATATTTCATATGTTTATGACTTAAAGGTTGCTTTTGTTAACTGGCAGGTTTGTTTAATCATTCGTACCAGCAAACGGTTTGTTCACATTAAAACTGTTGTTATAAATGCTCGTACAACAACAATATAGAGGAGGTTAATGTACGCAGAATTATTATTATTATTATTTTTTTTTCTTATAACAATATTATTTAAAAAAAAATTAAATGAAGCACTTAAATGTCTCTAGTGACGAGACAAAACTGCTGATGCAATTTTTTTTTATCTGGGACCGGCACTCAGGAGATGACCTGTACACATGCGATGCATTGTGCTGGAACTAGAGGAAAAAGATAGATGTGATTAAGCTTAACGTGGGTACCTGCAAATAGAGCCCAACCATATGCTGCTCTCAACACCGTGAAACAAAAGTTCGTTTGTAATCGATAATCGAGCCATAAGTTACTGACCGCTAACACTTATTTATACGAACACATATCTCAGCTTTTTGGGCAACAACCTTCAAATTAAACTCTAAACTGCTGATTAATGAACGAACGGCTCTTGAAACCCATTATGCGTGTATTCAACTTTTCATTATACAATTTCAATTAAAAGCACTTTCACTTTCCAGCAACATCAGTGACAGTGAAGGAAATTAAAAATGAAATGACATTTAAAATTTTTCAGCAATACTTCGGAAAAAAGTGAAACAGAGAAAAAGAATTGAATTGACCCAATTCTAGAGTGATGACCACCATTAGTGAACGTACATATTTCTTGATAATAAATCAAAAACTTTTTCTACATATGGAAGTGAATATGTGTGTGTGTGGGTGTGTGATTGTCGTTCTTTACTCTTTTGTTGGCAACTAAATTACAATGCAAGACGGGGACAACAAATGCCCGCACGCACGCACTCACATTTAAATTAAAATTTTTCTCCAAATGTTTCTGGGAAAAGTATCTGTCATTGTTTTAAATAATTATTTGGCTGAGAGAGAGTGTGTGTGTGTGTCTTCTTCTTTTATTATAATTATTGTTTTTTTCTTCTTCTTTTGTTTCAAGTTTACCCATGCGGAAATACAATTTAATGTTGTAAACATTTCATATGTTGTGCCTCGGTGTGTTTTTGATGGTGCGGCGTGCATGTGTTTTTAAATGTGCAACAATGTGTGTGATTTGTGTATGTAAATATGTGGGTCAACGTTTTTTTTTTTTTTTTTTTTTTTTTTTCATTTCAAATGAAGGAACTGGATATATAAAATGACTTTTGGGTTTCTAGCCATGAAGTTTTAATTAAAAATGCAACAAATTGAGAAGACCAAATAACGATCACATACGCAAAAAATTTAAGCTGTTGCCAACATGGCTTTAAAAGTTAAATGTTCAAATTTGTTTATGTCCAAAATTGGAAAATTAAATAGAGCAAAGATGCAGTAGGTCAAGGTTCAAAGGTGCCATTGGAAACTGCAGTTCGCATTCCAAGAAAATGTATTGTTTTTTTTCCGTTCTTCCAGCAGTTGTCAGGGATGCATTGAACCGGAACTAGAGGGTGGTCCAACCGAAACGTAGGTCAGACCCCACCGGGCACTGAACGGAATGCACGTGCTTTCAGCATGCGTGCCGATCGCCGAATGTCTCGTGCAAACAGCTGTGAGTTTAGTAATAGACAATCGGAAAAAGCTCAGCCAGCTCCTCCTGCACTGACCAACAACTCGAGAGCAGACGCACGGCGATACCAACGCCCGGAAAGAATAGCAATATTACCCACCACACACCGTATCAGGCAATCCTACCAGATAACGAACCCATCCATCTGGAACACACTGGAGGTATCTGGAAGTCTGTGGGCATCAGAAACCCCCAGATCATCGGAGAAAGCACCTGGCACTATGTTCAATATTTCGTGCGAAATTCTGCCAAATTACATATGAAAAAATCGGTCTAAAATTTTTGTTAAATAATAGGTCTGTTTCAGTTGCATAACGAAACAGCACGAACTCACACTAATTAGACCAAAAGCATTCCAGATAACAATTTTTATGCAATTTTGACAGAAACTGAGAGAGTAAAATTTTTCATTTCCTATACAAAGTTGTATAAACTTTTTCTTTTGTGTAAGTTCAGGCTAGAATTAAGTTATCAGCTGTTTTTTTGTTTACATTTAAAAATCAAAAAATTTTTAAATAAAGGAAAAAGTTTTTATTTAAAATTTATTAAAAAGCAAAAATGGAAGATTTTTAAAATAAACTTGAAGTTGTAAGTGCATGCGTTTGTGTGTCTTCGGGCCAGTTGTTGTCGCAAGGGTTCACTGGCGAAGGCATAGTCACTGGTCACTGAACAGTAACGGCTTCAGCTGTATAGAATCGACTCCGTTCGTCGTCGGTATTGTGTAGCACCGGCGAAAAAAACGAAGCTTCAAAATTTAATACGTCTCCTTGAATTTTAACAGCTGTTTCCAATGATGCAAATATTTTGCTTTTAAAATATTATGCATTTTCTGCGTCTAAAATCACTAAAATAAAATTCATTTGAGAAAGTAAGCAGCACAAGTATTTCAAGATGTTCAATTGTGGCTTTTAGTGTTCCAGCCATTTTGGACAACTTTGTCATCTTCAGAGAGTAATTTTCTTTTTACTCTCAATAGTCCGGACTGTTTTGTTATGCACATGGAACAGATCTAATGTTTCGACAGTAGTACTCTAAAAAATACGTAGAATGTATCTGTCAGCATGTTCTCCCATGCAAAATGTGTCTGGCATGATTTTTGTTTCAGCGGCGAAATAACATCAGCGCTACTTCTTTCGCACGAAATGTGCAGCAACAGCTAAAGCCCCTTCCACACTATAAAACAAGTCGTCCGACTTTCATAATACTTTGTGAGAGAGAAATCTAACGAGATTTGTTGCGACTGCCAAAAAATCTAAAGTAATATTACATTTTGCTTTCACACTATCAGACATTTGAAATTAATTGAAAAGTATAAGTTATAAGAACAAAACCGCTTTAGAACCTTTTTGTTATTTTCTTTGGTTGCTTGGAAAAAAACACATCTCTGATAAAATGAAAAGTATACCATTTTTGAACATTTTTAAAAAATTGTGAGAGCCGCACGGCTGTCAAATTCCCATCCGTATTTTGGTCACATTCATAATTTGTTCACATTCACATTGTTTTTTTAAACTATTATACTTTCCCATTTGATTTAGGTTTTTGACATGTCATATTACTCAGTATTAATCAGTTTCTGTTTGAATTTGTTATGTTATTTATCGATTGTTGTTTTGCTTCTTCGTGCACATATCGCTCTCTTTTTTTTTATCTAGGACCAGCACTCAGGAGATGACTCCTACACATGCGAAGCATTGTGCTGGGAACTATAGGAAAGGGATAGTAGGAGAAACGACAGGAGGTGAAGCTTAATTAATTATTTTGCAGCTCTGCTTTCGCACGTTCTTTTGTTTTTATACTCGTAGCAGTGCTGAAGCTTCGGTTTAGTAGCTATTTTTATTATTATTTTACTTCGCCGGTGCTACACATTACCGACGAAGGAGGGCGTTCTGATGTGATTGTGGATTGCTATCAGCTGAAGCCGGTATTGTTCAGTGACCAGTGACTATGCCTTCGCCACTGAAACCTTCCGACAACAACTGACACACAAAGACACACTAATGCACATCAGAAAAATGCGAGATGTTTATTTTTATTTAAAAATTTTTTTGTCTGAAACTGGAGTTGAACCCAGGTCTGTTTTTTGGTTGTGTAGTCAACGTGCGACTACCATCCATCGTGCCATCGCCACCCTCTAAAAAGCATTTAAATAAATTACGAAATTTATTTTCTTTTAAAATAATGTGTTCTATACCAGCATCCACTACGTTTTTATTTTCTTTTTTTTTAATTAATTCAATTAAACGGCTACTGTGCTTAAACAATAATCAGGTATGTGATGGAAATCGATCGATTTAAAAATTAAATCGTCTTTTGAAATCGACAGTAGTGTGATGAATTTCGATCGATTTCATATTCGGTATTTGTTTCGTTTCCACATATCTTCTCTAAATACAACTGTATAAAATCTAATAAGCCAACTGTAAAATATGTAAACATTTGTAAAATATTTAAACAACAATAACAACATAAAAATAAACAAAATAAAATTTGTATCAACATATTTTATAATTTTTATTTATAAAATGCCTTTTTTGGCTGCGGTTTCGCTAATTCTATTGGAAGAAAATAATAAGATGAATAGCGAAAATATTCTAAGAAAACGTTTAGAAGATAAATCTGATCGCTTAAATTTGCCAGATGAAATGTGGGTATTTAAATTTTTAAATTTCACTTCTATATTAACTAGTGTTTATTTATTTTTATTTATTTTATTTATTTATTTATTCCATTCATAATACATATAGCCTTAGGCCATTTTAATTCGTATTACATGTTATTATATTATGTACATATTAGTATTTAACAATAATAACAATACACCAGACATCCTAGCAACTCCTACATCTCCAATTAAAAAATGAATATTTAAATAGACTTGTTGAATATTTTCGTTTAAATAATGACGGATTTATAATCTTTTTTTTTTTATTTTTTTACTTTTTTTGTATATTTTTTTACTTTTTTTGTATATTTCCTTACATTTTGTTCCAGTAAAATTAAACGATTTGAAAACGAATTTAAACTGGCATTACGAAATGCGTCACATGTTAAAAACGTCTTTTTTTTCAATTAAACAAGTTGGAATATGAAATCGTCACAACAAATCGTCACATACAAATTCATCACACTATTTGTCGATTTCAAAACGTTTTAACGCCGAAAACAATTTTCACCACAAACCTGAATGTTGCAAACTCTCTAGCAATATCAAGTGCTAAATTTTGCAAAATCCCGAGATGGGCTACATTTGCTGCATGTCAAATTTTTCGCTGGGAAAAACCAATGTTGCTCAACAAATTTCGCACATCCGAACGTAGTACTCTACCAGGCTTAAGAAACATTTACTGCATAATCTATTTAATTTATTCTATAGAATTACCAAATAACATTTCTAACAAATCGAGAGTGTACAAATACAACTTCAACAAATATCCAATCGAATAGTTCCTCTCAACTAGAAATCTTGTTGCAAATCCGTTTTTGTTTTAATTGTTAAAGTACATTTGCAAAAAAAAAAAAATAAAAAAGAAAAAAACTAAAAGCCAAATATTAAACTTTTGCCATAACTTTAGAAAGATACATAAAAACTACTTGCATACATACTCGTATGTAGATATGTACATACAAACATACATACTGTATTTTTTTAAGCAGCTCTTCAATAAACCAGAACGGCGGAAACAGATTAAATAAAAGCAAAAATTTTAGCATAAAAGAGTTGGCCAAAATACAGAAATGAAATTCGAATAAAAGAAGAATAACAAAAACTAAAACGGAAAGTATGTACTACAGTTGTATTTAATAGATGCAACTAACTGGAAAAAACGAATAGTTAAAGTTGCTAAATATGACAGCTCGAATAAACACAACCAGACACAAACACACAAATACAAACACATACCCTGCAAATAATGTGACTAGTCTCCATATGCAAGTATAGTGTAGTCTACAGAGGAGCAGGACTAGTATGGAGAAAACATTGTTTATTTAACATCGGACTAACCCAAAACTTAGTTCATGTAACCACTCCGTACATGGAGCACCTCAGTGAGTAATTTTAATGCGACGTAGTAATCGTAAATACGAAGAAAAGCACAAACAGATGCCGTATAACAATAAGCTGTTGTTTTCAATGACATGGTTCACGTCTGCATCACATAGGACCATGTTGTAACCAATCCATTTCAGCTAAATTGCACCACGTAGTCCAATATTATTTGCAGGGTACTCACGCTGCGAGTACAAATTTAAATAGTTACCTGCCCAGCAGTTCTAGCGACAAATCTTTTTACACAAAAAAAATAACGTATTCGAAAGGGTGTGGCATGAAAATACGAGGGCTGTTTAACAACTCCGAGACTATTTGAATAAAAGAAAATTCTTTCTTCGACAAATAAGAGTTTAATTTTTCAACATAGAGGGTGGCGACGGCTGAACGTTGCACGTTGAGTACAAAACGCTCATCAAAAAAAAAAAAAAAAACATCTCGCATTTGTGTGATGTGCATTTCTGTGGCTTTGTGTCAGTTGTTGTCGGAAGGTTTCAGTGGCGAAGGCCTAGTCACTGGTCACTGAACAATACCGGCTTCAAAAATGATAGCAATCCACAATCACATCAGAACGCCCTCCGTCGCACCGGCGAAGTAAAATAATAATAAAAATGGCTACTAAACCGAAGCCTCAACACTGCTATAAATAAAGAATAAAAAGCAGAGCTGTCAAATAATTAATTAAGCTCCACCTCCTATTGTTTCTCTACCCTTTCCTATAGTTCCAGCACAATGCATCGCATGTGTAGGGGTGATTTCCTGAGTGCTGGTCCCAGATAAAAAAAAAAAAAAAAAAACAAACATACAGATGTGTCACTGACATCAAATTTGTATGAAAGTGATAGTGCATTCTCCAGAAAACGTTGTAAAACGCCAATGTTTCGTTTTAAATTCGTTGCAAATTTACAATGTGGAATTGTTAATTTGAGAGCATTTGCATAAAAGAAACGTTGCAAACATATTTCAAATGGTAAAGAATCCTGTTGTTTCTTAAGTAAAAAATATGTTTAAGCAGTTTAACTACCGAATATTATATACAGTAGTCTCGTCCTCTATATTTATGCATACTTTTAGTTCATCAATAAATCATTTCATAGTGAACAATCAAAAGCATACGTTATTATCTCCTTTGTTTATAGCAGTGTTGCAGCGCCTCTGATGTCAAGGAGGCGTATCAAATTTTTTGAAGCTTTGCTTTTAGTACCCGATGTTAGTAATTATTTTATTTCGTCGGTGCTACACAATACGAAGGAGACAGTTCTGATGCACCTCTGGGATTGGTTACAGCTGAAGCCGGTACTGTTCTGTGACCAGTGACTATGCCTTCGTCACTGAAACCTTGCAACAACAACTGACACACAAAGACACACTAATGCACATCAGAAAAAATGCGAAATGTTTCTATGACTTAGTCTGAAACTGGGGATTGAACCCAGTAAAGTTTTGTTTTGTAGTCACGTACAGACTATTTCAGCCATCAACACACTCAATCAGGTTTTAACGAACAGTTTGTATAATAAAATTTCAATGGTTAGCAACAAGGATAATACTATTAAGAAATACAATTTGAGGCAGAGAAAGCAGAATAATTGAAATTAGATAATATAATAATTAGTATTTCTTTACAATAATATATGCACACATATATTTACATAACGTAAGTTTACCTACTATACGTAGATAATTCTTTTTTCTTAACTTTAAATCCATAAATATTTTCGCGTTATGAATACATAAATATATAAAATATTCTGGGATGGAAAAAAAAGTTATAGAAGAGGGCATTGTATTATAAATATGTACATATGTAATCGTAAAACGTTTACATTCTTTTAAAATAATCGATTTAAGTGTATGACTAACTGCTTTAATTTTGCATATTTGCGATTACATACTCTCTACTTATTTTGTGAGTAAAAATCAATAAGAATGATTCTTCTACTTTTTGATTTCTTTAAGTAGCAATAAGATTGGTTGACCGTTAAAAATAATACTGGTTTATCATAGTACATCACTAAGTCTAATTATTAGTGAGAAGAACTGTATATAATCACTCTTGAACAACTAGCAAAATTTTTAGACGTGTTGCTTACATTTAGAATTTAATAACTTAAAATAAATAAAAACTAACAACATTATATCCCTTAACTCTGTAATGTAACTCGATGAAAGCCATTTTAATTCTGCTCTTTTTCTTTTGCACTTTTTATTGTTGTTGCTGCTGCATTCATTCGTTTAAATTATTGTAGTGACTTTATTTACCAAATTCCCCTTTATTTTTTTTTATTTCATTGAACGCCATTTAAATTGCCAGCTATTTTCAATTTTTTAACTTGGTAGCACTGCTGCTTTTCGTACATGAAAATCAAGGTTGTAGTTCATTAAATCAAATTAAAACCAATTTAATAAAAGGTTTTAAGATGGTTTTAAGAAAATATTATTATATGGTTTTAACCATGTTTTAATAGTTGATTTTAACGTAAAACCAACTTTTGCTTTAAAACCAGTTGGTATGATTGAAATCAGCTAGAAATTTTTCTCCGTGCATTTACTTAATTATTTATTTTATGCATATTTTAATTTCATTATTAAAAGTTTTCATTTATTAATTCGATTTACGTTTTACTTATTCCCAAACACATGCACATCACACACACACACTCTCACAAATATTTGTCTTTCCATGAAATTTCAATAAAATCATTTTAAATAAAAAAAGAAGGTTAACCACGAAATTGAAATTGAATTTTTATGCAAATCAATTTGAACAATAATTTGATGGTGGTAATAAATTGCATGTTTCGCACACCAACACACACACACAAACACAATCACTTATGTAAACGTATTTGCTTTTTATTTTTTAACTTGCACCGCTTTGAAAGTGATGACGTTTTTTGTTGTTTTCTTTTTTTCCAATTAGAAATTTAAATCGAAATTAATTCGAATTAGCATATTTTCTTATTTAATTATTGCACTTTTTGACAATGAGAAACTCGTATTAAAAATAATATTTCATGTGTTCAAGTTGTTCTCGGCGAATTTTTATTGTGGAACATTTCTTTGTTTGCGTATTTGGAAAATGAGAGAACAGTACCGAATGCCTATTCTAGGCACAGTGAGATACGTGGGATCATGATGAATTGGACCCAAGCTGGATGGGCTCTTTACTTTACTTACAATGTGCCAATAAATGTGTTGCGCCGTTTTGAATAAAGTTGTCCCGATTCGTCGGTATTTCAGGAACAAAACATCGACGAAGTAAACTAATAAATACAATGACTTCAAAATTAATAAGTGAATATAAAAGCACAGAATTTAGCGTCAAATTCGCCAAAAACATGTAACTGCTGTCCTTTCTATCTCTTCACTACCTGCCTCTTATTTATGCTATTCCCTTCTAAGTAGTTCCAATAGGGGACAGCATCAAAGAAAAAATAAGCATGACATTTGAGTGACTTTTGTTGAATAAAGTTAAATATTTGTGAAAATAACTTTCTTTAAAAAGTTTACAAATCACTGGCATTTCCCAGTTCATTTCCTTAAGCGCTGGAATTATTAAATAAATAAAATGCAAATTTAATTGCTTAACTGCTAAAGAGAACATTGACGTTCATATAGAATATACATATGTATGTACGAGTATATAAAAATAAAATATTATCTCTCTCCCCACTCAAAATAAAACCGTTGTATTTAATTAATTTGTTACCATTCAGTTTCCATAATCCGAAGATTCATGCATTCGTTGGAAATGGTGTAACATAAAATATTTAATACTGTCTATTTAAAAACAAAGTCTACGTTTCATACTTATGTTAAGTGGCATAATAATTAAAAACTTTGTCAAAAAAAAAAACAAAATGAGTAATAAAAATATTCAACCATAATAAAACATGGCTGTCTCTTCTATGCAGCACAAATACTTTTTACTTAATTTTAATTTATTTTCCTTCGTTTTCTTACCACACAGCAATTACTTACACATATTAAAGGTCTTTTTTTGCTTTAACTTTTTTCTATAGCCTACCTTAAGGCATAAAAATACTTTATATATTTACTGCATACTTGGATGCTTATTTGTTGTATTAGTGTGGGTGTGTTTATTTAAGTACTGTGCATCTTGAGTGTGCGTGGCAGTGTATGGATACATGTGTGTGTGTTTATTGTGAAGGAAAAAGAATAAGTACGGATGCCTTCTAGAAGGCCTCGGTTCCATTCCATACTCCATACTCATATCTTCTTTACACACGTTGTCATTGCGTGGTAGGCCTGCTGCTGTCGCTTCTTTAGCCAGAGATACTGAAAAGCCTTCAAACTTTGCTTTTGTTTTGGCAAAAACACAACAACAAACTACGCTGAATATGAAGGTGTAGCAGCCTTCGAAAACAGCATGTTGTTCCGTTCCGTTAGTGTTTGTCAGTGTAATTTACAATTTTGTCTTTGATTTAGTTTGTTTCTTAGTAACTATGACATGTAATTTAAAATTAAAAAATCGAAATAAGGCACTGCATACATATCGTCATATAAAACGTAAAACTATGTAAGTGACAAAACTTAAAAAATCGGTTTCTCTATTGAATATTGTGTACCATGTAAAAATGCACGTCCATGTAAAATAAACTATTTTATCAAATTATAAGTGATTCCTTTAATTTAATGCGTGTTTTCAAGGTTACTTGACCCTCTTATCAAGTTTTTTTCCCTCTCCTTGAAAATCTAAAAAAGTGTAGTTACATGGTTTTACGTTTTATATGACGATATGTATGTATCTAACAGTTAAAAAAAACAAGAAATGGTACTCCTTCTCTTCTTGGAAGAGCCGAGAACTTTTATAAGCAAGGCAGCCTTTAGCCGTTAGTTAAAAATGCCAACAGAATGAGAAAAAATGCCTAAGCAGGCCTTTAATAAGGCCTGAAGGAAGCAGGTCTCCTGAATTTTCCCGCTGGGATGTACTGCGGTTTGTGGGTTTTTTTATGTCCATGTTTATACACGTACAGAGTTGTATTTGTTTATAAATTTGTTTCAAATTTGTTTTATATTTTATGAGTGTTTTCTTCTTTTGCAGCAGCACTTTCCTGAAGCCAATGTCAGTCATTAAAACAATTTTATTTTGCTCTTCTATGCTCATCCAAATATGTACTCGTATATGTTCCAAGATAAAAATTACAATGGCAACAGCAACGGCAACGGCCAAACAATTCAGTTATTTCATGAGAAATTTCCCGGTCGCGTAATTTCTCGATTTGGCGATGTCAATTGGCCGCCTCGTACTTTTTTAACTTGGACTAGCACTCAGGAGATGATCCCTACACATGCGGTGCATGAATAGGATAGTAGGAGAAATGTTAGAAGATGAAGCTTCATTACCTTACAACACTGCTTTTTGCACGTTATTTCTTTTTATAGCAGTGTTGTAGCGTCCCTGATTTCAAGGAGACGTATCAAATTTTGAAGCTTCGTTCTTAGTAGCCATTAGTAGTAATTATTTCCCTTCGCCGATGCTACACAATACCGACGAAGAAGGGCGTTCTGATGTGCCAGTGGATTGGATACAGCTGAAGCCGTTACTGTTCAGTGACCAGTGATTTAACGCCGCTGGATTATTTTCTCTGGGCCATTTTAAAGACCGGGTTTACGTGAACAAACCACAAACAACTGACGCTCTGAAACATAAAATTCGTCGCTGCATTGACGAGATAAGCGAAAGTTTGTTGCAAAATGTAGTTAAAAATTTTTTGAAAAGCCTGAACGTCTACCGACATACTAGAGGGTGAAATTTGCCGACATCATACTCCTTATTAATTCCCATGTTTCTACTTTACATTGGTATTAATAAAACTGAATTTTTCAAAAAAAAAAAGTGTGTTTTTAATCCAAGTTACTTCCTAACCTCAAATTTGCTTACCCTTCACAAGTTGTCAGTTGTCACAGTCAAAAATGACGGAAATCTTAATTGTGTGTAGTGTTTTCTATTGAAAAATATATTTTATGTATACATGTATACATAATTATATACAAACACCCACGTACTACGCATTATCTCTTAAATTGGAGTTTAAGGATAACCCTGGATTTCTGACCGATATTTTTGTTTGGATTTGCAAGGTATCGTACACACTGTCAAAAACAAACTACAAAAATTCCGGTTAATTTTTCGCTTATTATACTTTTACACTTAAAACTTAATCCGGCAGCAAAGATAATTATACGCACGATGCCAAATAAAAAGCGGTACTTTTTAAAATTAAGTATATTTAAAGAAAAAATAAAATATACGGAAAGTGTTAAAAGGTTAATTGGAAGCATATTCTTAAACACTGCAGTAATTTTAGGAAAAAATTTTGGTAAAATTATTCCAAATTCCATATTCCAAATTAAATTTTATACAACATATTTCAATAACTGCAAATAAAGCTCGAGCCGTCTTAGGATTTATAAAACGCTGGGCTAAGGAATTTATGGACCCGTATATAACTAAGCAGCTTTATACTTCCCTTGTAAGACTAATTTTGAAATACGGCTCAATAATTTGGGACCCATCCTACAATGTTCATATCAATACGGTTGAATCTGTACAGAAACAGTTCTTGTTGTTTTGTCTTCGTGGCTTGGATTGGAATATGTTAAATCTGCCGTCTTATACTAGTCGACTGACACTAATTAAGTTACCAACACTTAAGTGTCGTAGAAAAATGTTGAATGTTACGTTTGTGCTTAATTTAATTAAAGGAAATGTATGTTCTGAATTTTTGATAAGTAACATATCTTTTAATGTTCCATCACGCCCTACACGTAATTTTTCATCCGCCGTACATTAGATTATTTAGAACTAACTATGCCAACTTTGATCCGTTATCAAGAATTTGTGCTGATGGCGATGGCACGATGGATGGTAGTCTGCACGTTGACTACAAATCCAAAAACAGACCTGGGTTCAACCCCAGTTTCAGACTAAAAATTTAAAATAAAAATAAACATCTCGCATTTTTCTGATGTGCATTAGTGTGTCTTTGTGTGTCAGTTGTTGTCGGAAGGTTTCAGTGGCGAAGGCATAGTCACTGGTCACTGAACAATACCGGCTTCAGCTGATAGCAATGCACAATCGCATCAGAACGCCCTCCTTCGTCGGTATTGTGTAGCACCGGCGAAGTAAAATAATAATAAAAATGGCTACTGAACCGAAGCTTCAGCACTGCTACGAGTATAAAGAAAGAACGTGCAAAAGCAGAGCTGCAAAATAATTAATTAAGCTTCACCTCCTATCATTTCTCCTACTATCCCCTTTCCTATAGTTCCAGCACAATGCATCGCATGTGTAGGAGTCATCTCCTGAGTGCTGGTCCCAGATATAAAAAAAAAAAAAAAAAAAAAAAACTTTACCAGCACATTGATTTTGCGTTAAATTTTGATATTATAAAACGTAATATTATTTGTTATTTAAATAATTAAATGTTAATGTATGTATTATTTTTTTATGGTCTGTAAGGGTCACGTATCCATAGACTAAAATAAATAAATAAATAAATATCGAAATGTGTGAATATATTTTAAAATTGAGGAAAGATGGGAATTCCTTGGAGTTCAATTGCTAAAATTGTTGGACGTGCCAAGTCTACAGTGCAGACTGTAACAGAAAACTTTTCTGAGTCTCAATCCCTAGCAAGCAAGCCAAAAACTGAACGTCCACGCAATATTTCCCCATGAATTGAGCGATTTATAAAACGTGTTAGTGTTAGTAAAAATCTTTTAATTATATTTATTTTTGAGCGATGGTCTTTTTTATGAAAAGTTTTTTATCAATTATTTATTTTTCAATATTTCGCTACCAAATAGATAAATAAATAAATATAATTAAAAAATTTTAATAAAGGTTCAAATAAAAATAGAAGTGAGGTTAGTAAAAATCTTAAAACAACAGCTGTGGAAACAGCAAAACACTTTGAAAAATAACTACAATATTAATGTTCATTCAGAAACAGTGCGAAGCAGATTCCATACCCGCGTATCAAAACCTTAACAACGAGATAAACAGAAAAAATCAACTCCACTTAGCACTTAAGTATTCAATTAAAGTGTTTAATTTTAAATTTACGGCCAGTTCATAGAAGCCGAATAAAAATAATCGTTCGGCATTTACATTGAAAACAACAATAAAAAAAACACAAATTTTTTTTGTTTTCACCTCCGCTTCTATGAACAGACAATTAAATAAAAAAAAAAAATATTTGTGTTCATTTAAAAATTGTTGGTTTATTTACTTTTTTAAAATGTCAGCAATTTTTTGAAAATTAAAGAATTTTTAAGCGGTACGTACTATTATGTGTCTGACTGTATTATAAGGCACTTGATTGCTTTTGCTTACAATTTGCCGAAGCAAACGACTTTTTGCTTTTACAACTTTGACTTTTGACGACTGATTAAGCAAAGCTTTTACTTGCGATAATAAGCAAAAGTAATATTTTCTGTTATTAAATTCCAACTGTTACGCCCCTAATTGAAAAAAGTAACATTTTTTTAAAGAACATTCTCTTTTAAAGTGGCTTACAAGTATGTGAAGCGAAATGCTATCACAAGTCGTTTCGTTGGAGGGCTGCATACATGAAGTTATGGTTCAATGGCCCCTTTGGTGGCACTGGCACACGTTACCCAGAAGCAATTATAATTCTTGTAGTTATATGGATGTGGGTGAAAAGAAAAAATATTAAGCAGAGATTTCAAAGAGATATATTCCAATAAAATAAATGTGTTACAAGTTTTATGATTTTCTGACGTGCTGAGTCAAAATATTTAAAATAAAACAGACTTTTTAAATATTTTAATACAAATTTGATACGAGTATTATAAAATAAACATGCTGGCTGTTAGGAAATAATTTATTAAGCTTTCGAATGTATTTATTGTAAATTGGAACGCCCGTCATTTACGAATTGTAATATTGAAACCAGACGTTTTCAAAAGTGCATTTATTGGCCAATTCATTTCAAATATTTGCACTTTATTGTTCTTTTATAAAGCAATCGAAATTATATACATTTCTAATATTTTTTAATTTCTTTTGAAGCACAAAACGAAATATCAAAAAAATAAATTTACTTTTTATAAAAAAAAAGAATATGGGAATCAGTTGAGCTTGAAACTTTCCGCTAAACTTAATTCATTCATTTACAGCATTGTAAGAGGTTTTTCAGTTCAGAAAAATTAATGAGTATCGAAAATCTGTTTGACCGGAAATTACGCAGTAGGTAAAAAAAAATTTTTTTCGAAAATTTTCGACATCAATATTTTTCGAACCACTTTAGAGATTTTTGTCAAATTTGCCACAACCGATACATTTTTTAAGTCTATAAAATTCATTGAATAGCTAAATTCCAACGTATCTCTCGAACGCATCACACAATTTTAGACCAATTGCGAGCAGTCGACACATCTTTCTGAGGTTAACAGACCAACCTGAATTAAAACGCAAAGCGTTTGAAAAATTGTTGAAAATTAATGACAATTTAGTGATTCAGGACAATTTAGTGATGTATCTCTATTTCTTATTTCCATTTAGAGTTTTTTGTTAATCAAAGTGAGTAAACATTACTGTTCTTATGAGTAATCATTTCAGCGTGAAAGCTAAGCGCTAAATTACGTTGCACATTGCGTCGTAATTTAGGTTGGATTGTAAGACCTGTTTAGATTTTGAATTTGATCGGCTTAGTAGTTTAAAATTTATTTCGAAAATGCAATAAAATTTTATTCTCGAAATCGACTTCATCGAATCGGTTCATAACCTCACGACATCTAAGTGAGCTCAACATTTTTCGAATGCGGTACATTTCGTACCGATCCGTTGACGTGTTCTTATGTTATTAAATGTTTACATACCTAGCCATGCAGGAAAGGAGGCAGTTGCTAATGGGGGGTGGCCCCAGTATGGGCGGATGCTATGAATAAGGAAACGTACAGAAGACGAATAGATGCAGCCTACAGGTGTGCTCTTAGGATCGTTTCTGCCTACCGTACGGTGTCTACGGACGCAGCACTGGCGATTGCTAGAATGATTCCGCTGCGGCTGGTAGCAGATACTGAGAAAAAGAAACATGTTGCAAGAGGAACGGGGCTAGCGCACACCGGCCAAATGATTATTAGCGCAGTTGGGAGAATTGCGAAAGAGGTGGGGTTTACCCAGGTCTGTTTTTGGATTCGTAGTCAACGTGCAGACTACCATCCATCGTGCCATCGCCACCCTCAGAAATGATGCTGGGTTGACGTCGCCTTGATATGTACCGATATACATATTTATAAAAATCCAAAGCAAAATTTAGACATTGTAAGTCCATTAAAGTCATTTAATGAATATACGAGGTTTGTTCAAAAGAAAAGGTGAATTTTGTTTTCTTCGATTATAATGGCGTGGTGCAGGTCGTACGGTTAATAAGGAATACTACAAGGTAGTTATGCAACGGTTGCGTGACGCGATACAGCTCAAACGAACAGAATTGTGGAAAAAAAATCATGGATTCTGCATCACGATAAAACACCAGCTCACACATCAATAATTGTTCGTGATTTTTTTTGGCCAAAAACAACATCATAATCATGGCTCAACTAGATTTGGTTCTCTGCTCCCCTTTTCCTATTCCAATTGATGAGATAAAGTCAAAATCAAAGAACGAGCTGACGGCCATACCGATAAGCGCATTTCAGAAGTGCTTCGAGAATTGGAAGAAGCGCTGGCATAAGTGCATTATATCTGAGGGTAATTACTTTGAAGGGAAAAACATGGATATTGATGAATAATAAATACTTTTCGAAAAAAATTCAAAATTCAACTTTTTTTTTGGACAGACGAGAATCTAACGAAAAATTTTGTAGTAGTATGGTATGTGGGCGAAATTTTTAGAAACTGCGAGGAAAAGAGATTCGCTGTTCACTGGCATAATTGTGGCAGCCAGCGTCAGGCCAAACAGAGATCGTGCGATTGTAGGATAGTGAATCAGCAACTTTAAGGAAGTTGATTAATATTCGTCCATACATATGCATATGTATGCGTCTCACTTTCTTTAAAGAATAACATCAATGAATTAATTTATTTTTTAATCATTTGACCCAGATTACAATTTCTTTGTATGTAAACACCAGCAAACAAGCCATCCATCCATTCATGCATTTTACAAAACAACCAACCATCCATCCATCCATCTACTTTGTTGCTTCGTTGCATGTTGCAAGTTTTAATATATTTTGCTACAGATTTTATTAAACCACACGAAAAACTAACCTGATTACTTTTTAGTTTTCATTGTAGAGGAGTTTTTTTTCTGTATCCATCCATCCATCCATCCATCTATTTCTGCCTGTGTTTGGAGAAAATTGAAAAATAATTTCATTATTTTTTATTTTCTTTTTAACCAAGCACATTCAGCATCTTTTGAACGACATTATTGATCAGGCTTTCATCTTCAGTTCCATTCTGAGCTTGCATGCATTTTAGTTTTTTTTTTTTTTTGTTGAGGCAAGAAAAGCAATACAATGTATTCAGCTAAGCACTGTCGTTGCATTTTAGTTAACACATGACATTTATAATGAGAAATAAAAAATAAATAAATAAAATAAAAGCTACGTTTTTTATACCTTTCAAATCTGAAATGACGCACACGGCACAGTGAGGCGCGAGGATAGAAAACCTGTAATAAATATTGAATTGCTTTTGCACTAGTAGCAAAAATATTGCGTAAAATTATTATATTTTAGTAAAATTATTATATTTTAGTAAAATTCCCCAAAAAAAAAAAAAGACTATGGGCTTATTTCTGATTTAAGAAAGAACGCTTTCATTCGCATTCTATGAGAAAGAACATTGATTTCGATTTCTCTACACACTTTCTATGCGAACAGTGACTCGATCTAGAACTCGAATGAAAACGTAAGTGTTTTCATATAAAATCCCATTTCTCTGTTAAGAACGTGTTGTCAACACTGAGAATGAAATGTCAAAATCACTCACTTTTGGTTTTGCTTTCGTAAGAGAATTTACATATGAGTATACATATGAATGTATGTATTTAACAATTCACGATGTTTCATCATCGTTATCTGTTTCATTTAAAAAGTAAACAGCCACCGATAAATCCATCTTTATAAAACAAATATGGTTCTTTTAAACGCGATATGCACTTCACTTTTTCGTCTGAGTTTTTTATAAATATTATTTTATCTATTTAAACACTTTTATAAAATTAAAACAAAAAACACAAAATTTACAAATATTTTTTTAAATTTTCTCACCCTTTTATTTATTGATACTTTCCACCAGCTGATCACACTTACACGCAGTTGTATTAGCTTTAGAATAACTTCGTAGTATTTTTTAATACTTTTAACAGAAATATAAAAATTTATGATATGGCATTGCTTCTACTTATTAAAACGTAAGATACCTAAATTGACATACGTAACTTAGTGCGAAAGAAAGTGAGTGCCAATGAGAAATCCAAATTGATTCGAATTCGAGCGAGTGCTTTTCGTTCGCTTAAGTTATCTTTCTTAGCTCAGAAATAGGCCATAAAGAATTATTACACTGAGGGCACCTGGTCCAAAATAATTGTTTGGCAACCCTCTATAGAGAGAATAGCGGTGTTATATTGCATTTATTTAAACTGAATTGCTTTTTATAACCACATTTAGAGTTGGCAAAAAGTCAGCCTAAGAGTATCGACAGACGACAGCGTTAATTTGCATTAGCAGTCTTAATTCAAATTAAATTGAGAATTATTCCCATTCCAAGTGTATTAAATTTGGGGTAAATGCACGAACTCATTTATACTGAATTTATTTAATCCACTATGGCAACTCAGTACTCAATCAATCAGCTGTTTACTATTTTAAAATTGAAATGGATTCAAAGTCAGCAAAGGTAAGTTATTTTAAATGTTTTTAGCAAAATATAAAAAAAATATAAATATTGAAAAGCATTTTTTCCATTTTAAGTTTTCCAAGGGAATGAAACGAAGTGTAAACTAATATTCCGCTGCCGATCCCAATGTGAACAATGCTATTGCCAGTCTATTATGGAGTTGAATAGAAGCCCTCTTATTGGTGTCCAACTTCTGCATATTTTGAACTTTCTCATATACTTTTTGGAAAACATTCCTGTGGAGGCGAATGTTGTTCTTAAACTTGTTATCGTCCATCGCAAGCTTCAGAAGATTTTGATATTAGCACCAAATGAAATGCTGTATATAGACCAGCTAAACCAATAATCGTAATGAATTTTGACTAACGTCGAATAATTGAAAAAATACTTACATAAGTGGAGTATTCATATTAAATACTGCAAAACTGTGTACTTATTCATCTACATGGAACAAAACCTTTTTCCTAAAAGGATCACCATTTGCCAAAAGCGAAGCTCTGTTCCCCACATAAATTACGCTGCAATGGAAGTTTGAAACCACTAATTTCAGCCCGCTTATTCCTTTCACTTTCATCTTTGGAGCCAGAGAACAAAGTTCCATTTCCCTTGAAGAATTTATTTTTCCATGCACTACAAGCTCTCATTTTTATTAATTTTTCATTAAGCTTATATTAATTTCACTCGAAATTCAAAACTATGGCGCTTACAAAAAAAATTTGACAAGTTGAATGTAGTTCAACTACTAACAGCCGACTATAAATTTGCCGTTATCAATTTGTCTTGGTTAGTACTTCATTTACTAATTATGCATTTAAATATATTTTATAACACTCAAAAATTTTGCAACAAGTATTAAA
Organism: Dexiosoma caninum; assembly: GCA_963924685.1. Taxonomy (NCBI): domain Eukaryota; kingdom Metazoa; phylum Arthropoda; class Insecta; order Diptera; family Tachinidae; genus Dexiosoma; species Dexiosoma caninum. Next base: position 87,391,815 of record OZ004728.1, on the reverse strand, counting down.
AAAGAAGACATTAAAGAAGGGAGCCGAAACAGTGCTGGCCAGGTTAACATTCTAAGAAGACAAATTGCATGTGATGAATACCAAGAAACAAATTAAATCAAAGATTACTGCAAATTACTCTGAAAAACAGTAGCAGAAAGAAACAATATGCTCTTTCATCAGTTATAAGTTGATATACATAAATATTGTGCTTTAATGTAAATAGAATACGAGAATTAATTTGATTCACTGTACGGCATCTCAGTGTGAATGAAGCTTAAGTGACAAAAAACATATGTTCATTCATTGGAAATTTCTTTACGTGCTATTCGATGACGAATGAGAGAATCCAAAATGTTAAAAAAAAAAACTAAAATATGTATTCGAATACGTATAACAGAATTAGCGAAGTACATATCGAGCCTTTGGTGCAATACCGTAGTACTTCAAAATTTGAATTTTTTGAGCTGGGTATACAGAAATGATATTTGGGGAAATATATATCTAAAGGAAAAAAGATTATGGTTCTATCTCTAACTTTTCAGATTCTACAGCTACAAATGTCTTTATTGCCTCCAGCTATTTACAACAATATTTATTTGCAGTAATGAAATATTTCCTTTATGACAAAAAATTTACAAACAGAAAACATTACAAAACATGCCTCTTTATTTAAAAACTTGTAAAAAAATAGCTTTAGTAAACGAAAATACTATCAAAAAGGTGGCTCAAAACTTCAAATGCATTTTTCTCAGTTCAAATAAATGCCAAATTGTTTTATGCTAATTTACAAGTTCCGCAATTATTATCGCTTTTGCGACCACTGCACACCACTGTGCGTTCTTTGTTTGACTTTTTCAAACGTGATGATGCGCATTTTTATTTTATTTTATATTTTTATTAAAAAAAGCTCATTTATATTTAATGATTTGCTGCATATAAATATACCTGCCATCAGTTTGTTTAATAACATGACAGATAAATTTTATTTATGCAACAAATAATTTTATAGGGGAGTTTGCAAACCCATTTTAAAAATAAAATCTAAAACAATATCCGATTGAATAACAGGGAAACTGAATACTTAAACATCAAAAAGCTTTATATGAACAAAGATTTTTTCTTAATTCAACGATCAGCGTTTGTGAATTGTGATTCACATTTTTCATTTTAATAAATCATTTGCTTTTTATTTTTTTCATTTAATTAATCCTTAACGGGTCCAAAATTAGCTTAAATAATAAAATTCAAATATAATTTTAGTGTTACGTATCATTACCTTAATATAGAAAGGCCTTAACTAATATATGTTTCTACAAATTGGGCTCTTTGTATATTTAGAAATATAATTCTCGAATAAAACGTTGATGAAAAAAATTCGTGTGCTGCAACTGACTGGCAATTGCTGAGAGAATTCCATAAAAAAAAAATACTTTAAAAAATAATCCTCCCGAGCGAGTCTCAAAATCGAATAAATGCTAATTTGGTGTTCTAAAAATCACACGATTTCCAGCATTCGAACTTGCTTTCGAATAAGATTTTTTTTAAACGTCCATATAAAAAAAGAAACACTCTTTTTTTATATCGAGTGAGAAAAAATTTATTCAAAATAATGTTTATTCTTATTTAAAAGTATTTTTTTAATGAAAATATACTTTTATTTATCCAGCTACTTTATATGCATACTTTAAGAAAAAAAAAATGGAGAAATATTGGAGTGTTTTTTTAAATTGATTATTTTTTATTAAAATCTATTACAGAGTATATAATTTGACTTAATTTAATAAAAGAAAGACTTCAAGTAAAAATAAAAAATAGTACATTCGATTTAATTTCGAACACACTTATCAACTCGCTTTTAAGTCGAGTAAAATTATGCGAATTCGGTTTACAGAGCACCTAAGTATGTGTATTCATTTTAAAAGCGAAAAATTTTTACGGATTCGGTTTACAGGACATACCCGAATATTTATAATTTAATCGAACAACAATTATTGTAATTGAATAAAAATTTTGGTAGTGTTCAAGTTCAAGTTCACAGTAAATTTATGACAATATTGTGAAATATTACTTTTGATTTTAGAATAAAGGAAAACGAACAATTATTCTCCAACAGCAGTTGAGTAGAACACGTATACATATATTTTCTAGGAAACTAAACCGTAACTCCATTTGGGACAGGTTATCTTCCTAGGTAACAGCACCAGTGTAGTTTTAGATGCTGTGAAGGTAAGCCTTTATCCGCACACTCCTTCTGTATCAGATTTGGACACTAACACGATCTCAGTGTTTACGTTCGTGAATTTGTGTCACGTGGAGACGGCATGTTACAAATGTCTGAGTCTGATTCTGATACGATTTCCATCACTGCCATGAATAACTAATCCAACTATACCTTTCGCTCTTTGTCTATCTACTAGATTTCGAAGGAATCAATTATAGTGATGTGTATTCTTAAAAAGTGTACTGCACTTTCCACTTTATTTATTAAAAGTATTTGCAATTTATTATTCACTTCTAAAGTGCATATATTCAAAATTGGGCAAGAAATGCAATGCACTCCCCATTCAAAAGAAAACACCAGAAGACAAATTACGGAACTGCCTACAATGACATCTTTCAGTCTTTTTCTCCTTTGTCATCATCTCACGACAATCACAAAAGTGAAGGTGAAGTGGCATAAAGATAAGGCCTGCTTAAATATTGTAAAAATTATTTTCAAAAACAAATACTGTAATACTGATTATAATTATCACATGACAAATATCATTGTCAGACACACACGGAACAAACAAAGAACCCCGAAACAAAGAAAATCATCTTTTTGCCGGTTGGTTGGAAACGCAAAAAACAGCCGTAAAAATAAATAATGAAATGAACTTCTGTGCTACACTTTGTTCTGTGTAACACATTTCATTTACACATTTAATTGCTCGACGGCAAATAAAAATTTATTTATAATTTTCGAGACTGTTTTTGTGAAAACAACATTTCGTTGAAAAACTTTTTTTTATTTTTCATATCGCCCATCAATAAATTCAAATGTGAAATGCGAGTAAGTGGAAACTTCTTGTGTTGGTGTTGGTGTAGGATAGATGTAGTTCATTTATTTATTATGTCCCAAATGGCATTTTGAATCGTAGAAGGCTCTTCCGCGATTGAATTCGTCGCGAGCGTTATTGCTTTCCGATAGTTCAGAGCAGCGTTTTGCATCGTATACGATGCTCTGAAAAGTAAGAGACGAGCCTAAAAAAAGTGAGTTGAATGGAAACAAATAGAATTTGTTCTTTGATGTTGTGACGTATTAAATTTTTAAGCCATTTTATATACATATATTTTATTGCTCAACTAGCAAAGACGCTGCACAAAAACTTTTCGTGAGACGGCATTGAAATGAGATCGTCTGCTTACACACCCAACACCCTAAGTCTAAGTTCAGACGATTCATGTTTTAATGACATGATTGCTACTTTATTGGCGAGAGTAACGAGTACTCATGTGCATGTACTGTCAGTCTGTTTTGCTTTCTCATTCTTAATTTGAATATACACACGTAACATAAGGTACCAAGTGCAGAAAAATGCTCATTCGTTATCTCGGCTTTTCGTTAAAGCACGTGTTTGTTATACCGGGCTTCGACTGTAGTAGTTGTTTGGAAAATAATTTAATAAAAAATATTAATGATTTCCAAGCCGTTTAACAAACACATTTCCCTACAAAATTAAATTTTTAAACCGCAAATAATTTTATTAATACGGCGCTCGTTAAGCACGACTCACATGGAAATTTTAATGGGTGTGACCCTGGTCTGCCCTTCTGTAGCGGAACTCGGTATTTTCAGTTTATCAAGTGGCAAATGCAAATTACCACAACCAGTATCGTTGGAACCCCTGTTTATTAAATATGGATTTTCAAAAATAGAATAATAAAAATTCTATATTCATTTAGTCGTCTGTTCTAAATATGAATGTACGTGTTTTTCTACTTACAGATACTTCAGAAATTTTTTAGCAGAATATTAAAAATAAATTACCTGGAAAGAGAAAGAAAAAACACATTAATTTAACGTATTTATAAAGTGTGTATGATTTAAAAAAAAAATATATATATATACAGTGACTCCAATGCATAATCGGACAAGGATTTGACTCATTTAAATATGCTCTAAACAAAAACAAAATCTTATTAAATTAACGTAATTTTTCACTGACGAAAGGAAATTTAATTTGCATGGTTCAGATAGTAGACAATTTGTGTGGCGCAAACGAAAATCTGAATTTCACCATTAAAAGGGTTTTAGCGCACCTCAACATAAACAAGTCTCCTGGGCCGGATGGAATTCCGACACTGGTCTTGAAGCAGTGTTCTTCGACGTTATCACTTCCTCTTGCAATCCTTTTCAGCACCCTATATCATGCAGACGAATTTCCGTCGTGCTGGAAAGTTGCAAATGTTACGCCGATCCCCAAGAAGGGACAGGCAAGCAACCCTTAAAATTATCGCCCAATCGCAATATGTTCTACCATTTCAAAAGTATGGGAGAGTATGTTGAATTTCCATCTGGTGAAGTATCTGGAGTCCAATAGCTTACTTAACGACCGGCAATATGGCTTCCGTGGACGACGTTCCACTGTATATATTCTAATTCATTGTGTTAAAATAAAATAAAATATTTAGAATAAATTATAAGATTATTGTAAAAACTATTTGTGTTGCCCAATTTTTACAAAAAAAACTTGTAAAAGAAAATTTGTTTTATAATTTGGAGAACAGTGGGGCATGTGCAGGGCCGCATTAACAAGTGTGAGCGCGCTGGGCTAAATAAAATGTTTGGTTTTATACATACGAGTTCTGTTTAAAAGAAAAGGTGAATTTAGAATTTTTTTCGAAAAGTATTTATTTATTCATCCATGTCCATTTTGTCACCTTCAAAGTAATCTACCTCAGATATAATGCACTTATGCCAGCGCTTCTTCTAATCCTCGAAGCACTTCTGAAATGCGCTTTTCGGTATGGCCATCAGCTCATCTTTCGATTTTGACTTTATCTCATCAATTGTACGAAAACGCTCTTGTCATCGAAGAAAACAAAATTCACATTTTCCTTTGGAACAAACCTCGGGCATAGCTTTAAAAAAGTTTCATTTTATTTTTTTTTTAAATATTCTTTAATTCAAAACTTGAATATGAATTTACACAAAGAAAATTATGCACAGCGTTTTTTTTAAATGTATATGTAAATTAAATATTTAATAACTTAACTTTAATTAAATTAAATAATGTTTGTTCAATTCTTATATTTAATAAATATTTCTATATTATGTTCTCATATTCTTCCTTTGGAAAAACATTTATGGCAAATTCGTACAGAGTAGATAGAAAGTGATTTTTAATGGCTGTCGGATTTGATTTAAAAAAAAACATGTAAAATTTCAAGAAATATATGAAGTATTAGTCAAACAATAGTTATCATTTTAGTTTACTAATAGTTAACTAATGACAGTGAATTTGGGCCTAAATAAAACACATTTTGAATATAAAAATTTATATTTGTTTAATACTAGTAAATATTTTAATTAATTCAACAAAATGATGTGATTAACGTATTTCGAATGAATATTATTTAAAATTGAAGAGTCCAATAGTTTTTAAATCATTTAGTGTCAGGAATAATATTTTTTTTTGATTTAAATGAAAACATATGTATATAAATATGTATTTTTTTAGCTGGTTATATATTTATTTATTTATTTCTCCAAAAAGTAACTACTACTTCTTTTTTGATTTAAAATAATTAAGAATGTAATTTAGAAATATATATACTTTTTTCTAAATAACTATATATTTTGAAAATGTTTTCAGACAATCTAATCCAAAAAAAAAGAACCAGTTTAATTAATACTTTTTATTATTTTTATAATTTTGTGTAATATATAGTAATCGAGTAGTTAAATTTGGGAATCACAAAAGTAAGTTATTATGTGGCCGTTCCCAAATGTGAAATAAACTATTGACCGAACATGTCAGTCAAGTACAGTTCTTCCATGTTAAACAAAAAGAATTTGTAATCATCGCACCGTGGCGCTGCAAACAGCGCCGAATCGATAACTCACAGTCATCAACAACACTGGCGGATATAGTTGCGATGTTTTCCTCTGTGCGCTCTTTACGTATGCGTGTTTGGGGTTTAATGTCCAGTAATGTAAATTTGGTGCGAAATTTAATCACAAGATTCCGAATAGCCGCTCCAGAAGGTCGTACAAAATGACCATAAAATGGAAGAAGTGCACGATGTACTTTCTTAAGCAAGCATAAATTTTGATAATTAAATTCATTGATCGGCAACAGTAACACGTTGCACGAAAACATCTGAGCTGCCGAAAACAGTGCTGCCAAAAAGAAAGTTGCTAAAAAGTACCAATTAGTAGACTTAAAAAAATTTTCTCTTAAAGCTTGCTACTGTGTTTGGATTTCTGGAAAATGCGTGGCAGTATTTATATCGTTTTAACAGTCTGGCATTTAACAAATAACATCTGTTTTTAAGCATAAAATGTGTTGAAATTTTCAGTATGCATCATTGCTTTATGTAGCCATTCCTATTTATTGAAACTAAATTTACGAAAATCAATCAATTTCTATTTTTTTTTATCGTGGATGAGCACTCAGGAGATGACCCCTAAATATGCGATGTATTCTGCTGTAACTAGAGCAAAGGCATAGTAGGAGAAATGATAGGAGGTGAAGCTTCACTATCTTACAACTCTGCTTTTGCACGTTATTTTTTTATTTTTTTATCTAGGAACAGCACTCAGGAGATGACTCCTACACATGCAAAGCATTGTGCTGGGAACTATAGGAAAGGGATAGTAGGAGAAACGACAGGAGGTGAAGCTTAATTAATTATTTTGCAGCTCTGCTTTCGCACGTTCTTTTGTTTTTATACTCGTAGCAGTGCTGCAGACTACCTACCATCCATCGTGCCATCGCCATGTTGTTTTTATAGCAGTGTTGTAGCATCTCTGATGTCAAGGAGACATATTAAATTTTGAAGCTTCGTTTTTAGTAGCCATTTTTTATTATTATTTTACTTCGCCGGTGCTACACAATACCGACGAAAGAGGGCGTTCTGATGTGCCTGTGGATTGTATACAGGTGAGACTGTTACTGTTCAGTGAGCAGTGACTATACCTACGCCACTGAAAACTTGCGACAACACCTGACACAAAGCCACACACACTAATGCACATCAGAAAAAATGCAAAATTCTTTTATGACTGAAACTGGGCTCGAACCCAGAACTTTTTGGTTTTGTAATCATAAAAAAAGTTATAAAAAAAACGATTCTTTTAATATCACATGAAATAAATGTCATTCATATTGTTTCACAGTTTGCTACAATGTTGCCAGATACTTTTCAGGCGTTTATTAGACTATACGGTATACGGAGTACTGGATCCGCAAAATTGTTTAATGAATATTTCGTGTGAAGTTTTACACATTTTAACAGCAGTTCGCGTGGAACATTCAACAGAATACCAGTCTTAATACGATAATTTTATAGCCAACTAAAAATGTTATAAAACATTTATTAATTGAATTTATATTCCAACCCTAGAAAAAAGTTATTGGATAAAGTATTTTATATTCACATTTGTCTACAACACCAACTGTCGTGAAAACAAATTTGTGAACAATATTAACACCTCGTTGAATATACACATGTACGTACTTAAATACATGCATACATACAGATATATTTACATACGAGTACATATGTATGACAAGAAATAACATTCGTGTTAAATACTTTAGTTGTTTTTGTTCTAATTATTATTAACGCCACAAAATTATTAACTCCTTGGTACGTTTTAATTAAATACTTACAACTGGTGTAATTGTGTTTAACGTATTTCTATCAGTAAAATACCTAATGAATTTACGATAAAATTAACAACAGTGAGTATGCATTTCAATTATTGTCTATTTAAAGAATAAAATAATTAATATAAAACGCTACGACATTTACGCAATTCACGAAGCCCTTGTATTTTTGTATTCATATTTTGTATTATTGTAAGTACTTTGTCTTAAGCACTCGAGAGAAATTCTAATTTAACTGCGTAAAAAATGTTAAAAGTCGAGTAAAAGCCTTTGTTACTGTACAACAACCTGGAATGAAATAACGAATTAAAGAAAATCGGAAAATTAAAAAAAAAAAAACATTTCCAGAAGTTGGGGATTGCGATATTTTTTCGTAGCCAAATATTTTCACGGACATTTTCATTGAGTAGAAGCCCTAGCCATTATTATAAATGTGTCAGGGTGGCGATGGCACGATGGATGGTAGTCTGCACGTTGACTACACAACCAAAAACAGACCTGGGTTCAACTCCAGTTTCAGACAAAAATTTTAAAATAAAAATAAACATCTCGCATTTTTCTGATGTGCATTAGTGTGTCTCTTTGTGCGTCAGTTGTTGTTGGAAGGTTTCAGTAGCAAATGGATAGTCACTGGTCACTAAAGGGTACTTTAAACGATAAGATTTGTCGTACGTAAAATGTGAGAGAAAATAAAATGAAATTCTATCCGTATTTCAAAAAAAGAGAGTAAAAATCGGATTGTTGTTTTCTGGCGTTTGGTATGGATAAAATCAAGTAAGATGAAAACATTCTCATTTAATTTAACTACAGCTGTTTGCTTGTTTTCCCCAGGAATGAAGTTCTTGTGCAATTGAATTTTCTTTTTAATAACCTTGAAAAATATTTTTATAACTCTCGTATATGTTATTTTCGTGGTCAAAATTTTTAGTGTATTTTTGGAAAATATACGTATATTTTTATAAAATTGTGCTGTCTGGTCTAAAATGTACATTTTGATTTTATAATTGGTATAAATTTATGAAACCAGTTTTCGATCCCTGGCTTTCTCACATTTGTTTACATAAAAATGCATCCCTGATCTAATGGTGTGTGTTGGTTTTTGAAAAATTTTAAAAAATCAAGAGAGCCATACGACTGTCAAACTTTCATCCGTATTTTCTCTCAAAATCCTAAAGTTTCATTACATATTACGTTTAGACGATCCGATTTGTGCTCTTCTACACAAAAATTTGGCATGTCGTACGACTTGTGGGACAATGTAAAGCACCCTTCATATTAGTAATATAAACTTTGTTTTAATTTTGACGTTTTTTATTTAAGTTTGAAAAGATAAACCTGTTACTAGACACCCTTTACATTAAAGTTACTCTTCGTTGAATTGACGAAATATAAAAAAAAATTTTTTTGCGTACTATTTTTAAGGTAAAAAAGAACAAAAAATTGTTTTTATTTAAGAATTTTTTTTAAAAATTAAAGAAAAAAATTACATATAAAAGTAACAATTTTTTTTCGATACGAACTTAAACTTTTTTTTGTTTTTTTTTTTTTTGTAAATTTTAAAACTTAAAACTTAAAAATTTCAATACCATATAACGTTGTTGACAAAAAGAGCGTAATATGATCACACATAAAAGAGTTAAATGATAAAGAGTAAATGATATTCGTCGATTCGACGAAGAGTATCCATCCAGGGTTAAAACGAAATAAAAACGATGATTTAAGCTGGACAAAAATTTTGGTCCGAAACAATTTTAGTTTTTTGAGAGTTTGTTCTGAAACGATTCACCCACTTTGAACAATTTTTCCGGAAAAACAAAGGTACGGCATGAAACAAATGTGTAAACGAGGTGTATTACTTTACAAGCAGGCACCACAGTGGCAGATGATTGCAATCACAGAATATATATTTAAAATAGGTATATTTTCTACAAAACAATATGTTTGTAGTTTGAAAACCCAAAAGTCACTCGGTCGCTAACCACAGATAAAAAGCTAGAAAACGCGATTTGGGTTTTTAATTTTTTTTTATGTAAGTTTTGCGAGGAGCAGGCGCTGAAAATTTTTCAAGTAATAAATTTTTTTTTTATAATAAATAAATGTCAGCACATTTAAAATTATTGTAATTTACAATTGCAATTTGTTGTGTTTTTGGTGTCACACACATATTTTTTATTTTCTTATAAACAAATTCTAAATCAAAAAAAAAATCTTAATTAAATAAAAATGAATAAAAGTCAAATGCTTTTATTTTTTATAATAAACAATATAAAATATTTACAAGTATACTCTGTGTTTTATTAAAAATATATATGTGTACAAGTGTGAAGAGTTAAAGTAGTTGGCAGCACAGTTTAATTGTTTCGGAACAAAAATTAAAATTAAACAAATTCAAGTTGATATTCTTCCGAAGTGTTAACTCGAAGTTAACTCTTTTTCTCTCTCTCGCTCTCTCTCTCTCTCTCTTAAAAAGAGACACGTCAAAGCTTAACGCTCCAATTAAGTTACTCATTTCAGCATAAAAGCTAAGCGCTAAATTACGTTGCGCTTTGCTTCGTAGCCGGCCACTTCATTATTTTGAAGACGGCAGCTTTGAACAACTGCTCACCACAGAAATGTGTATTTCGTATATTTCAGTGGTGCCACTTTAAAGCATTTCAGTTTCATAAAAAAAAACACTTTTTCCAAATATCCTCATTCCACTTAAATATTTAAAAACAGGCCAACTTTTCTATGCAAAACTTCTTTGTTGTTAATATCTGAGTTAATAATATAATATATTAATTTTTTCTGTTCTTTTCTTTTCAAATAAAAGTAGGTATTTCTAAGCTCTTACAGATTAATAATTTCTCATGGCATTGGCAGCACTATAATTGCATATTGTCGTGTAGCAGTGTAGCAGTTATGTCGTTTCTATATAAACGTGTGTATTTTAATTTTGACAGATTGTAGCTGGTAGCCTGCTGTGGCGAATGTGTTTCATGCTTAAGTCACAGCGGACAATTTAAATGATTTTTGGCAAACAGTATGTGTGAAAAATTTTAAAATCAAACTTGATCGTGTAACGTAAGCGTAACAAAAACAATAACAAATATTAATTAATAAGTAAACTAATCGTTAGTTTTTTCAAACTTATGCACTGTTATGCCAGTCATTGTAATGGACAGTAATAAACTACAGTGTTAAATTTTAATTTCATGCCAACTACATGTAATAACTTCAGCCAACAGTGGGCGTGATTGATGTACATATATATTTTAAATACAAACTTAAGGCTTGAAAAATTATTCCTGCTTATTAGCACAATAATAGCTGACATTTATTTATTTTTATTTAATTTTTTTTTTTTTTTGTTTAATCGTTTTTATATAAACTCAATTATCTGAAAACTTCCCATAGAAATAAACAACAATGAAATAAATAGCACGCGAAAAAAAATTTAATTAAAAATAGGTATATTTTCTACAATACAATATGTTTGTAGTTTGAAAAGCCAAAAGTCACTCGGTCGCTAACCGCAGAGACAAAGCCAGAAAACGCGATTTGGGTTTTTCATTATTTTTTTATGTAAGTTTTGCGAGGGGCAGGCGCTGAAATATTTTCAAATAATGAATTTTTTTACAATAAATAAAAGTCACAGCACATTTAAAATTATTGTAATTTACAGTTTGAGTAACAATTTGAATTATTTATGTACTTAAAACATTTGTAATGGCAGTCTTCTTGTAATTGAAATCAATTTAGAAATCTGTTTAATAACGTTTTAATAAAATTAATAAACAATACGGTAGTTTGTAATTGTGAGTAATTGCCCTTCATTGCATTTACGAACGAAGTGTTTACTTGTCGGTCTAATTGCTTGCCACACACATCTTAGCCAACTTATCAGGCACATGATCATCATTAACTTATTTATTAAGAAAAAATTATTGGAATAAAATACAACAACCGGCTAAAACTAATGGAGCAGTAAATCGTTGGGTTATAAAAGTGCATGGCCAAGGCGTGAATGGCGTTGCTTAAGATGTGCATGCGTTTAGTTTATGAAATCAGTTGCAAAATGGAGTTTGTTGGTGTCTAACTTGCCGCTATAAGGGAAGTTACTGATTTCAAGTTGCCACGAGATCTCAACATTTCGAGATCAGAAGAATATATTTCTTCAGCCTCCTCGTACACATTAAGCCAATTTGTGATATCGCAAGCATACATTATAATTTGTACGATTGTCAATGTGTGTCAATTTCAAAATGTTTCATTGACCATTATAATTCTACGACATAATTTTAGCAATTGATAATAGAGAGAAGCAATTTGTAGTTGCTAAAAAATTTCATATTGCTCCTCCATCGCTTTCATCAATTTTAGAAGAAGAGAATTCATAATGGAAATTTCTTTAGATAGCAAAGTAAAACGACAAAAAAAGCTAAAGAAGCGTCTTCGATTGTCAAACCGCTGTAAATAGTTTTTTTTTATATTTTAAACCCGCTTAAACGAATCCCTTTTGCTTCGGAAAGTCCTGTAATTGGTAAAAAAAATAACTGGCCCCTTCGATTGCGAATTAACGGGATTCTACTGCATTTGTGATGGACAACAGTTGCAATGAAATTAAGAAACTATACGGGCAGATATACAGGCATGTCACACATTCCGATCGGAATAGTTTTGATTCCGTATTTGCAATTCCGATCGATTTTGTTTTAGGTTCTCCAGATTCCGAACGATTTTGTTTATTCCCAAAAACTACAAAATCTCTGCTTTTCAATTAAAGTATGGCAGTGTTGTGTATGACAAAACAAAAAAAAACATGGTTAGTCAATAAAAAGCTGAACAAAAACAAAACAAGAAAAAAGGCGTTAATAATTACAAAAATTTTAAATAAAACCAAATACAATTAAAATTTATATGAAAAATGCCAGGAATCTCAATTGTTGCTGTAGTAGATGACCAGACGACGACAAAACGTTGTTGAAAAGGTACGCCGAAATGCTTTGAGGGATGCTTCGAAACCTCTTTCATACCCATACTTACACTTGTAAGTATGTGTAACACTGACAACGAATTGTATTTCACAAAAGTTTCTTCTGTAGAGTTTTATTAGATATTATCGCCTCATCAAGGAAGAGTCTGAAATGGATAAAATTACTCCACATCTAAAACGGTCAAGCGTTTCATCAATAATGCAATTGTCAAGACACTGCGAGTTTTAGGAACAGGATAAAAAATCTTTTCTTGTTGAGGATTTCTATGTTTACCCCCAAAAAATTTTGAATATTTATAAAATTAAAAAATTTCAATAAAATTGTACTGACATTCTTATCCAATTAACTTAAATAATGCAACGCAAAAAGATTTTTTTTATTTTGTTTTGCTCATCGTTTGCGTTGCCACCGCTTAAATTTGTACTACTTCATAAATTTTTGTTCACAAAAATAAGTGGTTTGCACAAAAAATAATAATGTGGCAATACTTTGCTTGAGAAATACATAAGTTTGTCAACAAGTTTAAGAAATTAAAATGTTTCTGTATAAATATTGCCTAAATGCTCAATCAATCAATGTAATAATCAGACATACTATTTAATCTTTCATGTGGACCTAGTTTTATCAATATTTTTCTTTAATAAATCATTAAAAATAGCAATTCCACTTTGAGAATTTGAAGTGGTTTCATTCCGAAGAAATTTTTCGTTTTTCGTTTTCCAAATACCCGACTTTCGAAATACATAAGTTTGTCAACAAGTTTAAGAAATTAAAATGTTTCTGTATAAATATTGCCTAAATGCTCAATCAATCAATGTAATAATCAGACATACTATTTAATCTTTCATGTGGACCTAGTTTTATCAATATTTTTCTTTAATAAATCATTAAAAATAGCAATTCCACTTTGAGAATTTGAAGTGGTTTCATTCCGAAGAAATTTTTCGTTTTTCGTTTTCCAAATACCCGACTTTCGGAATTGAAAGCACTTTTGATCGGAATTGCGTTCTGTGACGTGGCTGTTTAAATAATTTTTATTTCTACCAGTTTGCAGAATCACTGTCAGAGCTCGGGCATCAGGGAGAATTTTAAATAGGAATTTCCATTACGACTGATTTCCCATTAAGGGGCAATTGGAAATCTAACGTGTATTAGCATAAGCAGCATAACTTGCACTTAAGGTATGTATGTACACATGTGAACATAGCTTTAGTCTGAAAATAAGATCGCGTCAATTTGGAGACAGGTATTTTGCCAGCAACTATTTACAAATGTCGTAAAACGAGTAGAAATGTGAATGAATCAGTTCGGCAGATTGTTATTTTACCGATAATCTTATCACTTTGGAAAGGTTTTCGTAACAAAAAAACGGTTTTTTTTCCATTTCTAACAAGAAGATAAGCAATTATCATCATGACATTAATTTTTGGGTATAAAAATTTAATAAAAATTATGAATCAGAAATAAATATGTGTGTATGTAAAAACCCAGCAAAAAAATTAGACATCAAAAGAACTTGCCTCATAATGACTTACTTTTGTGATTCCCAAATTTAACTATTCGATTGCTAAATATATTACACAAAATTATAAAAATTTTTAGGTATTAATTGTATTTTTTTGTATTTGAATGTCTGAAAACATTTTCAAAATATATAGTTATTTAGAAAAAAGTATATAAATTTCTAAATTACATTCTTAATTATTTTAAATCAAAAAAGAAGTAGTAGTTACCTTTTAGAGAATTAAATAAATAAATATATAACAAGCTAAAAAAAAATACCTATTCAGGTATGTGATGAAAATCCTTTTCGGCGGTAAAACGTTTTGAAATCGACAAATAGTGTGATGAATTTGTATGGCACGATTTCATATTCCATCTTGTTTCATTGAAAAAAAGACGTTTTTAACATGTGACGCATTTCGAAAATACCAGTTTAAATTCGTTTTCAAATCGTTTAATTTCACTTGAACAAAATGTGAAGAAATATACAAAAAAAAAGTAAAAAAATAAATAAAAAATGATTATAAATCCGTCCTTATTTAAACGAAAATATTCAACAAATCTATTTAAATAAATACTAGTTAATATAGAAGTGATTTTTAAAAATTTAAATACCCACATTTCATCTGGCAAATTTAAGGGATCCGATTTATCTCTTAAACGTTTTCGTAGAATATTTTCGCTATTCATCTTATTATTTTCTGCCAAGAGAATTAGCGAAACCGCAGCAAAAAAAAGCCTTTTTTTTATAAATAAAAATGATAGAATATGTTGATACAAATTTTATATTGTTATTTTGTTTAAATATTTTACAAATGTCACTCACATACACATATGTTTGCATATTTTACAGTTGTATTATTAGATTTTATACAGTTGTATTTTGAGAAGATATGTGAAAACGAAACAAATATGGAATATGAAATCAACACACTACTGTCGATTTCAAAAGACGATTTACTTTTTAAATCGATCAATTTCCATCACATACCTGATTATTTTGTTTTCATTTAAATCAACAAAAAATATTATTCCTAACACTAAATAATTTAAAAACTATTGGACTCTTCAATTTTAAATAATATTCATTCGAAATACGTTAATCACATCCTTTTGTTGAATTAAGTAAAATATTTACTAGTATTAAAGAAATATAAATATTTATATTCAAAATGTGTTTTATTTCGGCTCAAATTAAGAGTCATTAGTTAACTATTAGTAAACTAAAATGCTAACTGTTGTTTAACTAATACTTCATATTCACAGTGTATTGTTTAACTAATATTCTCAGTATAACCAAAGAATGGTAACCCTAACAATCTTTTAATTTTCAATATTGGTAGCACTGCTTTACCATATGCTTTTTGTTTATATTATATTATTTCTTAAAAATGGATAAAACCAGCGCACGCTCATCGAACTTTACCGCCCAAGATAGTGAATTGCTGCTGAAATTGGTTCGGGAAAACCAAAATTTTCTTGAAAATAACAAACTGATAGTATTATATATTTATATTATATTATGGTAGATGATATCAAAAAAATACTAATAATAATTTACTAATCAGCTGTTGTCTAATTCTTAGTTAACCAATGACATTTGGTGGTTTAAGTAATAGTAAACAAAAAGCTGTGAATCAAATATTATTGGTTAAACTATTGCTATTAGTTAACTAATGACAGTGTATTTGGGCATTATACACATAAAATTAAACTACAGCTCGAACATTATGTCCGCAATTTGAATTTGATTCGAGAATACTGAAATAGCGGAACTTTTCTAACTCATAGAGTAAAAACGGAAATTTAGTTTTTATGCAGCCTACAGACGGAGGAACATTGATTGGAACATGGGCATATTTCTGCCAATGTTCCTCCGTTTGTAGCAGCGATGTTTCTTATTGAAATTCGTGTTTCCTTTCATGTATACAAAATATCAAAATTGTTTGATATTTAGCATGTTCCAAATTCAATGTTCTCTTGTCTGTATTCATGTTTCCTGTTTTTGCTTTTTAATTTCGTTGAGAGCAGTCGGGCCTTTAAGTAGTTTTTAAGTAAAAGAAATTAATTCAATAAAAATTAACAAAAATAAGACAAATGGCTGCAATCGAAAATAGTCAAAATTGGGTAAATTTTATAAATTTGTATAACAATTTACCTGAATTATGAAACATTAGATCTGAAGATTGTAAAAACAAAAAATCAATTATAATAATTGCAGCCAACAGATTTTGCGAGTCGCTCATTTTTAAAATTTGTTTTTTTCCGCGTCTAGCAGTTGTATCATAAATATTTTGCAAAAATGTGAGATGACTATGTATGCTGACGATACCGTTTTATTTAATACTGGCGATACTGATGAGGAGTGTCATACAAATATGACACATGATATTAATAAAATATCAAAATGGTTAAATATGAATAAGCTTAAACTAAATGAAAATAAGACTTAAATAAGGAAAAAAAATATGGATACCAACATAGAATTTAAAATAAATGACACGATAATTGAAAAAGTAGACTATATAAAATAGCTTGGATTTATAATAGACAAAAAACTAAAATTTAATGAACACATAGACAATATCGAGCCTTTGGTGCAATAACGCAGTAATTCAAAAAATCGTGAACTGAGAAAACTGCATTTGAAGTTTTGATCCATCTTTTTGATAGTATTTTCGTTTACTAAAGCTATTTTTTTACAAGCTTTTAAATAAAGAGGCATGTTTTGTAATGTTTTCTGTTTGTAAATTTCTTGTCATAAAGGAAATATTTCATTATTGCAAATAAATATTGTTGGAAATAGCTGGAGGCAATAAAGACATTTGTAGCTGTAGAATCTGAACATTTCGAGATAGAACCATAATCTTTTTTCCTTTATATATATATTTCCCCAAGGATCATTTCTGCATACCCAGCTCAAAAAATTCAAATTTTGAATTACTACGGTATTGCACCAAAGTTTCGATATATGTCTGTATCTAAAAAAAATTGGTAAAAAAAAACAGTTTCCTCAAAAGAATAAGATCCAAAATGCCAAAAACTACCGCGATTAATATATATAACACTTTAATTTAACCCCATTTTGAATTTGCTTCGTCATATATACATGTAGCAGCACAATGCAAATAGAAAGAATCCAAAAATTGCAAAATAAAGCAATGACAATAATTTTAAAATATAATAAAATATAAAATTATAAAATATAATGCACAAATAAACACAATGCTTGACAACCTCAAATGGATGACAATTAAGCAAAGATTGCAGTGCAACACTCGTACATTTAAAGGGAAAATTAAGCAAGGAGAGGCGCCGGAATATCTTAGTGAACAAATAAAATACGTGGGTGAGAGTCAACCTTATGGACTTAGAAATGCAGATGATTTTGGTATTCAGAGATCTACATCAAAAAACTGATAGTATTATATATATAAATTATATTATGGTATGATATGATATCAAAACAAAAATACTAATAATAATAATTTACTAATCAGCTGTTGTCTAACTATTTGTTAACCAATGACATTTGGCGGTTTAACTAATAGTAAACAAAAAGCTGGTTAAACTATTGCTCTTAGCTAACTAATGACTGTGAATTTCGGCATAAGTTGGTGATGCCAACAAAAAATTTTTAATTCCAAACTCGATTACCTTTTTTAAAACTTTTCGCTGGGAAGAATTATTCCAAATGCATGACTAACAAATTTCTATTAAATTCTAAAGAGTCATTCAAAATTGTAAAGGTTTTTTTTTTTGTTATAAAACATTGATAATAAGCAACAACATGTGACCCTCGCATTTCAAATTTAGATTTCTCACAATACAAAGTGGCTAAAAAAAGCTCGTATAGAGGGACACGTTTTTGTCAGCCAGCAATTTTGGCACACCTAATAAATTTCAACATAATTCTCAAAAAAAAAAAAAAATATTAAATAATTAATTTTCAATAAGTACTACGACAAGTCGGCGCCAAAAGCAACTCACTTTTCAGTGCCGATCATCATTAAAGGTGAAACAATAAAATAAAAATTGAAAACGAAAATAAAACTAAATCGTTTATTACGCAATTTTGTTATTATTATTATTAATACTATTTTAATTTTAATTTTTATTTTTATTTATCAAGGCCAGTAGGAACTTAATCACGTTTTTTTTTTTTAATTCTCTAAAATATTAACGCTGAACTTTTTAAACAACAATAACAACAGCAGTAATAAAAAACGAAAATAAAGGCATCTGGTTAAGAGAGCATTCAGTCAAATGAAACTAGAAAGAGAAAGAAGGTGAAAAGAGTCACAGGCCGTAGCAGTGATGTTAACCGTACAATTATACCAGTATTTTACATTAATTTAAAATAAAAAATAAAAATAATTATGGTAATTGCATATGAACATGTTCATATACATATGTAAATTCCGTCAAGGAAAGTCATTTGGATTTGCTATTTGACTTACGGGTGTGGCAATCGCGCAGACCCCAACTAGGGTATAGAAAAATTTAGAGACATTAGCTAATATTTAATACCCACAATTCACGAGCTGCAGAATCTCTGGAAGCAGTGCAACGGCAGCAAGTATGTTTCAGCAAAGGAAGTATTCTTAATAAGTGTTCAAACATACACCTTTATTAAGATTTTTTCAATAAATGTCATTGTTGAGCTCAATATTCCATACAAAATGTATATTATCTTTGATTTAGTTTGTTTCTTAGTATGTAACTATCACATGTAACTTTCATGGCATGTAAAGGTATCAATAATCAGTTTCAGACTATTTAAATTCAAAAAATTATTATGTAAATTAAAGTAAATGAGTAGCACTTGAAATGCAACCCTTCTCACAAGTAAGTTTACTGGGAAGTCTGTTCAGTGCAAACAAAAAATTCTGTTCAATGGCAAACTAAATTTCAAAACAGTCAATAAAAAAAGCAAAAAGGAAAAAGAGATGACCAGCGAACTCGTAAATTAACAGCTTTACATGATTAATTTATATAAGTTTTCTATTTGTTCAATAAAGAGGGACATTTTCTTTATAAAATGTTTAACACGTGAGAGATCGCTAGTGGCGTTTTTATTGCTCAAATTTAAAATTTGCGTCAAACCCTGAATTTGAATGGCTTTAACTTGATTTTAAAGACATGTAGACCATGTAATAAAAAAAATTTTATGCAGATTTCAATTATAAATAACCTTTGGGTATAGTATTCTAACCATCTAATGACCAAAACAGGAACTCATGTCATTCGGGTATTTATTCATGTCATTCGGGTATTTATTCATTTCCATATTAAAAAGTCGATTCAAAAGTCTGATGAACATTAATTTTTCCTGATTAAACGAATAAGAGTACACCATTATTCGATTAGTGGGTCTTTTTCAGTTTCATTAAAATACGCAAACTTTTAGTTTCAGAGGCAAATAACAAAAATATGCTGAAGTTATAAAAAAGTGCTTCAAACGTCATAACCATATCAAAAGATGTTATAATTTCTGCAAAAGGCGGTAAATGTCAGTTCTACTTTGAGATTTGTAAAGTACAACAGATACAAAACACAGATATGAAACACATGTCCGTTCATATAATGAAATAATAAAAGAAACGAAAACGTAGAAAATAATAAAATTTTTGGTTTATATGAGTTGCTATTCAACTGCTTGAAAGCAGTTGTTCAGGCGAGCTGTATTACCCCGATCCGTCCGCCATTTAAATGTAAGCATGAACTTTTCAATGAAAAAAGAATCATAAAAATCGGTCCACCCTGTAAAAAGTTCTGTGTGACTTCGATTCTCGAAAAGTGCATTGCACTTTCCAGTTACATTCTTGCAAATATTTGCACTTTATTTTTCCCTTTTAAGGTGCTGCAAAAAGGCTTTAAAATTAAGCAATAAAGTGCCAATGTTTCAAATGAATCAGGCAAAATTGGGTAAAAAGTGCAAACAAAACATCAATTCATTCACAACAGCATTTGATAAGAGTCCACTTGGTCCAACTAAAGAAATAAAAAACACACTTGTTTCCGTATTTTTGTATGTTGCACTTTCTTTTTGTGAACCCGCCGTTCCTTTTTTTTTTTTGCTGACACTGTGCGATATAAATAATTTACTTTTTTTATGTGCACTAAAGTTAAAGACTTTCCTTTCTTTTTATGTTGTGTTTTGTTTTTATGTCCTGGCGTGTGGTTTTCCATTTTCTCGCCATTAGCAAAGAAAGTCTTATGCATTGATATTCGCCTTGGTTACGTTTTATGGTTTGTTTTTATTTCACAACTACTCATTCAATATAAAATCGATTTACACTAAACGACTGTTAAATTGGTACAATTTCATAATTTGCTCATAAAGTACACCGAATATATTCTAGATTTTTATAGTCAGTGAAATTGATTTTTTTCCCCAAAAAAAAAATTTAAATGAAATTTATGTGAACAGAATTTCAAGGCTAAAAGAGTACTATGCAATCGAATACATCTATAAAAGAGACAAGACTTTGAAATATTAAAATGACCCTGAATAAGTAATAAAATAATTGGCTGGATAGATGATGGCAGGCTAACGGGTAGCATACTTTTCCATTCTAAAAATTTGCAACAGCAAATGGATTTTTCAATCAATTACAATTTACTCATTCATCGCAGCGTGCATGCTACGTATATTGCGCAACTCTGAATATACATATGTGAAATAAGACTGTATTTTCAGCAGGCAAGTTTACATTTTTTCTTTTTTTTTTATCTTGGACCAGCACTCATGCAATGCATTATGCTGGAACTACAGGAAAGATATAGTTATGACAGGACGTGTTTTATAGCAGTGTTGCACCGCCTCTGATGTCAAGGAAACGTAATCAATTTTGAAGCTTTGTTTTAATAACCATTTTTAGTAGTTATTTTACTTCGCGTACTGGGCGTTCCGAAGTGCCTGTGGATTGGTTACAGCTGAAGCCGTTACTGTTCAGTGACCAGTGACTATGCCTTCGCCACTGAAACCTTCCGACAACAACTGAGACAAAGTCACACAAATACACATCAGAAAATATGCGAGATGTTTTTATGAGTCTGAAACTGTGATTGAACCCGGGAAAAATTTTTCGTTTTGTAGTCAACGTGCATATTATTTCAGCCATCGCCACCGCAAGTCCATTGGAATTCTTTTTTGAACTTGCGTTTCCGTTCAGACACGTCAATTGTACTTGCGCAAGTTTCGTTTTCTCTGCTCATATATTCTGTAATTTTTTTCATTCTTTTCATTTATTTTTTTTTTCATTTCTTATTTGCTTTCGTAATAGGTCTGTTCCAGGTGCATAACAAAACAGCCCGAACTCGCACAAATTAGCCCAGAAGCTTTTTAAATAATAATTTTAGTGCAATTTTGACAGAAAATGAGAGAGAAAAATTTTCTCTTCCTATACAAAGCTGCACGTACTTTTTCTTTGGGTAAGTTCGAGTTAAAATTAAATGATCAGCTGTCACCAGACTTATTGAGCCACCCTCGTATATACATATGTGTCAACGTCCATTTTATTTTTCTTCTTAATATTGTAGAATAATGTATCGAATTAAGCACTCTACTCTTAATGCGTGAAAGTTATTTATTGCAACTGGCAAATAATAAGCACTTCCTTTGTGAAATGATTTTTTTGTTGTTTTTTTTTGCTAAACGCGTTAATCGAATTACAAAATTAACCTTAACACATGCACTGAACTTGTAGCTACGAGAAGATTAATTTTTTCACAGCTGATTATGTTCCCCTCATCCACGTATTTGTTGTTGTTGTGAATGTTATTAACACGGCGAGCAAAATTTAAAAAAAAATTAAATAAAAATTAAAATTAAAACAATAAATCAGTGCATGCAATAAATGATACTTTAATTAATTCCTCCATTTAAATAAAAACGAAAACCTTATGAAACGTGTTTGAGAAAAGTGTGAATGTGCTTGACCGTAAGAAATTTAAATGAAACGAAAAAATTTTTACAATTTATTTATTTTCATTTGTATTTTTTATGAAAACAAGTTTCATTTTTTAAACTTTTTATAACGAAATAATGATATTGAACATGTTATTAACACTGTTGAAACTAAAAATAAATCGCAATGAATTGCCGATACAAATTTTAAGTAAATAAATCGAGACATAATCGCCAAAAAGGCGTAAGCGACATGATTATCGATTTTTTTGTGTCGCTGATACAAATCGATAGTTTTCACTTTATAAAATAGCATGACTGTGGAATGTAACGTTACGATTTTAAACGGAAAATATGCAAAAACGTATGGCAGTTTTTCTTTCCAGCTGTGGTAAGCTCAGTCTGTACAAGGCTGTCCCCGCAGGGGGGTTTGGAAACGTGTTTCTAAACCTACGGGTGTTTAGCAATCCCGCGGTAACTAGCTAAAGGTGTAGCATCACCTTAAACTACCTGTGAGTTTGAAGATGACAGAAGAGGCGACTCTTCGAAATCCTACTAGAGATTGAGGAGGTTATGTTTGCATATTCCGTGTGACTATAGAAATGTAGTTGGATTATAATTTAGTGCTACGGGGCCATCTGGGGCTAAGATGCTGTAACGCTAAGTAAGGGTTTAATAACTGATGTACTCTTGCGTCAGTACTACGTGTCAACCCTGAAAAGTTGGAGTCAGTGTGCTGGTTTGGGGAAGGATTCGTAGTGGCTGTGGTTAACACCAAAAGTCACGCTGGTACTTAAGTTTTTGGTATATTCTATTCTTAAATATACAATTTAGTGCTGCAGAGAATTTGAAGTGCTTCTAAATTACGAGAACTTTTTACTGGGTATCAGGTTGTGGAAATTGTAACGTCACGTTACAAAGAATGTTAGAAATTGAAAAAAGCCTGCTTTGTAAAATTTTGTTTTTGGCGCTTATGTCTTTGCGGCGTTTATGGCTCGAAATTGCGCGATCTATAAAATGTTTTCCTTAACTATGAGCTAAAGAGTTAATTTTTGTTGTAATTTGTTCACAATTGAAAAGCGTTTTTGGCGAATACTGTATCCAAATCCAATCAACAGTTTGTTATGCGTTGTCATATTTCAACTGCATACTAATGAATAGAGAAGTTAGTGTCGTAATTTAAATAAATTTGCGTGCTAATACGAACAGTAAAAATAAGATAACAATCAAATACAAAAATGTGGGCAACTTGCAGGTCATCCCTGACAAGCAATTACAGAATGTTGGGAATAGGGGTTAATTCTGCAACAACTCTGTAGTTGTGCGCAGAGTTGCTGCGTCTCTGGTTTTTCTTTTGATGCACTAATTTTTATGCTAAAGCCCGTATTTACCAGTAACTATAATAGCCCGTACATTTATTTATCATTAATTAATATAAAATTGATAGAATGGGACAGCAAAGACAGAAAGAAACAAATACAATATAATCACCCATATTCTGCATTTCGTTTCGAATCAAAATTAACTACTATTCAAGGTAAGATGTAGCAAGTTTTAGGGCCTGCATTAACAACTGAGGCATCAAGGAGATGTTTAAATATTGACATTTTATTTGTCTGGATCATTTGTCCATCGTGTGAGCAATAAGTTTCCATTGTTTGTAAATCTATGATCTACAGATCTCCTTTCTTCTTTTTTCCATTTCACCACCTACACAAAATCCTTTGGTAGTAAACTCTGCAATTTTTCCCTTATATATTAGATCATAAAACCGTCAGCTGAATTTAACGATCAGTTTTTATAACCAAATCGGATATATTATCGGTTCCATCTAGTGGTGGAATTGCGTAATTTGTAATGCCGTGTCATTTGGGCTTAAAAGAGATCTATTTTATTTATTAATTTAGTTCGCCGCCGATTTTATAGCTGAACTACCGACGTGGGAAAAACAAACATATCGTTGGTATCATGAAAAAAAGCCCTAATCATATATACCAAAAATACGTTATAAACATATTCACATCCATTTATAAACATTTATTACTCTACTCTAATTAGCTGGCAGCTGTGTTTTATGACATTTCGTCGAAGTTATTTGGGATGTGTGTGAAACTTTGGTATTTCTTTTCAAGCTGTGCTTTTAAAATGTTTCGTGCAAGATTTAAATCATTAGAATCTTTTTCAATCGAAATGTTTGTTTTATGGAAAAAAAATTAAATGACCTTTAAAATAAAATTATATTTTAATTGAAATCTTTTTTTATTTTTCTTGTCTTTCACATGTTTATTTAATGAGTGAATCATACTCGTATACAACGACGAGTATAAATGAAACAGGCTGAACTGATATTTGAACAAGATTCCCCTTTCATGCCCCTTTAATTATGTGCTTAGGAAACTGGAAAAAGAAATACATGAGTATATTGCGTGTGGCATTTATTTAATAAAAAGACAATCTAAAGATTAGAAACAAAACATGATGCTCAGCAATTCCATTTAGCCGACTAAGATGGATCGATGACGGAAGTGGTCGTCAGTTTAAGAAAACAATTATTGATAAGAGACAATGAGATTACCCCCCGCTTATGCTGTTGATAGATTAAATATTAACATAGCGACTAGTCAGCTTGACGCTGTCTCAAAGATTAGAATTAAAAATCTAAGAAAATAAATACAAATGTCTGTACTGGCATATCAATCCACTGCGTTGACAACATATGTAACTTAACCTCACTAGAACTACACAGCAGCTGACTGAAAAAGAGCACGTGTAATATTATTATACATGAAATGAAATTCATCAAAATTAAACATGTTGCCTCCGATCTTGATAATATTTTAAAGGTGGAAGTGGTGCCATATATGCTTTTAGTTTCGCTTTCATAGCCAATTGTCTTCGCCACTGAAACTTTCCGACAACAACTGACACACAAAGACACACTAACGCACATCCGAAAAATGCGTATTTTTTCTTTATATACATATACATATACATATGTATATAATATATATGCATATGTACAAGTTGGGTTAAAAGTAATCACCCAATATTCCTGTGTGGTAATTTTTTCCTGCACTTTGCAAGGGAACATCTTCAAATCTTTCACCACAAGTCTCCACAGGCAACGATATGCTCAGAAGGGATGGCTCCTTCGGGGCCGGCCAGTCTTGGAAATATCTTGTGTTGTGCTAGTTTCAGTCCCAGTTCAAGCCAGTGGCCAAATGCCGCAGACTTTGTCCAGTTGGTGTCGGACGGACAGGAAATCTGCAACGAAATCATGGTACGCCAACACAACTTCCGCTAAAAAATGGAAACAATTATTCCGAATTCTTGCTGAGTAAACCGAATCATGGCTTGTCGATCTCTATTCTGACTTTGTTTACTTCGGAAATGTCAAAACCAAATTGACATTTGGTCACCCTTGCAACAGTTACAGCCATACCCAAACAAGAGCGGAACGTTTTTTCCGCTTAGCTTTAACGCTGAAATGCCATACCTAAATAAAAGCGGCAACGCTCGGTCAAAACGATAAAAACAGGGTTATCAAAAAAATAAATATAACAACCCTGATTATTTTAACAATAAAGATTATTGGTGTTTGCTATTTTTAAATAAGTATTTTATAAAACAAAAAGTTTAAACAATGAGTTATATGGACGTTTTGGAGGATTTACTTACCCCCATTTTCTAAAAACACAAATATTTTTTTATGTTTATTTCTTTCACCTTCTTTATTTGCAACTTACTTCACTATTAAATGCACTGTCAAAATCGGATTTTCCAATTGCAAAGCGTTGCCGTTTCGTTGACGCCGCGTTATTTCGGTATGCTACATACAAATTGTATGGGCATGAGAATTTTTGACAGCTAGAAAACGCTTTCCGCTCTTGTTTAGGTATGGCTGTTATAGCGCTTTTCAATAGGATAATTACTTTTGCTCCACCTCTTACATACAAAATCTTATGTATGTATACATTTCATAGATTTACCTGCTCCAAACGCACACATAAAATTGTAAAATATTGATTTGATTTCACACAATTAACTGATGGAAAATTTTTGAAGAAAACAAATGGCAAATTTATCAGAACTCCGAGCAAAAGATATTTCCGCACCGTGTAGGAGCTCTTGAAATTTTCTAAGATTTACTGAAACAAATATAACAACAACAAATCGAAAGATAAGTTTCGAAAAGTTTTTTAATTTTGCAACTTGTAGCAGTTATGCTTGCCACTGTTTCATTTAAGGAAATTTCTAAGTAAAAACGATTAAACTGAAATGAATTATGTTTTCTGCCTCCAACGAAATGTAAAACAATTTTGATTTCGTTTTCTTTTCTGCTAATTGTTGCATAATCGTGTACCATCAGCAATTCCCGCGCGTGTACTTAACCATCAAAATATGCCTTCAACGATTCACACTGGGTACGTAATCCTCAACATCAAATGCTCATAAATTTAAAACTAATTATTAACGATAATTGTTTATATCAGGAAAAAAACAATTATTAGAAATATTTATATATATGTATATATAGATATGTATGTAGATAAGTATATAAAACGTATCTAGCATGAGTCAAATGCTTTTTTATAGCTTTTTACAATAAAGAAAAATTAAACGTCGTGACACGCTGCTGGCAACACAATAAAATTATCTGCAATGTAACATATTAAAAGTCGTTATATTTTATCAAGAACACCAACAATAAACTATTGAAGATTTTGGAAAAAGTCCTCAACAATGTTGTCAACTCACTGATTTCGTACCGTTTTATAATGCTTTCTAAAATTTTCGGTGCCAACAATCCGTGAGGCCGTACTCGGTGCTTTTATTTTTAATTTTTAGTGCTTTTCTTTATTTTCGATGGCACCAAGTGTAATTTTATAATTGTAATTGGTCTATATATATGTACATTTCGTTGATGCAAATGCCAACTCATCAATAGGCATTCAAGAAAAATTTCGAAAAAGCTAAGAAATCTCACATGTTTATATAAAAACTTCCAAAAAGTATACAAGCAGCGTTGCTTTTTTTTATTCATAACGTTTATTTATACAAAAAAGTATAATTAACTATAAATAGACAATTTGTAGAAATATAAATTAATTATTATTCACAGTCCCATAAACGAGCTCTCAAGTTTTTCTCTATGTAATAATACAATTTTTTTGATAATTCTTCTAGTTCTTTATTTTTCTTTTTAGTTTCTATTTAAGTTGCACGTCCTGTTGATATATGTAATATATATTTTCATTCAATATTTCGCTACTCCTTTCTGTAGTTTTTTCAGGAAAATTGGTTTTTGTTTTATAATTATATAATTTGGTTTTTAATTTTTCTTTATAATTATATAATTAGAAACAAAAACCAATTTTCCTGAAGAAGCTACACAAATGAGTAGCGAAATATCGAATAAAAATATATATTACATACTTATGTATATCAAAAGGACCTGCAGCTTAAATAATTAGTGTAATTAATTTTTTTGATAATGTACATATATTAATTCGTATCATTAAGAATATGTATTTCTATGTATATATATGAGTTAATGTAAAGAAATAATTTAAAAAAACCTTACTTATATTTTTTTGAGAATAAAAACTAAAATTTCAATGTTGCTTTAACGTGATAAAACTTTAATTTTAATATAAAACGGGATTTATTGTTATTAACATTGTGCAATGCTATTTTTACTAAGCCTACTACATTTACCCCTACTCATGCAGTGCATTGTGCTGGAACTAGAGGAAAGAGATACTAGAAGAAATGATAGGAGGATGTTTTTATGAATCTGAAACTGGGGTTGAACACGGGAAAAATTTTTCGTTTTGTAGTCAAAGTGCAGACTACTTCGACCATCGCCACCTTTAAGGTAATTTTGAAGATTTTTGGTTTGAAATCATTGTGAATCAATTTTAAATTTAAATTAATTTATTATTTTTGCAGAAACTTGATATGATAGCAATATATTCATGTTAATTTTACATTGGAATTCCTTTCTGAGGGTGCTGATGGCGAGTAGTCAGCGTGTTGGCTCTGCAGCCAGAAAGACCCAGATACGATTCCAAGCCAAGTCAAATCAGAAAAAAGTTGTTTATGAGTTTTCTGTGCTACAGCACCCTCCTTCGTTGGTATTTGAGCAATAAAGAGTCGGCGAAATAAAATAATAAATAAAAAGGCTCCATTAGCTTCAAAAATAATGCGTCAAAAAAAACATCACAGACGCCGCAACTTTGCTTTATAATTAACACGCAACTTCAGAGTTGTGCATAAATTAAGTCTATCTTCCTACCACTTTCACCGCCTGTCTATTCTCTACCCTATCCCTCTCTCTAGTTCCAGTGCAATGCATTGCATATGTTGGGTATAGCCCCAGAGCACTGGTCCAAGGTATAAGAAAAAAATGTTTTACTCCACTGTAGAAATGACACCTCTTATGCCATTAGAGATACAACTTGAGTCCATTGCTGAAATTTTATGTATTATTGAAAAGAGATGGCCTTGGGCGTGATATAAATTCTATATTAGAATTTAGGAAAATACTATTGTTATGTTTTTTGTTATTATTTCTCTTTTAAGAAGAATATTAAGAAATAAATTTCTTATAAATTTTCAACAAAACTAAATATTAGTGCTTTTTTCGAAAATGCGCACATTTTCTCGGTTTTGATGTGTTTTAAAATTTAAAAGTTTATAATTTCTATTGATTTTAATCAAAAGAATCAAATCGATAATCATGCCGCTTACTTTTTTTTTTTGCCTTTTAATGTTTGATAAGGTTTCATCCGAAAACGTTTATTTGATTCTAATAAGAAATTTCAGCGAAAACTTTTTTGTCCAACTTCAATTTATTAAAACTGAAAGATTTCCCAATGCGGACAAAGCTGATGACTGTTTACACACTTGTATACGTAAACAGACGTTTTAAATTCATACATTTCTAGAACAATACTTAAATAATGTAGCAAATAAAGAAAACATTTAATATTGCAATAAATGCCCATTAGAGGTACTCGTACGTACATATGCATGTATGTGTTTAAGCATTTAAAATCACAAAAATATTTACATACCTTTTTTAATTTTATTTGTTGTTCACGTAGCACACACAATACACAGTGGGTAATGCAAATAACTTTTCTGTTGTGCAGTGCAGTTCTGCAGTTGTGTATTTATTTTATTGTAAAATAAAGTAGAAGGTAAGTAGAGTATGTATTATGGATCTATTATTATAGTACAGGTAATTCGCCAAGGTTGGTGGAGTGCAGTAAAATTATGTCAACAGCTGTTTTGGTTTTCTTGATATTATTGTTTTGTTTTTGTTTAGTTTTGTTTTCTCTTGTTTTGTTTACTTGTTCTTGGTTTTATTTTTTATGAATTTTGTTATTGTTGTTGACAGCCGTTTAAAAAACTAAAGAAGCGAATGCAATTATCTAAAACACATGCGTGTAAAAGAGCTAGATATATACACACGTTTAAACGATGCACAGAGTGAGCACGGCAAATTTTGCAAATAAATATTAAAAGGCGAAGAGCACACACAGAGCGCAAGATAAATGCTTTCAAATGAGAGAAATTATATTTATTTTACAATACATACATGAAACGAGATGGAACTAGCAAATTAAAGCGAGTAACAGAAATCAACACAATGTTTGCAACATTTGCTTTTGCTTCTTTTTGCTGTAAATTTTTGTTAGCTTTCACTAATATTTTTCTTTTGCTGGCTTTTCATTAGAAAATTTCAAATTATTTTGCTTATTTATCTTATTTCTTGAAAACACATAATTTTATTACAACAATAGTTGGATTTTCAATAATCTTTTTACATATATCTACACTTTCACTATTGAGCAATAAATAATGTGCACAAATTAAGCTGCTGCTGTTGCTTTTAACAACTCGTACGTACTACGTAGGTACCCACATTCGTACCAACACTGGAAAAGTTACTTTTTGTTAACAAAAAAAAAATTTGGATTTCTATTTGCAATAATTTAGTGACTGGTAAAAAAATTTCAACATTTCTAAATATTATAATTTATTGCTAAAAATTTAGAATTGATATGAAAATTTTAATCACTAATTGCTGCTTTATCAACGAAACTCGTACGTACATATAGATTTTTCTTATTAGAATGCAAAAACGCACACTCTTACATCTTTTACACTCACACACATTTGATGTTCATATAGTCATACATACTATATATGTAGTGTAAAATATGCATACACACGCTCTCCCCAAACTGGATTTTTCATATTCAATACGATTATTAACTTTCTGGCTGCTTCTTTTCAATATTTATTTAATAATTTACACTTTTTGATAAAAAAAAATTCGTTCTACGTTTTCACCAAATCACCATTAATTAATTATTTCAATGAACATTTTCAGACATTTTTCTTTGCAATATTTTTTATTAATTTTTCACTCAATAATCAGCTGGGCACTACTCACTAGTTGGCTGGCGCACTAGTTAAAAACCAACGGGGCAGAAATTAAACAAAAAAAAATCGACCCAACGATAAATTCGCTGTATTTCCCTTTTAACATTTTTTACGGCCCGTACTCCAAAAGAGTATTTTCTCGACTGAATTTCATACATTCGCATACGTATCTTATTGCCGCATTTAGCAATCGTTTCGTTATGTTATTATTCGTTTGTTTAGTCAATCTTCTGTGCTTTATTTTTTCAAATTTCTGTTTGGCTTTTTGTTTTCAAAACATCTACTACGAGTATGCCTAAAATGGCTAAAAATACCTGGTGTGCGGTTGTGTGTCAATCAACCTTTTTTTTTTCTTTTAGATTTTGTGTACTTCTGGTTTTTGTTTTTAACATCATTTTCGTTGGATACACCAACAAAAATCACAACAAACAGGAAGAGCACGAATTTTCAAACAAGCACATGAAATGCTTTGGCTGTCGCTGCTTCTTCTCAACCGCACTTTTTATTCCATTATGAAAAAAAACATATTTAATTAGTTTGCAATTATAATTTTTCAAACGTATTTAGGCAAGTTTTTGTATATATTTTTTTACTATTTATTCTTCCCTTTTGATTTTATCACCCTTTATTTGTGTCTTCTTGATGTCTCTATTGACACAACTTATTGCAGTCTGTGTTACCGTTGTGCATAAAACTGAATTCCTAGTGAAATGAAATTTTTTACGAAAACAAATATATATTAATCGCTTAAGCTTTCCGGGACGCAGCTTTATTTTGAAAACCGAAATATTTATAGTGGAAATTTTTGCATATTATCCTAATAATATTATAAATGTGAATGTTTATATGTTTGGATGTGGAACATAGCACCTAACAGCCTATTTCTGAGCTAAGAAAGATAACTTAAGCGAACGAAAAGCACTCGCTCGAATTCGAATCAATTTGGATTTCTCATTGGCACTCACTTTCTTTCGCAGTAAGTTACGTATGTCAATTTTGGTATCTTACGTTTTAATAAGTAGAAGCAATGCCAGATCATAAATTATTATATTTCTGTTAAAAGTATTAAAAAATACTACGAAGTTATTCTAAAGCTAATACAACTGCGTGTAAGTGTGATCAGCTGGTGGAAAGTATCAATAAATAAAAGGGTGAGAAAATTTAAAAAAATATTTGTAAATTTTGTGTTTTTTGTTTTAATTTTATAAAAGTGTTTCAGTTGCTGCATTGTTGACTTCTTTAAACTGAAAAAACAATTGTTAAATACATACATTCATATGTAATCATATGAATAGTTTATACTTACCACTTGTTATCCATTTGTAAATACTTTTTTATTGTACTTAGATTTTTTATTCTTCTTTTTTTATTTACAAGTATGTATACTCATATGTAAATTCTCAATACGAAAGCAAAACCAAAAGTGAGTGATTTTGACATTTCATTCTCACACGTTCTTAACAGAGAAAATTTTATATGAAAACACTTACGTTTTCATTCGAGTTCTAGATCGAGTCACTGTTCGCATAGAAAGTGTGTAGAGAAATCGAAATCAATGTTCTTTCTCATAGAATGCGAATGAAAGCGTTCTTTCTTAAATCAGAAATAAGCCCTAAATCCTATAATTTTTCACTCCTCATTACTGCAGCAGTGTTAAATGTGTCTAGTGCCTCTTTAATACAACTGTGCCGTATTAATAATATTATAGTAAATATAATATTATAGTATTATAATAAATATTTAAAGAGAAGCGGTAAGGGTAATGGAATATTTTTATTTTTCGGTGTTATTAGTTTTAAGCAGCAATGTAAGTGGAGAAAATAGCGTAGAATATGCTACAAACACATCGGAGGCTCTAAGAAATGATAAAAAAATGGGAAACTACTCAAAATTGTGGAAAGAATAATAATAAGTTTGTTGTTTGTCTTACTTTCAATAAAAATTAAGTCAAAATGTATATTTTTTCCTTTTTTGGACACTTTTATGGGAAAAATTTTTTGTTAAAAAATCAAGTTCTTTTTCAAATATAAAGTTTTTCTTAAAAAATATATGGTAACGCTGGTCACGGGTAAAAGCTAGTAATATATGTGGCAAAAGATAAATGTTCTGCATATTAAGAAATTATAAAATCGTCTTTTTTTCCTGGGACGTAAAATCCCAATGTAAATCGGCTGGAGAAAAGAAAAAGAAATAGAGCGAAGTAAAGATAAGAATAGAAAATAGAAGACGAAATGGATCCCGCCCACAGTTACCTCATAGCCAGCCTATCGTGATATCACCGATATCCGGTCCCGCGATATTCCCAGCCCCATCAAGAATCTGCTGCCCAGCCATCTTAGTCTGCCGCGTTGTTAACTGTTGCAGTGAGAGAAGACGTGTTCCATCGTCTCCTCCTGTTCCTCATATAGCCTTCAAAGATCGGAGGCTGCCCTTTGTCACCTTATCATCATTACCCCGAGCGAGCAGTGACCAGTTAAAACTCCTCTCAGAACCCTTAAAGCCCTCCTCCTCCTTCCCAGTCCGGTGTGGACTTTGCAATATTCAATTCAATTCGTATGGTAAAGAAATATTTATTCAAGTACGACTGTAACGCTGATATTGAACAATTATTTTGGCGCTAAAGAGTGCTAACAAAACGTGACGTAGCAAAATGTAAAAATCAATTAAACATCGATTATTTTAACCAACGTTTGAACGTTTTTTAAGAGAAGTAACACTCAGGCAATGATGGGCTATTATTAGGTGTTAACTTCTAGGAAAGGAACAGCGATAGAGATTACAGATGATGAAGGAAGATATAGAAGAAAGCTGCATTATTTATATAATATTGCTTTTGCACGCTTTTGCTTTTATAGCAGTGTTGCAGTGCCTCTGATATCAAGGAAACGCATTAAATTTCGAAATCTGTATTTGGCAGACATTTTGTTAATTATTTTACTTCGCCGATGATGTTACACAATGCCGACGAAGAAGGTTGCTCTGATGTGACACCTGAAGCCGGCACAGTTCAGTGGCCAGTAACTAGGCCTTTGCCAATGAAACCATTCCGACAACAACTGACACAAAGACACACTAATGGACATCAGAAAAAATGCGTCATGTTTTTATAACTTAGGCCGAAACTGGGCTCGAACCCAGAACTTTTGGTTTTGTAGTCAATGTGCTTGTTGAG
This sequence comes from Dexiosoma caninum, assembly GCA_963924685.1. Taxonomy (NCBI): domain Eukaryota; kingdom Metazoa; phylum Arthropoda; class Insecta; order Diptera; family Tachinidae; genus Dexiosoma; species Dexiosoma caninum. The sequence continues at coordinate 87,357,936 of OZ004728.1, read as the reverse complement.
GTTTTCGAATTACCTCGATACAAATTATCGAGGTTTGACTGTAGCAAAATAAGCTGCATACAAAATTTAAAGATTTATGTACATTGAGGTTGGTTACCTTCAATTTTTATTATTGCAGTTACTCCGTTTAAAGCGCCTAAGAACTTTAAAATATTTCAATTAAAAGCCTTGCGGCTTTTAAAAGCCAATTAAAGCCAGTCCGTGCTCATGGTTATGTGCTTGTTACAAATAAAGTGATTTTTCGAGATTGTTAAAAGAAACTTTAATTCTTTGAAAGCACTGCATTTTGCGAAACTGCCTTATCGTTGAATTTAATTAGCACATCCCTAAAGTATGCAACGGATTTTAAATATAAAATATTTTTTATTTTCTTTTTTGTTAAAAAAGTACATGTCGTAATTTTTTATTTATTTATCAAAATTATTAACGTTCTCATAACCGAAACTGGTGCAGCCTTTATTTAAAAATAATTTTCCAAGCGATCAGATATGCCATGAAAAATTGTAATCCATGTATTAGCTTTTATAAGCCCAGCCGAGGAAGTAATTTTAATTAAGCACTACATCTTTCAGAACATTGCCATATGCGGGTATAGTAAAACAAAAATTAAAAAAAGCAGTAGCCAGCTTCCAATTTAATAATTATATTACAATTTAGTTTTATTAGCAACCTTTGACCTTCACATCTCTTTTTTAAACATTTATTTTTATATGCTTTTCAATTAAATAAGTATGTATGTATGTATGCACATGCATATTCATTTGAGTAACTACAACAACATCAATATTGTGGGCATTCAAAGCGTAGTAAAAATTGCCTATTAAAAGCCGTTCAGTATGAAATAAATATGGCTTCACAATATCGATTAAAAATAATTAAACCTTGAAATATGAGCAGTGTCACAAAGAGAAACAGCAGCGTGTTCGCAATAAGGAAGAATAGTTTTCATTCAAAGATTTCTTTGTGGGCGAATAAAAAAAATTGGTGGGGCATTCAATTAATTAACCTTTAAACGGTCAAACCGCACCAAACAGTCACTCATTGTGAATGAATCGGCTTTTCAATAATCACTCATGGATTCTAATTTGTCCAAATGCGGCAATTCTGCTTGTTATCGAATCCACTGAGGTGAAAGTGTGCCTCACGATGTGCACGAAATGCCCATTCTCGTAAAAGGCTTCAACAATCTTAACGAGCTGCTTCATTGCGTACCTCTATATGTGATTGATTTGTCAAACACTCAAAGGAAGAAATGGCAAATTAAGTTGGGCAAAAGACTTGACTTGTGACTCACAATTAATATCGTGCATTATGGTCGGGCCACCCTTTCCATGCATGTCAGGTCTGGGACTTACTGAGTTCTTCGTTCTTTTTGTAGCTCCACAAAGCACGATTATTTTAAATATATTTATTTTTTGATATATATTTATTAAGCCTGAGGTCTTTTTTTATCTTATTTTGTTTTTTATTATTCGATATTTCGTTAACAGCTTGTTAAGTTCATCAGGAATAATAGGAAATTATAATTCTATAAATAAATAAAATAAAATAAAATAAAAAAAAAGAATTATAATTTCCTATTATTCCTGATGATGTTAACAAGCTGTTAACGAAATATCGAATAATAAAAAACAAAATAAGATAAAAAAAGACCTCAGGCTTAATAAATATATATCAAAAAATATAATAAGAAAGGTCAATTAATAATATAAGTTAAATATATTTAATTGAAATGAAGTTCTTAATTTATCAATTTGCTACAAAAAATTAGTCTGCTTTAAAGCAACGCGTTGTGTTTAACAAATTAAGCATTGAGATGAAATACAATCACATTAAAGAATTTGCAAGTAGCAGAGAAATTATTTCAAATCTTCATTATTTTTCATTTCTATTTCATCTATTTTTTTTTTTGAACTTGGCGTTTGTCCTGCAACAAGAAAACCAGGCAACACTAAACGACAGCAGTCAGTTAGTCAGATCAAGTCAAACGACGTCAGCTTTTAAAACTTCAATATGAAGACGGGGGACAAAAAAATTCCTCTTCATTATTTTTATTTATTTATTTAGTTTCGTTCTTTCTTCTTGCTAGGAATTCATATCTTGTCAAGTTTTACGTTGCACTTCGTTGAATTCCTCTGAACAGTAGTTGACAGACAAAAAAAAAAGAAAAAAATAAAGCCAGGAAAATAAAAACCAAAACTGCTTGATTGTAGAGATATTGCAATTTATATAGAGGAAAATAAGTAAAACATGCAAACAATCAAAATGGGAACGAACAGGACCAAGTAGTTGGATTTATTGTTGCATTCACATTGTCCTGTCTGTATGTTCGCTTGACTGCGTTTGCCAGTATCTAAATAAACAAGCAGAGAGTCTCTAAATGAATGGGAAAAATAACAAAATTATTATCCGTACAAACAAGTAGTTTTTCTTAAAAAAAAAAAGAATCAGAAACAAAAAATTCTTACAAAATTTTACAAAGAAATTTTAAATTCACTCATAATTCTGTCACTGAAGAATCAAATCTGCTAAATAAATCATGTATGTACTCGTATGTTGTAGATAAAATATATAAATTATAATTATAATAAATGAAGATAGACAATTGGGACATTCAAATGGTTGTTGTAAATTCATATGTTTTAAAATAATAATAGGAAAAAATATGACTGCTGTGGACAAGCCGTCAGTAAGTATATCAAAAAATCCTTTCAGCTGATAAGAAAACAATCATTTATAAACTTTTGATATCGAAATGCTAAAAACCAGTATAAAAAATAAAATAATTCGACCTTTTAATATCGTAAATAAGAAATTACCTGCAAATCTTGTAATAAGTCCATTTTCAATTAAAATTATATAAATTGCTTCTTTGCTAAATTTGCTAAAATTTTTGAAACAAATATAATCGCAAACAGCTGTTGCCATTAATATGAGCTGAATAATTTTTTGAACGGCGGCAAGTGGATAAACGTTAAGTAGCTGCCAGCCAGATAAGTTACACAAACAAAATTTGCTCGCTTTTATATTGTTAGATGCGTTTGACTTACTTATATGTTATAAAAATTCATTTTAATGTGAACGGTATAAAAGTGTAAACGATTTTAAGAAAATGTTTATTTTTTTATATCATTTATAAGAAGCGGCGGCTTGTAAATATAATCGCCGTCAGCGAATGGTTCAGTTTTCTTGTGTTATTTATGGCAAAAAGTTATACAATTTTAAGACTTTTTTCTTCGAAACTCAACAACAATGTTTTTTTAAGTATTTTCAAATATTAAGACATTATGACAATATGACTTAATTGCTCACCTTGTGAATATCCCAAATGTTTTATTATGATTTATTTGTATATTTAGCAAATTCCTAAATACATTTTCATTAAAATCAACTTGCATTTAATTTGTAATGTTGATGTTTTAATGATGATGTTTTTTAATATAATTAATTTTATTTAATTCAGACTTATGCTAATAACAATTAGGAGTACAATATTATTTAACTAATGGGGCGTGCCTGGAATCGTGTACACGAAAAGTCGATCAAAGGAGTAATGTGAATGAAAAAATATAAAAAAGTAACATAGATGTAAAGAGCATTAGTAGGCAGAACAGTGACAGGGTGCCACATATATAATTTTTTCATCGTTATCGTTCCGAAATCAAATCAAAAATCACAAGTATAACAGATTCTGTAGATAATTTTTTTTTTTTTTAAATGTGAGATTTTTGCTACACACTATCATAATTTTAAAACGACGTATTCGTTACGCAGAGCTGTAAAATAATTAATTAAGCTTCACCTCCTGTCATTTCTCTAACTATCACTTTCCTCTAGTTCCAGTACAGTGCACCGCATGTGTAGATGTCATCTCCTGAGTGCTGGTTCAAGATAAAAAAAAGACCTGACGTTCGAATTAATAATAAATGTTCTTGTTGTTTTTAGTTTCATGAAACATTTTTCGTTAATCACCGGTCAAATTCTTCAGGAAATTTTCATATTTTATATTAAGGATCATTTCATAACAACTCTGTAGGAATTTGAAACATCAGCAGATCTTATTTTGGCTGCACTACAGGGTTATAAAATATGATGCTGGCGGATCAAGAAGAGATTATATTGGCCTATTTCCCACTTCACCCATCACAAGGATTGTTGATTGCGGAGGAGAAAAGACGAAATCATTTGAATTCTCTCATCAAGAGCTTACAAGTGCAGATCCATGATCTGCACGAGGTCTTGGGAGATTTTAGGCTACTGCAAGCACAATTTGCAGCTGATTTCATCACTTATGTAAGCGACTGTATTGGTATTTGTATCGGCCTGGGTGCCTGCATTGCTTTGTCAGAAATTTTTCTATGACTGGTTGCATCTATATATGTATGTGTGTGTGTGTGTATGTGTGTATGTGTACGTCTGGCTGCATTTAAGTATTTAAAATGAATCATGATAATGGCAAACAACGAATCAGCACCAGAAGACTTGAGGCAGCTGACAGACATGTTTATTTGACAGCAAAGTAAATGAAATAAAAGCAAAAAAAATTTATACAGGAAAACATCTACAAAGATTATGTCTACTGCTTTTCAAGAATTTCCAGAGTTTTTTTTCCATCTCTCATTTATTCGAATCAGCAGAAAAACAAGAAATGAATGGAGAAAAATGAATGCATGTTGAAACTTATTTAGACGTTCTTATGAAGAGTATTTTATGTGCAAAAAGAAGAAGCTGGTTTGTACCTGCAACAGCAACAAATACGATTTTAAATCATTTGAATTTAAATTATTTCACTTACTTTTGAATGCAACGTATTTGTTGTGTCAGAAGTAAAATATTTTTAATTTAATTTTAATTTTAAAAATATTAAAAATGTGTTAATTTCGAAAGCGTAAATCGGTACGTATACGTTACAAACAAATATTTTTATATCCTGTTGCGTATACGCCTACTGGCGCCTAATTCTGGCAGTCGTGATTGTTTTCGATTCGAAATTCAGAATACGTGCAAATAATAAAATTTTTTTTATCAAAATCGGTATTCTGTTGGTTCGGTATTGGTTGGTACCGCGCGAAAATTCATCTTCAGCGTTGAGGAACATTTCTGGATGAAAGGGTTCGTGAACAAACCAAATTTTTCGAATTTGAGACGATACCAATTCCCAAGAGATCCAAAAGCTTCCAATGCATGCCGAAAAAGTCACCACACTGTTTTATGTGGATTTTGTGCTGGCCCCGTTATCGCTCCATATTTCTTTGAGAACAACGATGGCCAGGCCATCACTGTCAACGGCGAGCGGTATAGGGCCATGATTACCAACTTGTTTTGGCCTGCATTGGATGATATGAACCCCAACGAGATGTGGTTTCAACAGGACGCTACGTGCCACACAGATCATGGCAAGTTGGATATGTTGCACGAGCGATTGGAGAGCATGGTGGAGGTGATGTACACTGGTCACCGCGATCGCGCGATTTGACACCGATCTGTTCGCAGGTGTATGCGAATAAGCCATAAACTACAGCATTTCTCCAACACATGCTATCGATCAAATTCAGCCTGATTTATGCTACAGTCATGGAAAATTTGACATTTCGGTGCGCTCTACGTACAGGGTGCCCCAGTAGTCTAGTGAGTAGTGTGCTAGTTTATCAGTTGGGGGTTCTAGGTGCGATTCCTAGCAGAGACTCTAGTCTGTATCACTACAACACGTGAAAGCTTTTTCACAATGGGACCATAATAAATTGAACACAAGTGGACTGGGTTCTTTCTTTACCTTTACTTACAGCAACCTGTCGACCTAACCTAACCTACCCAGCGAAGCCGTGCCAGACATTTGAACAATGTTATATTCCACACATAATGGCATCGATAGGGCTTTCAAACGAATAAAAAATGTATTTCGAATATATCTCACACACACCTTGTTTTATTTAAACTTAAATATAGGAAGCGCTTAATAAAAGACCCTGTATTATGGTTGCACTCGAATCAGAGAACAACAAAATCAATTAAACGTGAATTCAATTAATTTATTAATTAAGAAAAGCAAATTTACTGAACAAAGATTTAATTGGGAAAAATTTACCAATAATTTCTTTCCGTGTGCAGGTGAGAAAGGAACTAAATTTTTAGATTTTTTTTAACTGCCATTTCTTATTGAAATTTTTGGTTTACGAGGGGTACTATTTATATTTCGTGAACTGGCAACACTAATACACTGTCAATAACTAAAATCTGGCAACGCCGTAATAAAGTTGGACATTTTTAGCATAAACGTACTCACAACGTTTTGATGTACAAGTGCTATTTGTTTTGTTTACAGTGAATTAAAAATATCTATTTGAACAGAAAAATGAGTAGGTTTCCGTTGGATTATTTTTCACAACTTGTGACGTGAATTATCTCAACAAGAATGTGTCGATGAACTCAGTCCATTGTATGAAGATAAAGCATTGTCACAAACCACAGTATAACGATGGTGTAGTGAAATCAGTGGTGGTCGCAGTGCGGTCGCCGATGAATTCCGTGAAGATCGTCCAAAATCGGTTGTTGCGCCACAAAACATTGATGCAGTGCGAGAATTGATAAAGCCAGATCGTCATGTGATTTATTGTGAGTTAGAGGCATTTTTACAAATTAATTGCACTTCAATACATTCGATTTTGCATGAACACTTCGTTGTAAAAAAAATTTGTTCTCGTTGGACATCCCATAATTTATCAATCGTTCAAAAAAAGGGTCCCGTCAAGTGGTGTAAGGAAGTGATTAAAAAGTTCGAACATGGTGCTTCAAAAGACGTGTATAAATTCGTGGCAGGCGACGAATCATGGATATATGCGTATGTGCAGGAAACAAACCAACAATCAACCGTGTGCGTGTTCCTAGACGAGCTAAATCCAACAAAAGTTGCTCGTGGAAGAAGCACAGCGAAGCAAACGCTTGCCAGTTTCTTGGGCCGAATGGGTCATTTGCCCACTGTTCCGCTTGAGCAACGTAGAAAGATCAATTCTGAGTGGTACACGACCATTTATTTGCCGAAAGTCTGCGGAGAAATTTTTGAGCAGTCAAAACATCGAATTGATGACTCAACCTCCGTACAGTCCTGATTTGGCAACCAATGACTTATTTTTGTTTCCGAATATCAAAGATAAAATGTGTGCTCAATAATTTACCAGCGCCGACGAAGTAGTTGAAGCGTTCAAACTCCACATTTTGGAGCTGTCTCAAAAAGATTTGGAAAAACTGCCAAATGGTTTCAACGATTGCAAAAAGTGTCTTGATCATCAAGGGGAATATTTAGAAAAACATAAAGCCATTTTCATTTAAAAATATTTTTTATGATTTGCTATGCCCGAAATATAAATAGTAACCCTCGTATCAGTCCTCCGCCGAATGGCATTGAAAAACAGTTGGATATTTTCTTCACAGTTATTTTTTTCATCCTTGAAGGGCTAAAATTTTTGTAAAACATCGCTTGGCATGTTCTTCCTGCTGCTCATCAGCTGACAGAGGCCACAGATAAACGTTATTTATGTTTTTATAAATCGCCATTTGCGTACATGCAATATATGACTTTTTAATACACTTCTTTTCCCATATTTTTGTGTCCGTGTAGTTGTGTAATGTGTGCATGTAGTATAAGCAAAATAAAATAGTCTCCATAGTCGTCTTTACTATTCCCCTGTTGCCCGTTGTAGTGGTCGTTGTTGTAGCAATAATTGCTTCGCCAAGCAATTTTTCTTCTCACAGTAACTGCAGTTGGCATTTTGTGTAGTCAAGAGATAGAAATCTCAACGTTTTTATTTGCCAACTAAAAACAAATTGCTTTTAAAACACCATTTATATCTTGGCTTTGCACAATTTTAAATAACTAGATAATGATTATAGATAAATATCCACAAATTCACAAATACACCGGCGTGCATTGACACTACCAGATACACACACATACACACACACACACACACACATGCACGCAGAGACTTGTGCTGTGGAATTTCTTTTGAAACCCACAAACGTTCGCTTCCAAGGAAATTCCTTAACAGCATCTTAAGAATTTCACTCATTTTAAAATTATTACAAAGAAATTTTATTCGCATTCGTTGTGTTTCTGTTGCCTTTTCCCTGCTCCTTCGCGGTCTTTCGTCATTTATCATTATGTTGTTGCTACTGCTGCTGCTGCTGTTGTTGTTATTGTTTTAATACACACCCTACATACATACATACAGATTTTTAGAGTTTGTTTAGTCTGTATTGAGTTAAATTCTTATAAATTGTGTTAATTTCTCTTGAAGTCACATCTTTGACATCACCGTGAAATTTATCAAAGGCAAACAAATTTATTTTCTCTCTATTCCATTCTATTCTTCAGCATTAAATATTGGGAAATAGATTGGGTTGACATACATACATACAGAAATACATAACCATTTTGTATAAACATAAGTACATATTATTGCAACAGTGTTGTATAAAACTTTTGCAATCAAACTGGTATCAACGCGTGATAGATAAAATTCTCTTAACCATACAAATTATTATTGTTAAATGCTTGTTTTTGTATTAATTAATTAATCTCACTCACTCAAACTTCGGGTGCCTCCGTAGTTTAGTGCATGAGCATTAGTCTTAGCAATAGGGAGGTGCGGGTTCGATTCCCGGCTAGACCCTGGGTGTTTCTACAGACACGCTATAAGAGGTTCGTAGAGTTTGTGTTGTTAAAAAAAAAATAAAGACAGCTTAATACTTGCAATTATTTTAATAAATAAAAAAACAGGACACCGCACAGTGGTCGGAGCTATATAAAGTCGGCGGCAAAAAATACTTCCAGCATAGATATCATGGTGAAACTTCGGTCACGGCCTCATTAGTATGTCAGAATTATTTAATGGTAAAATGGGAGTGGTCGATGACTCAAATACACACAATCACCCCCTACCACCAGCATTCATCTTACGTAAGCAAAAACAACTTTTTTACAAGATTAATTTTAAAAAATAAAAATGTTGACTAATTAAAATGAAATAATATGTAATAAAAAACAATGTAAGTCTTTTTTATAAAAAAGTTTTTTAAATTATTTATTTTTTCGATATTTCGCTAAGCCTTGGTTAGCATCTTCAAGAAAAATTACCTTTTTTTCGAATAAAATTATTGAACAAACATAAAATCAAAATATTTTATATTATTTCAAAAGAAAAATTTTTATGTCAGTTTTATAAAAGTATTTTGAAAAAAATGTTTCTTTTCTTTTTCATAAAATTTCAAAACAACTCAAATTACATATGAAATATTTAACAATTATAACACGAAAACTTAAAATTACTACGAGTATTATATGAAATAAATTCTCCCTATTTTCTATTAACTAAATATCTATAATTTTGAGCTATCTTATCTATATCTGCCTTAAAAAAATCAATTCTTCTATCTATTGGTACATTTATTATCGCTAACATTTCATAACGACGTTTGTAATTATCCTCTCTATTCAATATTTCTTTATTCATCAAATTTCGGAAAGTGATTCAAGTTCGCACAATGTGAAGTTAATGCAGTTTTTTTGTATTAATGTTTCTGTATTTTTGATCTGATTTATGGCCTGCTATTCTAGTTCTAAATTTGTTTTTTTGTGTTGTTCCTACATAAACTTTACCACAGTTTTCTCCACTATTCCCACCACAAGGTATCTTATATACTAAATTAGAGCAATGTAGTTTTTCTATTTTATTTTTAGTTTTACTAAATAACTTGCCTGAAGTGTTGTATGTCTTATGTGCTATTCTATAATTTGTTCTATCACATATATCAGATCTTTCTAATCTCTCTGATATTCCAGGTACATATATACATATGTTAGTGATTTATATAATTTGGGTTGTGTGTTATTTGTATGTGTGATATTTGTTGATATTAGCTTATATTTTTTAAATAAACTATTTATTATTTCTATTGGAAAATCATTATCAATTAATATATTTCTAATTTCTACATGGTTGGCCAAAAGTAATCACCCGGGGCATAAGTAATCACCCGATGACTTTTTGCTGTAATTTTATTTAATAAAAACCTTTGGATCTGCATGTATGGTCATCAACTCTAACGGCGGTCACTTAGCCCATATCATAAGCAGTGCCAAAATTTGTCTTAAAAAAAATTACAGCAAAAGAACTTCGGGTGATTACTTATGCCACGGGTGATTACTTTTGGCCCACCCTGTATAATATTCTTTTTATGAAATTCACTATCAATCGTTATAATCATATCTCCAGCTGTATTCAAATTTTTTTTTTTTTCTGGGACCAGCACTCAAGAGATGACTCCCACACATGCGAAGCATTGTGCTGGAACTATAGGAAAAGGATAGTAGGAAAAACGACAGGAGGTGAAGCTTAATTAATTATTTTTGCAGCTCTGCTTTCGCACGTTCTTTGTTTATACTCGTAGCAGTGCTGAAGCTTCGGTTTAGTAGCAATTTTTATTATTGTTTTACTTCGCCGGCGCTACACATTACCGACGAAGGAGGGCGTTCTGATGTGATTGTGGATTGCTATCAGCTGAAGCCGGTATTGTTCAGTGACCAGTGGCTATGCCTTCGCCACTGAAACCTTCCGACAACAACTGACACACAAAGACACACTAATGCACATCAGCAAAATGCGAGATGTTTATTTTTATTTTAAAATTTTAGTCTGAAACTGGAGTTTAACCCAGGTCTGTTTTTGGTTGTGTAGTCAACGTGCAGGCTACCATCCATCGTGCCATCGCCACGAATACCATAAAGTATGTGATAATACACTTCACATATTTTTTCGGGAAAAAGCACAATTTTAAAATTATAATCATATGTCAATTAAAAATGTAATTATCTCATAGTTTTTAATTTTTTTTATTTCAGTATTTAATAAATATAATTAAAAAAAATACAATAGCAATCTATTTAATCGAATATTATGTCAATAAATTTAAGTATAAAAATTTAATTGATATTACTAAATTGTTTACTGGTAAAATTTTAACCAATTTTTAAATTGATATCACATTTTTTTTAATTGAAAATAATTTTTATTTTTTTTTTCTGTGTAAAGCTGAAAGGTTTGTTTATTAAATATACGAGTATTTTATTTGTTTCAAAGTTTCGTTAACCATCGGTTTACATCTGCAGGAAATTTTTATATTTAAAAAAAAAATTTTCTTTTTGCAATTAATATTAATAAATTTCGATTTCGTAGAATGTGCACTTAATGCACGAATATGTTTTTGCCGTCACTGTAAACAGGCGAATAGCGATGAGAGTGTTTTAGAATATCCGTTGCCGTTCCTATTTGTATGCACGTCTGTAGTTGGATTTTAAATGAACTTGAATAATGGCACCACATTATTTTTTTTCGTTAAAGAGAAAAAATGGCAAAACTTAAAAAAATTTGGGGAGATAAATTTTGGTTTTATTTTAAATTACATTATTTTGTGCTAAATTTGTTTTGTATTTTTTTTAAGTAATTTTTTTTACAGAATCTATAAGATTTAAAATAATGAAAAAGAAAATAATTACGTAACCCAGAAATAAATACAGATGTTTTAAATTTGGTGTTTTCTTCTAGAAGGCGTGGAATTTATTTGATGTTTCACGTGGAACTGTGGGAGAATATTAAATACAAATCTAAAGACTGACTGCATGGAAAATTGAGATGTTCTGAGAAGGCCAATTAAGTCTTTGCTCATAAAAATTGTTTCTTCTTAAATAATAATAACTTAATTTATTTTAATTGACTTTTTATCTTGGACCAGCACTCAGAAGAAGACCCCTACACATGCGGTGTATTGTGCTGGAACTAGAGGAAAGGGATTGCAGGAGAAATGATAGGAGATGAAGCTTCACTATCTTACAACACTGCTTTTCACACGTGATTTGTTTTTACAGCAGTGTTGTCGCGTCTCTAATGTCAAGAGACGTATTAAATTTTTGAAGTTTCGTTTTTAGTAGCCATTTTTAGTAATTATTTTACTTCGGCGGTGCTACACAATACCGACGAAGAAGGGCGTTCCGATGTGCCTGTGGATTCTTTATAGCTGAAGCTGTTAACTGTTAAGTGAGCAGTGACTATGCCTTCGCCACAGAAACCTTGCGACACACTAAAAAAGATAACATTTTTTCTAATGTTCATTAGTGCACGTTTGTGAGCTTTTCCCGATTGGGCGTTTGTACGGGCCACCGTGCCATGGGCACGCATGCCGAGGGAATGCCCATTCCGTACAATTCCCGGTGTAGGAGCTGTGAGGAGGATTCGCAGAGGAAGACTGTTGTGCACTTTCTTTGTGAGTGCCCCGGTCTGGCCAGGTTGAGGCTTAAATTCCTTGGGTTGGATTGCTTGGACCACTTGAGGCTGTGCTCTCGGTTGGATCTGACAGACTTAGTGAGGTACGTGAACGGTACAGGGTAGCTGTGTCGCCCTTTAGTTTCTACGGGGCTAAGGTAACAAAACGGCAACTACTACACATCTACTAAAAAACATTCGAAATAATTTCGTTTTTTTTCCATAAGTTATTTTCATGAAATGCCTTCGTAGCCAGTCCATCAAACTCAGTCATTACAGGACGTAAAATGTAAAAAAAATATTTCTATGAAATTGAATAGTTAATTTGTCATCAATTATTTGACATGAACGTTTTAATGCTGTAATAAATTACATCCCTTTTCAAAGGCAATTTTACCCACCCAAAAATTCAAACCTTAAAAGTTAAAATGTTAATCAACCAAACTCACACAAACGCGAAGCACTTACGAATACGCTTCAATGATTTTAAGATGATTAAAAAACATTTGCAACAGTGTTGTCAACTTTTAAAATTCCAAATCTAACAAAATCGTGATAACTCTGCAGAGTCACTATTAAGTTATTTACATATCGTCAACTAAAATGCAAACGAGCCTATAATCACTTTTACCGGAGAGACAAAAAAATTAAAAAAATTAAAAGTTTTATGATTACATATATGATTTTTTCGCAATATCATCCAAATAAAATGATGAGTTTATTTACAATGATAAAAAGTAAGTCCCCCAAATAGTAAGAATAAGCTAAAATTTTTCCATTGTTTCATTATTTCTCAACATTGATTTAGCAAGTTTATTTAAAACTAATTAATTTTTTTTTTATTAATAATGGCGTTATTTTTTGAAAAATAAAAAATAGAAAGTTAAAATTTTGTGCAGGCGTGTACCATTAAAAACTCAATTTTGAGTTTTTTGGTTGTTACGCCCTTTTGCATTTCAGGTGACAATATACATCGGCACTCAAATAGGCATATGCATTGATAGCTGTACGCAAGTTTTGAGCAATTTAAAAGCTAGTAAATTCATCAAGATGGCTTCCCTGTTCATAAGAATAGAAATCAGCTGTTTTATTGCGAAGGCGATGGCTGAAGTAATCAGCACATTGCCTACAAAACCAGAAACTCCTTGGTTCGAATCTAGTTTCGGACTAAGTCATAAAAATATCTCGCATTTTTCTGATCTGCATTAGTGTGTGTGTGCCTTTGTGTCAGTTAATGTCGCAAGGTTTCAGTGGCGAACGCGCAGTCACTGGTCACTGAACAGTTAACGGCTTCAGCTGTAAACAATACACAGGCACATCATAGCGCCCTCCTTCGGCGTTATTGTGTAGCACCGGCGAAGTGAAATAATTACTAAAAGTGGCTACTAAAACGAAGCTTCGAATTTCATTACGTCTCCTTGACATCAAAGGCGCTACAATACTGCTATAAACAAAAAAAAACGTGCAAAAGCGGAGTTTTACGGTTGCCCTATAAAGTCTGCATACAGCTCCAATCTTTAAGATTTATTTTGAATCAATTTTTTTTTGTTTTTTTTTGGTTTTGTAGTCAACGTGCAGACTGCTTCAACCATCGCCACCCTCAATTGCTAGATTTTAATGAAAATAACTTTAAACTAATATTTTGTTGGGCCACCTTTAGCATCTAGCAATGGTTGTATGCGTCTAGGCATTGATGAAACCAATTTTTCTGCTATATCTTGCCATTCGTCTGGTCGTCGTCTTTGTTAGATATTTTATTTTTTCGCACGTGTCTGTCCAATTCATCCCATAAATTTTCAATTGGTTTCATATCTGGGAATGTAACTGTTTTGGGGACATTATAGGGAAGCTATTCCCTTCCAACGAGAGATGTATGTTTAGGATCGTTATCCTGCTGGAAGATCCATTTGCCAGAAAGAGCCATGTTGCTGGCAGACGTCTTTAAATTTGCCTTCTAAAGATTCATTGTAGTGTCAATAAATACCAAATATCCTACACCAGCAAAGGACATACACCCTCAAACCATTACGGACCCTCGTTTTTATTTTATTACTTTATTTTAAGCCAAAAAAATAAATGAATATTTGTTGTTTTTGTGTATGTTTTATTTGGAAAATAAAAATATTTTTAATTTTAAATAATTCTTTTTAAATAAAAAGAAAACTTAAATATTGGCGCTGTATGTAGACTTTATTGGTTAACTGTATGTCGAATCTCTCACTATTCCTTTGCTCTAATTCCAGCGCAAAGCATCGCATGTGTAGGGGTCATCTTTAGCAGAAAAAAAAAATTTAAAACTCGACAACTGTGTTGCCAGACGTGATAAATAAATTTTTTTTCTTTTTAAGCAATTTTTTTAAAATTTATATTGAAGCCCTATTGAAAAAGTTTTTTTAATTGGACGTCAGTGTTGCCAACATGGAGAAAATATTTTTTGTTTTTAGTAATTTTTACTCAATTCTTCACATACATAGAATCCCGTGAGAGCATCCATTAAAAATTATGTTTGATAAGTAAAGCTGTGTTGCCAAATATCAAAAGAGATAATTTTTTTTGGCAATAAAAAATTCTCCCAGTGTTACTGCTCTTTAATAAAAAAAAACGAAAAGGCGATATAAGAGAGTCCCAAAGTACACCAATCCCAATCGTACCTTTTCAACTAAAAAAATCTGACTTTCTGAAAAACGGTATCTTGGTATCGGCGGAAGATAAAAAAACACTTTAAAAAATCTACACAGTTGTGGTTCGATAGTTTAAAAAGGACCATAAACACTGCTAAAACCGCTGAATTAACAATATTGCATTTTAATTTTATTATGAGAGGAGGGAGTACGAAGAAGGATTCGTAACTGTCACCTCCTCTCCTTAAGCCATGCAAACATTTACGCAACAGCGACTAAAAGTATTTCTAAGGTTCATCATAGAAAAAGTCCAAATTTATGTTTGTAGGTTTGTGTGGTTTTAAAGTTAATTAAAGCACATTGAAAGTAAATTGAGCCGGAAGTCAACTGAAGGATAAAAGAAACGCGACCATCAACAACACCAGCAACAATGGCCATAGCCGGAGAAATGTTTTTTTGTTTTTTTTTTTAATAACAATAACGTGGCGGTAAAATGAAGAGGCACAGAAAGTAAATCGTCAAAAAAAGTTTATGGCAATGAAAATAATAAATGGTTTAAATTAAAATGGAAGCAACAACAACAACAACAGCAGACAGTAGTAGACTGCTTTAAAGTACGACTACTTCAAATTGTTTCATAGTTGGTTGCTGTTGCTGTTGCTGTTGCTGCCACAAAAAGCGGCAGTTTATAAAGTGTCTGGGACAATTTTTTTTTTGTTTTTTTTTGTTTTTGAAAAAGGAAACATTTATGCAAATGAAAGTGGTGTGGAATAATTTAAGAAAAATTTTAGTTTAAGGAAAATAATAATAAAAAATTAATTATATAAAAATATATATTCAAATGAATTTGAAGAACGATGAGGTAATTATTGTAATAATTAGCTAGGCGTTTGTAGACCAGGGAATTTCTAAAAATGACCTTGATGAATCCAAATTTTAAGCATTTTTTTTCTGTAAACAGCTGCAACGATTTCATTACTAAGAAAATCAATCACTGCCAGATAATTCGCGTAGCGTTAATTTAAGTTTAATGGCTCAGCGTAATTGCCTAATTGTCTAACCGCTTGAAATCCCAGCTGTTTTATGGTCAACGTACATCATTAAAACGTTTAATGACGTTCATGCCATACGAATTAATTTTATGAAGTCATAAAAACAGTGCAACAGTAACAACAACACCACCACACAATAATAATGATAATAATAAACTTTTTATTGTTGTTGTTGTTGGTGCTTTTATAGTTCTAGACCCCTTCTAAAATTAGTTTGCTTTGATTAGGCAGGCATAAGTTTGTTCAAGCTTTTCTAAAACGTATTATTCTCTGTTTTTTCCAACATATTTCATACCATTAAATATCATCAGCAGCATTCTATTGAATTTCACACTTACAAACACAAACTCCCTAAGATTAAGATGGTACAAATTTATAAATTAACGTTCAATTGTTCAAACTTAATTTATAAGATTTCCTTTCTTTTTATTTCTCTCTTAACAACAGCTTTAATTTTGTATGACTTTTTCGTTCAACAATATTTCAGCCAGACGAAACAAAAAAAAATAAAAAAATAACTCTGCAATATTTGTCGTACATACTCGTACTCGTGCATTCAAGTGGATTGTGTTATTTTTGTTAAATATTCTATTGTCATGAGATTGTTAACAGGGGGCAAGCAACAAAACAAACAACAAATAATCACGCACGCACACACACGCACAAGAGAAAACAAGTTAACAAATCATATTTCTTATTTCATGATCAGCGGCAATTAAAAGTTGTTGTTCGTAACCGTTGCTGCAAAGTCACTCCAAAAAAAACAAAATTTTTTTAAATAAACAAAATCCAGGAAAAATAATTTCCTTTTATTTTTATAGACATTTTTATCTTAAAATGCCTCACAAACGAATGTAAATAAATAAATAAATAAATGTCCGACATCCTTTTTCTATTATTTAATGTGGCGCTTAATTGTGTCCAAGAATAAACAGAAATTAAAAACGAGAACAAACAATTATTAAACAAAATTTGATAAGTATACACTACCGATCACTTGAATAGGGCACCACTAACTTTAATAATATTTATATTTTTTGGTTTTTGTAGTCTACGTGCAGACTACTTCAGCCATCGCCACCCTCGTTTTTTTTTAATCTGGAACCATCACTCAGGACCCCTACACATGCGCTACATTCTGCTGGAACTATAGGAAAGGGTTAGTTAGAGAAATGACAGGAGGTGAAGCTTAATTAATTACTTTACAGCTCAGCTTTTGCACTTTCTTTATTTATAGCAGTGTTGAAGCTTCGGTTTAGTAGCCATTTTTTTTTTATTATTATTTTACTTCGGCGGTGCTACACAATACCGACGAAGGAGGGCGTTTTGATGCGATTGTGGATTGCTATCAGCTGAAGCCGGTATTGTTCAGTGACCAGTGACTACGACTTCGCCACTGAAACCTTCCGACAACAACTGCCACACAAGGACACACTAATGCACATCAGAAAAATGCGAGATTTTAGTCTGAAACTGGGGTTGAACCCAGGCCTGTTTTGGTTTTGTAGACAACGTGCCGACTACTTCAGCCATCGCCACCCTCATAAAAGCTGTTAAAACTATGTATGTGGAAGGAGTAACATAATTGGTCGTAAAAGTGGGCGTGGTTAAATAAAAGTAATTCATTCAGACTACCAGTTAAATGTTGTTGACTACCGTTTTCAAATTAATTAAGTAGCCGGCTACAAGGGAACGAATGCAGCCAATTACATTTGTAGTCTCTGTAGCTCGTAGGCTGCTGAGACGAATATGTTTCAAGCTAAATTAATGTCTGGGCCGCGATGTCCCCCCATCGAGTTGTGCTTTAATTACATTGAAACAAGAAGAACACTTTAAAGTTTTGCCAGGTCGTAAAAGAATTGAAATTATAGAGCGTAGAGGCAAAAAAAAAATCAAATTTAAAGGCGTCGGCGATCATGATGCCATCCAAATAATTTCATATTACCGAGGGGACAAAAGTACATGGAATTTTTTCAATTTATTGAGTGTTTTTCAAGCGACGCGAAAAACAATTGAAATACTCGTGAAATTTAAATTGACGAGTTTCAAATTATCAAGAGACGACTGTATCTTAATTTATTATCGCGCACTATTTTGAACGATTTTTCTTTCCCGATGGCTGAAAATTTTTACAAAAATATTTTTTATCTTCTCAAACTACCATTGTTTCCATTTTAAATTACCAAGTTTTCATTTCATTTTAAACTGCTGTGTGGCCTTCGTTACGGAAGTAACTTTAATGGATTGTGGTTGTTGAGGTTACAGCTGATGCGGTTTAATGTCATGAATTGTTAAGTTTAACAGCTGCCACTATGGCTGGTGCTAAATGTGCTTGTGCTGTACAATACAGTGGCACTTAAACGGAATATTTAATCCGTGTAATGTTTTGGGAAATTTTATCGATTTTCTAAAAGAAATTATTTTTTAGCTCTTAATTTGCTATTCTTTCGTTTCAATGGCGAAAAATTAATCGCTAATCGGAACAGTTTTTACATAACGAAAGTCCTGAAATAGCAGTAATCATAAACCGCCAGAAATTTATTCGAGGCGACTGCATCACCTTAAAACGATAATTGAAGTTTTTCTTTCATCTGTTAAAAAATAATAAAATTTAAGCGGACAGTAACAGCGCCAAAATTTTTGTAATAGAAATTCGTAGGGAACCTTAAAATCTGTCAATCATGGCTTTGAAAATTTTTACTTACTTGATGGAAACTATTAGGCGCTACTTAAGCGGATGAATTCAAATAGCAAAATTTTAAAAACTGCAGAAATTTGTAGGTTAGGTTAGGTGGCGGACCCTCCCCGAAGGAAAACGCCCCACTTAGGCCAGAGTATAGGCACATTGTGTTACCACAAATAGAAACAGAGCAGAACAGAATAGAAACAGAGTCTAGGCGGGAATCGCACCATCACCTCCAGATTGAGAAGAGTAATGATCATGCACTAGACTACGGAGGCACACGCCAAAAAAATCTTTATAATTATGTACGTGTTTTTTTGTAATCAGAGTAGTTTAAGATGAGTTGCTGAGTGGGCTTCTGCATCCGATCGTGGAACTGAATCTGGCGGCATGGCCTTGAGACGGGCTAATTTACAAAATCTTATTCCACATTTATATAGCGAAGAGGTTGTTACAAGATCTGACGACATGCAAGTGCAAGTCCGAAAAACTCAATATGTACACTCACAGTCGAACTTGCGAGTCCAATTACAGGTAACTTTTTGGCAATTGCGGCAGGTAAAATACAAAATGAGGAAACAGTGTTACCAAGTACGAGTTTTCTATTAATTTAGTAGTTAATTGATTGATTTTGATTGCATTTGTAAAAAAAAATAAGAAATAAAAAGGAACACAACTATACCCACGATGTCACTCGATAAGGTTCGAATGCTTAATTAAATGTTGTTTTTGTTCTGAATGTAATTAAGCGAACGAACGACTTTGTGGGCCAGGCAGTAAAAATCAATTTTACATCAAAGTAACGATATTTATTGGACATACACACTCGAATGTATATTATGCCACGGACCAACTCTTAAAATTTATTTTAAAAATATTTGAATATTTTTTGAATTTTACAAAAAAATGTTTTTCTTTATATTTGCTCCACTATATTCAAGGTCAAGCCAATATTATGAAAAGTTTTATATTTGATATATGAGGATGGCTGAAGTAGTCTGCACGTTGACAACAAGATCAAAACAGACCTGGGTTCAACCCCAGTTTCACACTAAAATCATAAAAAAAAAATTTCGCATTTTTCTGATGTGCATTTGTGTGTCAGTTGTTGTCGGAAGATTTCAGTGGTGAAGGCATAGTCACTGGTCACTGAACAATACCGGCTTCAGCTGATAGCAAACCACAATAACATCAGGACGCCCTCCTTCGTCGGTATTGTGTATCATCGGCGAAATAAAATAATAATAAAAATGGCTACCGAAGCAGAGTTGTAAGATAGTAAAGCTTCACCTCCTGTCATCTCTCTAACTATCCCTTTCCTATAGTTCCAGCACAAAGCATCGCATGTGTATAGTAGAAGTCGTCTCCTGAGTGCTGGTCCCAGATAAAAAAATCAATTTAAAAAAATTTGTTGCTAATATTTAGTATTCTTAGTAGCAAAAAATTTTGATTTTAGCCCACTGTGCTCGGCTGTGAAACCATCTTAACCATTTCATTGCATTTAATATTCCTTTGGTGTTTGGGTGGGGGTGAAGAGTTTTACAATTTCATTTTTCAATGGAATTCTTTCATATTATTTTGATGAATAATTTTGAAAAGGCTGCATTATAATCTGTTGCCAGCGACGTAATAAAAATAATAATCATGTCATTCTTTTTAATTTAATTTAATTTTTTTTTCCATTCATTCTCGTTTAATTTTTTAATGAAGTAAATTGAAGATGCAGAAGAAGAAGAAGACGAAGTAGCGGTGATAACAGTTGTATGGACGTTGTGGGTACCGTGAAATAAGGACTGCAGGAGGGCGTGTTAATGTGTGTGTAGGCGGTATTATGTGTTCAGTATGTCATCGCCTTCACAAATACAAACATATTACGAGAGATAATGGTGGTTTTAATTTAAAAGAACATTACAAATGTACATTTAATTATTTGTTCAAGTTTAGCAACACAAGCACCAGCAAAAATGAGAACATAAAATCAGATATGTTGTTCTTTCCGGGTAGGAAACCTTGGACCAAGTCTCTCCAGTCAATACTTTTGTCAATACATTGTGAAGGCATGGTCAACACTTTTTATTTTGTATATGATAGAATACACAATAAGAGAAGAGTAGAAAGCAGAAAAGAGGAGGGAGCGGTGGAAGGTGAAGAGAAGAAAAGAAAATAGTGGTGAGCAGAAGAGAAGAGACAATAAAAGAAGGAAAGAGAAGGGAGGGTGTAGAAGAGAATAGGCGGGAAGAGAAAAGAATGATTAAGATGAGAAGACAAGAGTAGACAAAAGAAGAGACGAAAAGAAAAGAAAACAAAAAAAAAAGAAAAGAGAAAAAAGAAAAGAAAAGAAAATAGAGGAGAAAAGAAGAAAAGAGAAGGGAGGAGTGTAGAAGAGAACATGAGAGAAGAGAAAAAAAAACGTACGTTTCCATTCACAGCTGCAAAACGATTTTTTTATTCAGATATGTGATGAAAATCGTTTTCGATCCAAAAACAGTGTAAAATCGAAAAGAGTAGCAGCGGTAGCACTTACATAATTCTGTTTTGTTTTCTTCTTCTTTCCGGTTGTTTGTCAAATAGAATTCGATTTCGTTTTCCATTGTGTTCTATCAAGAAAAGAAAATGTGATGGAAAACGCAAATTCCTGTTTTAAGAGTACACTTCTCTAAACGATTAAAAAAAAATTGATAAATTGTTATTGTTTTTTTTTATCTTGAACCAGCACACAGGGTATGATCCCTACACATGCGACATATTGTGCTGGAACTAAAATTGTTATTGTTAAAATATTTATTTCAGCGCACTCCTTAAAAATTAAAACGTATACTCAGCACCGCAGTCCCAGCAACTCTGCCTTAAAAGTTGACAAAACGCCTCGAGCATCGCAGATCACCGCTCAAAACAAGACTTAGTAATATTGAAGCCTGCTAGAATAGGTTAAGGTCAAAAGTGCGGTCAACAGAGTCGACTCAATCCCATACGGGATTTCACCTATGCATAGTATGGTATGTGTTACGTTTCACCCTAAGATTCGGGGTACCTCCAACGAAAACCTATCAATAAACAGCAATTATGCACAGAAACCAGTCCGCACTATGTACTCCTTTAGGTCAGCCCAATCCGAAACCCCTAGGCATTCCAGATCTATTGTGGTGATCGCCTGGAAAACTTGTTTTCTAATCCGACAAAGACTGTACAATGACACAGATAATGGTCAGTGCCTTATCTTCCTCCTCCTCACAGTCCCATTCGTGCTAGAAAATTCAGAAAAATTCAAGAAAGTACAACCACTTTCAAATTTTATTCACTTAAAATTTTCTGTACGTTAAACCAATCAATTAAATAATTGTATAGCAAATTTAACCCACTTTTATTAATCTTTTTTCGAGTTTATATTTTTTCCAAATGTTGGACACACTTTTCTCAACTTGAAAGGATATTTTTCTACTATAAGGAGTCAATATGAGCGTAGAATTTCTAAAATCTAAAAAATGTAATTTTGCATATGTGGCAAGACTGGTGTCTACTAAAAAAGAATAATTTTTTGATGAAAGTGTATGCAAAATTTAAAAAAAAAATTGGCTAAAAAAAATATACATATAATTTTCATACCTGGCAACACTGACGTATAATTTCCAAAAAATTGTGCTCATTAATATATATACATATACAGTCAAGAGAGCAATGTGAGTGCAAAATTGCAATGTCGACTCCCTTGACATTTCCAAAAATTTAGCCAAAAACGAAAAATATATATTTTTTTATATCTGGCAACACTATTAAATTTTTTTCTGCGAATGGTAGCCAAGGGTCCCAGTGTATTAGCAAATGTATAAAAATTTAAAAGGAAATGGAAAACGGATAACTGATTTTTAGGGGAGTGGCACTGCCCATTTTCTAAAAATTTGTAAATGGAACGCAGCTTTAGTTAAACACAGTCGAATGGAAAAAAATATCCAAATCTGAGTTCTATGATAACAAATTCACAGACAGGCAAAAAAGTACCAATTTCCGCCCTAAAGCAAAAAACGCCAATACACTACTCTTCACAACTTCATTAATGTCCCTTGATCAAGTCTCTACAAACATTTCCCAGCGTGGCACTTCCCATAAAGTTTTCTAATTCTCCAATTTTCTTGGCCAAGTGCAAATTGAAAGCAAAAAGAAAAAAATTAAAAGCAAACAAAAGGCCTCCCTCACCATCTCACACACAGTTAAATAGAACGAAGCTGAAGTCCACTGTTTGCACTCTTTGTTGTCGGATCAATTTTATGTCAATACAAAATCTATTTTCACAAAAAAAACCAGCAAATTCAAATAACTGCAATCAAAATGACACACCACATGCCCGCAATGGAGACGACGAAGACGAATATGAAGGAGGAAAATATGAAGCCAGTTAGTTTTGTTGTTATTGCTGTTGTTGTTCACAATCTTGAAGGTAATTTTCGTAAAACTTATAGCACGAGATTAGCATAAAATTTCCATTGTATATGTACGGGGTGGCCCAAATGACCGAAGGAGTTTGAGTGCATTATAACTTCTTATTTCAGAGATTATTATTAAATTTTTTAATTAATGCAGAATACTTTTAATTTAATTATAAAAAATTATATCTCGCAAGTGCTGGCCATTTTCGGCTTCGCATATTCGTGTTCTTTCCAGAACATTTTCCATAACCTTTCCCAAAATTTCAGGAGGTATGATGTTGTATATCGTCGAGTATATTATTTCTTAATTGCTGTATGGTTTTAGGTTTTTTAATATAGAGTTTTCCTTTAAAATAACCCCAACGGAGCGGTTAAATCCAGTGAACGCAGAGGCCAAAAAAATTCGTTTTTACGGGAAATAATTCGTTCACCAAAGATGTCGCGCAAAAGAGCCATTGTGTTCCTCGCATGTCTATTTTCTATGGAAACATTCTTATTGTATGCAAAATTCTTTGCAGCGACCCTCGTGAGAGGCCCAGTTATGTCGAACGTCTTCTGGTTGATGTTTCCTCATCTACTCGAATATAGTCATCCATGTGCACCGTTTGTCGTCTGCCGGCACCAGGAAGGTTCCTTGCTGCTCCTTCTTGTCGAAAATTTGCAACCAGACGGTTTATTGGTTCCCACCGATGACGATATGCACGCTGCGTTAAAACAATTGATCGTTGATTTGAGAAATAAAGTTCAATGATTTTAACACGTTGTTCAACTGTGTACTGTTCCATTTTAAATTTCCGAAGACTTCTTTACAAAATACTGAAAACGAACAAAAAATCAAAAATTCTAATAAAATAGTTATAAGGAATTCGAACACCTTCGCGTATTTTGAGCCACCCTGTACTTTAACAGGAAATTTATAATTAAAAATACAATTTTAATCTTCGTCTATATTTTCTTTTCTTTTCTAATTTTCTGTATTTAATCAGCGCCATTATGCACATTTTCCTCAATTATAGAATTCATATTTCTTGGCTCAATGAAAATTACCACAGTTTTCTAGCTGCTTTAATTTCAATTGCGAAAATGTAGTCAAACACTTACGAGAATATCCTTGAGAGATCCTCTCTTATCTGTTGTTGTTGTTGTTGTTCGTGTTGTCTTTGGCAGCCTGCTTTGCTACAACATTTTTCAAATAAAACATGTTTTGCATAATAATTAGTTGCATTTTATTATGCACTTAATTTTTTTTGTTCATTTAATTTTCTATAGGAAAAGTTGCTGCCAATGAGGATAACAAAATATGACAAAGAAAGTTAATGGAATTTGTATATTTATCGTGGTTGAGAATAAAATTAAAGCAAATAATAAGAGGACTGGATGGCACAGAAAAAAAAAACATAAAACAAAATTTTAATTAAAAGTTTTGTAATATCGATTAAAAATTTAATTAGATTTTCACCTTCAAAGAAATCAATAGTATCAATTAAATTATTATTGTTGACTAAATTGAATTAATTTTCAATAAAATTTTTAATAATAATAATAATTAAAAATTTAGTTAAATATTTTGACAACTTCAAACAAATTTTTAATAGAAAAAAGCTCTGACGGTTTAAAGAGATGATATTAATGGCTTTAAAATTACATCCCTGTTGACGATGACATGCGTAGTGGCATAGCAAATGCGCATTATAATCAACTGGTATTGGAGATTAACTGTTCCTTTTTCCCCTTCTTCAAATCAGGAATGTAATTTCTTCACAATCTTGTGATAAATTAACTATAAACTAGAACACGACAAAAATTTCATCAATATGGAAAAAAAATTTTATGAATTGAATTTGATTTAGCGGCTGTGGAGTGATGCCACGTGACACCGCTGTGGAGCCAATGTGGGAGTATGGACTTGCGGAGACACATATGCCCATGGGACGTATGAGCAGGAGGGGTGGGGGTCATATCGGACTCTCACTGCGGATGGTAATATGGATTTTGGGAGCATGGAGTGTGACATCAGTATTTTCACTGTAGGACGGAAAAGGTTGGCTTCTCTGATAAGATGTCACTCTCTTGTGTGCTACGCCGAGGGAAGTTCATGCCTGTATACCAAGCAGACATGTTTGGATTGATCCACTAAATTGAGGCTCAGGTGGAGCGGAAGAAGATTCTCATTGAACATTGTGTCTGTGATTAGATGCATGCAGACGATTTAGCCGGAAACTCTCCGGTGACTCATTAGGTGTCGTTCAGTCAACAATCGTACACGAAACAAAAACTGTTAATTACACTCTCCTGAAAAATCTTAATATTTCACTTATGATGTTTTGCCAAAAACCCGCGAATACAAGAATCATATAAAATTGTACGCTTTCTTTGTTCCATTAAGAAAATGTTTTTCATTTCTATTCTTTTCTACCACAGCAGAAACTAACTTTTTTTATAGTTTCTAAACAGCTGTTGCTTGGAATCCTTTCTGTAACTTCACAGTGCTGCCATACTGCAGCAAAGATGCCATAATTTTAACGTATTGAAATGAAAACCTAAAGTTGTGAATGAAAATATTAACCAAGTGCGTATTTAAATGGGAAATGAAAAACAAAACATTATTTTTGCTTTTTTTATTTTGTGATTTTTTGCCCCACTCCGCGCCCATTGACAGGTTTATACAGTTTTTTTATACAAAGAATTATTTACAGCTTGTGCGAGTGTTGTCGATCATTGGAACTTTCACTGTGTAATACAGGGTCCGTCATTAAGCGCTTCTTATCATTAAATTTAAATAAAACAAAGTTTGTGTGAAATATTATTGAAATTTTTTATTCGCTAGAAAGACATATTTTTTATCTTGTACCACACATATGGGATGCATTGTGCTGGAACTACAGGAAAGGGTTAGCTAGAGAAATGACCGGAGGTGAAGCTTCATTATCTTACAAACTCTGCTTCTGCACATTCATTGTTTTTATAGCAGTATTAAAGCGTCTCTATTGTCAAGAAGACGTGTTAAATTTTCAAGCTTCGTTTTAGTACCCACTTTTAGTACCGACGAAAGAGGGCGTTTTGATGTGCCTGTCAATTAGTTACAGCTGAAGCCAGTATTGATGCCATTATGTGTGAATTATAACATTGTTCACATGTCCTGCACGGCTTCTTTGGGTCTAGCGCATCCGAAATGTCCGATTTTCCATGACTCTGGCGCATAAATCTGGCTAAATTTGACCGATGACATGGGTTATGTTGACTTTGAGGACCGCTGTGGTTTGTGGCTTATTCGCATACATACAGCGTCTTTAAGAAAAACCCTCGAGAAAAATTTTAACGGGTTCAAATCCCACAAAACGGTGGCCAGTTCGTATTATCAGGCCGTGATATGACCAGTCCCTCGTTGTCTATGGTCGTTCACCTTCAGTTCCTGGATCAGTTGCATTTTGTGCGGGTGCAGGCCCAAGTCACGACTCAAAATTCGCCAAGATGTGGTCTGGAAAACGCAGAAGGCTTTGTGAGCGACACGAAAATGATTGCCTCGGATTCTCAGGCATACTGCCACGAACTGAAGCGATGTTTTCGGCAGATCTTACGTTTCATTGACGTACGGTTGTTGGACGATCGCCTACTAAACCAGTAAACTCAAATATGTCCATCACATGGCGAATAGTCCTCTCGGTAGGACGATTACGGCGGACATAAAATGGGTTATATGGTCCATCTTTAAGACATCTTAATGTTAAACAAAACAAAACAATTTTATTTTTTGCACGTGTTTTTGAATACTTTATCCATTCATGATGATGTGGCTAAACAGACTGAATAAATAACAACTAATTTGACAGATGTAACAGTAACAAGATGGCCCTTATCAACTGTAAAAGTTCGCAAGCTCCTATTGGAAGACCCTATACAATTTCTAATCATCACATAATTGCACTAATGCAGAAAAGTACAAATAACCAACCCCCAACTAACAGTTTTGTGTTTGTTAAATCAACCCGCTGCAAATTAAATTAAAAAAAAAAATAATCCCTTTAAATAACATAATAAATTTAAGCATAAGAGTTAATTGTTTTATAACATAAAACTATTAAAATTCAAAATAACTTCATTTCGTTCCCAGCAGTTTAGGGCAGTGCAGCACAGCACAGCACAGCACAACACGCTGTGACAATATCCATCCAAAGGATGCAAGAGAAATTGACATGAATATGAACAACTGTAGGTGTGCGAATAGATTTTGCTTTACATATAAATAAATATGAATGTTTGTATAAGTGAATGGGTGGGCAAGCAAAGAAATGGATATGTGTGTGTGTGTGGGTGTATGTGTGTTAAAATGTAAAAGTGTGTGTCAATGTGTTTGAACAGTTTGTTTGACAGAGTGTTTAAAGCAAATTTGATTAATATTCCCAGGACATACAAATTGGAATATTTGCACAAATACAGCTGTATGCATGATTAACATACACACATGCATTTACGTACACCTGAGTTTGAGTGTATTGTACATGAAGTTTATTTTATGGTTCTTGTATACACACATGTGTATGTGGGTGTGTGTGTGCGCATCTACACATTTTTGAAATTAAATGACCTGCATAAATCGTTGTGGTCTGCACATGTCGTCCAATAGTATTTTTAAATAAACAAAATTATAAAAAAATAATAAAATGCACAAGCAATTACAAAGATACCACGCAAGTGGCCAACAACAACAAGAACAAAACATTTCAAGATCTCATCTAACGAGTTCAAGATCAATTCAGGGGTACCACAAGGCTCCATTCTTTCTCCTATACTATTTCTTATTTTTCTTAATGACTTTCTACTTCAAACTTCCAACCCTATACACTCTTTCGCAGATGACAGCAGTACCTGCCATTCATATTCATTTAATCGTAGGCCGGCATCGAATTTGATCCAGGCGACGAGGCATAATATGAATAATTCGCTCAATGGTGACCTCACGAGAAGATCGGAGTGGTGTCACGCGAACAGAGTCGATTTCAATGCCCAAAAGACCCAATGCTGCATGCTTACGCATCGACGCATGTCCGACTGCGCTGCCTCAGCTGAATTAATTTTTTTTGCAGCTCTGCTTTCGCACGTTCTTTGTTTATACTCGTAGCAGCGCTGAAGCTTAGGTTTAGTAGCCATTTTTATTATTATTTTACTTCGCCGGTGCTACATTGATGTGATTGTGGATTGCTATCAGCTGAAGCCGGTATTGTTCAGTGACCAGTGACTATGCCTTCGCCACTGAAACCTTCCGACAACAACTGACACACAAAGACACTCTAATGAACATCAGAAAAATGCGTGATGTTTATTTTTATTTTAGAATTCGAGTCTGAAACTGAGGTTGAACCCAGGTCGGTTTTTGGATTTGTAGTCAACGTGCAGACTACCAACCATCGTGCCATCGCCACCCTCAAGTTTCTAGTGTTTTGTCCAGAGCGGTCTAAAAGCTGTCTGCCAAACAGCAAAAGTACCAGCTGCTGGCTGAGCTGTCAAACAGACAATTTTCAACAGTGAATTTTTCAATATGAATTCATTTTTAACTGTGGCTGTGGCTGTGGCTGTAACAATTTTAACAACTCATTCATTAGTTAACATTTTGAGCCGTTCGTCGGCTGTGTTTGAAATTCATCTGGTAGTCAGCTTTATTCACCTTTGTATGCGAAATATAATTTGCGGCCTGTTCCACGATACAACGAAAGGGTGTGTTAAAATTATTTGATTCAAAGGTTTTATAAAACATATTAAAAATGATTTTAATGGATGGATATTCATTGGACGAGCTAAACAAAAAAAGTCGGTGATCTCGTGTTGACGTTGGGTTTGCTTGAGCATTTGTAATGCAGTCTTTTCTGTGAGGTTTCTTAATACTACTCTGTTTCTTATTGAACAAATGGTAGATTTGGCGACATTACACTTTTTCGACAAACCAGTTACAGATGAACCTTTCCGTAAAAGCTCTAAAATATCTGACTTTTCTTGAAGATTTAACACTTTTGGTTTTTTATTAGACATATTTTCAATAAAAATATTTTTAGAGATGACTTGTTTATATTATTTATATCCCTACATATATCGAGCCTTTGGTGCAATACCGTAGTAATTCGAAATTTGAATTTTTTGAGCTGGGTATACAGAAATGATCTTTGGGGAAATATATATCTAAAGGAAAAAAGATTATGGTTCTATCTCGAAATGTTCAGATTCTACACCTACAAATGTCTTTATTGCCTCCAGCTATTTACAACAATATTTATTTGCAGTAATGAAATATTTCCTTTATGACAAGAAATTTATAAACAGAAAACATTACAAAACATGCCTCTTTATTTAAAAACTTGTAAAAAAAATAACTTTATTAAACGAAAATACTATCAAAAAGATGGCTCAAAACTTCAAATGCATTTTTCTCAGTTCACGATTTTTTGAATTACGACGTTATTGCACCAAAGGCTCCAATTGTATGTATAATTGCGAAGTTGCCAGTGTTTTCATTAACGAAATTTGTTTAAATTTTGCATTTACTTATTTATAAATTTGTACAAAAATTAATTAATTATTGACCATTACTAAATTTTTCGTACAACAATATATAAAGTTGGCCTTAAATAAAGAACATGATGGTAAAATATCTATATATTTACATGAATTATAAAGACTGTGTTACTTTGGCAACCTCAAAAACATGTTCGAAAAAATTAACCAGCCGACTGCTAAAAAGTAAATGTAAACCACGACATTGCTAAACAAAGCAAAACAATTATTTACAAAAAAAAACAGTGTTCTGACAAATTTGCTCATATTTAAGTTTTTATATGTGGCAAACCCAATTTCATTACAAAATAAAATAGAAAACAAATCACATAAAATATAATAGCGGAGTTCGATGTTTGGTGCAAATGGTCTTGCAACATTGCAAATGCAAAACTATGTTGCTTTTGTTTGCAACCCAACAACAAAATGTACAAGTATGCTTTTTCTACACCATTGCGCTTTTGCCATACTGAAAATGGTATAGCTCTTTTTGCAACTGTGTTGCGTTTGCATCTCTGGCATATAACAGCTGAAAATATGTAAACAAAAAAATTAATTTCAATTTAAAATAAAGGCGTCGGTAGTTGAAAAAAAAGAAAAGAGCAAAAACAAATAAAAAGTGGACCCTGGAGGAAATCCAAAGCATTTTAAATTATTTGGAGCAGGCAAATGATATAGAGGCATGTTATTTTGGACAATTGTATTGAATTTGAAAAACAAATAACAAACACTTTGTTTTTTTTTATCACAGACATTTAGTTTGCAAATAGTGTTGCAAACTGAAGAAGAAATAAAGCCGCTCGCAATTAATGACGAAAGTGTTGCAAGTGTAAGAAGTTGCAATATAAAACGCACTAAACATCGAATACCACTAATATAACATGTTTATTAAATTCTAAACGAAATACATAGAAAAAATAAGCAAGTGATGTCAAATCGTCAGTCATTTAGCTGACGATTTCAAATCACGAGATCATTAAAATTTTTGTCTGCAGAACACCATTTCAGTGATTTCAAATCACTTTGATAAAAAGTGATTTGCAGATCAAGCCTGATATTTTCAATAAAAATATTTTTAGAGATGACTTGTTTATATTATTTATATCCCTACATATATGTATGTATAGTCAGCACAGACAGATGCTTCCAGTTGAACTGCCGAAATAATACCAAAGCTACTTATCGTGCAACAAAAGTTGCGAGGAATCCCAAAATTTTTAAATAAGCTTACAAAATTAAATTTTAACGTTCGTTTAACGTTGAACATTTTGGAGTAGTCAATGTAAAAAAAAGAAAATGTTCATGTTTTTGAGTAGTAGTTCATGTGTTCACTGTAACAATATATAACACCATGAGGCATACGTTGGCAAACCAACGAGAAAAAAGTTGCAATAATAAATTTAGCCGAATTTCGACAACAAGGCTAACACTCCTCTAGTTTGTTTAAATAATTAATTACGCAATGCAAATATTGAAATTTATTTTTTTCTTTTTGCATTTTCATACAGAGAAGAAATATTGGAAAAACAAAAAGAATTTCTAAATAATGGAAGAAGAAATAATATAAACAAGAATAGCAAACAGTCACTCACCTTGCCATTGTGATTCATACGACTTTATACGATTTGAAGACTGGCTGTGTTTTTCCCTCGTGCACAAAGAAACTTTTCCAAGATAATGATGTTGATGACGGCGAGCTCTTGCTCTGTCTCTCTCTCTCTCTCTGTCCCTCTTGCTCCTACTGCTGCTACTTTCGAATGCTGATGAAAAGCACAATCAGCAGCCGGCGTGAGTGTGTGCTTAAAACGTTCACAATATATTTCAGTTTTATTTAGTGATGTTTGTGCACGTTTGTATTGTAGAAAAGCACACAACAAGCAAGCATTACATACATAACTTTTAGTAGCTGTTGGAAGAGGAAATAAAAAAAAAATACAGTATTTCACATTTCCTTAGACGGAAGTTGGCCTCTTCTTTATCATCATCAACATATAAACACACAATTACCGTATTCACGAACACTTTAACACTTTTTTGATTCTTTGATTCTTTCACTTTGGCTGCTGCTATTGTTTTCACTTCTTTTTCGTTTTTCTATTTTCTTTTAGTTATTGTTGTTGTTGCTCTCTACATTCAAAATCTTACATCACATTCAAATATAATACGCTTTAGAAAGTGCCAAAAATGTTTGTTTGCTTGTTTGTTTTAAGGATTACATTTTCATTTTCGACTAAATTACATTTCTATTTTTTTTTCTTTTTTTTTTGTTTCTTGAGTATCCATAGAAACCTTTTTTTTTAGTAAAAAAAAAAATTTAGTTATTCTTTTGCAGCACTTTTCCTTGTCTTGTTCAATTTATAGTATATTTCGTTTGCTTTTTGTTTTTGTTTTTGTTATTGTCATTATTATATTCTTTGTCCTCTAGTCACTCACCACAATGACTGTGCACTTAGAGTCATTTAAGCATTTCGTCCTTGGGCCATAAACTTACAAACAGCAGGGCCGATAGTCTTTTTTGTCGTATTAAAAGGCGGCAGTAGGTATTATTAGTATTGTGAAAGAAAGACGAAGAAAAAATATAGAAAAATATTTTAAATTGGTTTTTGACTACATAAAAGTGTGTTTGACATCAACAGCACTATGGCTGTGAAGTTAAACTGATTATTAAAAAGCTGCATAGAAAAATGTATAGCTTTTTTTTTCTTAAACTAATGCTTAGGGAATATCCGATTTTTTTAAGCTAAAGGAAAGCATAGATCGTAATAATTGCTAATATGTTTGCATTTTTTTGAAGGGTGAAGTAATGATTAAATTACGATTATATTCACTTTTGCACGATTACTAATAATGGTGTAGTGTAACATATTTTACTAAATTAAATTTTTATTGTACGAACTATTTTGAGTCACACTATCACTATTTTTTTTGCAATATGTAATAAACAAACCAGTAAACAATAGGTAAACTCATTCACGCCTGTTATTAATATTTTTATAATTCAACTGCATTCAACTGCTTTTATACCTGACTAGGCATCCAATCTGCCTCTAGTCTTAAAACTAATTTATGCCAGTGGCGTTTAAAAGCGCCGGCACAAACTCGGGTAGACTTGAAGAAAATATTGCGTCCACACAAACTAACTTCATTACAATGATTTTTTAGTTGAAAAGTTATGATTGGGATTGGTGTACTTTGGGACTCTCATATATCGCCTTTTCGTTTGTTTTTTTTTATTAAAGAGCAGTAACACTGGGAGAATATTTCATTGGCAAAAAAATTTTCTTTTGGCAACACTGCTGTACTTATCAAACATAATTTTTACTGGCTGTGAAGAATTCAGTAAAAATTACTAAAAACAAAAAATATTTTTTCCATGTCTGGCAACACTGACGTCAACTTGAAAAATTTTTTTTGCTATAAGCAGCAAAGGGCTTCAATACATATTTTAAAAAAATTGCTTAAAAAGAAAAAATATATTTTTTATATCTGGGTGGCGATGGTCGAAGTAGTCTGCACGTTGACTACAAAACGAAAAATTTTCGTGAGTTCAACCCCAGTTTCAGACTCATAAAAACATCTCGCAATTTTTTTTTTCTGATGCGCATTTATGTGGCTTTGTGTCAGTTGTTGTCGCAATGTTTCAGTGGCGAAGGCACAGCCACTGGTCACTGAACAGTAACGGCTTCAGCTGTATCCTATCCACAAGCACATCAGAACGCCCTTCTTCATCGGTATTGTGTAGCACCGGCGAAGTAAAATAATTACTAAAAAAGGCTACTAAAAACGAAGCTTCAAAATTTAATACGTCTCCTTTGTAAAAACATATAACGCGCAAATAGCAGTGTTGTAAGATAGTGAAGCTTCACATCCTGTCATTTCGCCACCACATGTGTAGGGGTCATCTCCTGAGTGTTTGTCCAAGATAAAAAAAAAATGTGAATTTCACACTTATTGAATGGAATTTGACCATTGACAATTGTATTGACAAACACGATAAAAAAATGTTACTGGTACTCGGGCCTTTTTTGGCTTGAAGTGGAAAGA
Source organism: Dexiosoma caninum (assembly GCA_963924685.1). Classification (NCBI taxonomy): domain Eukaryota; kingdom Metazoa; phylum Arthropoda; class Insecta; order Diptera; family Tachinidae; genus Dexiosoma; species Dexiosoma caninum. The sequence continues at coordinate 87,324,258 of OZ004728.1, read as the reverse complement.
AAAGTTAATAACGAAAACTTACGATGACGAAATACTAAAAAAAGAATATTTGAAAATTCGTCCACAAATGACGAAGTTATTTGATAATCAATTTTTGATGCGGGTACTTTCCCCCACCGCAATTTCAAAAAAAAAAATTGTGGACTTTTCCCATATGCGAAAATAATTTAGAAAATTGGTCCGCAAATGGCGAAGTTAAGCTCGTTTATACAGGGTGTCGGTGGCAAATTTATATTTTTAAATACGATTATTTCAAAAAGTAATAAACGGTGCGGAGGGAGGGTGGCGCCGTTGGAATTATCGATTGTGTGGATTTGTCAGTCATGATGTCGCAGTGGTCGAGTGAGCATCGCGCGTTCGCTATAGAGGCATTTTTTAAGAGTAATGATTCTTACTTATTTTAGGAGCGACGAGGCTCATTTGCACTTAAACGGCCACGTCAACAAGCAAAACTGCAGTTACTGGTCTCCAAGAGCCCGCAACCCTCGATTGAAACATCAAAAACCATTGCATTGCCCCAGGGTAACTGTTTGATGTGTCTTATCACGCATGAGATAATTAGACCTGCTTTTTTTTTTTAAATTCTCGAGGCCAGGCGACGAATGTCAACGGTGAAAATTATCGACTCATGTTTACGGAATTCTTTTTGCCAAACCTGCGAGCTCATCCATCGTACTCTTCACACACGTGGTTTCAACAGGATGGGGCGACTGCACACACAGCCAGAGTTTCGATGAATTTGCTTCGTGAAAATTTCCCCCAAAAACTGATCAGTCGCTTTGCGAACATCCCATGGCCACCGAGGTCGCCCGATCTAACTCCCATGGATTTTTTTGTGGGACTACCTCAAAGAGAGGGTTCATAATGACAATCCTCAATATCTTGTGGCTTTATATTCGTCGAGAAATCAGCTCAACTGAACCAAGTTTACTGCAGCGTGTGGTGCAGAACACAAGGCTCCGTTTTGAACAGTGTGTTCAACTCGACGGAACACATCTGGATGACATACTCTTTAAAAAATAAAATCCGTTCTTCTCTATCGTTCAATGCTCTTAATAAAACTTTGTGTCAATTATAACGTTTTTTATTTAAGTTTGAAAATATAAATCTGAGACCAGACATCGTATATTATAATTATATTATACATTATTACACAGTTACTATCAAACTAAAAATTAGTTCGCACAAGTTTCTAACAAAAAAGAGGCACAACCGTTTTCAGTTTTCTTCCCCATAGTGCATTATTTATGCGAATATCAAAACCATGCCTACTCATACCTGTTTCAATATTCCGAGTGGCATTTCAGTTAGATGCTGGGTGTTATTTATTTATTTTTCTCGTATTCATCAAAATTAAATTTGATGATTTCGTAGCAATTCAATTTGGAAATTTGTATTTCCCTCGCCGAAACGACTGTTTTATTTTCCATACGTTGGCAATGAAAACTTTTTTTTACAAGTTTGTACCCGCTTTATTAAATATAGATCTACGTGTGTGTATGTGTGTGTGTGTGTGACTCATCACTTGAATGAATTTAAATTTTAAACAAGTCGGGGGGTATTGATTTCGTTATCCGTTGCAATCTGAAAAAACTTAATAATATTAATAAATAATAGAGGGTGTGCCAGATATTAAAGCCGATATTAAAGCAAGAATTTGCAGTAGTATTGTAGCTTTAATAACGATAGAATATTAGAGGACAGAACAGCTTGTCTTGTTTATTGTAAATCGAATTTACGACTATATTTATTGTGACAATTTTCTTTTCCTGACTTTTCTTTTTTGTGCAGTATTCTTTTGGTTTATGTGTCCAAACGAACCTTTTCGTTTGCGGTAGCCTTGCAGTTTAACCCTCAAGTGCTCAGGGTTAAGCAAAACAAAAGCAGCCTTAAAGTTTTTGTCAATAATATTGAAAATACAAACCGAAATGTTGAATTCGCACGAATTGCCTTTAGAATTTGTTTAATTTTTTTTCTTTGTTTTAAAGAGGTCAGACAATTAGGCAAGGCCGTGGGGAATTTAAATGTTGAACTATAAAATTATACTTTTTGTGTAAAAAGAAAGTAAATAACGAAAAAGCTGCAAAATAGAAAACTTAACAGCTATTATGTTTAATAGGTGGGTCATCTGATGAGTTGTTGTCATTAAACTGTGCCACCGAAATATACTTGCCAACAGCAAAATTCCAATGTTTGCAAACTGTCCTCAAAAGCCTTAAATAGTTGTTGCAGAAATTAATAATAACGGTCTAAAGCAGAGTTGCATTTTAATTAAGCCACAGTTCTACACTTCTCCTCCAGCATCTATCGCTTTCGAAACCGGATAATAGACAATAACAAATGCATGTTATTGGGCATCGTCTTATGGGTGCCTCGTAGTCTAGTGCATGAGCATTAGTCTTATCAAGATGAAGGTGCGGGTTCGATTCCCGCTTAGACCCTGGGTGTTTATACAGACAAGGTTAAGAGCTTCGTAGAGTTTGTATTGTCTTTAAAAAAAAATTGATTTAAGAAATTTTTCTACATGTGCAATTTAACTGTTTTCTCTGTCTTCTTCTGGCAACACCGTCTAACAGATGACGGCGGAATTTGTCACTCATATTCCTTTGGTCGTAGGCCGGCATCGACTATGATCGCGGCGCTGGGGCAAAATATGAGTGACCTCAAGAAAATATCGCAATGGGGTCATCCGAACAGGGTCGATTTCATTGCTCAAAAGACCGAAAGCTGTATGCTTACACAGCGACGCATGTTCAATCATGCTGCTTCACCTGTAATTATGGGTGGTATAAACATTGGGGACACAGAAGCTCTTGATCTTCTTGACATGAAGATTCAGTGTGATGTTCGATGGACTGAGCACTTCTTTCAGGTCTCAAAAGAGGTATTGAAGTGTCTTGGTTTTTTAAGACGGTGCAAGACATACTTCACTCCAACTGATCCCCTTAATATTCTTATCGCCTACATCCCGCCGAAAATGGAATACAACTCTTATGTAAGGCACGGTGCTATAAAGTCGTATTTTGACGTTACTCGACCGTGTACAAGAAAGAGCGAAGAGACTCATAGGAGACAGTATGGTAGCCAACTCTATTGACTCTCTTGAGCCACGTCGCAACGTGGGGTGGGTTTCGTTGTTATATCGTTACTATAATGGGATGTGATCAAATAAAGTCAGGGCACTTGTACCCGAAACCTATTCGTTCCTGCGCACAACACGTTCATCATTACGGGCGCATCCACAGAGAGAACTCGTTTTTCGGCCGAACAGCGCGTATGTGGAATAAACTTCCTGCAGAGGTCTTTCCTGTCACTTTTGACGTGGAAAGTTTCACTTCAAATGTCCTGATTAATATATAAACTGACCCAGTACCTTCCTGAAAATATTTGTAAGCTACTGGAAAGTTACCTGCTTTGTCGCAAATTTATTTTAAAACAAGGTGATTGGCTGTCATCACCGCAGCCGATTGAAGCTGGAGTTCCCCAAGGCAGCATATTAGCTCCATTGCTGTACTTGATATACACCGCAGATTTGCCAACAGTCGCGAACATCCATACCTCAACTTTTGCCGATGATACAGCTTTCTTAAGCATTCACGAAAGTGCTGACGAAGCATCTAGTCGCCTACAGCACCAAACTTCGCAGCTGGAAAGCTTGCTAAAAAAATGGCGAATCAAAGTTAATGAGGATAAGTGCGTACATATAACCTTCACCCTGCGCAGAGACACATGTCCTCCTATTCTAATCAACAACCAGTTAATACCTCAACGTTTGGAGGTGAAGTATCTAGGGATGCACATTGATAGACGGCTAACATGGAAACAGCACATCGATGCAAAATTAACTCAAATGAAATTAAAAGCAACTCAACTAAATTGGCTTATTGGTCGAAATTCTGTGCTAAAACTGGACTGTAAACTTTTGCTTTACAAAGCAATTTTAAAACCAAAATGGAGCTATGGTATCCAGCTATGGGGCACTGCCTCAGCTTCCAATATAGAAAAAATTCAAAGGTGTCAAAACAAAATACTGAGAATGATAACAGATGCTCCGTGGTATATAAAAAATTCTAACATACACATAGATTTAAATATTCCGACAGTCAAACAAGAGATAACAACATACGCAACGTCATACCTAAGCAAACTCCAAGATCATCCAAATATACTAGCCCGAAATATTTTAAGCGAAAGAGGGTTCATTCGACTGAAAAGAAGGGATACTCTTTCCCTAGCCCGAACGTAGTAGACGCGGAAATAAAACTATACGAGCAATAAATAATTTTGTACAGCTAAGCTGTACTTAATAATAATTAGCAATTAGTTCTTAAGATTTGAATACTTATTGTTAGTTCAATTGATTTTGAAGATTCAATAAATAATATATATTGTGTAAAAAAAAAAAAAAAAAAAAAAAAAAAAAATGTCCTGAAACACTACTCCCTCTCTCCTCCCTCCCATAAACTAATTTATTAATTCCAGCACAATGCTTCGCATGTGCAGTGGTCATCCCTTAATGCTGGTCCAGAATAAAAAAAAGAAACACAAAGAAAAGTTTGGGAAAGCCTTTGAGCGGTCATCCCCTGAATGCCGCTTCTGTTAAAGACAACTTGGATAACCTAACCTAACGTAGCTTCAAAAAAAAACAAAAAATTAATGCGTCCACAGCAGCACCTCCTGCTTTGCAAAATCACTGCTACAGAAGTGTACAAAAATAAGTACTATTTCTTCCTATGACTGCACCACCCGCTGAATGTTTTTTAGGTACATCCATCCTTTCAAACTAGTTGCAGAGCAATGCATTGTATAGTAGCGGACATACCCTGAGCACTCGTCCAAGAAAAAATCACATGCTTGAGGTACCCCGCACATCCCTCCAAATCTTTGTGTTCGCGCAGTAAACTAAACAAATACAAAACTTCTTATGAGGCTCCTTTGTATTTATATGCGGTCTATAATGCTTCTTTCTTTTTTTACTAACGTATTTAAAATACTTTTTCTTTATTTGTGCAAAAGAAGAATTCAAAGAAAATATTGTTTGGCTTAGTGTGGCAGATTAACTTTAAATTTAGAAGTGAACTACTCAGGCAGGGTTGTAGAGCGGGGAATTTGAACATTTAAAAACTCTTCAGAACATAAAATTCTGTCAAATTTCAAAGAAAATATTTCAACAACAGTGGAGTATGTATTTATTTGTGTGTCCTTGAGTGCCACCAATCTCTTTCAAATCTTGTATCACCTTCATTAGCATGCATCATCATGTCTCACGTAATTCCTTTAATGTTTAATGAACATATGAACGTGTATTTCTTTTTATATCACTTATAAACACTTGTGCCGCACTTAGGCAATTACTTTTCTATTACTTTTGCTTTGCTAAATACTCGTATCGGTGTGTTTAAATTTGTATGTCTACATTAATTTTAAAACTTATTATACGACCGAAAACAAAAATAACTTTATAAATTGTTAGATATGCAGTGCCATATTGCGAAACCCTGTTTATGCGTTAGTTAAAATATTGCAATTTTAAATAGGCTATAATGATTCATTTTTTGTTGTCATACAATTTTTGCTTTGCGTCAGGAAAAAGCTGCTGGCTCATCCAATATCAAAACAAAAATACTAATAATAATTTACTAATCAGCTGTTGTCTAACTATTGGTTAACCAATGACATTTGTCGGTTTAACTAATAGTAAAAACAAAAAGCTGTGAATAAAATATTATTGGTTAAACTATGGCTATTAGCTTATTAATGACTGTGAATTTGGGCATTATTGAGATAAATTATAGTTTACTCTCATTTTGCCGAACTTAACCAGAAAAGTAAATAAACAAACCTATTGTAAAAGGGCCTCAATTGCGAATAATACTTCAACAGCAACATGATAAACGACAATAAATATGTAAAATGTATATATGTATGTATGTATTATATTATAAATATATACGAGTATATATCATTTATTAAGTGAGTGTGTATTGTCTATCGGTGAATAATTCTACAAACATTCTGTGTACAAAAGTGAGTGACATAACTGTCCGCAAGGGTGTTTCTACTTCTATTAATTTCCATTTACGAACAAAGCTCTTTCTTCTTCTTGTTGTTGTCAATTTCATAAATATTGTTACAACGTGTATTTAGAACATGTCATTGTTATTATGAAAAGTGAAAGGATATAAACAAAACTTCTCCTCCGGTCACTTAAATTATGGTTGATGCTGACGTTCACACTCACACGGGCTCACACACACATACACAACAGAATTATATTGAATTATAAACTGCTGACTGTCATCATTACGAACATTACGAGTTTGTGTTATCAAGAGAAAAGAAAAGCAGAAAGGACATGTTTAAGTACTCCACTGACATACTAAAATATAAATGTATCGCATACATGCATACGGTTTGGCTGACATGTGTATGTGTGTATGAGCGAGCATACATATTTTACATACTGTACATAATGTAACTGGAGCCCTGCACTTAAGGATAGTTTAAACACGAAAAGGATGGTCGGCCAATTTATAACATGATGTATGATGTGATTAAACCCTTTCGTAATTGTATTTATTAAACTGACATTTAATATATGTTAACAAACATTTAGCAGTCCTTCTTATTTGCATCAGTGTTATTAGTTTGTCTAGCAAAAAATTATTCAATGAAAGAAAAAAATACTTAGTACTACGAAGGATATGCACACATACATATGCACTAGGCTCTTGCAAGAGATCATTCACTACTTTTAACAACAATGAATTCAGCTTAATACTGTGATTGGATTGCCTACACAACACAAACAATATCAAAAAATGTAATAACAGAACTGAATCATACACATAAAAAATGTGTCATTCACTTCAAAATATTCTTCATCATTCGCTGCGCAATAAGCAGCACTGCAGTAATAATGAGCCTTATTATGAGTGTCGTTGTTGTTAGGAAAATGATAAAATGTGGCAACGGGTGCCATATGTTTTATATTGGTTCTCGTAAATATGGTTACGACAAAGCCGCCCATAACAAGGCCCAATAAACAGCAGCACAACAAAATAAAACCATGAGCATTGCATGAGCATTACTCTATCAATCTGAAGGTTGCGGGTACCTTCGCAGAATGTGTGTTGTTGAAAACAAAAAAATAAACTTAGAAAAATAACAATCAACTGAATTCATGTTTTTATTTCGCGTTTTTGTTCAGTTAATCTATGTTCACACGATTGTCAGATATTACAATATTGTCAGAAACATTTTCATAAAATGTTTAACAACCGTGTGAACTAACAATTTTTATCTGGCAACTTTGTCACAAAAAGCATTGTCAGTACAACAATAATATTCTCTGCTATCGAATAATTGTAAGAACACCCGCCATTTCCATTAACAGGTTATTGCCAGATATTGTACGGTCATTTGTTATTGTCAGATGTGCTTAATTTAGCACACCGTACAATAGTACGATAAATATTGTCAGATAAATATTTATATTGGCAACGATGTCCATAAATATTAAGAGACAATTAAATTGTCAGGGTTCCTTACAATAGTCTGAACTGACAAATTTGTGGCATTTTTCAATTGTCAGTATTTTGCCATATCTTACAATATTTTAATATCTAACAATCGTGTGTACATAGCTTTAGTTTGGGGTCAAACCCAGGACTTTTTAGTTTTGTAATCAATGAGCAGACTACTTCAGCCATTTCCACCTTCCAGTAATTAATTGCATGTGGGATCGAGAGTTTACAGATGTACGTACAAATTATGTGTGTAAAAATTTAAAGTAAACTCCTTCTTCACGGGTAAAAATATCGTTTTTGACGCTTACGTCGTTTTGACGGTTACGACTAGATACTCCTTTCTTTTCTTTGTTTATTTTTTTTTGTATTCCGTGTTTTTATAATTGTGTTGTTGTTAACGTGTATGTAGTGCTGTGTGTGGGTAACACTCCTTTGTTGTTGTATTTCTTATGTCTTGTTGTTTTTGTTCTATTGTTTGTTTTTGTAAATATTGTATTTCAAGCAATTTTTCCTTGATGACAATGTTATTGTTATTTCATACATAAACATATGTATGTATATGTATATATGTGTTTGTGCATGTGTGTATGTGCGTATGTGTGCGTCTGCAATTCAGTAATTTGGGTAAATTTCAATACGTTTTGTTTTTCATATTGCAAATACTTTTATTATTGTTTATAGACATTTTTACAATAAAATCAACAGAACACACACAGCCATGTACATGTACACTACAGCTCGGCCACAAATCAGCCATGTTGGTTGTGCGTAGGCACAGTTCATTACTCATCCATGCAAATATTAAATATTCAAGAGGAATAAACTGAAGTAAAATAAATGAAAACAAAAAAGTGCATTAAGAGCTCAGTTTAATATTTGTTGAAATAAAAATACAATGCAAAATAGACATGTCATTGCTTGCATATGCATGAGTTTGCCAAAATGTTGCCAGACCGAACTATTTCATAAGGTTTGCACAATAAAAACAGACTGCCACTACTTTTAAAATATTCTTGAATAAAATAAAAATAAAAATAAAAATAAAAGTATATTAACTGAATTTATTTTGGGATATTATATATTTTTATAATCGGTCCTATTCCCGTTGCCGTTGCAAATGACATAAAATCAATGATTTGGCATCACCGTTGGCGTTATTATGGACGTTTATCGCAGATGTACTGATATTCTTCGTTTTGAAACGAAAATAGTAACGACACTCAAAGCATTTTTTTATTTAATAAAAACCTTTGGATCTGCATGTATGGCCTCAACTCTGGCGGCGGTCACTTAGCCCATATCATAAGCAGTGGCAAAATTTGCCTAAAAAAAATTACAGCAAAATAACATCGGGTGATTACTGATTACATCGGGGATATTATATATTATTATTTATATATTATTCTAATTTTAAAATTTCAGTTATTGAATTTACTTTTGTAAAAACTACTTTATGAGAATATCATATCATAATATATATATATAATATATATCATGAAGTATGTAATAATAAATTTGACATAAATATTTTAGGGGAAAAAGCACAATTTTAAAATTAGAATAATATATAAAAATTAAAATAAAATAAAAAAATTGGATATGTCGAATTTAATTTATAAGATACCTTGTAGTGGGAATGACAATGAGGATTGTGATAAAATATATGTTACCCACATATGCATATACAACTAAAACTAAATTAAAGACCAGGATTGCAGGACACAAGTCTGATCAAAAATATAGGGATACAAATTCTCAAAAAACAGCATTATCTTCTCACTGTTGTCGATTAAATCACTATCCAAACTTTGAAAATGTATCAGTATTGAACACAAAAAATAATTATAAACGTAGATATATGTTAGAAATGTTACATATAATTAACACAGCAATTACCAACAGAATTAATTTTAAGGCAGGTACAGCAAATGTTGCTCAAAATTATAGGTATTTAGTTAATAAGAGATTGAATATATAAATAATTGTATTTGTAAATTTTTTATACTTATATAGAAGTAATCACCCGGGGCATAAGTAATCACCCGATGTTATTTTGCTGTAATTTTTTTTTTAGGCAAATTTTGCCACTGCTTATGATATGGGATAAGTGACCGCCGCCAGAGTTGAGGCCTTACATGCAGATCCAAAGGTTTTTATTAAATAAAAAAATGCTTTGAGTGTCGTTACTATTTTCGTTTCAAAACGAAGAATATCAGTACATCTGCGATAAACGTCCATAATAACGCCAACGGTGATGCCAAATCATTGATTTTATGTCATTTGCAACGGCAACGGGAATAGGACCGATTATTATCTATGACTTTTTGTCATATTTCATCACGGCATACTCTCACTGATTTAGGGGCGAAAAAATTTGGCCAATCCTTTTCTGGCTGTTCTACTGTTGAACATTTTTTAATCGCCAACAACATCTCAAAAAACTTCGAAAATAAGATAAATCATCATATATGGTAACACTGGCACTGTAGCAAAAAAAAAATCTGAAAAAAAATTAAGAATTCATGCTTGTTTTTCTCGAGTTATATGGGGGGTATACGTAATATATGTACAAGTTATTCATAATTATATATTGCGTATACGCACCTGCGCTCTTAATACTTTATTTATTTGTTGTATGTGTGTTGTAAAGGATGGCTGGTGGCAAATTTATATTTTTAAATACGATTATATCAAAAAGTAATAAACGTTGCGGAGGAAGGGTGGCGCCGTTGGAATTATCGATTGTGCGGATTTGTCAGTCACGATGTCGCAGTGGTCGAGTGAGCACTAAGAGTAGTGATTCTTACGTTATTGTTCGTCAACAATTTTGTTCAAAGTTCGGTATTCCGCGAATAAGTGATGGACCGAGTGTAAATTTAATTCGTTCGTGGGTGCAGAGATTCCGCGCAACTGCTTCGGCTATGAATGGCCCACGGCCAAATCCTCGACTTTCAATATGGAAAAGAGCACCCTCACTGGGACTTCCAAGAGCGATTATTCATGAAATTTTAAAAAAGGATCTGAAGTTCCATCCTTTTAAAAAATAAAATCCGCATTTTCATGTTCTTAATAAAACTTTGTGTCAATTATTACGTTTTTTATTTAAGTTGGAAAATATAAATCTGCTACCAGACACCCTGTATAAACATGTGAAATTTCTTAGCTTTCTTCAAGAATTTGGTTAAAGGTCTACTGAAGATTGTGATATTATCACCAAATAAAATGCTGCATATAGACCAACTAAACCATATAACAAACATAGATAAACATTTATTATACTTAAGAACTTTTGGGAGTACAAGTACCAAATATAACTTTTGTAAAAACAATCCCCTAGAAACAAAAAACTTCGCATTAGTATCTGTAACCATGCAACGTTTTGTCACAAATTCAAATGACTGTCACTTTTCCCTCACTTAACCGGTAATGAAGTTCAGCAAATGCAATAAAAAGTAGAAAAAAGCTAAATTCAAAATCGATAAAAATAAATAATGTAAATGAATATGTATGTATGTCTGAATATATAATACCGTTGTTATTCTTTATTCTGTCACTCACTTTGGGAAAAAAATTCGTACGAAGAATTAAATTTGCGTAACACTTTAAATACAATTGATTTTAATATTTTACACTTCAGGCATGTATGTATGGATGTGTGTACGTAATTTTTGTCCAAAACCAAACACACGTTTAAAATTTTGAAAAACGAAAACTATTTTAATTACATTGAATGTGCTTGCTATTAATTGAATTAATTAGAATCATATCGTAGAAAATTTATGCACATTTTAATTTTTACATTTAAAACTCATTAATAAAAAGCTGATTAAAAATCACGCACGTATTTCACAATTACTTAGTGATTAATTTTATTATTATTATATTTTCTAAAACACATTCTTTAACTTCCGCTTGAATTCGAAGCCATGTCCATGTTCCGTAACACACGACAATCCACCCTTAACTGAAGCATTTCAAATGTGATTTACCGTTAGAAACAGCAGGAACAGAAAAAAACCAGAATTTATTGAATTTTTTTTTTAATATTTTTAAAACCGCACGCACAAGCACGTAACGCGAAGGTTTCCAACAACCCTTTGCAATGTTTATTCGTTGAATAACTGTTGTGTTGTTGCAAACAAGACGTTTATACTGACTGTTTCTGCTACAAATGAGTAATGATGGTGAAAAAGCACGGTAAAGTGGTGAATTTCTTGTTTTGCTTTTACCATTCTCCGAAGTTTATTTGGTGAGAGCGTCAATAGATAAGAAGAGCGTAACTAACAAATGAAAAATTGTCATTTTTTAATGTGCGTCGAATCATAGTTTTGTTTACAGTGGTTAAATTCCTTGTGCATTCCTGAAATACCTTTTCTGACAATCATATGTTTTTGTTATTGTTCGTATAAAAATAATAGCTCTACAAACAATTTACATTTGATTCAAGGTATATATATATATATATATATGTATATATATATATATGTTCATAATAGGTAACAGACGCAGGGGATTTTGCCGTAAGAAAAAGTAAATTCAATCATTGGGAATATCAAACAGTCGCCTTAAGGGAAGTTCTACAATGTGTTTGAATAATTTATCTCGGACCCCTATACATGCAATACATTGTGCTGGAACTAGAGGAAAGGGATAGTAGGAGAAAAGATCAGCAGATGAAGCTTCACCATCCCACAACTCTGCTTTTGCACGTTCTTTGTTAAATAGCAGTGTTGTAGCGCCTCTGATGTCAAGGAGACGTATTGAACTCTTAAGTCTGTCTACCTGTTATGAATATATCTGTGGTCATAAGCAATAACAGCCTATGTAAATTCACTTTTAATACGACTTAGGCGGTTCTCGTTTGAAACCAATATTTCTTGATTCTTTGTAAATCTTAGAGGTTTTTTATATTTGTTTCAATATTTCGTTAACCATCGGCTAATATCTTCAAGAAATTAATAAACAAACCTTAAAACTTTCCGAAGAATCAAGAAATATTTATTATAAAAATGATTTTTTTATTTTTAATGTTCCAAGTTAACTTGGTTCAAGTTTTCCATTTCAAATTTTAATATACTCACACTTTTCCACTAATACATACATATGTACTTTAAAATATTGCTGAGAATTTGATTAAATTATTTCTTCAATTGTATCAAGGTATATTAATATAATGTATCAATTCGCTTTGCTGGTCATTTGTTAATTTTTCTACAAAACATAAATACAACAAAAGCAAGAAACCTTATTGTAGTTGATTAACTTAAGGATGTGATTGTATCTTAAATTTATCGAATTTACTGAATATTGTAAAATAGATTGTAAATAAAAAAACAATTAAAAAAAAAAAAAAATTTCCCCATTAAGAGGCATGTAAATTGAAAACTTTAAGTACGTTTTTTACAAAACTAGTTATTTCGTATTAAGATGGTGTTGAAGTAAATGGGCGAAATGCTTTTTCTGGTCTACACTGGACAACACTAAAAACTCCTTATATGAGAATGTATGGATTTGTTTTCTGATGTTACAAGACTTGTTTATTAAGTTTTTTTCTATTATCATGATGAATCATTAGCAAACAGTCTTTTTACATTTTTCTAAGCACTGTAACTCATCAACCCCTGATGGAATTAACAACAACACAGGAAAGGAAACTGAACGAATGCACTAAAAGCTCGCAAGAGGTATTATTAGAATAAAAAAAACCATCGAGGGTGGCGATGGCACGATGGATCGTAGTCTGCACGTTGACTACAAAACCGAAAACAGACCTGGGGTCAACTCCAGTTTCAGACTAAAATTATAATACAACAAAAAAAAACATATCGCATTTTTCTGATGTGCAGTAGTGTGTGTCAGTTGTTGTCGGAAGGTTTCAGTGTCTAAGGCATAGTCACTGATCACTGAACAATACCGGCTTCAGCTGATAGCAATCCACAATCACATCAGCACTGCTACGAGTATAAAAATAAAGAACGTGCGAAGGCAGAGCTGTAAAATAATTAATTAAGCTTCACCTCCTGCCGTTTCTCCTACTATCCCTTTCCTATAGTTCGAGCACAATATGTATAGGAGTCATCTCCAGAGTGCTGGTCCCAGATAAAAAAAAATAACTGGAACATATCGAGGCAGCACTGGAATCAGAAAATTCAACAGATGTGTATATAAGCCATCGAATATCTATAATTTGCTGCAGGATTTTCCACCTTTTAAAGCTTAAGTTTCAAGAAATTTAGAGGACGCCATTACAATATCCATACTGGCTTTGACAAAATCCATAACAAAATTCTCAATGGGCTGCAAAGGAATGAGCAGTAAATTAGTATCCTGAAGACTGAGAAATTGGTTGCAAGTTCTAAGTCAAGTTCATAATATTTCTACCAACTTGCATTCCAAAGCATAAATTTGCTTTGAAAAGAGAACAGAGTACATTTGATAATTTAATTGAAAAACGTGGATGACCCGCAAGGGGTGCTTTCGAGGAAAAGCAATATTGCTTTGCTCTAACAGTGGATTATGGCATGGCGTCTAAAAGAAAAAAATTAACACAAATTAGTCACAATTCAGATGTATAAGTTGTCGTGTAAAAGCCGCATTATAAGTCGGATATATTCGTTGTAAGTGTGGTTTTGTTGTTGCGTTTGTTTTTTGTCATGTCTTGTCCGTATCTGATTTTGATTGTTGTTATTGCTGTTGGTTGTAGTTTCTCAACTTGACTTTTTTTTTAATTTTTTGTTTATTCTTTTATGTAGAAATGTCAAGGTTTTTGGCTGTTTTCAACTAACAGAGAATTCTGTATGTAACCCCTCTAGCGGTGGGGTGCGACGATGAAAGACTCCGTCTCACATACACTTAAATTTACAAATAAATATGTATGGATTAAAAAAAACGTGACTATTGAAAGTGCCCGACGTTTTATTTGTAATTGTATAATGAATATACAATGCAGTGGGTGACGGACAATACAAAGGAAAGTTTAGTCTTAAGTGGATGCTACACGCATCAGTATTCAGCTTCAATATTTGCCTTTGCCAAACTACGTCAATATTTTTTATCAATATTAATTTTTTTGGGTTTTTTTAAGTAAACATATAGAAGTTGCCGTCGGCAAAATATTTCTTTATTTATTAAAAAAAAAACACTGATGATATTTTTGTTTCTTTTTGTCACTATAATTTTTAATTTGCACGTCCCAAAAAGCCGTTAAGGAGCGATATACTTAAATTAATTCAATTTAAAATATTTTATACTCTATTTGTAATGCGTCACAACTACGATGTGCATTCAAAGTTACCAGAAATAAAATGAATATTGACAATAACAGTGCCACACTACGTAAAACTGCTTCAATATTTTGATGAATATTACAACCATTTTGATATTCGTCCATTCGAAACATGTCCAAAACAAAACATGTCCAAATATGTCATCTCGCGTTGTAAAGGTAGAACCTGATAATATGTGTCACTGCGCACGCGTGCTGTAGGCATCTGTCAAAAAAAAAGTTAAAATAATGTTGTTCCATAGAACAAGAAGTTACACAGAAAACATGTTGACGCGTCTGGCGCAGAAAGTTGGTTAACTTTTACTGCCTGGCCCACGAAGTCATACGATATCGTTCATTCGCTTAATTACATTCAAACCTAAAAGATTTTAAATATTTTTTGTGGGCTAGTTTGGGCAAGAAGGACAATCACCTTTTTCATAAATAAAAAATAATGAAGCGCATGCTGCACGCATCAATGTTGAGCTTCAATATTTGTATTCTGTGTATCTGTGTAATATTGTAGAATATCAAAATAGTTTTGTTCAAGCATTTTTTGTTTACAAATACAGCAATTTTATTCAAGTTGTCAAAACAGTTTACGTATTAACATGCTGTGAAGAACACAACTTTGACAACTGAACAGAAATCAGCTGATGAGAATTTTAGCTAATGCAGCCACATGGTATGAATTCGCCTTGGGTTTTTGATATTCATCGAAATATTGAAGCAGTTTGACGTAGTGTGATAGTAGTATTGTCAATATTCATTTTATTTCTGGAAACTTTGAGTGCACATCGTACTTGTGACGCATTACAAATAGAGAAAAAAAATTTTGTAATCGAATTAATTGAAGTATATCGCTCATTGATGGCTTTTTGGGAAGTGCAAAGCAAAAAATATTGTGACCAAAATATAAAAAATATCATCAGAGTTTTTTTTTAATAAATAATCAGATATGTATTTTGCCCACGGTAACTTCTATATATTTATACTTGAAAAAAACCCAAAAAAAAATTAATATTGATGAGAAATATTGACGTAGTCTGGCAGAGGCTTCAATATTTATACTAACACAAAGCCAAATATTGAAGCTGAATATTGATGCGTGTAGCATCCGCTTAAAAATAAATGTTTTCCAACAGTGAAAAATGGTGGAAATTTATACAAGATAAAAAAACATGCAATGAACAAATAATAGTAAATTTCATTTCATGATTTACTTAAAAATTATTTGGGTTTTCTTTAATTGAAATGTATAAGCTAAATTATTGTGTTTTTATGTGTGTATGTATGGATGTGTGTAGATTTGTGTTTGTATATGCAAGCGTGTAGATTGTATTATCGTACATAGTCATACACATCGGCGTTTCCATTTTCTGATAAATGTTATTGTTTTTTGCGTTTTCTTACACTTTTGTACATTTTTGTCTCTTATTGAGATGAATTATAGTTTACTGTCATTTTACGGAATTTTACGAGAAAAGTAATAAAACACACCTATTGTTTATTTTTGAAATACCTGTTGGCTTGTTTACTTGCCCCAAGAAGTGGGAAGAAAATGTACGGGCTGCTTTGTGCAAGAAAAACAAGAACATTACTCTTTCAAAACGTCAGTTATTTAGCCAATTTTCGGGTATGCCAACGCTTTCTGGTAAGATCACGCGGTTCCCCAATTTAGAGTAAAGAAACTTACCTAATGACGTTTAATTAGCAGGGAAACAGCCGTGTTATCAGTAGCACGTGTAAAGTGGAAAGCCTACGAATGTTGCATCAACACAATTCATAATATCTGTGTTAAATTTTAGAAACGTCTTATTTTGTATAACACTTTGTCCAATGTCTTGACGGCGCCGGAGGCTGTGAATTAGCTAGTTAGCACGTTGACAAAAAACCCAAGACATGGGTGCGAGCCTAGTATCCGACTGTCATAAAACATTTTCGCACTTTTTTCATGTGCATTAGTGTGTCTTTGTGTCACTTCTCATCGGACGCTTTCAGTGATTGAGGCCATAGTCACCGGTCACTGAACAGTACCGGGTTTAGCTGATAGCAATCCACAGGCAAACCAACGAGCTCGATCGTTTAGAAATTTGTTTGTATGTTTTCAGAGAATTAGCTGAAAATTTTGTAGAACATTTATGCCAGGGCAGTCCTGCGCACCAATTACAGTCCTCTACGCAATTACTCTTAACAACATGCTCTTTTTCTAATCTCTTTTCACCTGCTCTTTTATTTCCAGTTTATAAATACTACTCGTACATTCGAAATAAATTGTATTTCCTTTAAAGACGACGCCAATCGCTTACCAATTTCCGTCTTCCATTCAAATGTGTGTGATTGAGTTTTATTAAAACAAAAAACAAACACAAAACTGTAAACTGTAAACATGTGAAGAAATAAGTTTGCCGATGGACATCATAATTTTTTCACTTTACAAATACACAATTTTATTCTTTCTATTTGCACACTTTCACTAATAATTATAATTTATTATGAAACGATTGATTAAAATGAACAATTCGTTTCTTTATAAACTTTTCTTCGCACTTTTGTTAAATATTATTGAGGTTTTAAAGAAATCATGATAAATATCACAAAAAAAACACCGTGTATCACTTTAAACACCGGCAACTAAACTAAACAGCGGTGCTTTTTAACAATATAAACAAGGCGAATTGATAAATATAAGCAATAGAGTTGCCAATCCTAAAGGAAGAGAAGCGAAGTAAAAACATAATGTTCCCGTTATATTTAAGAATATTTTTAAACTAGTTAAATTAATAAAAAAATAAGTACTGAACATTTTTTTAAAGTTACTTCTACTGGAAGAGGCAGTACAAGTTTATAAAGGATATTCTGATGTTCAAAGTTGTTATGGTAATCAAGTCAGAATTGCCATTTAACAGAATTGAAAATCTATGCTAATTTGAATTGGTGTTATGAAACCGTCTTTGATTTGCCTTGATTCGATAATACACAAAACCGTGTTCGAATCAGCTGTTTGGTTTTGTTTACATTTCTTGCCGGCATTTTAAGCACAAATTGGACATTTTATTGGCAAGTGATATATTTTATGAACAAAATATTTATTTTAAGCAAAAATTAAAAATAAATAAAATGGTTGAAGCTGTGGTACTATATTTATTGATGGGGGACCAGACTCCGCCAATTCCTGCCAAAGAGAATCCACCAAAACCCTACCGGGTTTTGAAAACACTGTAAAAATTTTACTCCTATAATTAAAACAAAATTAATGGAATATCTTCATAACGCACAAAAGTGGGTGCGAACAGTACAAATTTATTAATTTAAAAATATTTTTGCTGCTCAACTTTGATTCCATTTTTTTGCTTTTTGTTTTTTTTTACCAAACCGAGTTACCACGTTCATCATATAAGAAAATCTTTTTTCAGAAACGGCAGACGTTCGTTATTATAAATATTATTTTAATAATATTAAAGCTTTATAGAAAGAGTATGTATATAAATCATAAAAATACATTTAAAAAAAGTCCTATTTTTAATTTAAATTTTGCAGTAGTACAGAAAATTGTTATTAAAATTTCAACAGAATAACCTTCATTCTTATTCTTTGTTTCGATTCGAATCGAAATTTTCTCCGTTTGTCAACTTTGGTATTCTTCGCTCAGTTTTTTTTCGATTGTATGTCTGCTGCATTACGATTTTCGCTACGTTTTTGTAATTTGTAACTTTACTAACGGAAAGTTTTTTATTTTTGATTGATTTAATATGTCTCTTTGACATCAGAGACGCTACAACACTGCTATAAAAACAAATAACGTGCAAAAAACAGTGTTGTTAGATAGTGAAGCTTCACCTCCTATTATTTCTCCTACTATCCCTTTTCTCTAGTTCCAGCACAATGCAGCGCATGTGTAGGGGTCATCTCCTGAGTGCTGGTCCAAGATCAAAAAAAAAATATGTAAGTATGATATGCACTAAATTTAAGTTTTAAACATATGCTGACTTCCTAATCGTATATTACCAATGTATCAATACAGTATTAAGACCAAGTTGATACATAGTGTGGTTACTTTTTTAATACGTATTGCACTAATACTTTGTGTCCATTTTTTAGTGTAATAAAAATATAACTAAGTGAATGTAGAAATATGTTAAATTATAAGACCCGTTTACTTATTTTATTGCATCTCCATTGTGCTGCGTGTTGTATTTAGTTTCCATCTAAATTTATTTGGATGCTTTTTCTCGCTTATTAATTACAACAGTGTTGCAATACGTTTAATACTAGTAATTTGTGTCAATTTTTTACTGTAACAAAAAGATAAATAAGTGAATACAGAAATATATTAAATTGTGTATTATTATATTGTATTAACTATAACAGTGTTGCGAAAAGGAACAAAATACATTGTGAAAATTTTCAGGGTTGCATTTACGAACACACTGCATTGTATTACTACAAATAAGGTATTTGGGCGTCAGACTCAACTGCAGGCTGACTTACTGGGCCCAAATACGGCATGTGGCGACTAAGGTGGCGAAGATGACTGTCATGTTGAGCAGACTCATGGCGAATGTCGGAGGCCCGACACAGGGCAAGAGGAGGCTGATTATGGCGGTCACGAAGTCGATCTTGCTGCATGGGAGCGAGATTTGGGGAAATGTACTGGGTGAGAGAACCAAACGCAGGGTACTCGAGGCGGTACAGCGGCCCTTAGGGTTGCTTCGGCTTACCGCACGGTCTCGGGCGCTGCGGTCCTGGTGATATGTGGGGAAATACCCATAGACCTCTTAGCGCGCGAGCGGTGGGAGGCTTGGAACTCGAGGGGGGAGGGCCCTGGTGTTGGTGCTATTGGTCTGAGACCCCAAACTCTCCGGCGATGGCAGGACAGGTGGACCGCGGACACGGTCGGCAGGTGGACGGCGAGGCTCATTCCCTGCGTGGAAGTATGGATTCGGAGGAAATTTGGGGAAGTTAACTACTTCCTGACACAATTCCTCTCGGGCCACGGATACTTCCGAAAGTACCTGTATCGGATGGGCAGGGCAGGTGGACGGCGAGGCTCATTCCCTGCGTGGAAGTATGGATTCGGAGGAAATTTGGGGAAGTTAACTACTTCCTGACACAATTCCTCTCGGGCCACGGATACTTCCGAAAGTACCTGTATCGGATGGGCAGGGCAGATGGTCCCGACTGCATTTACTGTGGTATTACGGATGATGATGCAGAACACACTTTCTTCGACTGCACCAGGTGGCATACTGAGGTGCAATGGCGCAGCGGGTTGGCGGCTTCGCTCCTGCCACCGTGATAGGGAGGATGCTCGATTGTGAGGACAATTGGGACGCTGTGGCACAGTACGTGGGATACGTTCTGCGGAGGAAGAGGGACCTCGATGCGCTGCTGCATAGCGGGGCCTCCTCTGACGGGGACCAGGCGATACGGGCCGGGGCCATGGCGCCGGCTGCGGACTTGGCGGACCCAGACGTGGGTGAGTGGTCCTGATTGGGACGTGGCTCTGGGCCTTCCCGAAGTAATGCGGAAAGCGGTCCCGGGGAGGAATCTACCCAGAGGAGGAGGGAATTTTTTAGTGGCAACACCACTCGACGCAGAAGACGACGGTCTCTGTAAGTGCGAAGGCATTTTCAACCCTACCTCACACGCAAAAAAAAAAAAAAAAAAAAAAAAAAAATGCGTTTAGGAAGTCAGCCATACTCTCCATTCTTCGTTTTCATTGTATTAAGTTTCTTTTACAGAATAACTTTTTCGATCTGTGCGTAACTGAATGTGGAAACGTAATGGAAACACAGAATAAGGGTGATTGTTTATCGTTTTGTAATTTATATTGACATCTAGTGGCATGCCACTACTCACTAGCATGCAATTTTTATTGCCACTGGAGCTGCTAATTCGACAATTTTGTGTTTGTTTTTCGAACTGTTATTAATGACATGTGTAAATGGTAAGTAACACTGCTTTTGGATATGAAAGTGGATCTCTTGATGTCTCTGGCCTTCTTAGCACGGCAGTTATTGCGAATCGAGACATTTCGAGTAATAATTTTTCAATTTTGTTCACTTCAATAAAAAAAATTTTTGCTCACTTTTTGTATTTTTCTTTGCTCTTCCACCTTGTTTTATATTGATTATACCGTATATTGTACACGGCGAAATAATCTTTATTTTTTGTTTTGTTTTTATATTCAGCATTTCTAATTGATTTCTGTAATAGTGTCCCGTTTACTATTAGGTTTCCATAAGACTCCAGAGATTTAATTTCTTAGTTCCGAAGTCGAACGACTTTTCCACCTCCATTATGGACCATTTTCGTAACAATAAATACAACACATGTATGTATTTATTTTTTAGTTATATTTATATATAACTTATACAATATGCATATGAATATGTATGTATGTATGTATGTATATTATGGAGAGCTTAATAAAAGGAATATTATTTTTTATCAGTTTGGTTTGTGTTAAAATACATATTTCACATTAAATTAATTAAAGTTATTTAAATTTTATTATTAGTAGCAGAAATCATTTTTCTTCTGATTGCATTTTGTGTGTGTATTTCTTACAATATAAGTATGAATGTGTTTAGTGTTAATAATGCGTTTTTAATATCAGTATAAATTAACGTCTTGTTTCTGAATTTTTAACGAGTAAAAAAACATATAAGTATGAATGTAGCAATTTTTCATACAAATTGCCCAACGACAGAAACATTATTACATGATACGACTACAAAGTAAAATTATTAAATAAAAACTAAAAGTATTACTTGGCTAAATGACGTAACCTTTTTAAAATCAAACGTGGTTTGTAAAAAGAATTCGTTTTTTTTTATAATATGATTTTTATGTATGTATAACTAATTATGCCTATAAATAAAAATTCTTAGTTTTATTCAAAAGAAAATAACGCGCCTTTAGAAATGGTTTAATTTTGTTTGTTTTTTTTTTTCGTTAATAAATAATAAAATAATTAAGTCAAAACGTCAACAAAAAATTATGATATATTTAAAATTAATAATGGGCTTAGTCATAAAAATTATTTCCGATTTATAAAAAGGTTTATAAAACCAAATACCATACAAAATAAATTTTTTAGGGTTCTCATAAATTCACAATTAAAAAAAAATTGTATGAATAAGACAGAGTGGAGTGACTTGAAAAATCAGTTTAAAATCAAACTTGGAACGAAAAGAAATAAAATATAAAAAAAGAATGCAGGACGCCTTAATGTGTGTTTAGGGGAAGTTGATGTATTTAGAAAATTTAACTCCAGGTTTTAGGTAAACTGAAGGGGCCATATCGCTGATGACAATCGACCGCACGTACTGCAAAGTAGTAACGTTGCCCCTCTTGGAACTGAGTGAGAGTAACGGCCATAGGCAAAAGCATGGCCTTAACATCTCCAACATGACGCCAAGAATCAACCATTGGGGGACCAGAAGTTTCTTGGTATGCATAAATTTGATAACTTACACATTCTGCATGGCGATCCATGGACTCCTCCATTGTCCAAGATATAACAATACCGTTATCAAGATTACTTATGCGTATTGTGGGACGAGGTGGTGGCAATTTCCATGAAGAGTTGAAAGCTTGCAGTGGTGTTGCGGGTAACGGTGCTGGATGACTGTATTTCACCCTCTGGATATTTGTGGCATTTTGCGCTACATTTATACGTGTAATGCTTGTACCTGGGGGCGTGCTTATGGATGTAAAAGAACTCTTTTGAGCTGAAAGAAGAAACATAATAAGTTTTCTGTTGTTATGATATCTGTTTCTGTTGCACGAAACAATTATTTTGTTTTTTTTTTGTTCAATACCTTGCAATGAAGACATTTGCCGATTTTTATTGTTCAGTTGACTCGAGGGATTTACGCGAACCAACGGTGGTGCTGTTCTTCCAAATTGAAGTTGTGAGTTTGAACTGTTTTGCACCGGCAAATTTCTTCGTGCTGCCACTGTACCAGACATTTGAGAAGCTAATGGAGGACCTGCCATCGCCCCTGGAGCTTCATCCTCATCGGTTAAATCAATAACAGCTTTCTCCTTAGGTTTGGCAGGTGTTATACTAACAGCAGTATTGCCTCCAGTAAGATGGGTCAATGTATTAATGTAATTATCCACAATTGAACTCGTTGAACTGTTCGAAGATTGTGATTGTAAAGGTTCAGCGCGACGATGCACAACTGTAGCAACATTGGGTGTAGGTTTTGATTGTATTCCAGAATTAACAACTACTCGTTGGCTGAAAAATTCAGATATATTAATTTTATTCTATGTATATGTATCTGATCTTATGTAGACTCCTCTTTCGTGTTTAGATACACTAAGGCCCAAATTCACAGTCATTAGTTAATTATTAGTAAACCAAAATCATAACTATTGTTTAATTAATACTTCATCTTCACAGTGTAACCCAAACAATCTTTTAATTTTCAATATTGGTAGCACAAAAATTGGGTAAATGAGAGATGTTTTGAGAGAGTAATATTCTTGTTCTTCATGCACGAAACCGCCCGTAATTTTTCTTCGCTTGCTTAGCTCACCAGTGGACTTTTCCCAATTTTTTACTACAAATTCAATATTCTTATGTTCAAAATTCAACTAATCAATCGAGAATTGGTTTGAATACCGAACAAAAAACCAAAAATTTATAAACAAATATATAACAATCCATTAGTTTACTTTTTTTTACATATTTCTATTTTTAGATTTTTCTTCTCATCTATATACATATATCTATATATATATATATATATATATATATATATATATATATGCTTTCCTCCTCAGTTGTTGAGTTTGCTTTTATAAAAAAATAAATACTTTATGAGAATATCTTAAAGTATGTAATAATACATTTCACATATTTTTTTTTCGGGAAAAGCCCAATTTTAAAATTAGAATCATATACATATAAAGGGATATTATATATTATTTGTTTATAACAATAACAAAGCGAGCCCATAGGGCCATATATAGTTGGTGGGCTACAAGTGTAACATAAGAATAATTAAGTATGTAGGCAACAAATAATTTAGAAATAATATTCATGAAAAAAGTAATAGTTATAATATTATTACATAAGGCTACTATATAAATATATATCAATTGCGAGAAATGCTTATCAACAAGTGAACTACGTGTAATATGGAATCCTCTAAATTTATCAAAAAAACGTGGCAGCAATTAACAATTTTTGTACAATTTTGAAATAAAATTATGGTGATTTCTTTTCTGAACAAATATGTTGCCCTTTCGATGGATAACATTTTCTACAGTTTGCCCACACCTTTAAAAAGTGACACATTTTTTACTGCCACAATGGTACAAAATATTTGAGATTTAATATTAATGTATACTTAGCGTTTCACTGTTTCTACGGTTTTTAGCACCATTTTATCAATAAAAATCGTCAGCAACATTGTTTTCTAATCGTCTGCTATTACCTAGAACAAACTGCAAAAACTTTAAACCAAAAAAGTTTACATTGAAATAAATAATAAATTAAACAGAATCTTCTTCCAACAAAAGTCTGACGGACTCTAGTCAAAGTGAAGAGTATAATGATTTTCATAATTCTTATTTGTATAAAAAAGTACTTCACAAAGATGTAAAAAAGGTTATTATATCACCCCGACTTGAGATTAGAGGGTCAAATATGTTGCATATTTTGCCAGTTATTTGTGCAACATATTTAGAAAGGAACGAAATAGCTTTTTTTAATGTTACATATTTTTTAGAATGGAACAGAAACTGTAACGAAATGTAGCATATATGTAACATTTTTGTCAGAAAAGAAAACGCCATTAGAGAATAAAATTTTTAATTTTCTGTGAAAGTTGGTAAAAATCTTTTTCACAATACAATCACAAATTTTGAGTAAGATTGTTATAACGCGGTGTGAGCTGTGTATGAGTGGATTAGTGTAATCATACGGACAACAAGAAGTACAGAGAAAATTAACAGCTGCATAGAAATACACTAACACCATCTAGTGCGCAATAGTAGTAGTAGTAGTAACTACTAATTTTCACTAATTGTCATACATTATGTTATCGTATGCAAATAAAAACAAATAAATAAAATGAATAAAAAAACATTTAATTTTAATAAATTTTAAAAAGATTTCATTACTAGATGTTTACACATCTCCCCTGTGATCGGACTCACATTTTTTTCTTTGGGTAAGTTCGGTGTAGCATTAAATTATCGGCTGTTTTTTATTTATATATGAAACTAAGAAATTAATCAGAAAATTTGCAAAGAAACGACAAAAGTTTTTATTTAAAAAAAATTTTTTAAATTTGAAAATTATTATTATTAACAAATTATTATTTCCTATTTGGTAGCGAAATATTGAAAATAAATAATTGAAAAAACTTTTCATAAAAAAAACGATCGCTCAAAAAATAAATAAATTTGAAAATGTAAGTACATATATTTGTGCATATTTATCACTTTATTTAATAAAAAATGACTTTTACATTTTTTTTTTCATTAATTTTTGTCCACATTTTACAGCCGTTGCCAACGATGCAAATGTTTTTGTTATGCACGTGGAACAGATCTATTTTCTGGTAAATTTTATTGTTTTTTTGCGTTTTCTTACTTTTGTACATTTTTGTCTCTTATTGAGATAAATTATAGTTTACTCTCATTTTACCGAACTTTACCAGAAAAGTAAAAAAAACACACCTATTATTTCTTAAAAATGGATAAAACAAGCGCTCATCGAACTTTACCGCGCAAGATAGTGAATTGCTGCTGAAATTGGTTCGGGAAAACTAAAATCTTCTCGAAAATAAAAAACTGATAGTATTATATATATATGTATTAAAGAGCTGTACAAAATGTATTGAAAGTTTTGCATTCTAAAGCACACTACTTCCAAGCCGTGTATTCCAGTGTAAACATTCTCAACAAAACAAGCATAACAAAACATGACTCTCATTGAAACAAAATAAGCACCATTTGAAAAGTTTCTCTCTATAGTTTTGTTTGTGCTTGTGAGTTCAAATGAAGCAGCACATCAAAACAAAAAAATTCAATGAAATAAAAAAAACGGTAAATTACACCAAAAGCATCGAGTACACAAGAACAAACACAAAAAAGCGTAAAAAGCACATATATAATTTTTTTCATAATTTCAACTTTCTGATTTTCGTGATTTTTCTAAATTTTAGTAATCGTAAATATATGTATATTGAAATGGATGCATTAAATGTAGGTGAAATTATAAATTTTTAAAATTTTTTGCGAAATTTTAAATATTTTTCTTTAAAGAACCTTACAAACGAACCTCAAACCTAATATGAATTGTGATATTTTTATTTTATTTGTATACATTCGATTTTTTATGTTCATAAAAAATGCAAAAGTTTCTTTGCAAGTTTGTCTACGAGTTATTCAAACATGTTTTGAATGTTCCAAAATAGTTTTGATCTTCTACTTCATTTTTCTTCTACTTCAGCGTTGTTTTATTTTAACATTGTTTTGTTGTACTTGGGTTCTCTTCTTCAATGTTTTGATCGTGGAACAAAAGAAATATTTTTGCAAGTATGTGTTTTGCAATGAGCAAGTAATACATACACACTAATTGCAATTTCATGAAATGCTTGTAAGATATTTTTGTGGTGTTTGTGCCACACTTTAATATGTATATTATATTATGCTAGATGATATCAAAACAAAAATACTAATAATAATTTACAAATCAGCTGTTGTCTAACTATTTGTTAACGAATGACATTTGGCGGTTTAACTAATAGTAAACAAAAAGCTGTGAATCAAATATTATTGGTTAAACTATTGCTATTAGTTAACTAATGACAGTGAATTTGGGAATAAGAAAGGATTTTTACGATATTCGAATTGGGTAATATGGGTATCAAATGAAAAGGCTTCTTTATATCTTGGACCAGCACTCAGGTAAGAAACTAAAAATAAAGTGGAACGGGTACTCTTCAGAAAAACTGCCTTTTGCAAAAGTACCCTTTTTATGCACATATAACTTTTTGTACTCTTGGGAAAACTACACTTTTTGAAAAGGTACTATTTGAAAAAAAAAATACTTATTGAAAGAACCACTTTTTGCAAATCAGTTACTTACATACATATGTATAACAAAAATTAAAATAAACTTACCTGTTAAGTGGCATATTAGGCGATCTTGATATTTGTTGTTGTGCTGGCATACGTTGATTATCTTGATTTGAACCCAAATATCTTGGCCTTTGTATTGCTGTGGCACTGGCTGTTGTTGCAACATTTTTATTTAATATTCGTGGCTGTGTTGCTGTCGCATGGTTGGTAGGACTACGATAAGCTGATGACGCAGCTGCTGCAGGTCCAGCTGGTGATGATTGTGTAGCTCCGGGAACAGGACGAATGGGTGTAATTTTTTGTACACAACCTCTGCGAACATTACTGGTGTTTCCGGATACACTGGAAGTTGTGCTAGTCGGTCGTTGTGTCTCTGGTTGCGACGACAGAAATGGTTTTTGTGTTGCGTTTAAAGTGCTAGAGGCGGAAGGAGTTTTTGATGCGAGGGGACGATGCGGTGACAATGGAATATTGGGAACGGGAGCGGTAGTAGTGGCTTCTACCAGAGATTTTTTATTGGGTATGTAGACTTGAAGACCAACTGCTCGTGTAATTTTTACTGGCATTATGAATTGTGAATTACGTTGTTCGATGTCCTTCACCACACGGTTGTGAACCATTTCAAGGTCGCGAAATTGTTTCGAAAGTTCAGAAATCTTTGTTCTGTGCGTAGTAATTAATTTCTCTTGCTTTTCGATCAATTCGCGCATTTCAGAGAATTCACTTTTGTGAATGATAGCCTCGACAACTTTTTGTAAAACCAATTCTTCAAGATCTTGTTTCGTCATATTGTCAAAAGACTTGCGGAATTTCTTTAAAAAATCTAGACTCATTGGCATTTCAGATTTTAAAACTTTAAATTCTGGAGGTGGATATAAACGTATGGGTTCATGACATGGAACTGCCTTTAACTCCTTTTTATCATCATCGTCATATTTTATACATTCAGACTGTTTCTCAGCTAGACTTTCATAAGTTATTTCCGAAGATAATACATCGTCTTTTGAGCTATCCGTTTTCAATTTTTTGTTTATTTCTTGTTTGGAATCGTTCGACTTTTCGTCAACCTCCAATTCAATAACATCATGAGACCGCTTAAGAGCAGACTGTGTTGTCACAGAGCTCGTTTCAGTTTCTAATTTTTCTTCTTGTTTCTTTTCAGTTAGATTTGTAGAGTCGGCTTCATCGAGTCCATCACCAGACTCTTGTTTCTTCAATGCTTCTTCACCTTCTTCACTTAATCGTATGCGTTTAGCTGGTGGAGCTATTTCAGAATCATCTACTTTTCCTGTAGATTCATTGTCTTTCAATTCGCCTATGATTAACTCTACATCGCCATCTTCTTCTTCTTCTTCATGTTCAGGCTCTTCAGGAGTAGGATCATCTGCGACGGTTTTGCCGGATTTAGCTTCCTGTAAAAGATTACTGCTGCTGCTGCAGTTGCTATTTGTTTCTTCTGGAGTTTGAGTAACTTCTGTTTTCTCCACTGGCTTTTCTTTCGCATTTGAACTGTCAATTGAAAATTCGTCACGAGCATTATCTGAATTGTCTACTTCAATAGGTTTGGTTTTCGTTTCAGTAGTTGTATCAAGAGAAATCATATCAGATTCGTTTTGTTCTTCTTGATCTCCTAACGAAATGTCTTCTTTACTTGTTCCGTTTTTACTTTTATCAAGTTCCTCCTCTTCATCGTCCAGCAAAAGTACCACATCATCGCTCTCTGGAGAAGTTTTCTTTACTAGAGTTGGTGGTACTTCTTCATTCAAGACAGAAGGTTTTGTGTTTTCTGTTAATGTAGCTAAACATTTTGTTTCTGTTTCCTTGGAATTTATTTCTGAAGGTTGGTCGACATAAAATACAATTTCATCATCAGATTCATCATTTACAACACTCCCGGAAGTAATTATTTCCTCTACAGGTGCCTTTTCATCAGTAAGTGCTGATGGTTTATCCTCAGTTACATCCGATTCGATAGGTGTCTTCTTATCAGTTATTGCTGATGGTTTATCCACAGTTGCTTCCGATTCCCCAACATTAATTGTTGTTTTATTATTTATTATTTCTGTACTTTCGCCAGATACCTTTGGACTAGGCAGACTATCCTCATTATCCACAGTTATAGGTAGCGCCGTTTTGACGTCTTCATAAATCTCGATACTATTAGAGGTTATTTTAGTATCGTCAACAATTTCTTTGTTTGATTCTTCAGTCTTTTCTGCATCATCATTATTCTCTAATCCATTTTCAATACTAGTTTTTTTGAGTGTAACTGTTTCATTATCCACTTTAGTTTTATCTTTTAACGCATCGTTATCGTCATTATCTGATTTATTGCTTGCATCACTTGCTACTTCCTTCACATCATTTGAAAGCTCATGTACTACTGCCGCCAACTCTGAAGTAGTGGTGTTTTTGTCAATTAGACTTTCAGTTTCTGCGCTTGGAGTCGACTTTTCACCCATTTCGTCAATAATCTCTTCTGATTTTTCTTCTAGTAAATTCGAATCATTAGTAACATCTTTCTCTTCAACCATCAACAAGCTTTCACTTAAATTGTTCTCCTCATCCTCATGTGCTTCTACAATTTGTTTTATAGATTCATCGATTGTGATTCCACTGGTATTTTCAGTTTCATTCTGAATGCAATCTTCAACAATATCATTTATTTTTGATAACAAAGTGTCCAAATCATCACCTGGATCACGTATATTATTTGAGCTTGTTGTTGAATTCGAGATTTCCGCTTTTTCTGCTAAAATCTCATCAACTGCCGACAATGTTTGTTCAATCTCATTCGAATTTGAGACAGCTGGCAAAACATCATCTTCTGCTAATAGGGCATCTTCTAATTCGGAATTCACAGTTACACTCATATCTACATCGAGATCATCAACATCCTTTAGAAGAGATGTGATGACCACATCACCGTTTTCTACTTCTATAGTTTCTGCTTGATCTGTAAATATTGTATATTAACGGATGAATTTTCTTCAAATATTCCACCAAAAACATACCATTTTGTTTAAGTACATCACAATTTATTAAATCGTGAGGACTTGTTTCTGTTAAATCTGTCATTACAGCGTCCGCATCTTCATCTATACCGTTATTCTTTGACGACGTCAACAAATCACTCAAATCAACTGTAGCATTTTGTTTAACCTCCATCATCTTACTAGTTCCTTTGTTTGCTTTAATTAAATGTCTCAGTGCAATTTGTTTGCCTGCATAAGTCGGTTATCTGAAATTTTGAAATATCTCATTATATCTCTCATCATTTTGTTCTTTACAAAAAAATTCCCAAAATACTTATTATAAATGCATAAAAATGGGCGGGGTGACTAGACTAAATACCACAAGATATTAACATTAAAATTTTGATTATTTGCTAACCTAAAACGACCTACATACATACATATGTATGTACGGCTCAGAATAGGAAATAGCAATGTGATTAATAACGAAAATTCACAAACAACAGTAAACGATACAGTTAGTTCTGGCAAATCAATTAACCAGAGCGAGCAAGACGTAAACCTCTCAATGACCAAACAACAGTAAGGTGACAGCAGTTAAAAAAAAATATTAATAACACGATAGCAGTTCTTCTGCTGTACGACTGTATCTCAATTAATATTTATCACAATATCTTTTTGGTATAAAAAAAATCAACATACTTTTTATTAGTGTGAGAAATAAAATTGAGCTAGCTCATTACCAGTCAAATACATACATATTTACATGCATATGTCTTATGGCTCAAGCAAACAAAACTAAGAAATATAAATGGTGTACCATTTTCATACATACATATGTATGTACACATTTTCGAATCACTCGAATAATTGTTTAATATTTCAACATCACTTCAGTCGCGCGTCTTTGGCAATGTTTTTGTTTTACTAAGCATTGACTGAACACACCGCTTGAATAAAATAACGAGCATATGTTGTGCCGCGCGCTACTGCTAGTGATGCTGAAATTTTACGATTACTTTTGAGAGCATACACCGAAACGATTGCAGTTCGATTTTTTTTACGTTTTTCATCAACTTTATGTGCATGTGTATATATTGAAAATTATAATTCTTTAGAATTAGTATTATTTTAAATTAAATATATATATGACTGATTTTATATTATAACTTTTAATATCAAAGCCATATGCAATTTTTTTATACTTGGGACATTGCAAGATAGACAGACAAAGTTTGTTGGGAAGAAGTGAGATATAAAATATGTAGTACACGAAGCTCTGCACCGGAAATTTTTTCACTTCGCGCAATTTTTAATATTGTTGCTGCAATTTTCTGTCCTTACTAATGTCCGAAATGTAAGGCTTTTC
Organism: Dexiosoma caninum; assembly: GCA_963924685.1. Taxonomy (NCBI): domain Eukaryota; kingdom Metazoa; phylum Arthropoda; class Insecta; order Diptera; family Tachinidae; genus Dexiosoma; species Dexiosoma caninum. The sequence goes on along the minus strand of OZ004728.1, from coordinate 87,293,007 downwards.
AAAAGGGAATTCAAAATGTCTCTATAGTAATATGGACATAGATATATATGTACATATATATATATTGACATTCACAAGAGAATATTTCGTATTTCAAAGTATACTCGTGGAGTATACAACGACGTTACGAATATTGTTTTTAAGAAGAAGTTTAAGTCGTTTGACTTTAAAACCAGTATTTGATGAAAGTCAAACAGACTAGCTGATTACCGATAGGGTAGTTAGTAGCCTTAAAATCAGATACACACATACGCAATTTTTTCCTTTTCTTAATTATTATTATTATGAAACGTGGTCGAACGAGATTACCTGCTCGATTTCCAGGGTGACTTGGCCTCGATAACATTGGGCACTGGCTACTGTAACATTGGTTTACACGCCAGGAGATTGGGTGTAGCGTATAACGACTTTTGCAGGAGCTGTCGTGATCAGAAGAGACGGTTGAGCACTTACTGTGTCACTGTCCCGCTCCCGCCGTTTTACGGGAGTCTGCGATGGGTTTCCCCTTAGTGCGAGACCACGCGGTGGTGTCGGGGCCAATTTGAGGGGATAAGCTTGTTTATCCGGAACCCGAGGTGGTTTAGAACAGATGAGACGGGATGAGGCCTGACCCGGGTCATGCGACTCAATGGCAACCGGGAGGACCAAAGTAAGCTGGTTCTCTTGGGACTTGGGGGCCTGCTAACATAACCTATAATTATGAACCTCATTTAAAACTATCTAATAATAATTTCTTTCAGACTATATACATATTAGAGTTGTGTCGTTCAGCTCTGAGCTAGCTGAATTGAACGATTCAGTAAACTGAGTGAAGTGAGCGCTCACTTTTTTTTATGATTCTAGTTCAGTGAAGAGCGCTTGCCATGTTTTTTTTTCGTTAATTTCAGTGCTACCAGAACCAAAAAATGTTCTTAAATAAAATTTGTATGATGCCAGATGCGAATATTTCACAACATTGGCGATTTTGTGCACACTATTTTTGTTAAATAAATTTCTGTCTTGTAGTTTGTATTTATTTGATTGATATGTAAAACATTTCACAAATTTCCCTAAAATAACAAATTTCAGCACCAAAAACATATTTTCTCTTTCTACTACTGATTAAAGCTGCCTTGGTGCTGTATTTGATTGAATCAAATGTGCTAAAAAATCAGTTCAGAAACAAAATCAACTGAGCGACAAAATCAACTGAACATCAAAATCAAATGAGCTAAAAGTCAAATGACACTACTGAGCTACTGAACGAACTAAACGAACCAGCTCACCAAAAAGAGCTGAACCGATAAGAGCGCTCACTTCAAAGAGCTCATGAACCCAACTCTAATACATATGACTTTTTTTTTTGCTCAATATTACCCGAGTAAATTTGCATTCGATTATTTACTTTATTACATCACTTGTACATAGAGACAAAAATATTTAATTCTTTGTGAAAATTATTTTTTTTTTTTTACAAGAAAATAAAAGGAGATATGTACATACATACATCCATATATTAACAATAATGTTAAAATGATTTATGGAATAAGCTTAGAAAATATATACGCACATATACATTGCATATATAAATATATCATCGTTTAAGTATGCACATACTAAATACCATGCCGTCGACATTTGAATTTTCGATAAGAAAACAAAAACCATGCATTGTGATTATTGCAAAACTAATATTTTTATCTTTCAAAGCCTGGTTTAAGAAATAAGTATTGCCAACTTTGCCTTGTCAAATTTCATAATTATTATTTGTGATTAAATGTTGGGAGTGCAAATTAACAACTGATTGTAAGCTACTGGTGTACACATACGTATGTATGAATATGTGCTTCGGTTAGAGAGGGAACAGAAGGAAAAGCAATAAATAAATAATTAAAGATTTTAATGGAATGAAAAGCAAAATTAAGTACAATAAATGAATTACTTAAATATTTACTTCGTTCAGAAAACAAGATGGCGTTGTGTTATTGTTTTTTCAGAACCGCATATGGAAATGTATGGGGAAGTAAAGAGAGGTAGTGCGAGAGCACAGGGAGAAGAGAGAAGAAAATAAGGCAAAAATAAAAATTTTTTTTAAAAATATGAACTTACATATATCACTGTGAGTCTTGATATTCTACTTTTTCACCAAAAAAGTATTTTATAGGTTAAAGACACAAAACCAAATAAATGCAAAAGTTGATTATAACGAAAAGCGACTGTTCGTTTACACGCGAAACAGAGAACTGAACAACAACTATACAAAGCAAAAGTGAAAGATATTTATTTACTTGTACAAAACGGCTTTAGCACGTTCGTATTATTTCTTCGGGTTATAGATTTATTTCAGACTGTACAGTTGGTAAATGTCAAAATAATAAATTTTAGGGAAAGAAAGTAAGTAAGTACCTCCTTACAGGAATGGTTCCAAGTTTATAAAGGTATATTTTTTCACGAGTCAATAATGTCAATGAGCAAAGTTCGTAGAACATAAAATAAAAAAAAATTTTTTTTTTGTTTATAGGATTTTAAAGTCGATTTATTTATTTAAATCATATTAAGTTAGATAAATTTAGCAAAATTCATCAAGTCGTGCTATATAAAAATCTGTATAGTATGTGCACAACACAATCACCAACATTATGATGCCATGACACAAGCTACACTAACAAATGAGAATAACAAAACAAACTGGATAGTTGGTTAAATTGGTGACAGGGTAAAGGGGAAAAACAAAGTCAAGAGGACTGACTATTCGTATGTTTTCTCTTTTTATTTTTTTTAATTGCTTTAAATATTTTTACAAAATTATTATTTTATTCAAAAGTCCTACATACACATACATATTTTATCTGAAATTTCGTATGTGGATTGCATGTGGAACAAATAAAGTAGTACTATACCTATATGTAGATATGTATTTATGTATGTACGTTCATTATAGGTTGTAATTGGATAAATGGTTTTATTACGTCTATATAAAAGAATAGTTATGTATGTACATACATATATAAAAACCTTTTCATTCCCTAGAAAAAAATATTTTAAATACCTATTACACCTATTTTTTTTTAGATGTCTATTTATTTGTGTCATAATCAAAAAGTTGAAAGCTGTTTTGCAGCAACAAAAAAGCAATCCGCAAAAAGCTTTTTTATAAAATAAAATTAAAAAAATAGGCATCTACCCATTGATATATTTTATTAACAAAATAATTACTTTTTAATATTTTCTTTTACCTATAAACAAAAAATAACTTTTATTTACGTATGTACCTTCTGGATACAATTTTATTTTACCAGTAACAAACATGATTGTGGAACAAGGCAACAAAAAAAAGAAGAAAATTAAGTCATGGGCGTATTTGTGTTTTTGATAGATACATACACAAATTAAACTGAAAATTTGCTCATAGAAACAACAACAAGAAACTTAAAACTAAATAATATTGTAGGTATATATGTATAAGGACCTATAAAATGTTATAAATTGCAACTAAATATATCATAAAACAATTATTAGGTACATTATTAAATACTTGCATACATAAATATATTTATTAAAATTTTTATGTATGCACTTATTATTCTAAACGTACGAGGGGCTAATGAACATAAAACAACAAAAAGAAAATTTACCGAAACAAAAATAAAGAACATTTTTATAGTAGTACATTATACTTATAGAATAAGGGGAAAATAAATCTATAACCATATAAAATATGTCTAGGTAGTATGTTATTATAAATAACAAAACTGCAACTAGCAGATACAGATATTGTATTGTCTATCTTCACTTATGACGTCGCTTTTTTAAATATACCTATACGAACACAGTATGTATGTATGCAGTATTTATGTAATAAACAAAGCTTCACAAAATCAGTATAAGAATAATTTTTTTATTCCTGATTCTAATAGTTACATAAGAACATTCCTATAATGAAAATTAATTTAGCCAATTTTTATAAAAATATACCTATCAAAACTTTTTAAATTTATTTAAACATTACAATCACACATACATACATGTATGTATGTAAGTACATTCGTACTCTTCTTCTGTTTTGCTCTCTAATTAGAGAGGTTTCTTTATACCTATTTTAGCTAACCTAGAAATAATTTTTCTGAAAATTACACACAAAGTTTAATAAAATTATATTTAAAATTAATCATGTAATGAACGAACCACCAATCTTTAACTTTTATTTTGTTACAGTTTTTGCTACCTATGTACCTACTATGTAAATACACATGTAGTTGTTAGCTACCTATAAAAAAGTTTCTCTATCAAATATGTAGGTATTTTCATTTATTTTTTTTTAACTACTGTTTGTTTCCAGTAATGTTTGTGCCAGTAATTGATAGAAATTTTGCAAAAAACAACAAATGAATTTGTTTTAAAAAACATTTTAAGTAAAAATAAACAAAGAGAACTTTTAAGAAACAGGTACGTTGTAGTATAAACATGTATAGATACATCTGGGATGTATGTATGTATGTAAAAATTATACACCTAGGTACATAAAGTTATTTTGTAAATCAAAAGTCTATCAATTAATAATTATGAAATTACCTATTTATTTTTTCAGCATAGCATATTCAATAATAGCAAACACAGTCCACAAATAAGAAAATTTGTGCATACATGTATGTATGTAAGCATATCTATGCATATGTATGTGCCTACCATGTACGTGCAAACTAGATTTTATAAAAAAGTGAGAGAGAGGGAGAGAGAAAGATAACATTAAACTGTTAAAAAGAACTAAGAATATATGTATGTATGTAGGTATGAATTAAAAAATTTAATTTTTTTTTATTAAAATTTTATTATGTTTATAACCAGATACATTATGCTCGCAAATAAAAATTAAAATGTAGATAGGTAACTATAAAGAATTAATATTTTTGTCAGTGTAATCAACACAACAAATAACATGCACGTGCATAGACATACATATGTACATATGTATGTACATTCGTCCATAGATATATAAATACTTACTTACATATGGATGTATGTCTCTAGGTATGGACCTATTACTTCCTAGGTATTTTGTAAAACTAAATATGTACATTATATAAGTACCTATATATGTATGTTACATGTAAATACATACCCATATGCTTAGGGCTCATGAGTAGTTAATAGATCAATAAAAAACTGGAGAATAAATAATTACTGCCGAAAAACTCTTACGGCAATACCTTCATATGGATGTAGCTACAGTTGTGTGCATAAGTCATACATACATATGTACATACATGTCAACACATATGTACATATGCTTACATAAGATTTTTACAATTAGCAGATCAAAAATATTTATAACTAAAAAATGTCTATTACAAATTATAAGGCTAAAATTAATTACATACATATATGTTACCTACCTACATAATATACTTGATATACATACATATAGATGTGAGTAAGTCATCCATGGACAGATTTAAATATGTAATAAATTCATCTACCAATCCATAAATGCACAGATAATATTCATAGATATTATGTACATACATACATGCAAATATTTTTAGCACAAAAAAACACCTTTCTGTATCAAAAATTAAAAAATTACATTAATAAAAAAAATAAAATTTTAGAATCGGTCTATATAAAAAATAAAAAAAAACATCGGTAATTTATTTATTTTAAAAAGTGAAGAAAATAGAAATAAAACAAAAAGAGACAGAAAAAAAATAAAATTATAAAACAAGAGGAAAAGAGCAAACTCACTCATGCAAACATACAGTACATTGGGGTCTTTAATATACCTACAAATAAAAAGTATACATATTATACGAACATATACCAAAAAGCTTGTACTTTTAGTTAGTATTACTAATAAAATTGTATCTCACAACTTAAATATATGACACACATGTGTACATATGTAGATACGTGTATAAGCAAACTTTAAAATATTCCATAACTCGTTTAGGTGGCAGCCATATATGTACATACATATATACATATATTGTACGTATTATGTAAAAAACTTTATGCATAAAAATGTTAAACCCATAGAATTTTAAAAGTTATTTGTTTTATTTGCCTATCAGAAATCGCCATTTTGGAAATGTAAATGGAATCCAGAGAAAACGAATACATTTTTGAGGTTATGTTTCTACAAATACGGTGTAGCTACAAGAAAAACGAACATACTTCAATCTAACATCTTTGCACTTCTGCATACATATACAACATATATATATATATATATATATATATATATATATAAAATATTTGAAACTAAAAATTTAAAAAAAAGTTTCAACTCTAAACATAATTTTGAATCAATAAATCAGTATTCAGTACCTTCATTAGGCACTACATTTTCTAGGGTTGCCGAGGTTACATTATTTTTGCCTTAAACGGGAAGTATAAAATCGCAAAAATACCCCTACAAATTTAAAGATAAAAAAAGTATCGTTTACACACATGCATATGGTGTAATGTGTAACGATATATTTATTTCCCGCCTGTATCCAGTCCTGGGTGTTTGTGTAGACAAGCTAAGAATTGGCGCACATTGTGTTATTAAAACCAATATTCTTTAAAATAAAATAATTTTAACTAACTACATACAACAGAAACAAGTGAATAAAATACGTACTAACGTTTATTATTATATGTATTACGTATGGCCATTACTTACATGCATACATCAGTGAATTCTACAATAAATGCAACGCTGCAAAATTCACATTCTGCCTTATTGCGGTTGTCAACGACGACATCGACACCATAATATAGCCTCTCTCAAAGCTACATGCGATAGCTTTCCCTTAAAAATATTATTTGTTATTTACTGAAAAACACGAATTTTTGTAAATGTCTATTTAAATTTGAAAAGGCGCAGCATATCGACGTAACGGGGCCTACATTTTGCTGTCGACGTTGACAACCATCTTCAAATGTCTATCCAAAAACTAATATTCACACCTTCTATCACAGGGTAGTTATTTTATATTTACATTCGGTATTGAGAAATGTCAAACAAAATTTAAAAAAGAAGATAGAAGCGAGGAATTAAAAATACTGAACATGAAGCAAAAGATTCATGTATGGACACGGCTGCAGTTTCAAAAGAGAATTCAAAAAACTTTTGCAGCAAAAGCTCAACAGTATGGACGGACTTAGTAAATACATGTTTTTTGGCATGTAGGCTTTTCATTACTTCTATGAATTAATAAAATAAATAAAAAATTGTATTAACTTTAAAACTTAATAGTCTATATACAAAAATTAATCGTTACAAAAGTATTTGACTGTGAATAAATACATTCGAAACTACAATCATCATATTCAGGCATACATTATTGGAAGACATATTCTGCATTTCAGTTATCTTGGCATCCCTAATTACGACCATAAACAATTCTAGCACATTTGTTTGCGAAACATTCGTAATATATTACATACAAAAATTTATTATTTATCCGTATAAAGTTAAACTTACCACTAATCTACTTTCAATTTATTTTACTTTTAAGTAAAAACAAATATTTTTTTAAAACACTAGTATTACAAAATTCGTCTAATTGGACTCGTAAAAATTGTGTTCATTTATCCGTCACTGAAAAACCGTGTTTTTCACGCACAAATAAAATTAGATCTGTTTAATAAGATTGAGAAGTAAGGTTGCCAAGAGTACTAAATTATAAGTAAAAAAATACTGCCATATGGTAAAAGAACGCTAAAAAGTTACCAGATGGTTCTCCTAAAAACGTTGTTTTGGTATCTTCTTTTTATGTATTAATTAATTAATAATAAGCAATTTGACAACCACAGAACTTTGCTCCAAAAAGTTTGAATCTGCAGATACATAAATGAATTCTAATTTCTTAAATATAGAGTGCAAAGCTTTTCAATCTGCTGTTAAATTCTTATGAAATAAAAAAGCATACAAAAAATTAATAAAACATTTTAACTCGTAAGAAACATGTGGATAATATTCGATATCTTTAAGCAGATAAGATAACACTTCAAAGCGGCAATTTATATAAGAATAATTGATAACGTTGCCATATATTTTTTTCGTTAGTTCAAATTATTTTTTACAGAGATGGCATTACCGATATGATGTCAATTATTTACAGTACACCCTGTTTTTTACAAACAACACTTCTTTTCACAGAGCCTATGCTTATTTTGTGTAACTAACTGCACGTGTTGATTCGCCACATATTTGTTTATATTTGAGAAAGAAAAATGTATTTAATGTACACTATAAATGAAAATGGTGAACGCATCTATACACTAAAGGTTATTATTATTAATTTTTCTAAAAGTGAATTTAGATAACGACTGCTTTTATTTTTCTAGAAACGCACCGAAGACGGCAGTCCAACAATTTCAGCACACCCTGCGCATTTTTCTCCGGAAGATAAATACTCCAGACAACGTCTTACTATCAAAAAGCGTTTTGGGTTGCTTTTAACGCAAACACCGGAGCCAATTTATTAAACGTGGAATGTATCCAATAATTGGACATGCAAAAATGTTAAATTTGCAGATAATTTATAACATTTACCTTGTAAGGCTTAATAGTGGTTAATATATTTTTAATAATAAATTTGACATCTCTTCACATGGCGGTTTTATTAGAACCTAAAAATTTCTTTTAAGACCAGCAGTATAATCGTAAAGTCGCTTATTCCTAAATTCGCCTCTCATATCAAGTATGTAAAACAGAAAACGATTGCGTACCTTCAACGGTAAAAGTGATTTGACCAATTCTCTGGGTTGTTGGGCAGATATACATTCTAAAGGTGCAGTAAGAATTCGGTTGTTGCCAAACGGTACATATGTGACTAATGAGATGTTTTTGCCACCTTTCCTTAAAATTAAAAAGCGTACAGAGCGTACTGTATACATCCAAGTTGCGAACAAGATGCCATAGCCTGCAATAATAAACAAATTAGTTGTAAACTATTTTTTAATCTTATTTATTACCAATTAGAAAACTTGACATTGTTAGGCCATTCCGATATTTATTTTCTCCAAGATTAATGCGTTGATACCATTTCGACTCTTCATTTTCTTCCACTGGAGCGTCTTTCAAAGTAGTATAAGCAAAATGAGACAAATATGTCCAAAATATAAACTGAGTTATACCAAATATGTTTATTAATTTAAAACCTCTAGGGTTTTCATATTTATATAAAATAACATCTTTGACTACATTAGTATTTACATCATACACTTTACTAGAAAAGTCTGAATGCCGAAACCCTGCTTTAAAAACTTTTTTATTTAATGGAAAGGTCTCTCTAAGACTTTGTGTAATTGGTTGTCCACTTAATAAACGTATGTTTATTTTAAAGAATACATTATTTAAAGGACTTTTTGTAAGTAATTTCAAAAAATTGTTCATTTTATTTTTATATGAAAATGTAGGAATATAACCTCAATCCCATATGTAAAATAAACATATATAGAGTTGCAATTATTCTGTCAAAACTTATCAGGTGTTATTGATTCTACGCACGGGTGGAAATCATGGTCAAATCATATTTTTTTTTCTTTGGTACCGTAGTACTAACGCGACTTGGTACAATTTAAAAAACATAACGTTTTGCACATATCACATAACTAGAAGCAAGTTAAGATTAAATTGATTTAAAATTTTGATATTTTAAAGCAAAGCGCATGTGGTGCCATTTCGCGAAATGTGAAAGTGGAATTTCCATGGGTAGAGGAAAAGTGGACAAAGCACCATATTTACTCTTTCCAAACTATCAACTACACAAAATGGAGTAAAAGTTTCTGTTGTTGCGAATTTGATGTAAAAAAAAATAGCTAACACATTTCTATTATGTTCTTTTTCTTTCTATTATTTTCGATATTATAGTGATTTTGATTCTCAAAAACCGCATTGCTCATTCTATTTCAACTCCTGCTTTATAGTTGAACAAAATGTGCAAATAATTTCAGTTAACGAAGCAAAATCGTATAGGAAATGCAATACACTTTTGGTTGAAAAGACACCATAATTTTGTGGATTACACGTTAGGCATCTTTTAGTAAATTTTCGCCTTTTCATGAGTTACAAGTTTTTATCAAAATGTATTCTATTGGCTATAGGACTCAATAATAGTCAAAATATGTCATAAAAATAGGAAGATTTTTTTTTTAATCCTTATTTCTTTTAGTAAGTATTTCTATATTCTCCTTCAAGCTTAAAAGTTTGTTTATATTTCTGATGTTAACAAATGTTTGTCAAAATATCGAAAAAAAGAAAAAAATATATAACCAAACCTTTAAGCATGAAAGAGAGTATAGAAGTATTTATCAAAAAGAAAATTTAATTCTTTTTAGAAATTACTGTTCTTTCTATAATAATAATTAATATAAATAAATGAACCGTCATTTAAAAGTATACGACAAAAAATTTTAAATTTTGCAGAAGGAAAAAGGTTACTGAACTAGTAGTATATATGCTACGTTAATTTCTCTGTTATTTAATATCGCCGAGTATATAATACACTATAATTATTTAAAACCTTGATTTTGAAACTTTTGTCACATACATGGTTTTACATTTTATGTGACGATGTGTAAATAATATAAAAAAAATCGGGGTTTGCTTTTGTTACGTTGGCATCCCTGCTTAGTTGCAAAAAACTGGCGCCAATATTAAAAAATATATTACATTTTTTTTTCAATTGGATTTTATTTATTTTAATATGGCTAATAATCAAGACAAATTATTGAAAAAAGCAATTCGTGATAGACAAAAGCGTATAAAACCTGGAGAATGTCAAAAATATATTCGTCTAGTTATAGATTCGCAAATATTGTCTGCTGTTTACGGTCGAGAATTTATGACCGAATTGAATAGTGCCGCAGGTGAAATAAACTATGATGTTAAAAATTTATCTATGAAAGACACAATAATATGGGAACGCAATATGGGACAACTTACATTGAACCCTAATGAAGTTAATTTGGGTGCATTATGGCAGAAAGAGAATCAAGTTGTTAAAATCTTAATTAATAGCGACCTACATCAAATGATAAAATCGAACACACTGCAAACGATAGCAGAAAACTTTCACAAATATTTTAAGGATATGCAACATATTGTGTTATTTTTGCGCACAAATGAAAAGCCTAGTGCAGTAATATCATCAGCGCTAATAGAACTTCAGGTTGTGTATCAACTTAATGTATTGCAAGTTGAACCCTCCATTAAAGAGTTGGTTAATCAAATCAAGCGTTTAACGAAATCCATAGCTGAGATTCCATATAAAAAACAGACCTCTGAAGTTCTGGGGTCGTTTAAAAAGTTTCTTGCTAATGACAAAAAACAATGTGTTCGTGTAGAAGGTACTAATGGTTTCGGCCGTTTGTGGCAACAGCATTTAAATCGTCTTCCCATGGTCACATTGGAAGTCGCTGAAAGCATTATAGATAAGTATTCTTGTCCAAAAAAGCTTGTAGAAGATTTTGAAAGCAATGAAGATAGTGTTAAGAAAATTTCCGAATTGAAAATAAAGCGGTCAGGGCCAATTGCTCTACAAACCGATCGACGCATAGGCAAAGCACTTTCTAATAAACTTCATATGTTGTATACTTCAAGAGATCCAAATGGATTAATTTAAATGGTTGTTAGAAAACGTAACCATGTTGTAGAAAAGGTTTTTGTAAATCAGTAATTCAAAAATGTTTGTGTGTATGTCAATTTCACCAGTTTTATTAATTTTAACTTATTACTTACAATAATACATTGAATTTCATCGCTAAGTTTATTGTTATTGGTGTAAAAAATTTTTCGTGGAGAATGGCACATGTAAAGTTGTAATTAAATTCATGACAAGTTTTTTTTATTGTTATTTATTATATACATTGATTAATCATTTTATTACAGAAATTCGTTTGAATATCAAATATTACATAAATTAAAGAATTAAAATTTTTAAAAGTACATACATACATATTTTAATTCAAATTATAAGTAAAGTATTTATTAACGTATAAAATCACATTGCCTGTAGATTTGTTTAGTGCCCAATTATGTACATATTTTTATCTATTGTTATATAAAATAAGTAAGAATTTACAATTAGATACTAAATGAACGGATTCAATATTATAAAGAACCAAGTTTGCATTGAAATAAACAAGTGACTGTTAATATTTTTAAGATTGATAAAAAAAATTAAACTAGCATATGTATATAACAACGCTTTTTATAAGAATTTTCTGTTGTATTATTTTTATTGCGTTTAAAATGGATTAGAAATATTTTAGTCGGGCACTACTACTCTACACATACATAAAAGTTTATCGCTTACGTCTTAATAAATGTACACAAGTTGTATATTATAACGTAATGAATATTATTATAATAAAATTTAAATAATATTTTAATAATAAAAACTTGTGATACTACATACTTGTATATATACATATGTAACATTTAAAACAAAATGCAAATGAAAGCGAACTTCACAGAGTAACATAAAATATAAGTAATTTATCATTTACAATTTTAATAAATATTATTTTAAAGTGTGGCTAAAATACGTGTAAAACCCAAGCAAGCTGACACTAAGGTTTGTCCAACGCCCCAAACCATAGCATAGATTGGTGACATGGGTAAACTAGAGGCACGATGTACGAAGGCAATAACTGCACTACTAATAATACCACTCAAAGCCGGAGACAAAAACCCCATCACTAATATCAAAATGGAAAAGAAACGACCAAATTTATGCTTGCGTAACGTTACAAATGCTACTAATGCAGCACAGGTATGTATAAATATTGATGAAAACAAAGCCCATAAAAATATATGGTACCACATTTCTCTAAAATTATCTAATCTACTCTGTGATCTTAGGCCCATAACATCAGCTATTGTATCCAGCTCATCGCTGTCATCCAGATCAGACAACATAACAAAAGACGCAAATTTATGTGTGTTGCCTGAACTTGAGGCGGAGGAGAGAAATAATGGCAACAGTTTGGCGGTTAAGGATGACGACGAAAGAGACGACGTTAGAGAGGTTACAGCTATAAGTCTAAGTATATGAACTTTAAGCAGTTGACGTAGAATGTTGATGCTGTTTTATTTCATGTGTCTTTTCCTTGTTTCACGTTATTTAGAATTGTGTATTTTATTTTTTGTTGACCTATTTTTGAAAGGTTATCACAAATTGCAATAAATATGTTTCAAAGCTTAATTCAATTTAATACATATATCTCAAATACTAGATTGCAAACGGAAATCACATACATATATAGCGTTCTTTTTTGTTTATGACTGTTGAAAATTATAGATTCTTTTATAGAAAGATCGCTTGCATTATTTTTTTGTTAGCTGCAATTAATTTCCCGGGATGCTTAAAGTTTTCAACGTTCGATGTTGTCATTTAAAAGAAAGATCTATAATGTAGTTAAAACAAAATATGTATATACGTATGCAAGTATTAAACAAATACTACGTACATATGCGTTGAGTATTTTTTTAAATAATACTTGCCTTCAGTTTTTCGTATTTAAAATTGTGCTGTTAATGCAGTTCTTTCTATTAAAAATTTTCATAATTTAAATAGCAATAATTTTAATATTGCTTTTTGTTTGAGAAGTCACTTCATAGATACACCCTCTTTTTTTTCATTGGTTAAATTTTTCTTAAAAAAGTTAAAATACTTGTTTTCATCTGAAAATCCAGCTGTTACGTGAAAAATCTGTGATGCCAGAAAATTAAATAAGTTAAATGTATACTTGAAAACATTTTCTTTTGTTTTAAAGAGAATGGCAAATTGTATAAACTAGCCTTGATTGCTTCATAATTTTAATTATTATTTTATATATATGTGAAATTTATTATTACATACTTTATGATATTTTCATAAAGTATTTTTTTACAAAAGCAAACTCAATAATTGATATAAATATATTTTTTAAGGGAATAAGCACAATTATCATATATAAAGAGATATTCCCAAAATAAATTCAGTTAATTATTATTTTAAATAGCAAATTTAAAATTAAAATAATAATAAGAAAGTGTGGTTTTAGGATAACTCGAAATTAACTACAATTTTTAAATTCCAAAAAAAACTAGCACTATATTACACGCACTTTTTGTTGACCATATAAAAAAAATTCATTTTATGTGGCAACTACATGTAGGAAATGTTATTTATCAAATCTTTTCCTTGTTATTTATTTTAGATTAGAGAAATTATTTACATTATTTGTAAAAGCATTAAAATTATTAAGCTGGAAGAGCATAAATAAGAATAAAAAACTGAATATATAAAACTATAATGATTAAAGCTATTTTAGTGTTTAATAATCATGGCAAACCACGCCTATCAAAGTTCTACCAATACTTTGTGAGTAAATTTTTATCAAGACCAACTTTTATTGATTTTCTGCATTCCATTATGTTAACAATAATATTTTTCTTCACAGAATGAAGACATGCAACAACAGATAATTAAAGAGACATTTCAATTAGTGTCCAAACGAGATGACAATGTGTGTAATTTTCTGGAAGGGGGAAGGTGAGTGGCGGAAATTGAAAGCATACTGTTACATTTAATCCATTAAACATTTTACAGTTTGATTGGAGGTTCTGATTACAAATTAATTTACCGTCATTACGCCACATTGTATTTTGTATTTTGTGTGGACTCATCTGAAAGTGAGTTGGGTATTTTAGATTTAATTCAAGTTTTCGTAGAGACATTGGATAAATGTTTCGAAAATGTATGTGAATTGGACTTGATTTTCCATGCTGATGCAGTGCATCATATATTATCCGAGCTTGTGATGGGTGGGATGGTATTGCAGACAAATATGTCTGATATAATGGCACGAATTGAGGAACAAAATAAGTTTGTCAAACAAGAAGCCGGCATTTCGGCAGCACCAGCAAGAGCTGTAAGCGCGGTGAAAAGCATGAACATTCCACAGCAGATTAAAGATATTAAACTGCCCGATTTGCCACAAGCTATAAAAGATTTAAAATTCTGACCAGGACAAACTTCGAACACTGCTTTTATAGATAATTTTGTTCTACAGCGCCTAACTTCTCCTTCAACCATTAATCCTTCATCGGCAATTACTTCTTTTGCGGCTTATGCTTTCAACAATAGTGGGACTACCAGCGGTTATGGCCCAAATTCTTTAACAATTACCAACAAAAATGTCTACACATCATCGGTTAGTCACTTTCTCAATCAAAGCATTTATGAACCCATAGAGGATGACAACTATTCTAATATCAGCACATTTCCTAATCCTGAGACAATTGCTTCAGCTTTTAACTATGATTATTACCAATCGCAAACATGTATGGATCGCGAAACAAGTAATTCTTTTGAATCCAACAATTTGTTTCACCAGGAGAAGATTGTTGCAAAAAATTTAGCAGATGTTGCCGAAGCCCACGAACAAAGTTTGAAATTATTTCGGGAATCGTTTGGTTTGAAAGGTTCCAAACCAACATCAGACAGCAGTTTAAAGAAAAAACATAAAAAATCCAAACGTAATTGCAATGAATAAATATAATTTAAAAAATTATGAGTCCGCCAAAAAATATATAATTACAAAATAAACCGATCATCAGACATCAAAGTCTACTGTGTAGTATAAAACGTCCTATAACATAATCTCTACTTATCTATTTTAACATACAATAAGTATGTACATATATATTTATTTTGAAATAAAAATTATGTATGTATTAAGTTTATTTTTTATTTAATTTACGTATATTAAGTTGTATATAAATAATGTGTTCTCAATTGCTAATTAATGTTCATTGCAAGTATTGTTACAAGTGGCGATGGCACGATGGTTAGTAGGCTGCACGTTGACTACAAAACTAAAAACAAACCTGGGTTCAACCCCAGACTAAAATTATTAAAAAAAAAAAAAAAACCGCATTTTTCTGATGTGCATTAGTGTGTCAGTTGTTGTCGGACGGTTTCAGTATCGAAGGCATAGTCACTGGTCACTGAACAATACCGGCTTGAGCTATCCTATAGTTCCAGCACAATGCATTGCATGAGTCATCTCCTGTGTGCTGGTCCCAGATAAAAAAAAATAATCTATGCTATTATACAAGACATTTCTAGAAGTGTTAATTTAATTTGATAGATTTGTTTTTTAATTTGATTTTTTTCGCACATAGAAATACAGGGTGTCTGGTAGCAGATTTATATTTTCAAACTTAAATAAAAAACGTAATAATTGACAGAAAGTTTTATTAAGAGCATTGAACGATAGACGATACAATGAAAATGCGGATTTTTTAAAGAGTATGTCATTCAGATGTTTTTCCGTATAGTTGAAGACACTGTTCAAAACGGAGCCTTGTGTAAACTTGGTTCAATTGAGCTGATTTCTCGACGAATATTTTCCTTTAAAGCCACAGAAGATTGGGAATTATAAACCCTCTCTTTGAGGTAGTCCCATAAAAAAAACCATGGGAGTTAGATCGGGCGACCTCGGTGACCATGGGATGTTTCCAAAGCGATTGATCAGTTTTTGGGGGAAATTTTCCCGAAGCAAATTCATCGAAGCTCTGGCTGTGTGTGCAGTTGCCTCATCTCTTTGAAACTACGTGTGTGAAGAGTACGATGGATGAACTTGCAGGTTTGGCAAAAAGAATACGTCGATAATTTTCACCGTTGACATTCGTCGCCTGGCCTCGAGAATTTTCGAAAAAAAAATGGTTAAATTATCTCATGCGTTACCCAGTTACCCTGGGGCTATGCAATGGTTTTTGATGTTTCAATCAAGGGTTGCGGGTTCTTGGAGACCAATAACGGCAGTTTTGCTTGTTGATGTGGCCGTTTAAGTGAAAATGAGCTTCGTCGCTCCAAAAAATGGGATTTACAATGCGAAAACGCTCCAACATCCAAAAATTTTTGCGTAAATTAAAGTCACTTTCTTTCAGTTCTTGAACGATTTGAATTTTAAAAGGATGGAACTTCAGATTCTTTTTTAAAATTTCATGAATAATCGCTCTTGGAAGTCCCAGTGAGGCTGCTCTTTTCCGTATTGAAATTCGCAGATTTTTACGTAAACTGCTTTCGGATCGACTGGGCTCTGGGCGTGGGGCATTCATAGCCGAAGCAGTTGTGCGGAATCTCTGCATCCACGAACGAATTAAATTTACACTCGGTTCATCACTTATTCACCGAATACCGAACTTTGAACAAAATTGTCGACGAGCAATTACGGAATCATTACTCTTAAAAAATGTCTCATCGTGACCGACACCGTTTATTACTTTTTGAAATAATCGTATTTAAAAATATAAATTTGCCACCAGACACCCCGTAGTAGAATGGAAAATTTCTTTTATGAACTTTGTTAAGACCATAAACCATTGTGGTTGACATGACTTTTGAAACCCCCTATGAGAACTTATAAAATTCTTATAAATCTTATAAACTTCTTTCGTAGATTAACTGCCTGTTTGCAGACAACGAAGAATAAATGTGAATCGTGATTTATATTGAAAACAAGAAATTTTTTGTATTTCATTGTTATTTTCAATGTAAAATCACGAGTCACATTTACGGCCTGTTCATAGAAGCCGAATGAAATTAATCATGCGGCATTTATATTGAAAACAGGAATAAAAAAAACTCAAATTGTTTTTGTTTTCAATATAAATGGCGAACGATTGTTTTCACCTCGGGTTCTATGAACAGGCAATTATTCTTGGTGTTCTGCAAGCATGCATTTACTCTGTAATTATAATTCAAAAACACTTTCTTTCTTTGGATTCAAATTACAGTTTACAATTACGCCGCAGTTTAGTTTTTATCTTTAAAAATATCTTTTAATTTTATAAACAATTATAAAAGAAAAACAATTACATATACAAAAAAAAAATTATATAATAAACAATACAATGTGAAAGTGAAACACACACAAATAGACAGCTAATATTAATCGTTAAAAATTCGAAAGAATAAATTATTCAAGATTTTGAATAATTACTGTGAAAAGTTATAATGTTCTCACAAAATCGTTTGATTCATTAAACATTTGAATATCAAATCTTTTTTTAAACAAGTTGTCTATTAGTCCGACATTTGTTTAATATCGGTTATTCACTTAGTTTAAAATCTGTTTGTAGCATAATGAGATTGCAAACTATGTGCATATTTGATAAATTATTAAAAAAATGCTTTACTAAAAGTGTTTTGTTTTAAAATAAGCAGAAAACTTCTTTTTTCAACTTAAAGAAATAATTTATTTGAATTTAAATTATATTATGCATACGCATATATAATGCATATTTTTTTAAATATAAAACAATTTCCGTCTCAAGAAAATCGAGGTTAGTGACTTAAGCAGTATTATTTATTTAATAATTTGTAAAAAAAAAAGAGTTATATACATTTATATTAACTACTTATAAAAAAATGAGAATAATATTTTCTTTTCAATTATGTATTTAATTATTAGTAATAAAGGATTCTTAAGTGAAAAAAGAAAGCTTAAAGTTAACTTGATAGATATTTTTATGTACAAATTGTTCTTGTTATTTAAGCATTATCAAAATTATAACATAATACATATAAAACAATACAAATACATTAAAAAAAAAAGAGTAAAAATTATATATATAATAATAATAATATGTAATAATAATAGATATATGTATGTATAATAATATAAAAACAAAAAAAAATCATTTTTTTCAAAACTAGTCTGATTAAAATTATGGATTGCATCGATGTTAATCAGAAAAAATATTGCAAATACTTTATTATAGGTCGGCAGGTAGCTGGTTATAAAGGTAAAGAAAATGTCCCAGCCCACTTGGCGCCAATTTTTTATGGTGCTATTGTGATACATATTGTGAAGAAACTTTTACGTGCTATAGTGATACAGACCAGAGCCTCTGCTAAGAATCGAACTGTTCTAGGTTCGACTAATAAACTAGCTCACTACTCGCTGGACTACCGGGGCTTTATTAGACTCAGAGAACAATGTTGAGCAAAAAGTTTTTTCAATGTGCCCAAGTTTTTAAAATAAATTTGAAATATTAACAGCAATAATAGAAATTGTAGAGTAGGGTCTAGTGCATAAAATTTATTTATTGCATTATCAATCACTAAATGTATAGTAAAAAAAGTAGCTTCGTGATTTTAATTCAATATAATTCCACTAAACTTCAGTGATCGTGGATATCTTGTAGTGAAAGTGGAATCAAAAAGATATAGAACACAAACAATTTAATTGAACAATATCCATCGAACTTGAAATCGATATATAAATATCAATATTGTAATCTCAATAACGGACAGCAGGTGCAACTTTTGCAGCGCTTATGAAGAATATGACGTATCAGGTAAAAAGCATCCCTGAATTATTAATTGTAATACGTTTATTAAACTTAGGAGCTGTACTAAAAGAAAATAAATGATGAGAATAAAAGTAATTTGGCAATTCCCCCACATTCCGGTGCGTTACTTAACCACCATACTTCTTTCATAAGGTCAGATAGAGAAAGGAAAATGTCACACAATGACCTTTTACATAATATGATACAATAATAATATAATACAATCCCTTACTTAATGCTGTCTATTTCTTACAAGGGGAGGGTCACATATGTATCGGGTACTGTATTGCAGCAATATCATCCCTGAAAGTAAATTTTACACGAGCAATAGATTGGGAAAGTTAGTTTAGAATACTTTACTTCAAACATTTTAAGCGTTCTTAAGGTGATAAATTCATTCAATCAAGTTACACTAATGGCTCTGATATTTGAACGCTCTCTAATATGTACTTTTGTCAACGAAGATAAAACAAGACCGGAAATTACTCAAAATACTATTTAGTGGTAACTGTAAATTGAGAGTGCACTACACCTAAATCTGCGGAATTGAGAAACTTTTTGCAATAATTCTAAAATTGTGGCGTCTTTCGACATAAGGTTCCACATTAAAATATGTAAATTTAAATTGTTATTAAATAAAATTTCAAATCTCTATTACCTAAAATTAACATAATAAATGTCTACATAATTACAAGCTACCATAGAAAAATTTATTAGCAATTGGATTTAAGTAATGTTTAGAATCTATTGCTCCTCAAATAAAAATATAAAATAAAATAACAATAAGATATTAAAATAATAGAAACAAATTATTAATTTTCGTTAAAAACTCACGAGCTCATTGTACATACAATAGTTTTAAATTTGCCTACATATACAGGCTGGGCTAAAAAGAGCGAAGGTGTTCGAATTCCTTATAACTTTTTTATTATAATTTTTTGTTTTAAGTATTTTGTATAGAAGACTTGGGGAATTTAAAATGGAAGAGTACACAATTGAAGAACGTGCCAAAATCGTTGAACTTTATTTCAGTAGAAAATCATGATTTTATTCATATTTTAATTCCATTTGAATGGGTTCGTTAATAGGGAAAAAGGGCTATGGAAAATCCAAGTTCAACAGCAAGAATTACACCACTTAAGCGTACCGTTTGGGGCGGTATTTCATCGGAAAGGGTAATTGGCCCATATTTTGTTGAAAAAGAACACGGGGTCGCCGTTTCCATCACTGGTGTTAGAAATCGGACAATGTTGGAAAATTTTTGAAGGCCAGCCGTGGAAAACCATCCACAAGTATTGTTTAAATAGGATGGAGGGGCATCGCACAATGCGAGGGACACAATGGCTCTTTGAAATCAAACCCCTTCGGTCATTTTGGGACACTCTGTATAAAATTCATAATATCAGAAACAAATTTAAAATCGAAATTGTTTGACCAAGGCAGTTACTTTTTTAGAAATCTAAACTACTTATTTGCTAAATATGTATGTATGTATCTCATTGGTTGTTCTTATTTGCATATATATCGCTCATTTACTTCAACAACGTCATTGAGGGTGGCGATGGTCGAAGTAGTCTGCACTTTAACTACAAAACGAAAAATTTTCCTGAGTTCAACCCCAGTTTCAGACTCATAAAAACATCTCGCATTTTTTCTGATGTGCATTTGTGTCTGTTGTTGTCGGAAGGTTTCAGTGGCGAAGGCATAGCCACTGGTCACTGAACAGTGACGGCTTCAGCTGTACCCAATTCACAGGCACATCAGAACACCCTCCTTCGTCGGTATTGTGTAGTACAGGCGAAGTAAAATAATTACTCGCATGTGTAGGAGTCATCTCCTGAGTGCTGGTCCAAGATAAAAAAGGTATAATTCAAAAAAACTAGTTTTGTAAAAAAAGTACTTAAAGTTTTCAATTTAATGGGGAAATAAAAAAATATTCTTCTGTCCGAGGTGTGTTCTGAAGCCATTTGTATGAATTTTTTACACAAGATAAATGCCGATATGAAGAATTATTCTGCATTATTAACTCAAAAAGTGTATTTTTTGGATGATGGCAAATGAGCGAAATATATACATATACATCCATACATACATATGTATTTAGGTTTCTACACTATTTACGCTACACTGAGAACTAATATCGTAATCAGAAACAGAATCTGAACCATAACCACCATTTCCATTGCTGGGTGCAGCTGGCATTCTTAAGCCATTGTAGGAATGCGAATCTAAGGGAGTGGAATTAGTAACAGTTCTAGGTTTAAGCACATCGGCTACGTAGACGGGTGCCGGACCAGCTATTTCAACTATACTGTGTCGCCGAGTTTGCGTACAGCGCTTAATTGGCGACATAAAGGTAAAGAGAGTAAGAGTTATAACCAAAGTTATAATTAATATAATGGAGCGTGCTGTGCCGGATCCTCGTATGGCCGATATCATAGCCATTATCAGCAATAGTATAACAATGGAAAATTTGGTCATTGTGACGGCTGTAGAATGAATTTTGCCGCCATTACGAGAAATCATATTCGATGGTCCATAGGCAAAATACAAATTATGCCGATCAACAAAATGTTTAAAGCAAATATAAACCATAGCAAAGGGCATTATCAGAGGACAAAAGACACTATACACTATGGAAATGGTAAAAACTAAAGTCGTCCAGGCATAATGAGTACCAAAGGGAAATTCCAATAAAATAGATTTACGTATATGCGGTGTTTCAGCCTTCGACTTGGCCGTTACTAACATCCACATGTAAACAATCAATTCCGGAAAACGCAACAATTCCAAAGAGGTACCAATAAATCCAGCAGTTATAACATAATTGACATAAAATGAGCCACGATCGGGCAGAAAAATACATTGCCATTTCATGGTGTCATTACTAACCGACCACTGGAGGAAAGCCTGGGCTGATGTTAAGCCCAAAGAGGGTAAAATTAGAATCATAAATAATAAATAACCAAAACATTTTGTCATAATGGAGTAATTTTGTTTGGATTTTGTGTAATGGCTCATCAATTTATCAGAAAAGCTAACAATCACAGGCATCAATACCGAGAGGGTCCACAACATCAAAGTTGGCAAAAACTCTGACACTAGGGGAGATAGTTTTATTATTTTATCTTGAACCAAATGTGTACTGTGTAATAGATTCACCACCATGGCGGGAGTTGTTAAAAAGAATAAGAAAACAAAGAGTATAATATTGACAGTGGCCCATTTCAATAACCAGTGTGTACGACTGACACTTAAGTTCTCCCAAAATATGTCATCTGGGGAAGGAGCAAAGACTAGACTCCATTGACGATAAGTACCGGGTGTAAAATGTGCTACTATATTTTGAGCCTCTTGAACCGTAGAGACAGTGAGAAAAGCAATGCCTAAAGGTTCGTTAAGAGCAGCTGCTCTAAGTCGGGCCACATCACCATGCAGACTTCGTTCTTCACGTTGATAGTATTCGTAGGCATTTTCCGTTCTACAACTGCAACATTCGGGACGTACCTGGAAATAAATAAAAGTTTAAAATTAAATGAACAAGCTGATTAATATGCATGTAAGGAAGATGTTTACGAATTTATCTGCTTTTTTTTGGATTTGCAGTTTTTTGAACTGCCCGATATAGGAAGTTACTGATTTTACTAATTTATTTCTTTTCGAAATTCGAGTTCTTATAACATTTCGACGTTTTGGGTTCCTGGGTGACGATTCTGACTATTTCCGCAATGATGCCAGTATGTATGGGTGTGTATGTGTCTTTGAGGCTATGTAAACATCTAACTCAAAAACGGGTTAACGGATCGGCACCAAATTTGCCTCGTTCGAAATATATTGAACTCATTTAATGAACCGATTCGCTGAAAGTGTTTCTACAAAATATAATGAGATCTTAACCTCAAAAAGAAACGTCGATAGCTGTCAATTTGACTAAAATCGGGTGATTTGTTCGAGAGATAGCATTTACTAAAAATGTTATCATAAGTTAAGGCCGGGACAACGGATCGGAATAAAATTAGACGCATTCAAAGGAAATAATGAGCCGATTCGGTTCGGTAGATTTCGAACATAAAATGTGTGTATGTGGTTCTCTACAATTCGTTCAGAAAACTTCTATATAAACAATAAATAAAATTTGTTTGACAGGTTATATTGGAAACAACAATAAAATACAAAACTTGCTGCCATTTCTAGAATGATTTTGCTTTCACTATAAATGGTCGAACCAGAAATTTTTTTTTCAATATAAATCTTTGAACGAAATTTTCTTTTCAATAATTTTCACTTACTGTTAGGGTATCCTTATCTCGATGGTGTTGGCAATATATTTTAGCATCCAATATTCGCTCGTAGTCTGCAGTACGTACATTTAGTTTTGTTATATTATAAGCCACTTGGACATCTTCAATGTTAACATCGGGAAATAGCTCCTGTATATAATTTCGGATCACAGTCTTATTACGATCATTATGCGAGATATTCGTAATCATAATCGTTCGAGTTGCAGCTTTTTTAAATGCATTGCGGCCGGAGGAACGACGCATGATTAATACTACTAAAGGCACATATATAATGGTAACCGTGACATGAACCCACAGCCAGGCCGAATCAGGCGATAAATTTGTCATTGTAGTACGACCAAAAGCATTATACTCAAACTCATCTGAACCATTCATAAAATTCACTGGCAATATGATTATTAAAGAGACAGCCGTTACAATAGTCATGACTATTATTAAGTGTTTTTGAAATGACAAGTAATATACTGCATCGGGTCCAGTATGCAAAAGTATTTGTTCTTTGCGTAACTTAAATGTAATAATTATCCAGGAAAATAAACCTTGATCATGTTGTATTGGTGAAAGTGGTGTAGAATCTGTGTTATTCGAAGTAACTCTGTCTCTAGGCTCATCGTATCCATTGGAGGTTACCGTTCCACTACTTTGATGCTGATAAGAGCTATTTGATGAGTGTGGTTGCTCGATTTGACTTATGCCCCGTGAATAAAAAACCTCAGTCCAACGCTTCCTATTACCATTACTATTCACCAACGCTAGGCGGCCATAATCACCCGCCTGATGCCTAAGCACTGTGAAAAAAACAATTAACAGTGCCCATGCTAAAACATTGAGAATTAATGTTTCGGGTATGCCATTGTAGGCATTTGTGATAATTGATGTTTTGTTCATTGCATTACAGGTATATGGTGTGCCCTCATTCCAGGCCCGCAAATGAAGAAAAGTTTCCATTCTCAGCGTATGAATGCTATTATTAAAGGTATTATAAATTGTCTGTAAAGAAAACAACATAAGTAAAGTTGGTTTTTTAAGCTAATTGATAAAATTAGAGATGTGATCGTGGGAGACTTTAACTCAGAATTATGCACACTAACGTAAAACAAAACTCTGTTTATGCAGAAGGAGTAGTGTTTATGGACATACGAGATGAATCTTCCCATGTAAAAAAGAAAAACTTTTACGTGTAGTTTATTCCACATACATATGCACATGCTGTTCGGACAAAAAAAGCGATTTTTCTCTGTAGCGCGATTGCTGCAAAATCACCCACAAATAGACCTCTTAGTGACAAACGCGTCCTGACTATGAATGAGCGGGTTTCGAGAAAAACATTTACCCATTCTCATAACAGAAAAAAAGTGCAAAAGCAGAGTTGTAAAAATAATGAAGCTTTTCTCCATCTACCTCTTCATCAACTGTCGTCTCTATCAATAACCTAGTAGTACGCAATTATTGCCCAAGTGAAAAAAAAAGTTCCCTGTTTTCATTAGAACATATTCCATTATATTTAGTAACGATCGAATAACGAAATGCAACCCACATTGCGACGTTGCTAAAAATAATCAATAGAGTTGGCTACCTCATACTTATGCGTGAAAGTGGGTCAGTGTAAAACAAATTGACCACCCTCCCATTTTACTGAGCCTTATAATATTTCTGACCTGCAACCGTGTCTATGGTAATAAAACAATTGTAAAATTTTTGTTTTAGTTCCAATAACAAAAAAAAAACTCTGGCGTATTCCATATATGCACGATTGCTTTCTTTATCAGGCACGAACACGTGATTGACTTCTGATTGATATTACAATATTGTGTACGTTGCATAAAAAATTTGTGCTATAAATGATAAAAATGAGTCACGCTTAGGGAGCATGTAGGGGTCATCTCCTGAGTGCAGGTTCAAAATAAAAAAAAAATATGTACCATATCGTCGGTATTGTGTAGCACCGGCGAAGTAAAATAATAATAAAAATAGCTACTAAACCGAAGCTTTCAGCACTGCTACGAGTATGAAAAAAAAAAAAACAAATGAACGTGCGAAAGCAGAGCTGCAAAATAATTAATTAAGCTTCACCTCCTGTCGTTTCTCCTACTATCCCTTTCCTATAGTTCCCAGCACAATGTTTCGCATGTGTAGGAGTCATCTCCTGAGTGCTGGTCCTAGATAAAAAAAAAAAAAAAAAAAATATGTATGTACACGGTGGGCCAAAAGTAATCACCCGGGGCATAATTAATCACGCGATGTCTTTTTGCTGTAATTTTATTTAATAAAAACTTTTGGATCTGCATGTATGGTCATCAACTCTGCCGCCAGTCACTTAGCCCATATCATAAGCAGTGCCAAAATTTGTCTTAAAAAAAATTACAGCAAAAGAACATCGGGTGATTACTTATGTCCCGGGTGATTACTTTTGGCCCACCCTGTACATAGTAATAAAAATTGTTATAATTAAACATGTTTAATTTTTTAAACATTTTTGTCATACATCAGAAAAATACATTCTCATTAGAGATTGAAACAACAAAAATTAGATTGAATTTTTTTTTAAATGTACATAGTACATACATACATACATACATAAGTATATAGTATATAGAAATAAAATTTATAATAATTGTACGATTATACTCATACTTTGTTTATCGAATTAGGTCAAATAACTAAACAGATTAATTAAATAAAATCATTATAGAATTATTTACAAGAAAAAAAAAAACAATGCCAATGGAATATTTTATAAATTTCTAACGTACATACTACAACTTATAACAGACAAGTCTTTGATGAAGGAATATTTTTTTTTATAAATTTTAATTTTTAGTCTCAATCCTATTTTTATTTTGACCTTTATTAACATTTTTTAATTATATTTATTTTTGAGCGATGGTCTTTTTTATGAAAAGTTTTTAACAATTATTTATTTTTCAATATTTCGCTACCAAATAGGTAGTATCGTCGGAAAATAATAATTTGTATTAAAAAATTATAAAAAAAAAAAAAATATTTTTGTTAATACAAATTAAGAATGCTACTATTTGGTAGCGAAATATTGAAAAATAAAAATTGTTAAAAACTTTCATAAAAAAGACCATCGCACAAAAATAAATCCATATACATACATATGTATGTACATAAGTAAAAAACTTTAATTTTTTCTTTATAAATTTTCAGTTGTTAGGTACAAAATATGGAGCTCTTTTTTATCAGTGAAATTTTTATTTAATAATAATTAGCTAGGGATTTAATTTTTTATCTGCATGAATTGATATTTTAACAAAAATTGTTACACAAAAATTGCGTTTGTGATTTAACGGCAATTAATATAAGTATATAAGTATATATGTACATACATACATATGTACTTATATGAACTTGTATATGGATGTAGATAAATTTATTGTTTTGCTAAAATTTTTAATGTGGAACATTATTATTCTTAAAAATACTTTCATTATTTAAATAAATTTTGTTGATATACATACGTAATGTACATAAATATGTATGTATGTAAGTATGTACACAGTTATCTATAAAATAAAGAAGTGTGTTTTTTCTGCGATTTATTTTTATAACATAGAGTCGAATAATGAACTATCCTAAAATTAATATCATAAAAAGGAATTCTGATGAATATCAATTGCAAAACGACTTAAGATCGATTGAAGGACATACAAAATCGACAAAAAGTTACAACATTTCATAACGTTCAGATTTAAAGACTATCAATTTATTTCACATTCAGTGCCATAGTATCGAATGGCAATTAATGACCGTTTTATTCGTTTTAAATTCCAAATATTGCATTTGAATATTACGCATTCGGAAACCCTCAAAACTCATAAAGTACTTATGTATATACATATGTACATGCATACAATACAACATATCTGTGATGTTAACTTTTTTATTTGGATTTCCGTACAGCACTTAAAAAATATAAAGTAATAAGAAAATATAGTATTGAAAAATTGTACTTTCAGTAAGAACAACGTAAGCATTTTAGTAATATAGTAATTTATGTCAGAAACGTACATACTTATATTATTTAACAGCAATTGGCGTTATTTTGCATATGTAGTTGTAATGAAACCGAACTTTTTATGAATTGTTTTTATGAGAAATATATATGTATGTATATCGCGTGTAGAAACGAAGTTTACCACTTAAAAATTAAAACTTTTGAAAATTACCGTACATACATAATCATATACACGTTATGTAAGTACATGCATAACTACATATATATACCCAGCCAGCAGTTTCAAAAATTTTCCATCAAATTCCGGTCTATTCTTATGCGCGAATAAAAAACCAGAATATAAAAATGATACCTTATCCATGACCCTTCGTGATGATTAATTTACGATTCCTTATTTTTGTTAGTTAGAGTAATTTTCGTCAGTTTTATTATGGTATTTACATTATTTTTTGAATCGTTTTCTAGCCATTTATCATTCTTATTTCACTTAATTTTTGAGTCTTTTTCGAATCAGATGTATTACTTTCCAGTCTTCTAGATGTGCAAAAGGAACAAATCTAGAGCACCAACGCCTAATCAGATTAAAAAAAAAATATATATAAGGTTCTAGAAAATTGAAAAATAAGAAGAAAATATAAGAGAAAAAGTTGACTGCGACGCTTAGTTTTCGAATTATAAAAGTGGCGGTCATGCAAAGAAGCCTTTGTTAGCGAAGCCGGCGTTTGTTACACCATAGAGAAGTAAATCATGCAAATAAGCGTTGGTAAACTAAACTCCAGGATATGAATTCCTGAATGCTATTTAATCAAGTGACTTATCAGTTTTTGAGCACGAAAAGTACTCGAACTATCTTCAACAATGTGATTTTAGAACAAAAAAAAACAATCTTCCAAATGCTAGCTCGATACATACATATGTATGTACATACGCAGTCTCGTCTACATATCTGATTGTTATTTAATCCCCTTAAAAAAATGAGTACTAACCAACTACATTCAGTAAAAGATAAAATAAAACATTATCTATGTATAATGTTATAATTTCAAAATTGTGACTTTCCCGAAAAAAATATATGAAATCTATTGTTACATACTTTATGACATTCTCAAAAAGTATTTCTTTTTTAAAAGCAAACTCAATAATTGAGGAGGAAAGTATTTCCATATACAGGGTGTCTGGTGGCAAATTTATATATTTAAATACGATTATTTCAAAAAGTAATAAACGGTACGGAGGGAGGGTGGCGCCGTTGGAAATATCGATTGTGCGGATTTGTCAGTCACAATGTCGCATTGGTCGAGTGAGCATCGCGCCTTCGCTGTGGAGACATATTTTAAGAGTAATGCTCGTCGACCATTTTGTTCAAAGTTCTGAATTCGGCGAATAAGTAATGGACCGAGTGTAAATTTAATTCGTTCGTGGGTGTAGAGATTCCGCACAACTGCTTCGCTTATGAATGCCCCACGGCCAGAGCCCAGTCGATCCGAAAGCAGTTTACGTAAAAATCCGCGAATTTCAATACGGAAAAGAGCAGCCTCACTGGGACTTCCAAGAACGATTATTCATGAAATTTTAAAAAAGAATCTGAAGTTCCATCCTTTTAAAATTCAAATCGTTCAAGAACTGAAAAAAAGTGGCTTTAATTTACGCAAAAATTTTTGGATGTTGAAGCGTTTTCGCACTGTAAATCCCATTTTTTGGAGCGACGAAGCTCATTTTCACTTAAACGGCCACATCAACAAGCAAAACTGCCGTTATTGGTCTCCAGGAACCCGCAACCCTCGATTGAAACATCAAAAACCATTGCATAGCTCCAGGGTAACTGGGTAACGCATGAGATAATTTAACCATTTTTTTTTCGAAAATTCTCGAGGCCAGGCGACGAATGTCAACGGTGAAAATTATCGACGTACTTATTTTGCCAAACCTGCGAGCTCATCCATCGTACTCTTCACACACGTGGTTTCAACGAGATGAGGCAACTGCACATACAGCCAGAGCTTCGATGAATTTGCTTCGGGAAAATTTCCTCCAAAAACTGATCAGTCGCTTTGGAAACATCCCATGGTCACCGAGGTCGCCCGATCTAACTCCCATGGTTTTTTTTATGGGACTCAAAGAGAGGGTTTATAATTCCCAATCTCCTGTGGCTTTAAAGGAAAATATTCGTCGAGAAATCAGCTCAATTGAACCAAGGTTACACAAGGCTCCGTTTTGAACAGTGTCTTCAACTCTACGGAAAACATCTGGATGACATACTCTTTAAAAAATCCGCATTTTGATTCTATCGTTCAATGCTCTTAATAAAACTTTCTGTCAATTATTACGTTTTTTATTTAAGTTTGAAAATATAAATCTGCTACCAGACACACTGTAGTACTATTTCGCTAATGCTTACTTAGCTCATCAGTAGATTCTTTTTGAAATTACAATCATATATAGATACATATATACATATGTATGTATATAAAGAGATATTCCAAAAATATATGCAGTTAATATACATACATATGTACATATAAAACATTATGGCTAGAATTATTATTTTTTTGGTAAATAAAAAAAATCAAACAGAACTACACAAAACAAATGAAAAATTGCAACGTATAAAAGCAATGGATGGAAATTATATCACGAAGCCTAATGATTCATCAACTAGACATAGAGACGAGTTTTTATTTTCATGTTGTTGTTTATTATAACTTACCTCTTTAACGTGTGTATGCATGTGTGTAAATTTGTATATATTGCAGAAATCGTTAAACGAAAAACACAACAGAAAGATGTGATATATAAAACTTTGAGATTAAAGTTAACTACAAGCTATAAAACAAAGAATGCTGGTATAAAAAACAGTTGTCAGGAAATATGGGGGTCCAAGAGTATTACTAAAACACTTGTATGCATATAGTTTTTCTACAAAGAAAATTTCAATCATTTAATATATGTATAAAAAATATGACAACAAGAGGGCAATGCTTGCAAATTTAAACAAATACTTACATTCCTCTATCTCTCTTTTACACTAACGCCTAATATCCCAAGTTTATCAATTATTTCAAACAATATTACAAAAATATTAAAATCTTTCTATAAAATATGAAAAATCAATTACTTATATTGCAGTTTCTGATTTCTTTTTTCATTTCTAAGACATAATTACATACCAACATATACGTAAGTACGTTTATGTACTTTATTTTCCACCTTAAACCACAAATATAGTATTATATTACAATAAAGCCAAAGAAATTCCTTAAAAAACTCACTTTTCTAAAGCGCACTAATACGCCACGCATTTATTTTGTTTTACGTATTGCAGATTTTTAGTAATTGTTACAAAATTTTGTTAATTTTTGTTACAGCTACATATATACATATATATATATTCCATTACAAAACAACAATTTTTTTTTTACCTTTGTTTTATTATTTTGATTTGCACTTTGTTGGCAATAAACTTATAATTTTTTTTTATTGCTTAATATTTACGAGGAGAAAACATTTTTCAGACTTTTTTGTGGTTCAAATAGTAAAAACTAAATTTCTTAAACATATGTCTCACTGAGCAGCACAGTTGTTTACGTTTAATACTAAATAGTGCTTTTTCTTCATCTTCATTCACAATAGAAACTAATTACAACTCTTGACAATGATTAGTAAAGCCTACAACCATAATATACATTTCTCGGCGGCCACAATTAAGTGCCTTCGTTTTCTAAATTTAAATATAAAATAAATGTTCTAAAATTTTAAATTTCAAATTGCATCCATACTATAAAAGTTCTTAATAAAAGTAATTTTTTTCTTTTAAAATTTCAATAAATTTACTTAAAAATTGCTTGCTAGCCAGATTCACGTTTCGTAAAAAAACAAAAATAAAAAATTAAGAAGAAAATAAAAATATTTGCTTGCTACTTATCTCCGCAATCCATACGCAAAACACAAAAAATAGTATAAAAACTTGAACTAATGGCAAAAATTCCTTTAAAAGCACGAACTTATAAAATCAGCAAATTCGTTTGAAAACTATATATATATATAAATATGCAGTATCAGGAAAATTCAGCAAATGCTGAAAGATGTTCGCCCTAATGATCAATAACGACTCTAAATACTGATGTTATAATGTTCTAATCCCTCAGTGGTTCACAAAACTACTATACATATGTGACGCGCAAAATAGAAAGGGACCTAAGGGTAAAAACCGGTTTTGTTCAGGAGAGCCATTTTAAAGATTTAAATACGTGTATCTTTGGTGTACCATCACTTCATAAAACGCGCATATCTCTTGGAGGGAACACTTTTGGGGCATGGGATCGGTTTCATTCGATGCTCAGATGTTGTCCACATCAAAAAAAAAAAAGTGAAAATTGCTTTTTTTACCCTCAGGTCCCTTTCTCTATGCGCTGTCACATATAGTGATATTTTTGATTAGTTTTTCTTCTTTATTTGTTTAGCGACAGTCAAAATGAATTACGATTATTTATTTATGTTTGTTGTATCATGTGTTGTAATCAGTTCACGTCATCGCGAGTGCACTATAATTTGGTAACTTTGTTACTTTTTATTTAAGAAACAGTTTATTAAAAAATTTAAAGCTGTTTCGTCGAAGAAAGAGAAGAATATTGCTCCCTCAGAACGTTTCTCATTTACTCAGTTTTCGGGTACGGAAACGCTTTCTTGTAAGATGGCAAATTTACAGTAACGAAACATACCGAGTACAGTCGAACTTCTCTATAACGTAGCAGTTGGGGACCGTCAAATTTCTACGTTATAGAGAAAATTCGTTATAGAGAAACTGCAGAAAATTTTGACTAAATTAGTTATGTATTAAAAAAATCGATTATTCTCTTCTGCCGCTTTTTCACTTCCAAGATTTCTCTTTTTCAAATACTAAATGAACTTGATAGTCAAAAAACACAACTGCCAATGCATACAGATAACAATTTAAACTTTCGTGTAACTAAGAGCGTTAGTTTTTATTGTTCAAGTTGCATAGTTTTATTTCTAAGTTTTTTATTTTTTTAGGATAGTCAATTAAAAAATATATACCTACATATGTATGTAAATATCTTCTATATATTAATAGACAAACAGGTTTCTTGTAATCTAATTTACATCCGTACTACTGCGCCGATTTTGAAATGATATATGTTAAAGATTTTTCGGCACAGATGTGCACAATCTTAATTTTATTCAGAACGGTTTAGTACTGTAGTAGTAATATGACTTTAAAGTTATTACTTACACCATTAAACAAAACACTTCTCTTCTTATTGGATGTAAGAAAAAACAAAAACAAATATTCCTTCGCTTTACGTGCATGTGTTTTTGCTGAAATAAAACCAAAGGAAAAACTCAGTGAATCAAATAAATATAAAGATTTTTCTCTGGGATTCCCGCAACTAACGAACCTAGAAATTAAATGTTCTAAAATTTTTTTTATTTTTATTTTTTCAATTATAGACCTTCTAAACTTCGTTCATCATTTAGAATAGTTAATGAAAAAAAATTGCTCACATAAAGCGGTGTTCACATAATGCGACGTTCACGTTATCACGAGTACACTGTAAACATTTGAGTTTCCATTTATTTATTTTTATCTTGAACCTGCTGCCAGTGGTTGACCCCAATACATGCGGTGTATTGTGCACCACTATCTTACAACTCTACTTTTGTAAGTTTTTTTTGTACGTTTTTTTGTTTATAGCAGTGTTTCAGCGCCTCTGATGTCAAGGAGACGTATTTAGTTTTGAAGCTTTATTTTAGTAGCCAATAATTATTTTACTTCCCTGCTGCTACACAATACCAGCAGTGATTTTTTTGGGTTCGCAGTATATTTTTGTCTCTTATTGAGATACATTATAGTTTACTGTCATTTTACCGAACTTTACCCAAAAAGTAAAGAAACAAAGCTACTGTTAACTTAAAAAAAAATTTAAATTACCAAAACGATTTTAATTAATTGTCTGCATAATTACCAAGAAATCAAACAATCACAATGGTAGAAAAAAGAAAATAAAATACATGACAATTTGCAAACACTTAACGATTAATTAGAGTTTATCTTGATTTTAAAATGAAAAAATAAACTATTTAAACAAAATTTCCTTAACAAAAAATTTATTCTTAAACAACTTCCATTAGAAATTGATCTGATTTTAAATGAAGTGCGCCATTATCTTCTGCTTATTTGCTCTAGCAACTTCGGTTTGCTCGGAAATCTTGTTCGATACGGTACAACAAAGTTATCATCATACACCACCTGTCAAGGCATCGAACAAACCCCTCAAAGCAAATGAGGAACCTCAACCAAATGTAGAAGTTACGGAAATTGAAAATCCTAAACCCCAACTGCCCGTCTTTATTGCAAATATTATTGAAAATCTTACAGAGAAGCCGGCAGTGGACTATTTTAATGGCAAAGTGGTGCCAACGCCTAAATATATTTTCTATTAAAATTAAAGTATTCTAAAATAAAAAGCAAAGTTCATAATATTGAGTAGAGAGTGTTATCATTATATGTCTTTTTCCGTAAGGAAACTTTAATTCTTTTTTATCTTGGAGCAGCACTCAGAAGATAACCCCTACACATGCGATGCATTGTGCTGGAACTAGAGGAAAGGGATAGTAGAAGAAATGACAGGAGGTGAAGCTTCACTATCTTACAAACTCTGCTTCTGCACATTCTTTGTTTTTTTTATAGCAGTGTTGTAGTGCCTCTGATGTCAAGGAGACGTATTAAATTTTGAAGCTTCATTTTTAGTAGCCTTTTTACACAATACCGACGAAGGAGGGCGTTCTGATGTGCCTGTGGATTGGCTAAAGCTCAACCCTGTACTGTTCAGTGACCAGTGACTATGCCTTCGTGACTTCGTGATATATATATATGCATTTACTAAATCATCGGTAATTACAAAATCATGGCATCATGTCTGTAACCTTTGTAAAGAGCATCGAATGTATGATAAAGAATTAAGATTTCTAATTCTAGTATGAATTCTTTGTTTTGTTCTAATTATTTTCATCCTCATCGTTACTGAAAGGTAGTACTAGATAGCGAAATACTAGTTCACCCAATCAAGAAAAAGACTTTTTTTCGTAGAGCATTCTTAAATTGTCGCATCTCCACCCAGAATTCAATTGTTACTCAACCATTTGTAAAGTTATATAAAATCTTTCGCCATTGGATTTCTATCAATGTACTTTTGGCTCCAGTGTACTTATATTTTTCCTTGTCAATATGACAATTTTCAAAAGAAATTAAAAAAAAAATGTAGCCGTTTTGAGGCAAAATAAAAAAATAAAAAAGACTAAACAAGCCATGAAGCTAAAACGAAAATTTCAAGTCTAAAAGACGAAAACAGATAGATCTATCCTCAAAAAAGCTAAACTGACATCACTGGTTATGACTCCTATACATTCAATGCATTGTGTTGGAACAACGAAATGCGGTTTTGAGAGGGGAGGGCGGGATAGAGGGGGTAGTATTTATGGACATTCGATTTGTATCTAACGTAACGTCGTAAGTGACAGGAAAGACCTCTGCAGCGAGTTTATTCGACATGTTCGCTGTTCGCCAAAACAACAGTTTTTGATGTAAGGCGTATTGCGATTCGAATAAAAATGGATCCCCTTCAATGATGAATACGTTGTGCGTAGGAATGAGCAGGTTTAGAGAACAAGTTCCCTGATTTTATTAAAGCGCATCCCATTATAGTAATAATAGAACAACGAAACACATCCCACTTTGCGACGGTGTTAATAGAGCCAATATATTCGACTATCTCACCGTTTACAATGAGTTTGTTCACCCTCTTCCGTACGCGCTCGAGTAACTTCAAAATATCCTTCGAAGCACCACACTCGCTAGTTGAATTCCATCGATCGGATGTGAGCGGTATAAATACACGTAGTAAGGAGATTAGGGTCCAAATTACAGCTTTCGATATCAAACGAAATTCCCATACATTTTAATAGAATTTTGTTTGAAATTTCGATTCGAATCGAATGTAGTAATTTGGCCCCTGTTCGAGCAAATAATATCTTACACCACCTTAAAAAGTCTAGGCACTTGAATTCTTCTTTAGAGACCTGAAAAATGTGCATGCGTCATTTTTTAAGCATGCAGTAATTTTTTTTTTTCTTGGACCGGCACTCAGGGGATGACCCGTATACATGCGCTGCATTGTGCCGAAACTGGGAAATAAGGTTTTGGGAGAAAGGATAGAGTATTGGATCTTTGGGAAATTAAAATCGACCCCGTTCGCTTAAACTCCGTTCCGATATTCTTGTGAGTTAATGAATCATTCACATTTTGCATCAACGCACGACACAGTGGCAGTCCAATGGTATGTGATCTCTAGCGGATAGATATTAAAGGAATGCATTTCTTATTTGGGATTGTGGGTGTTTACATATAGTACAATCGGTGTGCAGTAGGGCAACGAATTGAACGATTTTTCTTAAATACTCATATGTTCCGCTCCTGTTCTTGTAACGATTGAAAATTATTCACAATTTGTTGTCCATTATTCAAAGCTGCTGCTATAATTCGCTCCAGAAAACTTAAGGGACGATTCAAAAAGTAACCTTGACAACTTCCAATTAAATAGGAGCAAAATGCCAATGAGATGATTAAACAAACACAACGGTGTGTCATTATTTATTCAAAGATGTGAAGTTAAATTTAAATTTTTGTTTTAATAAAGTCACAATTTTTAAGTGTCTTTTTTTATGTGTTCAATTTCAAACAAATTAAAAAATCAATATCGCTCATTTACTTAAACAACGTCATAATTCAAAAATGCGATTTTTTGCATTAATAATGCTGAATAAGTAATTTTTTTATAGTAAATTTTTAAAGAAGAAATTATTTCTTACGCTTACGTAAATGTAAAAATATGGACAAATTCGTAAGAAAAAATTTTTGATATTAAAAATATTGAGATCAAAAAGAGTACGGCGTGCAGTATTTTTTAAGTAAAATGTATATTTTGCAACATTTTTCTATATATATTTTTTCCATATTATGTATTGACAAGTTTCCAGGTTGCCTAAAAAGAAAGTGGTACTTTATCTGGCAACTACTGATCCTCTTTTCGATCGCAATGTTATTAATAGTGAAAATTTTTGATAAAAACTTGATCTTATTTTCACATTTATGTTTTTGTGCTGATCTGACACCATTTTGCTTCAGTTTTGTAATGGAAGCATCCCTTACAAATAAGGGGGAAAATCTAGTCCCCTTGATGAAAATGTCCCGTTTGAAAGACTTTATTTTATCTTCTTTACCAAGTCCTACCTGAAAATTAAATTTCAGCTATTTAGCTATAATGGAAGCGACTCATACAAAAAAGGGGGAATTGAGTCTACCTACATGATAATGTGTCGTTTTTCAGATTTTTCTCATTATTTGTTCATGAAGACATATCTGTAGGCAAAATTTCAGCTTTCATGCAGTGAGTAAGTGGGAGGGGGAGAAGTTTAGCGTCTACAAGGTGACTGACTGCCGCCGCTGATT
This sequence comes from Dexiosoma caninum, assembly GCA_963924685.1. NCBI lineage: Eukaryota > Metazoa > Arthropoda > Insecta > Diptera > Tachinidae > Dexiosoma > Dexiosoma caninum. The sequence goes on along the minus strand of OZ004728.1, from coordinate 87,255,880 downwards.
ATTTTTCAGTTATGTAAGCCGCTGCCGATTCATGCGTCTTATGTCGGCGGAATAAATTTTTTATTCTTTACATATCAAATACGAAGGTTAAATCGACGTTTCTTTAATATAATTTGTATTATAATGACACCAATACTTTAAAACTTTGCGTAATTTTTCTTTAGATTTTGCGGGTCGTCATCGACAGATTTTGTATTTATAAAGTGATGTGGTGACAATGAAAAAAGATGAGACATAAAAATAATTGTCTTTGAAAAAGCAACAGGATCCAAACAAATTCATCAAACTCCTGTTCCATGTGTCCATGTTCTGTAACTGCCACGAGAATTTTTTTGATTGAAATATAAAAAAGAAAAGCAACGAATAATAATGACACTGAAAAGGTAAATATTTTGCTCCTTAGTAGATTGTTTAGCCCACATCAAACACTCAAACACTTAATTTCTAGCTTTTAAATCGTACTAAAATGTTTTCAAAACCATTTTGCCACAATATATGTATATTATATTGCGAGACCCATTTTTATTTGCTGGCAATTACATTAATGAGAAGAGAAGTGGACCAGGTAGTATTCAACTACAATTATTTATTCATTATTAGAATAATTTTTAATTGCTTTTTATATATTTTTAAATTATTTAATTTATTTTTAAAGTAGTAGGATGCAAGCCGACTACAAACCGCCGGCAAAAATTATAACTCGACTTCGCCCTCTTATGCCCATTTACACCGCCATATCTCGGAAAACTTCAATTGTAGAACTTTCCAATTCACACAACTTGTACACCGTACCGTGGAAATATACTGACTTTGTGATGCTGGCTATACTTGGCTTGATGCGCCACCGTGCGCCTAGATTAAAGAAACTTTTATTTTTATTGTAAAACAGGGTTTTGAAATTATTACGTTCTTTGATTAAGTGAGCGACACCTATAAAACTACCGATAAGATAAGTGAAAATCAATTAGATAAAAAAATTAATAACAAGTTGTTATGTTTTCTTGACGTTATTAGAGAGATAAATATGTGTAACAGACATAATAAGATGTAATTGAAATTCACCAAATCGTTGCATAGTGTAACGAAACCTGTGTTCATATACTACACATTTTCATGGTAAACAATTTCATTATGAAACGAAATTACCTAATAATTCTTAAATTCTTATTTTATAATATTGTATTTATTAATATAAATTATTCTACCATTTTTAGTGTTTAGAAGCTCCACGAAATACATTTATGTAAAATATATTATAATTGAAATAAAGCATGGTATTTATTAAAATCAACATATATATTTAATAATAAAGGGTGGTTAAATTTCAAGGGCCGATGTTGATTTTGAATAAAACACAAACTATTTAGGAAATTATTGTAATTTTATTTTATTATGATATATTGGTATTACTCAATTATGTAGGGAACAAAATATCGGCCAAATGGGCGCCGCGACCACGGCGGCACACCTCCATCCGATGGTCCAAATTTTCAACACAGTGGATGATCAATTTTCGAAGAAAATCATCTTCAGTGATGAGGCACATTTTCACCTCAGTGGATTCGTCAATAAACAGAATTGCCGCATTTGGGCGAATGAGAATCCAAGAGTGATTGTCGAAAAACCGATGCACCCACAAAGAGTGACTGTTTGGTGCGGTTTATGGGCTGGCGGCATCATCGGGCCGTATTTTTTCCAAAATGAGGCCGGTCAGGCAGTTACTGTGAATGGTGTTCGCTATCGTGAGATGATAACGAACTTTTTATGGCCCGAATTGGAAGATATGGATGTGGACGATATGTGGTTTCAGCAGGACGGTGCCACTTGCCACACAGCTAACGAAACAATGGCTCTTTTGCGCAACAAATTCAATGGCCGTGTTATCTCACGTAATGGCGATGTCAATTGGCCGCCAAGATCATGTGATTTGACACCGTTGGACTTTTTTCTTTGGGGTTATTTGAAAGAAAAGGTGTACGTCGATAAGCCAGCAACAATTCAAGAGCTAAAGGATGAGATAATTCGGCACATTAACGGCATAGAACCTCCATTATGCCTCAGGGTCATCGAAAATTTGGACCATCGGATGGAGGTGTGCCGCCGTGGTCGCGGCGCCCATTTGGCCGATATTTTGTTCCATTCATAATTGAGTAATACCAATATATCATAATAAAATAAAATTACAATAATTTCCTAAATAGTTTGTGTTTTATTCAAAATCAACATCGGCCCTTGAAATTTAACCACCCTTTATGTATAAAAAAATTTAATTTATTATGAAAGAGTAAATTTTTATGATAGTTAACTCACTTGAAAACCAACTTTGTAATTTCAACATCAATTACTTTAAATTGCACAACAATTTTAGCAATTTTTTAAAGTGTAATTGAGCACATATGTAACGGGTCTTCCAACAGGGACTTCCGAACTGTGACAGTTGTTAACGGTCACCTTTGAAGCTACATCTGTCAAAGTAGTTGTCATTTAATCAGTCTGTTTTGCCAAATCTTAATGGATGGATAAGCATTCAACAACACGAGCAAATAAAATAATTGTTTTATCAAAATGGCTGCTCTGTTCGGTCAATGCAGTTGGTAACTGACCCTAATTTTCATCGAAAAATCATATTCAGCGATGAGGTGTTATAGATAGATAGATGAATGGTTACGTGAATAAATTGTCGAATTTGAGACGAGAGCACTGCACATGAGATCCAAAAGCGTGATGAAAAAAATCACTGTTTGGTGTGGATTTTGGGCTGGCCGTGTTATCAGTCCATATTTCTTTGAGAACAACGTAGGCCAGGCCATCACTGTCAATGGCGAGCGCTATAGGTCGATGGTTACCTACTTGTTTTGTCCTGAATAGGATGATCTGGACACTAACGCCATGTGGTTTCAACAAAACGGCGCTACGTTCCACACAACTCATGCCACATTGGATACCCTGCACGAGCGATTTGAGGGCATAGTCATCTCACGTGGAGTTGACTTCAACTGGCCACCGACATCATGTGATTTGACGCCTTTGGATCATCTCTTGTGGTGTTTTCTTAAGTCGCAGGTACATGCGAATAGGCCACAAACCACAGCGGTCCTCAAAGTCAGCATAACCAACCCATGACATCAAACAAATTCAACTTGATTTTTCCGCCAGAGGCATGGAAAATTGGACATTTCGAATGCGCTCCACCCAAAGAAACCATGGCGGAATTTTGAACTATGTTATATTCCACATATAAAGGCATCAATAGGTTTTTTAAACGAATGAAAAATACTTTGCTTTATTTAAATTTAAAGATAAGTATCGCTTAATTCAACATTACATTTGAATATAAAAATAACCCTTAACTTAATAAAACAAGATTTAACAAAATATAAGGAAAATAAAACTCTTTTTTTTTAAGGAACAGGATAATTGAAAAAATAAGTGTTACTCGTAGGAGAACATATTGGCAAATCTAATAAAGAAAGAAAAACCGTACAAAACAGATTAGAAAATGGAACACGAACGAATGAGGATGACATAGATGAGATAAAAAGAGAAGAAAATGTAGAAATAATAATTGAATTTCAATACAGTTTATTTCTTCTCAGTTGTCATAACAACAACAATATTCTTTCTCAAATGAACGAAACCATTCCGTTGCACAAGTGTCAGCGAATAAATTAATTGCAACTGTCATTTCATTATATCATTGAAATGACTTCGTTGGTGAAATATTTATAAACCGATGCAGATACACAACAAAAACTATCACACTTGCACGTAATACTTGAATTTTTGACATGTCTTGATACAGGGTGGCGCAGATTGAGCTATATGATTTAAATGGTTTAGAACTTTTTTATTTATGCGATTATTAGAATTTTTTTTCTTAAAACAGTATATTATTGGGGAATTTTTTGCAATTAGCTTTGAAAAATGATATCCTGTCACTTACACTGTCCATTTTCTGCTTTGCACATACGTGCTCCTTTTTGCATATTTTCCATTTCCATTTTTCCTTTTCCCAAAATTTCGGGTGTAATGGCCATGTTTTCTATCGAATATTGGTCTTTAGTTGGAGTATGGTTCTTGGTTTGTTAAAGTACATTCTTTCTTTCAAATAACTCCAAAGAAAACTGTCAGGAGCTGTTAAATCTGGTGTGGGTGCAATGCGCACATTAAAATGACGACGATATGCACGCTGTGTCAACACAATAGACTGTTGGTTTGAAAAATAAAATTCAATTATTTATGTACGTTGTTCGATCATGTAATGATTCATAATTAATTCCCCCAAGTCTTCTTCACAAAATGCTGAAAAAAAACCAAGAAAAAATAATAATTAAAAAAGTTATAAAGAATTCAAACTATATAGCTCATTCTGCGCCAGCCTGTACAAAGTATTATAGCGTCGAACGGCCTTTATTAACTTAATTTTTACTTTTATTTCGATTTGTAACATTTAACAAATAAATAGTTGATGTTTAACATATAATGGCCATTTTCACAATGTCTGATTATTTTACTTTCAACAGAAAATTAACTAACTGGCGGTTTGCTTAACAGGCACTATTTAATCGACGGTTAATGAGTTCAGTTTCACCATCCTTCAGTTACTTAACAAAAGAATTCGCTACAAAGTATGGCAATATTGTTTGTGTTTGTTTATGAAAAATACTATAATGACAGAAGATAGAAAAAAATCTTAATGTTTGTGAAAAAAAAAACATTGTAGTATACTGAAAGGAAATGACGGAATATTCATAAGCAACAAATTGTTCCAGCTTGGAACATTAAAAAAAACAAGTGAAACGGGTAAAATATTGGTCTATAAAAATATTCAGATATACACAAGTTAATAAGTTTTTTGTAGAGCCTCTAATATCACAGCAAGATTTAATTTTTTTTGTTTCATGGTTTTAAAATTATAAACATTTAAAAAATATAAGTGTTGTTTTCCCATTTTTTACATGTGTACATTTTTTCTATTTATCAATTAAAATTAGCTAAGCATAGGTGTCGATTATATTGTTAACCGCCACATTTTATTCCGTTAAATTTAACAGACACTATTTCGTTAAATGGTGTCAGTTAAAAGTTAATCATACATTGTGAAATATATTTTTATTTAACCGACTGTTAAAGTTCCAATTAAGTTTTAATCAGACATTGTGAAAATGGCCGTAAAGCGGTTACGGTTAAGTTATAAAATTAATGTTGCTGCTTTCAGGAACAACTTGTTTGAGGAAAAGAACTATTTTGGATTTTTTTTCTTAACATTAGATTAGTTCATTTTCCGCTACAAACATCCTCATGATGCGTATGTTTTTATTTGGATCATTTTAACACAACTTTAGTGTTGAAAGTTATGCCATCCATGATATAAAATTAAACAGTTTCCTTATGTATTCATTTATAAACTTTTTTATTTTTTATTGCTTGTTAGAACTTTTCATTAGTAACAAAACTTATACCAGCACATTGTGTAATTAAATTTTTAATTTCTCACCAGCACACACACTTACGTACATATGTATCTAAAGTTACATTTAACAACGTTGAGAAATGTATTTCCTCTTATTGTTCACCTGTTACTGACTGCCTGAGTATAAACATACTCGTACTTCATAAATGGCTAAAGATGTGTACCTACCCGTATGTAGAGGAATTATATGGGTTCTAAAGAAATACCTTATTGGGAGTAGAATTTTAGATGATCGTGTTTGCTTGGAGAGGCAAACAATTTTTGAGCAAATTTTTTTGGATGCCGTAGATGAAGGAAAGCACTTACATAACTGCACTGCGCCGACAAGTATACTGTGGTATTTAGTTTTTGATGCAAATGGTTTTGCAGAAGAGCAAACGCAAAACATCATATTTTTTTTTTTTAATGCAACCTCAAAATATACGAATTTGCATTTGCAATTTTATTTATATTTTTATCTCGTACGAGTACTCAGGAGATGACTTGTTCACATGCGATGCATTGTGCTGGAACTATAGGAAATGGGATAGTTAGAGAAATGATAGAAGGTGAAGCTTAACTATTTTACAGCTCTGTTATTTGCACTTTCTTTTGAATTTTCAGTGTTGAAGCTTCGGTTTAGTGGCCACTTTTATAATTATTTTATTTCGCCGGTGCTACACAATACCGACGAAGGAGGCCGTTCTGATGTGATTGTGGATTGCTATCAGGTGAAGCGTGTATTGTTCAGTGACCAGTGACTATGCCTTCACCACTGAAACCTTCCGACAACAACTGACACACAAAGCTACACTAATGTACTTCAGAAAAAATGTGACAAGTTTTTCTTTATGATTTTAGTCTGAAACTGTCTACGTACAGACTACTGAAAATGTTATACCTTTTCTGCTATGGACTTGCGTTTTCACCACAGCCAGTGATGTTAACTGTAATGTAATTTCCGTATTGTACGGCAATTTAGACCTCCCAACGGTAGGCAGGTAATTTCTATATTTTAAAATTTTAATTTAATTTTTAATTTAATAATTTTAAAAACTTTTAAGCATTAAGTGTTAAACCCAAAAAGTTTTTTTTTTATAATGTGTCTACACATGATGTGAATAAAAAGTACGATATCAGTACAAATAAGCAAAATAGCAATGTAAAACGCAATAATCGCTGAATACCACCATTATTAGTTAATTTCTTAAGTATAGCACAGTATGGCGTTGGCTGAAGTAGTTAGCACGTTGACTATAAAATTGTGCAGCATCATCGGCGAATTAAAATAATTAATGAAATGGGTACGAAACACAGCTTGAAAATATGAATGCGTCTCCTTGGCATCAGAAACGCTGTCTTCGCCACTGAAACCCTTTGACAGCAAGTGACACAAAGGCACTATAATGCACATCAGAAAAATCGTTGATCTCTTTCTGTGTTAATTTTACCGCATATCGTTGCAGTGCTGAAAAGTTGCATAAAAGAGAGAGAGAGCTGTTGAGAGAATAATGTTCTTATTTATTCTGTACCAGTGCTCAGGGTAGTTGGCCTATTTATTCAATGCATTGTTCCGGAAAGGTATAGTCTGCATAAAAGACAAAAATTGCGAATTGAAAGAAGGATAGAGAGCACAACTCTACAGCATTTGTAATGCAGAGTTGATACGGCTCTGGTGTTATGTTGAGAGTCATTTTATTTATTATTATACTTCTCCGACGTTCTATTCAAATATTCAATACCGTCGAAGGAGGGTGCTGTTAGCACAGACACAATGAAAATTTTTTTTTGGTATATTTGGTCTTGAACCCTGCATCTACTGGTTCGCTTTCGCAATAGCAATTAAAAAGCTTCGGTTCGGCATTGTGCACACTTTGAAATAAAGATGTGCATGTATGTCTATTGTATTTAGCATTTTTATTTTGTCAAAAGTACACGTTTTTTCCAATATTGCACAAACCTGAACCCGAAACTATACATGTACGCATGTCATATAATTAGTGGGTTACAATGTGTAGAACGTTTGGAAGTGTTCACTTGGCCAGGTTATGATGACACTTTATATTTTAATCTATCTTGGACTGAAGCATTCAAGATCTCATTCATACAATCTTATTCCATTACATCTTCTATATCATTAAAATAAAACCATTCACGCACATCACGTTTTGTCTATAAAACAATAACGAAAGCGAAGCGAAGCGCAAATCAACAATAAATTTAAATGCAGTGACCAAAAAGAATATAAAAATGCAATTTCAAAGCAACTGTTAAGCCATAAAGAACGCACTATGACCATCGGAGGCACTTAAGCAAATTAACTTGCATTTGGTTTAGTGTTTGTGTATGTAGTATGTATATATATATATATGCGTGTGAGTGTAGATATCTGTATGGGGCATAGTGTGTCAAGCGCATAAAATACTGTAAGTGCATTTTTTATAACCGCAAAATGTATTCCTTTTTAAGAAGGAAGTGATAATTAGCGGCATATTCTACTTTAGAACAGTGAGCCAACATTACTAACCATAATACGTGTGATCTCATTTTTCTTTGGCTTTTCATTTCGTATTAGGAATTTTCATATGATTTTGTAATGATTTTCCTTTTCATTATTAATTTCTCTTTTTTTTGTCATTTCTTTGTCTGTATTCATAATTGCAGTGTATCGTAAAATGGTGCACATTAAAATGAAAAATTAAAAAATTAAAAAAAAATAATAAAATTTGTATTCAAATATAAATTAGAAGGATTCTAACATTGTTTACCTTTTTTCTTTTATATGTACATATTTTACAGTTTAATAATGCATAATAAGTGGCATTTTATTGATGTCATTGCAGTTGTAACATATATGAGACTCGAAGTATGACAACTTTATATAATGACGTTTCTCATTAATTGATGCCTGTTATGTCGTAGATGGCATTTGTCATAGATCTGATGTCAGAATTAAGATGAGACAGCGTCATCCATGCAAAGATACATTTTCCATGAGGGTATTTAAATTTTTCCATCGTTAGAAAAAAGATTAAAAATTTCTAGTTCGGTCTTTCTCTTATTTTCCAGCCTTTGACGAGTAATTTTAATTAAAATCTATTTATCTGAGACGTGCCGGTGCCGGTGCCGAATCCATAAATTAATTTGTTTCTCAAAAAGCGTTTATAGCCTCATCGGCTTTTAAGTTCATATGTATGTACATATGTACATACATATGTTTGCATTTTGTTAAAACCATTCCCAAATATTCTTTTTCGTTTCCCTCACTTTATTGAAATGCATAAGAAAGTTTTTATTTAATTTTGAAAACATGGAAAACTTAAATCTCTTTTAGGTAGGACTTATGCAGATTACAACATAAAATATGCAACAAATTTATAAAGAACTTTTATACAGACATGAAACAATATAAAAATTATAGTTTTAGGAGAACTAAAATTATATCTTTTGCTGCTCTCAAAGAACACACTGGACAGGAGTAGAGAATATAAAACAATAATATAAAATATAAACACCAACAACAACGACAATAACAACAACAAATGTCATTGCATTGTTTAGTATTCATGAACATATTTGAAAGGATAAATGTATGTGGCTGCATGTTAGCAATAACAAAAAGAAGAGTATTTAGAAATCGGTTTTTTAGAATTTTACAATTCACTGTATAAGCGGGTGTTAAATAGAAAAAATTCTATTAAAGTTTCAAACCGGAGTACATATAGGAAGTACATATTAAATAAACAAAGTTACTTACAAAAAGTTGCATGCATTTCAACTGTACACAGTAAATTTAGCACTTTCGGTGTGTTCTGTGCTCCACAAAAGAAATCAGATCAAACATTTTTCAAGGCTGGCGATGGCTGAAATAGTCGGCTTCAGCTGTAACCAAACCACAGGCGCATCAGTACGCCCTCATTCTGCGGTATTGTGTAGCACCGGCAAAGTTAAATAACTACTAGAAATAGCGATTAAAACAAAGCTTAAAAATTTAATACACAGCTATTAAACAAAGAATGTACAAAAGCAGAGTTGTAAGATAGTGAAGCTTCACCTCCTGTCATTTCTCTAACTATCACTTTCCTTCCCATCGCATGATGAGACCTAGTCCAAGATAAAAAACACGCATGCTATAGGCGGGAATTGAACCTGGAACCTCCAGATTGATAGACTACTGCTCATTTACTATACTACTGATGTACCCATTCCCTGCCATCAAATCGTCTAAGTGCTTGCAGTATGATGGGAGTGGAATTCCACTGAGATCATTGACACTCGCTTCAATAAACCTTGTTCCTCGGATCCATGCCAAGCACTCATCGAAGGGTGACGTTAGAGTGACTCGGCACACTTATAAAATAATTACGCCTTGATTTGTATGAAGCATTTTTTTTAATTTTCTTTCCTTCATACGTGCTACTACTGTACCGAATATTGCAAGGTCTTAGCAGGACATTACGCGTTCATTTCATTTATTCTTCGTTTTATTAATTTTCATTTTATTCCGCTGTTTGTTCAACATACTTGAATCATTCATTGTCAACGTACGCGACGGCTCATTCTTGTTTATGAAAAAATTATGTGTAGAATATTTTCCTTTTATTTTCTTCAAATAAAGTGAATTTGGATTTCGTATATACACAAATGGAAGAAAAAAAAAAACAACTATGGCATTCCATTTCTTGCCTTTCTGCACATTTCAAAGATAATTTGTGCTGAATGTAAAATAAAGATGATGGTGTAGATGGCAAGAAGTGAAGCTTGGAGTACAGTCGCAGCACGGCCAGTATTGGATATATAAAGTGGGTAACGTAATAGTGTCAAGTGGCTTCGTTTAATTTGTAAAGTGTCACGAAAGAAAAACAAAAAGAAAACTACCATTTACTTTTGTTAAAAAGATACGAATGAATGGAGGAAAAAAACTACATCCAGCTTGTACAATCAGTTAAATGGAAGAAGTTCTTCGATGGATTGTACACATACAAATGATGTGTATTACTGGCACACTTCGTTTGTATTTGAAGTTGTAATGCAAGTGCAGGTGCGAATTGAAGGAAAAGGGCTCAAAAATGTTGGATAACTCTTAAAGTGTAGAAAATACAGAAAAATATAACCATGATCTATCAATTGTACCGTCAGTGAAACTAAGCAGGGGACTAATTCTGGCAGTCGTGATCCAAATGGTTTACGATTCGAATAAAATGTCGATAGAGCTCTTATTTCGAATTATGTCAGTCGATATTGAACGCATCGAAATATTTTTTTTTAGTGTTGTAAAACATTTAATAGAGTTTAAGGAATTTTAAACACAGAACTCAAGACCAAAACCAAAAATTTTTAAATTGTGTCCGCTAACAAGGAGGGCGCTGTTCATCTCTGTTGGAGCAATAAAATGCCTGCGAAGTAAAATAACATATAAAACAATTAATGCGGGAATATAATACCTGAGGCAGTACACTCTTTTTAAAACTGTCTGGTTACCAATAGAGTTTCACATAATATTTTTTTACTGTAATTCATTTTTGATAATTTTGACATAAAATCGTGAAATTATAATTTTTTCTTTGGCTTTTAAAAATGTTTAATTTACATTTTCTATTTTTATTCTTTTGGTAAAAAAAAACATTACTCGATAGCTCTTTTGCTTGCGACTAAAAACTCGCAAAGTTGCGTTCAAATGGAAAAAATTCCTATGTAAAATCAACATGACTTAATGTTGATTGAAATAATTTTAAATTTTGCAAAAATTATAACTTAATTTAAATTTAACATTGTTTCATATTGATTAGAAACAAAAAATTTTCAAGATTATCTTAAAACAAATTGAGGCAATATTTTGCGTAATAAAAATAACGTCGCACAGTGTTAAATACACGAAATCCCATTTTATATTGCAATTATAGTTTTATCACGTTAAAGAAAAATCACGTTATAGAAAAATTCAAGATTACCATATAAAACGTAGACTAATGTCAATGAATCAGATGAAATGAACATTGAGCAATGTGAAATAAACAAATGACAAATTTTATTTCAAAGTTAGATCAGCTTGAACCAGAAAATCCTTTTATGGTTTGTATACTCTGAATTCTGAAACATTTTTTTGAGAGTTTTTATATAAACATGTGAGATTTCTTAGCTTTTTCTAGAATTCGTTTAAATGTCTACTGATGGTCATTACACGTTAATACAACTTAACTGCTATTGTAATTTTAAAATAATTTTTATTAAAAAGACATTATAGCCATAATGAATCAAAATTTTTTAACATAATCGTTATTTTAATTTAAAATTAATTTCATGCTGAATGAAATTGAAATACAGTGAAACCTCTCATAAGCGGACAATCACCGTCGCGGTATTTTTGTCCGGTTATGAGAGGGGTCCGCTTATAAGAGGTATTATGTCCATCGGTTTCGTAAAGGCATATCTTACCCCTACGTCGCCCCCTGGTTATATATAAAAAATGTATATGTATGTAGCATATCGCACCCTAAATACAAAAGCGGCACAACTCAAAATTCTCAAATTTTCAGGAGAGGCAAAAAACTGTTTATGCAAAAATGATTGTAATATTTAAAATAAAATTGGTTCCATTATGAAAGAAGTCTATTTCGAAGAAGGTTTTGCTAAAATTTTTTTAATTTTATATTATATTTGTGGAAATAAAGTATAATTTTAAATTATTATATATTTTTAATTAAAAATAGGTCTTTTTAGTCGATCGTGCGTAAGCAATGCAATTAACATAAAAACAGACATAGCGGTATTTTTCCAGTTAAAGAAAACAGTGATGAGAAAGAAATTTTTGAAGTAGTTAGAGATGTGTACTGTGAATTATTTTACGGAAAAAAGTACATTTTGGAAAATTTTGAGTTGTGTCACTTTTGTATTTAGGGTGCGATATGTGTCCTTCTAGACGCAAAAACATGAATACATTTAAATTTCATTAAAATCGGTTAGATGGTCTCGTTGGCGTGGAAATTGCCCCTACTTTCCTCGTGGTCCTAGTTTAAAAAAAAGTAAAACCTTATAACCTTCCCAGAGTTGCACAATTGCCAATGTGTATTTTAAACTCAAATACATCTAAGTTTTAAAGTTCATCAAAATCGGCAATATAGTTTTGGAGAGGCCGAAATTTTCCCCATATCGCCCTCCTGATCGTAGTTTTGAAAATGTACAATACCGGTGAGCATTGTTAGTTGCAGAAATGTACATGTTCTTTATTTCATTAAAATCGGTTTGAACGTTTCGGAGGGGGCAAGATGCTTCAAACGGACAATGTGTTTTAATGCTTCAGCACAATATGATATATGTATTTATGGAATTGTATATTTAATTTTGATTTTCTCTTTAATTGACAACATATTTTTGTGTAGCATTTTGTGGCTCCAAAGCTGGCAACACGAGCTAAGCAAACAATTTCTTTAAATAAACAGCAAATTCTATGATATCCTCAACACATGAGTCTGTGTTAACAGGGGAATCACAAATTTTAAATATGTGTTTTTACAAGTCTATTCCGCCGTTTGGGTGTTTGTCAAACGGCTTGTACAAAATTCAAAAACGAATTAATTTTTAAAATTAAAGCTTCTGTCCGCTTATGACAGGCCTTTTGAGCACAACTTTCGAAAATTTAGTGTCCGCGTCCGGTTAATAGAGTTTCCGGTTATGGAAATACAATTTGTACTGAAAAACTGATAAAAAATCTCGGTTTTACGAAGTTTGTCCAGTTATGGGTGGTGGTGTCCGGTTATATGGGTGGGTTATACCTTAGGAGAGGCTTTACTGTAAAATTGTTTCAACATATATTTCACGTTACTCCAACTTGAAATAACTTGGAATCATCATGATTTGTGTTGGTAATTCAAGATAAATTTCATTTTGATTCAACTGTACTGATACATTAAATCAAAAAGATAAAAATTTGTTTTCAATTAACGTTGTTTTTATGTTTTTAACTTAATTTTTTTCTGTGTATACATGTGACATCCTCCAATAGCCGCATTCGAACTGGATGAGATCTCATCTCCGTGTCAAGCAGTTTCATAAGTGTTGGCCTTTCCAATCTCAGCATTTCAATTGACCTTCTTTTGATTCAGATCTCTCCAAAGTATTCTGGTTACTCGGTCCACAGTAGCAATTGGGCAACATCTCTCTCACAAAAATTATTAAAAAATATCCAAAAGTGTGTATGTTTCTCTGTTTTTCATTGTTTTTCTAACTTTGGAATAGAAAAATAAAAATGTGTCATATGACTGGCCTAAGTACAAGGTTTTTTTGAGCTCGTAATCACCTCTAAACCTTCAACACTTCAGTATATTAAATTAAAACCAGTTTTGAGCACTTATTTTGCAAGATTTGCTTTGTTATTAGTGTCAATATGCAGTTGAACAAATTAAAGGACTGGCTGTGCAAATTATGTTTGGACAAAACATTGCATGCCTGAGACACTCAACGGCCCTCTGGAACTAATGTATTCCACTTTTATACTTTATTTAATCCTACACTTCTATAAAACTTCAAATGTTTAATAGCGTTTGAAACTAAATGTGCATGTGATGTTCGAAGGCGAGTAAGTCATGGCTAAAAACAAACGAAGAGCATGAATACGAACACGGATACGGAAATGGCAAAATGACAAGATGAGTGCACATTTAATTTATAGCTATAAGTCCTTTTCAAAGCGCAACAAAAAAAAAAAAAAAACTTCAAATAGTAGAACACAAATTCCTAAGAATGACTATTGCACGTGTTTCTTTATACTACAACAGTCAAGTTAACACTTCAAATTTATGAAAAGTCAAATACATGCTGTAAAATGTTATAAAGTAGTTATTTAGAAACAAGAATGGACAAAGAAAAAAATATCTCCAGAAAACATTTAACAAGTGTTATATAATGGTAAGTTGGGTAAGGCATACGTGTCTGCTCCGCCGCTACTTTGATCTATTGTTCTCCCCTGTTTGGTAATCATTGATGCAGTATATCAAGGAACTGTACCAGCTCTGTCGGTGAGAGCATTGGAAAATCATCTTTCTTTAGTGTGCATGCGCATATCAGTCTGCTTATCTTATGCACCAGAGCTTCGCTGGTTAATATTAAGTGTTCCATGGACTCCTCTTACTCGCAGCAGAATATACATGTGCTGATGCTAGAAAGTCTTATTATGAGCATATGTTTGCTGCAGTTAAATTGTCCTGTGCATGCTGCAGAAACTGTTCTAATGTTCTTCTTGTCAGTCCTTCTAATGTCTAAGTTCAGGAAGAATTTCTCATGGTCCAGGTCATTTATACCAGTATTCCAGTGCAGTATTCCTCAGTGCGTATTCTGGTTTGAGCTTTGATTTCTTGTGTAGCCAAACAATAGTTCCTCTTAAAGCGGAAGATGGACTTGGGTCCAATAAAAAACCCTAATTCTTTTTTGTAGTCTGAAAGTCCCCTTTCTCATTCCTCTCGTGACCTCTCTGTACTGTTACTCAGATGAGGGAGATCTCGTTACATGTAACCGTGTCATTGAGTGCACCATGGCACTCTGTGAGTACTTTTTTTATCTTGAACCATTCCTCAGAGGAAATACGTTACATATCGAGCCTTTGGTGCAATACCGTCGTAATTCAAAAAATCGTGTACTGAGAAAAATGCATTTGAAGTTTTGAGCCATCTTTTTGATAGTATTTTCGTTTACTAAAGTTTTTTTTTTACAAGTTTTCAAATAAAGAGGCATGTTTTGTAATGTTTTCTGTTTTTTTAAATTTCTTATCATAAAGGAAATAATTCATTATTGCAAATAAATATTGTTGGAAATAGCTGGAGGCAATAAAGACATTTGTAGCTGTAGAATCTGAACAGTTAGAGATAGAACCATAATATTTTTTCCTTCAGATATATATTTCGCCACAGATCATTTTTGCATACCCAGGTAAAAAAAACTCAAATTCGCGTTACTGCGGTATTGCACCAAAGGCTCGATATGCACTCCATTGCTCTGGAACTAAGTAGAGAGATGGATAGTATAGAGAATAGACAGGTGGAGAAAATGTTAGCAAGATAGATCTTAATTTTTGTACAACTCAGCAGTTGTGTGTTAATTATAGAGCAAAGTTGCTGCGTCTCTGTTGTTTATTGTGACGCATTACTTTAAAGCTAAGGGGAGCAAGAAGTTAATTTATTATTTTACTCCGTGGACATTGTATTTCTCAAATGCCGACATTCGAGGGTGCAGTAGTACAGATAACTCAGTAACAATTGTTTTGACTTAATCGGGCTGAAAATCGAACCTGGTATATTCTTCAAAGCCAACACGCTAATTACTCGACTTCAGCAACCCTTTTCTGAGGTATATGTGCAGCTGTCCAGAGCTTTAAAAACCGACTGGCTGTCCGAGAGTATTTCAACCCCAATGCCCTCGTAGCTTCTTTTGGATATCATTGCCACAGCCTCCAATATGGTATACCAGTCCACCTGGAAAATTGTGGCACCTCTACTAAACTGGTGTCGAACCCAGGAAATTTTTGGTTTCGCAGTCAACGTGCAGAATACTTCATCAGAGGCGCTTCAACACTGCTATAAAACAAAGCAACGTGCGAAAGCAGAATTATAAGATAGTGAAGTTTCACCTCCTGTCATTTCTCTCACTATATGTTGCATCTAGTTTCAGCACAATGCATCGCATGTGTAGGTGCCGGTCCAACATAAAAAAAAAATATGCCAACAAACAAAATTTTTCACTTCACGAAATATTTTCATGTCTAAAGGCAGACCTTAAGTATGTAAAAATTATTGCTTTGGTAAACTAATACAAACCACTCTACTTAAACAAATTCAATTCAATTCTTTACGTGGAGGTTTGCGAAGCACGGACGTTTTAACAAGCAACAACATGGCCATATTTGCTGATGTTTGCTCTCTTTATTTTGCCATCCTCTTATTTATTTATATTGCTTTTTGAATTTTTTCGGTTTCCTTTTTTTGGGTTAAAATACCAGCAGTGACTAACCGCCAACCACAATGTATTTTATATTTTTGAAGCAGGTGAATTTGTTTTCTAGTTTGTTTTTAGTCATCAGCCAGCAGTATGCTTGAGGGCCACATAAAAGTTGTTGCTCTATCGTTAATTGCTGAAATAGTTTTTAGCAATAAAATAAATAACTTCGTTATAATTCTTTGCCATTTTTGAGGTCATTTTAGTTTTGTTTTCAAGAAAATATTGCTACAAGCCGGAAGTGGTTGAATAAGTATTTTTGCATTAATGCGTAGTTTAAGTCAAAAAGTTTTAAATTTGATATATTTGATATATACTTAAAAATACCGCATATTGCATTATATAACTTTGAACAAGTTTTTAATTTAGTTTTTTGTCAGTGTATATTTCGAATGAATTAAAATGGAATAGAAATTGACAAAAATTGTTTAAAACAAACGAATTTTCATATTGAAATACTTTATATTTTAAAAATTCTTAAAACACATCTATAAGTCAATTAACCCTTCAAAGATCAAATTCCTAATGTGTAAACACTTGTTAATATTTTTTCCTAAAAATTTGAAAACTTTAGTTCAGGCTATTTTAATTTTTAGAGATATCGATTTTTGACCGCTTGTCCATATCGGGGAAACCACTGTGCAGTGCCAGGACTCGGGCCGGTTGTAATGACTTGGGTATTCTACACACGCCGCCACTGTGTGGATGGTCCATCCCCTTACTGGCACACTCGTGGGACCAACTTATGGAAACTAAAACAAAGCATGAAAGAAACGCGGAGGACCGGTACGGGGTACCAAGCAGTGGTAGATGGCGTCTGGTAGCAGATTTACATTTTCAAAATTAAATAAGAAACTTAATAATTGACACAAAGTTTTATTAAGAGCATTGAACAATAGAATGGGAATGCGGATTTTATTTTTTAAAGAGTGTGTCATCCAAATGTCTTCCCTCGAGTGGAACACACTGTTTAAAACGGAGCCTTGTGTTCTGCGCCACACGCTGCAGTAAACTTGGTTCAATTGAGCTGATTTCCCAACGAATATTTTCCTTTAAAGCCCCAAGAGATTGGAGATTGTCATTATAAACCCTCACTTTGAGGTAGCCCCATAAAAAACAATCCATGGGAGTTAGATCGGGCGACCTCGGTGGCCATGGGATGTCCCCAAAGCGACTGATCAGTATTTTGGGGATATTTTCCCGAAGCAAATTCATCGAAGCTCTGGCTGTGTGTGCACTCGCTCTATCTTCTTGAAACCACGTGTGTGAAGAGTACGTTGTATGAGCTCGCAGGTTTGGCAAAAAGAAGTCCGTAATCATGCGTCGATAATTTTCACCGTTGACATTCGTCGCCTGTCCTCGAGAATTTTCGAAAAAAAATGGTCCAATTATCTCATGCGTGGATAAGACACACCAAACAGTTACCCTGGGGCAATGCAATGGTTTTTGATGTTTCAATCGAGGGTTGCGGGTTCTTGGAGACGACCAGTTTTGCTTGTTGATGTGGCCGTTTAAGTGAAAATGAGCCTCGCCGCTCGAAAAAATGGGATTTACAGTGCGAAAATACTCCAACATCGTTTCACAAAAATTTTTGCGTAAATCAAAGTCACTTTCTTTCAGTTCTTGAAAGATTTGATTTTTTAAATGGATGGAAAAGGATGGATCCTTTTTTAAAATTTCATGAATAATCGCTCTTGGAAGTCTCCGTGAGGCTGCCCTTTTTCGCATTGAAAGTCGCGGATTTTCACGTAAACTGCTTTAAACCAGTTCAATGTTTTCGGGGGTTCTTGAAAATCGACTGGGCCCTGGCCGTGGAGTATTTAAACAAAATTGTCGACGAGCAATTACGTAAGAATCATTACTCTTAAAAAATATCTCCACAGCGAAAGCGCGATGCTCACTCGACCACTGCGATATCGTGACTGACAAATCCGCATAATCGTTAATACCAACGGCGCCATCCTCCCTCCGCACCGTTCATTACTTTTTGAAATAATCGTATTTCCTGTCACTTATGACGTGGGAAATTCAAATCAAATGTCCATAAACACTACTCCCTCTATCCTCCTTCCCATAACCTAATTTCCTAGTTCCAGCACAATGCATCTCATGTGTAGGGGTCATTCCCTGAGTGCTGGTCCAAGATAGAAAAAAAAAATTTGCTACCAGACACCCTGTAGATGAGTACCTTAAGATCCAGGATTCTACTCCGAGTACCTAAGCCCAAGATGGCCTAGAAGAGAAACCGCTTTCAGACGGAAATCGAAGAGGAAGATGGGCAACCAGGTGCTCATCCAGAAACCGTCCACCAGGACATCCTTTAACGAAGTCGTGAAAGACCACCTCCTGGTGGCACCATAGACATAGAATTTTGCCCGTAGTAACGGAATGTAGTGTCATAGAGTCCAAATTGGCTGAGAGCGTCATGGAGTACGCATTCACCAATAAGGACCAAGTGGTTCCTCGCTTCGACCGATGGGCTTTGAGGACCGCTGTGTTTTGTGGCTTATTTCCATACTCCTGCGATTTATGAAAACCCCATAAGAAACAATCCGACGGAGTCAAATCGCACGATCTCACCTCACCGTAAGATAACCATGCCCTCATATCGCTTATGCAGAATATCCGTTAACCCAAAATCCCCACCAATCGGTGTCTCCTTCATGATGCATTGAACGCTCTTGGAGCTCATATGAATTGTTATCATCCCAAATTTCACACTTGTTTGTTGGTACACGTAGCCATTCATCGAGAAATGGACCTCATCGTTGCAGATGATTTTTCGATGACAATTAGGGTCACTTGCCAACTGCTCTAATTTTAATATTTGCACATGTTTTTGAATGTTATATCTGTCGATAGTGATTTGGCAAAACGGACTGAATAAATGACAACTTCAACAAGATGGCCGCTATCAACTGTCAAAGTTCTGAGGTCCCCATTGGAAGACTTTGTAGTATGATGGGCTTTATCATTTGAATGTAAATCTAGTAGGTAATTTTTGGGAAGAGAACCCAAAATTTTCTTGGTAGTTTTTTTTTTTTTTTTTATCTAGGACCATCACTCAGGAGATGACTCTTACACATGCGAAGCATTGTGCTGGAACTATAGGAAAGGGGTAGTAGGAGAAACGACAGGAGGTGAAGCTTAATTAATTATTTTTGCAGCTCTGCTTTCGCACGTTCTTTGTTTACATTCGTAGCAGTACTAAAGCTTCGGTTCAGTAGCCATTTTTATTATTGTTTTACTTCGCCGGTGCTACACAATACCGACGAAGGAGGGCGTTCTGATGTGATTGTGGATTGCTATCAGCTGAAGCCGGTATTGTTCAGTGACCAGTGACTGAAACCTTCCGACAACAACTGACACACAAAGACACACTAATGCACATCAGAAAAATGCGAGATGTTTATTTTTATTTTCAAATTTTAGTCTGAAACTGGGTTTGAACCCAGGTCTGTTTTTGGATTTGTAGTCAACGTGCAGACTACCATCCATCGTGCCATCGCCACCCTGTTTTGTACTCCATATCTCTGTGGTGGCATTTTTTATTATTGAGTTTAGCTGCTGTTCCCAAGTGAGTCCACTATCTACAATAATTTCCAGATATTTAACATTTCCCTGTCATGCGTCGTTACTCTATTAATTTCTGGTAACGAAAAATTAAGCCTCTATCTTCTTGTGAAGCTAACAATTGTAGTTTTATTGGTCAAAAGCTGTACATTACTAATCAATTGTTACGATATCTTTCATTAAGTTTTTAATGGTTGCCTCATGGTTGGCCCTAATTATTACAGATATATTATCGCTATAACTAATTATTTAGTATCCTTTGATATTAACACTTTAGATTTTTAGAATTGTAGATATTAACATAAAAGAGACACACTGTTTATTTCTATAAACAATTATTTACATTACATTACCAACTGTATGTTTATGTTTGAGATATTTTGTATGATATTTAAAAGGGTTTTTCAAAACTTCCACTTTTCATGTTACAAAACAATAGACGACGTTTTCTGCAATGCCGCCATCACTATTGCTGTCATATCAAGCTAAAAACATCAACAATGGGGAAAAATTAAATAAAAGAATAAACTTTACAAGTTTTTGTGCTAACAATTGCCTTCTTGTTATTTGTATAGTTAACAATTCTTTTTTTTTTTCCTTACTAATGTCAGTATAAACAATCCAAACTTTAGAATTGTCTTTTATTCGTACGATTGCCAGCAACAAATTTGCCAAGACGATCTTTTGACTTATACACTTCAGCTGGTTGATAGCAAACCCTTAATCCGACAGTTAAAAAGCACGAAAGCAAATAATTTGTTTATTTTTGTTTCTTTTAAAGGAATTATTAAAAAAACGAAGTAGAAATAAAATGCTAAAGTTACACTGTCTCAACAAAATGACACTGCACTGAAAGCTTGAACAAATATAAAACTTAAAAAATAAACACAAAAACAAGTAGGTAAAACTTAAAAAATTGGTTAAAACTTTAATTGTTAAAGAATTGGATAAAAGAAAAAGAAAAATAAAAAGAAAGTTTTTGAAAATTTCCTATTTGTTATTGCAGCGCAAGGAGTTGTTACTTTTCATTTGCACCAGACCTGAATGCAACTCGCTCGTTATATTAGAATTTTACAGGCCACATAAGCAATTTGTTTGACTTTGCTTAAAATATTTAAGTTTAAAGTTTTGTTGTCGTCTATGCTGAGTTGGATGTACACTGAAAAAATCCATTATTAATATAATGAAACGGTATCATTAAATGTTCCTCATTATAATAATCAAAGTTTTCATTAATTCAATGAACAATGACATCAGATTCATGAAATCTCGCAATCTTTTTAATTCATTATATCAATGAATATATTTTCATATCCTAAACGAGTTTTATTTTTAATAAATTTATGATAAAATAAAAGTAAGCTTCTTAATTTTCTTATACTTAATGCATTGTATTGTATATATGCATATTAAGAATTTCAGAAGCATTGCATAAATATATTACTTAAAGCTCTTTTACATTATAATACTGAGTAATACGACATGTCAAGAAATTAAATCAAATGGGAAAGTATAATAGTATAAAGACAATTTGTTATAAATCTGCTGGTGGCGATGGTCCAAGTAGTTGACGACAACGAAGCACGTTGACTACAAAACGATTTCCGTTGACTACAAAAAATTTTCCTGGGTTCAACCCCAGTTTTAAACTCATAAAAAACAAATGATCCAAAGAAGGGCATCTGTGGGTGACTCTTAATGACAAATTTCATTGTATTAATGAAAAAATGCATTGTATGAATGACGAGTTTTTTTTTGCAGTGTATAAAGTTCTTACACATGATCAGCGCCAGTTTGTTTCACCTTAAAAGTTTCCCATGTTAAACTTCATTTAATATTAACACTAATTATAATATTTTCAAGCACTGTCGTAGGTAATCTATTTACAATGCCATACACATATCACGGTTGCCAGGTTTGACGCTTTTGGGTACCAAAAATGTTATTCTGATCAACTGAATGAATTCTGTCTTAAATTTGACGATTTTTAAGCAATTACAAGTTTAAAATATTTCTTAGTGTTTTTAAACCAATTAAAACATTTAAAATTAAAATTATTAAAATTAAATTTATTAGTTTCATACTTCCGCGAAAGCGATGAAACTCACTAAAGGTAGCTACATCAGAATAAATCAAATAGAGAACATCGCGCAAAGTCAAAACTTAGAAAATGCATTGGAAATGATCCACATTTGCACTACTTACGGATCACAATCTTCTTTGAAAGTTCTTTGTTTTTGCTGAGTTGCACCGGAAATAGTTGGAAAGGTTTAGTGTAAAAAAAAACAAACTATGAACTGACAGAATTATGCTGTTGCGCATTTTTTTTGCGAATTTGTAAAGCAGAGTTGATACGTCTCAGGTGTGATGTTGACCCTTTAATTTTTAAGCTAGGCGGTATAAATAAGTCTCCCGTGGAACGTCCTCCACGGAAGCCATACTGCCGGTCGTTAAGTAAGCTATTGGACACCAGATTGAAACTCAGCATACTCTCCATTACAATTGGGCGATAGTTTTCAGTGTTGCTTGCCTCTCTCTTCTTGGCGATCGGCGTTACATTTGCAACTTTCCAGCTTGCATGGTATAGGGTGCTGAAAAGGATTGCCAGAGGACGTGATAACGTCGAAGAACACTGCTTTGTTGGTATGAAAGTTTTCATACCAAGCAATATTATGTTTTCTGCCATTTTTCTCATAGCATTGACGTTATTGTCAAGAAAGCAAAGTTTCCAATTTAGATGCCGAAAGAAGTCGTTGAGCTCAGCCCAACGTGCCCTTTCGTAAATATATTCCAGACGTTTCATCGCTGGCCGTGAAACGTTTCGAAGTTATGCAAACGAAAAGGAGGCAGAAATGGTGATATGATCCGATTTTCAATGAGGTGCGCTAATATTCCTTTCATTCTTGTCAGCGTGTGAAGTGAGAAAAAGGTGGAAGCCTTCTAAAATCGTATGGCTCGAATGGCGGAACAACGATAAATTATGGTCATTGAAATCACCAGCAATAACGATTTCACTGTTCGGGTAATTTTCGAGGATCGCCGATATAGTGTCGAAAAGGGCATCGAAGCTCTGCATAGTTTTCTCCCTTTCCGTATTTGGGCTTCTGTAAAGAAAACCGAAAATCCAAAAGATGTGCCCTGATTTTGAATGTAACCCAAA
Organism: Dexiosoma caninum; assembly: GCA_963924685.1. Classification (NCBI taxonomy): domain Eukaryota; kingdom Metazoa; phylum Arthropoda; class Insecta; order Diptera; family Tachinidae; genus Dexiosoma; species Dexiosoma caninum. Next base: position 87,232,712 of record OZ004728.1, on the reverse strand, counting down.
GGCAGCTATATTCGGGAACATTCGTGCCTAAAGATTGTAGGCACTGGTACACAACTTCATTGCGTACATAAATCGCAAGGCCCCTATATATAGGCGGTGATATCCAGGTATGTGAATATCCTGTGGGTCAACATCCTCAGACACCTGGGTTTCAACTAAGGCGAAAACATCCGGCCGATGAAGACAAACGTGAGCATAGACAGAGAAGGAGTTTACCCTCAGACCATGTATGTTACATTTACGCGTTAACTACTCAGCCTACAGCGGAGTTGTACCGGCACAGACTTTAAGTAAAGGCATTAATGTTTTTTTTAAGCTTCAGGAGATCAATTTTGTTTCTTATTTTATTTCCCCAAACGGTTTCCATTGATACACATTCACCTCTATCATGAATACTTTTTTACGTGAAATATTTCCCTGTTCCTTAAATTTGCATTCGTGGGAAAATACACCATGAATAATTTCACGCCAAAATAAAATTCCCCTTATCGCAAATGATTTTTTTCACGTGAGTTTTTTCACTTTAATTAATTCACTTGATTTTTGCTGGGGAATTGCATACAAAACGTAACTAAATTCTTCTTTTATTTATATATTTTGATAAATATAATTTTTTTATATAAAGATCAGCTATTATAGCGAAAAGATACATCAATAATAAATAAAATGCAAACCACAACCAACAGACCTATTGAGTGTGTTTTGTTAGAGTATCCAAAAATATCACGGCCCAATTTTAGAGTTCTCTGACGGATTAACTTAAACTGCTAGTACATCATAGTTCTAAGTCTACATATTTTATTTAAATTGTTGGAGTACTCTATTTTCATTTATTTTATCCTTTCAATTCTTTAATTTTCACACTTATATTAGTTCTTGCATTCAGTTAATTTTATTGCTCAAATGCAATACTTCTTATGCGGGTGACGAATTAACTGGCTTCTGAATATTAAAAAAAAAATTTTTAACACTTAAGACATGTAAACTCGCGAATTTTTCTATTCCATTTAAAATGATTTGCTTTTTTCTTTTTCTACATTCACGTAAAATTCATGATACCAATTTTCACCTCTAGTGGAATGAAAATTCTACGTGTACAAAAATTGCACTTGTTATTCACGAGAGGAGTGATTAACAGACACAGTGATGTACTGATGTTGGGTTTGAACCACGATTTGCGGCCTGTAGAGCCAATGTGTTAACTACCATTTATTCGAAATTTCAAAACAAGTTACGAAAGGATCATCTGTTACTTCGAAGAATTTAATACGAATTTAAAAATATTTTGAAAACAAATTATAAAGTTTTATGTAAAGAACGAAAGAACAAAAAACAAAACGTTTTTAAATTTTAAGAAACTCATTATTTTGTTTTACATTTGCAGTTTAAATAATTTTCTTTCATATAACAAACTATTCCTTCCAGCTACGCTTTCATCATCTTATGTAACTGTGTAACTTTAACGTCATCATTATTTCATACCAGAAAAGTATAAAGTATATAAAATGCTTTTGATACTCCTTCCAAACTACGAAAAACAATAGTTGGTAGAAAGTTGTTCGTTGACAATTCAAAAATATTTTACCGTCACTAAAATGAAAAAAAGTTTTCTGTAGAGTATATTAATCGGTAGGCAAATAAAAAGTTCGTGAAAATGTAATGCATTGTTGTGGTATTTGATGTACAAACATAACAAAAAGTATAACCACTATGATTTCCACATTCAAGTTTTTAGTAGAAATTAATATAGTGGACCCTCGATAATTTGAAATTTAAGTGGCCATAGAAAAATAATCAAATAATCGAGATTTCATCGAGATAATCAACAAGAGTTTAATTGAAAGCAAAGCGCATGATAAAAGCACTTGAATCGAATGCCAGAAGTCTACAGAGTCTAGAGCCAACACAGGTTTTGGCGCGGATCTCAATGGCTAATGGGTGTGCCATTTGTTGCATGAACCGCCATACGAGGAGGTGGAAGGGGCACCAACGCAATTTTGTGCTGGTAAGCTTCGATGTCTCCTCAGCACATGAATGAGAAAATGTCTCGTTTTTTACGGCCATTTAAACGACATAATTTTTTTCAATTAAAAATCTTCTTATTAAAACTTAGCTTTTTTCAATTATAACAAACTGTCAGCCAGTTCAATGTATGACATTACTTTTGCACCATTTCGTCAAAGAAGAAGCTAAACAAATTTCATCTACCAAGAACTTTCGTATCTTTTTTAATCCTCAGAATTTGCAGCATCTCTAAATAGTTGAAGCGCCTATTAGACGACATTTTTTTACATCTCACATGAAAACTTTGTGACTCTTATGTAATTTTGCTTATCTGTCAAAGTTGTTATTTTACAAAAGCTTTATATTATTGGTTTGCAAACGAACATGTTTAGTTATGGTTGACAGCAGCTCTTCATATTCTCAATATTTGATTTTGAGCATAATTTTTGAGCAATAATAAAAATAATCTTGTGTGCAAAATGAATGATTTAAAACATATTTCGCTTTCACGAGATTGCTCGAACAGCATAAATGTTGAAGATTTTATTTGATTTTTTATGGATAAAATTTCTTTTAATTGTTTGGCGCAGTTCACATTGAATTTGCTATTTCTTCATTTGAGAAAATTGAAAAAAATTCCATACATTTTTTTTTAAATGTCTAAATTTAGAATTTTCCCATTTCATTGCATTGTTTACATTTTCTACAACAATTTATTACAGACAATTTATTTGAAATTAAATTTCTAATTTTTTCCTGCCACTGTAACTCAAAAATCCAAAATGCCAACTGTTAATGGCAGAAATTCATCTTTTTTTTCTCTAGCATTCGCAAGAGTATTGTTGGCTTTCACTAAATTGTCACTCGACAATTAAATAATTCTCTGAAGTTCTATTGGACCAGCGGAGTACCTTTAAGTTATTTTATAGGCATGTCAAAGAATTTCAATATTTTACAAAAGTTTATGCTTTAGGTCTGTTATATTTTCTTCTATTTTTCTTTATAAATTCCTCGATATTTCGCTGCAACTTTGTGTAGCTTCTTCAGGAAAGAAATATGAAATAATAAATATATATATAATAAAGCAAAAATATATATATATATATATATATAAAATAAAAAAAAAAGTGATGGATTAAATGCGGTAAGGAATGCCTATTTCTCCCGAAACTTATGTGTGAGCGATAGTAAAGACACAGTATCAGTACACAAATTTAATGGCTTCGTTTTGAAAAGATGAAGCTTTTCATAAGCTCTATTAAATATTCCTTCCATCTGAACTATAAATTCAGAACTTTAAGCTACGGCGATAAATATTTCATGGAACTCTTAATTTTTGTGTTTTTTTTTTAATTTTGCACATCTAAAATTCTCTCTAAAGTTCCATGTTGTAATTAGTAGGTCTCCCAACCAAATAGATTTTCTGTTTACTTGGTAGATTCATTGGACTACTTTTAGAAAACAAATTACATCTTTTTGTTTCATTATTTTTTTTGGCAACTTTATTTTTCGTTGCAACTTGCTTCATATCCAGTTTATTTGAAAAATTTGCCTAACTATTTTGAAATGAGTGAGTGCTATGCGAAACACACACTAATTTAGCAGCCTGATGGTAAAAGAAAAAATGATGAGAATTCTTCCATTAAAATTCATATTCATTTTATTCGTAACTGACTTGTGAGTGCTGCAGTAAAAGTATGCACGAGTGAAAGTTTTTTTAAAACAGTTGCAAAGCGCAACATACAAAATTAATGCAACGTGAGCCGTTTAGTGTGAAACTAGATTAAGTCTTTTTAAGTAATTTTTTTATTAACACAGAAAAAAATGTTTTTGATATTCAAATACGAAAATCATTGATTCAATAAAAAATTTTCTTGAATTTTCTATGATGACAATTTTTTCATTTTTAATAAACAAAATTGTAGGCTCGTTTATAGAAAATATTTCCATTTTTAATCATTAAAGAAATTTTTTAAACCGCAGAAAAAAATTGTTGATTTAAATTTTATTTCCAACAACGATTTTTGTTGTTTTGTAAACATTTTTAATTAAAAGTTGTGTGGAAATCTAACAAAAGTTGTATTGATTCAAAGAGGAATAAATTCTTTGTTCTGCCTTTTTTAAGTTGCAATTTTGATAAACATTGTCTTTGAATGAAATACCAAGTGTTGTTGACTTTTTGTGTGTCATATTCAACAATACAGATCTTTTAGAAAAATTTTGGTATATTTTATAAATTTTATTGAGACTTCAACGAATTAATTAAATAAAAGGGTAAAATGTGTACAGTGGCGACGGCATCATAAATATATAAGGATTTAAGCATCCACGCATTGTCTTGAGTAAAAAACGTCAAATATCGATTGATCACACTGAACATGTCGTTTTTCTAAGAACGGTACTTGCTCAAATTCGGAGGAAGCAGGGCACTATGATGTACATTTGCTTAGACGTTATACATTGTTTGCGTCTGTAGCCACGGGCTTTAGAGTCAGCCAACAATAGCCTACAATGTGGCATAACGTTCGCTTTAAAAATAACTTTTCTTAAAAAAATACGCATTACAATTTTGTTTTTTGGCAAGACAAGCAATTTTGAACAACTTTGTCACATTAAGACAGTAATTTTCTTTTTACTGTCAATAGTATGGATTGTTTTGCTATGCACCTCGAATATATCTAATAACTAAAATTTGCTATCATTCGGCTTACAAATTAATGCATCAACATAAGAATTTTAGACGCAGCAACTCTGCTTTATAGATTAAAAAAAAAACTGCAGAGTTGTGCAAACATTACGCTCTCTGCCCTTCTATCACTTTCACCAGCTATCTTCTCACTAAACTAAGCGTTTGCCACTAGTTGCGGTTCAAGGCATTGCATACGTCCCCTGAGCACTGGTTCAAGAAAAAAATATAAATAAAAAATTTTTTATTGTTCAAAAGAAAAAAATTTAAAACGTAAAATGGACTTGTGTTACTTTTGAAATACACATACGTAACGTATCTACTTGGTAGAAATTATTTCATGCTTTGTGTTTGTAAAATAAGTGTGTGGCTGCAACTGGCACATTTGTAAATGTGTCCTATAATGTGTATGTGTGTGTTCAAACTATTTTATATGTGTCGGTTAGTTTATTGGATGCATAAATTATGTTCGTTATTTAACAGTGATATTTCCTCAGTTTAAAACTTCAAATTGAAGCAGGTAATTTTCTCTCTTAATTTCTCTTTTAGTTGTTTGTTTTTTCATAAGATTTTTAAAATTATCTTGTGCATAAATATTGTTTGTGTGCTTTTTTTCATATAGAAAATTTCACTGAAGTTTTATGCACATGGCAGTTTCAAAAAGTTTTGTACATTTTTGCTGAGAAACTTATATTGGATTTTAATTGAAAGATTGTAATTTTATTAATATTCAAAGCCTTTTAATCAAGCATTGTCTGTACTTTATTAAAGAACTGGATTGATGCGATGGGACTGCGTGTTTTTAAGGAGTTTTTGACAGCAAAAAATACATTGCCGCAAACCTGGAAAAAAGCATTTGCTTGTTGTATTTACCTTATTACACAGAAAAAATTATGAGGTTTTTTCCAATTAAAGCTGATGTTTGATATGACATCGAAATTCAATTATGCTTGTAATTAATTCAATTACTTTTTTAATTGAACAGAAAATTGAAAATAGTGTTTTTCAATTAACTTTTTAATTTATTTCTATTTAATATTTAATTAATATATTAATTCATTTAGGCCCAAATTCACATTCATTAGTTAGCTAATAGGAATAATTTAATAATATTTCATTCGCAGCTTTTTGTTTACTATTGGTTAAATCGCCAAATGTCATTGGTTAACTAATAGTTACACAACAGCTGATTAGTATCTTATCAGCTTGATAGCATCTATAATAATATAATGTATATGTATATATATATATATATATATAATAGTATCAGTTGTTTATTTTCGATAATGTTTTGGTTTTCCTCAACCAATTTCAGCAGCAATTCAATATCTTGCGCGGTAAAGTTGGATGAGCGCGCGTTTTTTTAATCCATTTTTAAGAAATAATATAACAAATGTAAACAAAAACCATATGCTATAACAGTGCTGCCAATATTGAAAATTAAAAGATTGTTAGGGTTACCATTCTTTAATTATACTGAGAATGATAGTTAAACAATACTCTGTGAATATGAAGTATTAGTTAAACAATAGTTATCATTTCAGTTCACTAATAATTAACTGAATGATATAGTAAACAGCGTGTGCGTCTGCGAATATTGTATATTGTCGAAGATGTCTGATTCGTATGATAATAAAGTGTACTTGAATATTACTCATTCGCTCTGATTGACTATAGAGCTTCTCTTTAAATAGACGTATAAAAAAATGCAATAAGTTTTGTGCAAACCTGTACGTATGAGTGATATATGGTTATTGTGCAAAAGAAAAATATCGTGCATACAGTTTAAAAACAGGGACGTATGGCAAGTAAATACGAATTTAGCCAGCAAAAATAGAAAATAAATGCGTTCACTATGAATTGGTTTTTTCATGACTTCTTGAATTGAATTCATCTTAATCTTAATGTTCACAAGATTATCACTTTAGAAAGGAAAACCTTTTCATGGAAAACCCATTCAACTCTGCAGATCACACAACTGAGCAACTGTAATTATAATTTAAATAAAGTTTTAAAGAAGCAGTTGATTTGCAATAGAACCCATGATTTAACTATTTATATTTTATTTTATTTATTTATTTGCATATCTTTCGCATATATTTTTTTGCTGTGCTGTTATGACAAAAACGTATAAAAGTCTTTGATAATTGACTATGATATTTCACTACGGTTATAAGCAAGCTTGGAATATTAGAAAGCCCATATTAATTTTTTTAGTTTTTTTACAGTTTAGACCAGAAAGCCAAGCAGACAAAAAAAAAAATGTTAAAAAAAGCCTAGCAACAGCTAGCAAATCTCAAGATCATGTTTTAACAAGAAATTATAGCTAATGGAGATTCGGTGGACAAACTTATAAAATCAAAAAATTCGCTTGAAAACTTTGGTTTTGGTTGCAATACAAATTAAGAAAAAAATGCAGTAAACTTCTGACGAAAATTTAAAAACCAACTGGCTTTCCAATTTAATTTCTATTTTTCTGGTTTAACCACAATTGTTTCAATTTCATTCTTACTTTTTATGAGTTCGGGTTAGTATATCTTTTCACATACATATACACATACACACACACACACACACATATATATATATATATACATATATATATACAGGGTGAGCCAAAAGTCGCCACGGTGATTACAAATTTATTAACTTTTTCGTTTATATATTTTTTTATTTATTTATTTTCCAGATTTAAATAACATCTGGAGAATAAATAATGGTGGGATTCACAACTGAACAACGAACCAGGGTAATAAAATTTTTTTATTTAAATCGGCGATCAATTATTATAAAGCAAAGATATCGTTGGCAGTTTAAGGTAAAAATTTTGCCATAGGAAATAATGATTCGTTACTTAGTTCACCGTTACTGCCGACATGGCACCGTAAGAGAATTGCCCCGAACCGGTAGACCACGCACTGCTTCCAAATACAGTAGTTATGCTGGCCGCTGGCAAGCCTAGTGTAGATGAGAAAAAAAATTTAATAATAGAAATATGTATGAATAATAGCAACAAAAAAATGTAAACTCATGGATTGTTATGTTTTTGTTTATAGATTTTTGGTTTTTTGTTTGGTATTCAATTTCAATTCTCGATTGATTAGTTGAATTTTAAACATTTGAATCTTGGATTTGTATTCAGAAATTAGGAAAAATCCACTGATGCGCTAAAAAAATTATTGTTATTCCAATATAAATTTTGCAATTAAATTTTGACAGTTGGCCAGATCAACTTTATTGAAAATCTCATTATGAGTGGTGTAACTCATTCTCATTTCAATGGGTTTGTTAATAAGCAGAACTGTAGGTACTGGGGTTCTGAAATTACAAGAGTTATTTATCTGCGCCAATTACAATGAAAATGGAAAACGGTATCGGTTTATGATAGAACATTTTGTACATCCTGCTCATGAAAACAAATCTGAGATGTGTTTTCAGTAGAATGGAGCCACTGCCCGCTACACAATGGCACTTTTAAGTAAAAATTTTGGAGAGAGTTCTCCAGATTTGTGAGCACGCAACTATTTTCTTTGGGATAATTTAGAGGAGCTATTATATGTGAGGCCAACATTCTTGTTGGAATTCGAGCGCTAAAAGTATCCTATTATTACGAAGCTGGAACGGCGGTCATTTAAGTGACATTATTTTTCATATTTATGGGGATTTCGATTTTCAAAAAGTGCATTGCATTTTTAATTTCTTTATTAAAAATATTTACACTTTATTGTTGTTTTCTAAACTCCAGGAACATTTTTTTATAATGCAACAATAAAGTGCAGATGTCTTAAATTAATAGGCCAACATCGGGTAAGAAATGGAATACGTTTTTGGTTGAAAAGGAGACGTCATTAGTTTAAAAAATTTTCCACTTTGTACAGGGTGGCACAAAAAGAGATATATGGTTTGAATTCTTTATAACTTTTTGAATTATAATTTTTTCTTTGTTTTTTCAGCATTTTGTGAAGAAGACTTGAGGAATTAATTATGAAGCATTCGAAATGAAATGATGGCCATTACACCCAAAATGTTGCGAAAAATTATGGAAAATATACTGAAAAGTGCACGTATGTGCGAAGCAGAAAATGGACATAGCTTACAGAATATAATTTTTCAAAGCTAATTGCAAAAATTGCCCAATAATATTCTAAAAAAAAAATAAAATAATAGTCTAAAAAAAAAATTATAAACCATTTAAACCATATAGCTCCTTTTGTGCCACCCTGTATATTTTAAATCTAAATTTAAAAAAAAAAAATTATAATAATCGCATAAATAAAAAAATTTTAAACCATTTAAACCATATAGCTCCTTTTGTGCCACTTTGTATATTATAAATCTGTAAAAAAAATCATTAAATTGTTAAACCCCATGGTGTCTTTCAGCCCACCCTGTACATATAAATTTACATCTTTCTAACAAGTGTATATGAGCACAACTTGACTGCCATAAAGTTGCTATAATACAGCTTTCCTACACAACTTCTACTTATTTTAATATTTGTGATACCATGGATGAGGTATGACAATTTCTGTTTGTATTTCTTACTAGTATGAATACTTTTTCCTCTTTTTGTATACTACAGATTGAAACACCGATTGTTTAATAGAACCCAAGAGGCACACGATGAGCGTGATGTGTAGCGACACAGAAAATACATAAATATTAAATATACATAATAAATATATAATTATGGTCCTAAAGCTCGTATATATGAACCTCTATTCAGACTGCAAACGCTGCAAATAAGTATAGGAACCGACAACAAGTATAACTATGGAAATAGGTGCCTCGCTAATGTAACATATCCTGCATATGCTACAACTGGTAGTATTCATATATTCTTTCTAGACAATTCGGTAAAATGATAAACGAGGAACTTTCGTTTATTTTTCTTTATGAGAAGTAACACCGCAGCAAGGGGCGCCTCGGTAGTCTACCAATACAATATGTGGCCAAAAGTCGAAATTAATACGATCATAAAATATAGTACTTTACCCTAATGGAATTCTTGTAAACGATGAATAGATCATTCAGAGTGATACAGCAAGTCGACAACGGTGTCCTCCTCATCACGACAAATCGTGCAGAAATCAGTATCTTCTGGCGTGACGATCAATGTCAAAGTTGACCGTCAGCACCGACACCGTCGGCCCCTCGGTAGTTTTCCAAGCGTAGCGATCCGCCCGGAGTCATACCGATATCAAGTGATCCCGGAAATCGAGCAGGTGGTCTCATTGGACCACCCAGTCTGCGCAGGACCATAGAACTCCAGCTTCAGCAGCATCTTGCAGTATGCCATAGGAATCCCGACATATTTTGCGATGTGCCCGTATTACAGACGAGTCCCTGCGTGGACAGCTCATCCGCCAACTCGTTGATACGGAGATATTAAGTTTGTGACTTGATAACTTAAATGTTCTGATATCAGTTTTTTAAATGTTTAATAAGTGCGTTGCTCTTCATAAATATTCGGAAGCACTAAATGTGAACAGTTTTCCTCAATTAGAAAAAGCTATTTATATATTAACGGTTTTTCTTTTACAAAAAAATTTGTTTCGCATGTCCTGGCCTTCCTGCAGTTTTAGAGACTAAAAATACGTGTTTGTCTTAACATTATAACTTACTTAACGTTTTCTATTACAAACCGTACGTGCATGAATAGAAAATAAAACAGAATGTTAAAAAATTTGATATCTCAGGGGGCAGCAATAATTATTTCTTGAGCTCTTGGGGGTCATCGAGGAAGTTAAATAAAGAATTTTGCTGAAATGCTGGAAAACAAAAAAAAAAACATAAAGCTTGAATAATCCGTAAAGAAAATTAATTTTCAATATTTTTATACACAACGTTCAAACGTTACCTTCAATTTAAATAACAATTGAAGTGTAACTGTGCTGTAGCTGACATTGAAACAGGAAGTTTTATTGCGGTAAAGATCATGTGTTTACATGCACACATTTACAAACAATATATAGTGGGAGCTTTAACTGTTACGACAGTTGCCAACTGTCATATGCTTGAGTTCATTTGTGTCTTGGATTTTCTGTTTTTTGTTTTTATTTGTTTTTACGCATGTGCGCTCAAGTACTTCTTTTGCCTGCATCTTTTTCTGTGTGAGAAAAATTTACGTCTTTCCGTTCCTGGCTGTTATTCCTCTTGTATGACAATATGATTTGGTAGATGTATTATTTATTTGCAACTGCATGTAGTGAATTAAAACTAACAACCACATAATGAAGTCTTTCACTAATTGAAATTATAAGACAAACATGTCCTAAATAATTTGCAATGGTGTTAGTAATACACACATATACAATTAAATATATATACATATGTTCTGACTGTGTATGTACGCAAGTGAAATCATATTTATTTCAAAGTTAAAGCTCTCATTTCGGAATTAAAGTGCTCGAACGTATTTTCTTACAAAGAAAGTGAAATATATTTTTTAATTATATTTATTTTTGAGTGAAAAAAAAAACTAATTATAAAGAAACTTATTTTTTTATTATTTTATTAAATTATATATTTTTTAAATTAAATTAAATTATATATATTATATAATATAAAATATATATATTAATTAAATTATATATTTTTTTATTATTTTATTAAATTATAAAAAAACTAATTATAAAGAAACTAATTATAAACGACGTTTTTTGTTGGAAATGTTACAGATAATTAAAATACCTGCGGACAATAGAATAAACTATAAATCAGATGTAGATAATTTAGCACAAAATTATAGATATTTAGTTAATACAATTTAGTTTTAGATTATGTATTATATATATATTTTTATGCAAAAAATATAGTTAATAATAGATAGTCATAGGTCATTTATTAAATTATTTTTAATAATTATGTTATATTCTAATAGATATATGTTATTATTACATTGTAGAAATATGTTATTTTACATACATGTATATACATATGTACAAAAGAAAATAATTTTGAAAACTTGTTTATTTATGTATACATGTACACACATTTATACATGTGCATAAAGAATATTTTTAATATTAATGACAAAAAATTTTCATTTCCTTTCAAAAATATTTTCTTTTCCTTATTTTAAAAAAATATTTTTGTTAATACAAATTATTATTTCCTGACGATGCTACCTATTTGGTAGCGAAATATTGAGAAATAAATAATAATTAAAAAACTTTTCATAAAAAAGACCATCGCTCAAAAATAAATATAATTAAACAATTTTAATAAAGGTCAAATAAAAATAGAAGTGATGCTAAAGTGAAATATATTAAAATTTCTTTTCGTATTTGACATTCTTTAGAATTAATAAAAATATTTGTTTTAAAATGTTATTTTTTTAAATTTCACGTCACAATGCTTTGTTCATATAAACTTAAACTGATTCTCAGGAATTTTTACTCACTCAAATCCCAACGAAACTTTGAATATATCAGTGCAACTAAATAATCTGTTCTAAAGAAGTGGTCGGTGACATAACCTATAAATTCTATACAATAGAATCTCACATAACAGATACTCCTTTGGGTGGACACTTTTGCTTGCTCCTAATAATTTTCCAATGGCAATTTCGTTGAGGGGACATTAGCCTGGTATACATTGCGGCGGCGGCGGTGCCATTGGTTTCTTGACATGAGTTTGTAACGTGACATTACAATTTCCGCCACATAATATTCGTACGAGTATATAATTACAGTATACATTTAGTTGAATAAACATACATAAACAACAACAAATACACACGTGCATACAGTGAACAATTTATTTGATCTCGAAATTCTCATCTGGATGATATTTGATTTGTCATAAGAGATTAGGGAAAGGGAGAACGAAGTGGAATAAAATTCTTCCCTTTAGTAGTGGCATGTGGTGTCGTCGTAGGCATTTATATTGTCGGATTATATTTATTTCATCGTAATTACCCGATCGCGGAAATATCGATGGAAAAATATTTGATAAACCAATGTGTTTTAATCGTTAAAACATTTTATCAAAATCAATCATCGATTACTGTGACGATGAGAAAGTTACGTGAAATTTTTGGGAGGAACAACGTGCCAACAAAACGCACTATTTATCTTGCAGTGAATGATTTCGAAGAAAGAGGGTCTGTAGGTGATAGGCCCAAGCATGAAGTACAACATAATGCAAGGTCGGCTGAAAACATTACTGCTGCTCAAGAAAGTATTCAAAATAATCCATCAACCTCAATTCGACATCGTGCTCAGGAGCTTGGTATTCAAAGAACAACTTTGACCACAATTTTTAACGCCACACCTGCATGTTTTGGGCTTGATTAACATGTGCTATCAACAAGACGGTGCCACATCGCATACAGCCAGGATTACAATGGAATTATTGCGAGACCTCTTTCCACAACAAGTTATTTCAAGAAATGGTGATGTTGATTGGCCTCCACGGTCGCCTGATTTGACTGCTCCGGAATTTTTTTTTGTGGGGATATCTGAAAAGCAAGGTTTATATAATAGAAAAATGTGGCTCGCATTTGTGAGGCTAACAGAGGCGGACATTTCTCTGATATTGTATTCCATACATAATTGCCGACATTAAATAAAACATTTATCAATATATAATTTCCATTCTCTTTCATTTAATCAAAAATTATAAACAAACAAAGTAGTATACTTTCCCGGCGGACACCCTGTATATACATATACAGACAGACATATATATATTAATGCATACTGGCATATATACGCACATATACATATGTATGCAATAGTTTTTTATGCATGGCTTTTGTTATCATGTTTTCTCATTCCTTGTATGCTGCCAATGTTGTTTGTAAGTCCTTGTGTGCAGTTTTGCTCAATAGTACTTCACCTGAGAGTTAGTTTTCTTCTCACTTAAGTCAAGGTGTCTAGTGTCCTTAAATTAAGTTTTTTCTTTTTCTTGACAATTTCTTAATTATGGGATGTCTTCTTAAAGAAAAGAAAAATCAGATAACTGAAAGAATGATAACGGTATCTTTTTTTTTTTTTTATTATTTAATGATCATTTTGGAAATATTACAGTAAAAATGTTTCAATTGAATAACAAAGCTGCTAATAATAGTTTAGTTTTTAGTTTTTATATTTTTTTTTACAATTTTAAAGCGAAATCTTAATTATTTGCGTAATTTAAAACTACTAAAGAAATATGTTTACAATAGTAAAACATTTCTATAGGATTCTCCGAACTTGAATTAGAAATAAAACAAAAAAAATTAATTGGGGGCATCAAATGGTAGTCATAAAGGCATATGTTTTTAAATAATAATACGAAATTATAAAACTGCAGTGAACAACACATTATAATTTAGTGTTCTACTTTAAAAAAATCTTTTAGCTTATAATAAAGAAACGATGGAGCTGGGTTCAACACCAGTTTCATACTAAAATTATATAAAAAAAAAAACATCTCGCGTTTTTCTGATGTGCATTAGTGTGTCTTTGTGTGTCAGTTGTTGTCGGAAGGTTTCAGTGGCGAAGGCATAGTCACTGGTCACTATACAATACCGGCTTCAGCTGATAGCAAATCACAATCACATCAGAACGCCCTCCTTTGTCGGTATTGTCTAGCACCGGCGAAGTAAAACAATAATAAAAATGGCTACTAAACCGAAGCTTCAACACTGCTATAAACTAAAACGTGCAAAAGCAGAGCTGTAAAATAATTAATTAAGCTTCACCTCCTGTCGTTTCACTAACTATTCCTTTCCTATAGTTCCAGCACAATGCATGTGTAGGGGTCATCACCTGAGTGGTGGTCCCAGATAAAAAAAAAATTTCAAATTTTTCATATCCCAATGCTAAAAACAAGAGGAAATCTAAAACAATTCCACTTTTTAATATAGTAAATAAAAAAACTACCTGTACATCTTGTAATTAGTCTATTTTGAATTAAAATTATAAATTTATTATTTTGCCATACAAAATTGTTGAAATAAATATAATCGAGAAGATCAGTTGCAATTTCCTCACTTGTATATTGTTAGATGCTTTAAGTTTTTCTTTCCTAATTACTTTGATGTTATAAAAATTTCTATTAATGTTAAGGTATAAAAGCGTGAATGATATTTAAATATGAATATGAATAATTCGCTTAATGGTGACCTCACGAGAATATCGGAATGGGGTAACGCGAACAGGGTCGATTTTAATGCCCAAAAAAACTAATGCTGCATGCTTACGCATCGACGCATGCCCGATAACGCTACCTCATCTGTAATTATGGGCGGTATAAACATCGAGAAATCAGAAGCTCTTGATGTTCTTGGCATGAAACTTCAGGGCGATGTTCGATGGACTGAGCTGAGCACATTTTTCAGTTCTCAAAGGACGCATTCATGTGCCTTGGTTTTTTAAGACGGTGTAAGACATACTTCACCCCATCTGATTATACCGCCTACTACCGACTGAAAATGGAATACATCTCTCATGTATGAGCCGGTGCTTTAAAGAATATTTTGAAGTTACTCGACCGTGTACAGGAAAAAGAGAAGAAGAAACTCATAGGAGACAGTAGGGTAGCCAACTCTATTGACTCTTTGCGTTTCGTTGGTCTATCGTTACTATAATGGGATATGTTCTGATGAAATCAGGGAAGTCCTTCCCGAAACCCGATCATTCATGCTCACGAGCGCATCCATTTGTGGTCAACTTGGCAGCGAACCGCACTGCGCATTACAGAGAAAATTTCGTTTTTTGTCCGAACAGCACGTATGTGGAATGGACTACCCGCAGAGGTCTTTCCTGTTACTTTTTACGTGGGAAATCGAATGTCAATAAACACTATTCCCTCTATCCTTTCTCTCAAAACCTTATTTCCTAGCTCCGCCACAATGCACGTCCAAGAGAAAAAAGAAATTTTTCGTCGACGTATGAAACAGAAATGGTAATTTGCATATGCACAAATGTGTTTACTTCTGGTGACGAAAGTTTGCAATGAATAATTCGTCCTTCGTCACCAATTGATGTGAAATCGTATGAATTATTTTGACAACATACGAATATTTGGGGTTATTGTTGTACTAGTAAGTTTACCTGGTGTGAATTCGGCTTGGTAACAGTCAAACCTAAATCAGTTTTTGTTAAATGCTCATAACCATACAAAATGGTTTCTGTTTGCGAGCAAAAAGCCGCTTGACGCGTTGATTTAGATTTGGCTGTAAGTGTTTAAGTGCATAAGATTTAAGTCCTACTCTTTCAATTATTATTGCTTCTACTACTATCCTTCTCTTTGTCACAAATTAAGAATCGCAATGGGTCGAACGCTATGATTCCTTATACGGTGGGGTAACTAACTAAAAGGAAATGTTAAAACAAATTGCTGATTAGAATTTTACATACGAGTGTATCAATAGGGTTACCCCTAATAAAAAAACTCCCTTTATATTAATGTAATTCATTTAAACGTTTAAAATTGCCACTTAATTCATGAATACCTGTTTGAGCATTTAAATACTAAAGACGACATGCTAAAAAACGTATAAATTGTCATTTGAGTAGGTCAACGTCGATTTGACATCAAAAATGAGTAAAAGAGAGATGTGAATAAAAAATAACTTGTACAGCCTTTCTCAGAAACCATTTTTCCTTTTCCTTCGGATTGAGTAAAATAATATTAACTTTATGAACTGCTACAAAAGCGGTGATACTCATAAAGTTTTCACGTTTAAATGTTCTTTCTATTTCGAATCAGTTTTGGGTAAAATTAATTTTCTTTAAATTGATAAAGAAAAAAGCATTAAAGTGATTTGATAAAATCAGTGAAACGTTTACTACCACTTAGATACAATTTAACTATTACAATTGGATTAGTTTTTTTTCCTCCCATTTTATTACACCAATTTTTCCGTTGCAACAGCAGCAGAAGTGCAATTCCGTATTCAAAAATAAATTACGTTAGAAAGTACAAAGCTAACGAATACATTTCTTTATTATTTTCTATTTTTTGGTTGGCTTTTTTTTTTGTTAACTTTTGCAACAAAATAAGATTTCAATCAAGCTGATGGTGTTAAAAAAAATCTATACTGGCGTACAAATCGTATGAGCATTTGATGAAAAAAAATTATACATATGTATGTATAGATACGTACATATGTACATAGTATATAAAATATACATACGTATATGTACATCCATACATATATTATATAACTGGGTTACAAAGTACTCGGGAAAAGCAAATTTCACTTAGAAATAAAAATGCATTGAGGAATGAGAACAAAAAGGAAATGGAATCATGTTTTTCATTTTCACTGATGAATAACAGACATGGTGGAGTTAACACATTTGTTGTTCTACTAGGCCATTGTAACATGTGTGGCTGTGTGTCTGTGTGTGTGTGTGTGTCTGTGTGTGTGTGTGTGTGTGTGTGTGCATACAATGTAGATTTTGATGGATTTGGCAACACAATTTTTTTTCTATGACCAAATAAAATTTCGAATTTACATTTTTCATTTTCATTTAGCAGCTTGTGATGATTTGAATGCGGAGCAAAAGAAAACTTATCGAGTGAAATTTAATAAAATGTTTGCAAATGCATATTTTAAACATGTGGATAAAGAATTTACATATTCTTATGCGGGTCATGTAAAACATGCCAACTATATTGAACAGGTATGCAGAAAGAAGATTGAAAAAGTTACAAAACTCCCTAAGAAAATGAATATATAAAGGGTTTATTTATTGTAAGTCAGCAATCTATAACATATTGATTTTATATATTTAGTATATCTTTAAAATTAACTTCATTATATAATTCTCGTATGCTCTTTAATAAAGTTAATAATAAGAAGGCTCAACATGAAGGTGTAGCAGCCTTCGCAAATAGCATGGTGTACTGTTTGGTTGCGTGGTTTAAACTTCTCTTTGATTTAGATTGTTTCGTACTAATTATTATATGTACTTTTAATGCCTCTATATTATCGAACAATACCATATTTAAAGTAAGTTAATAATGTTTTAATTATTTCATTAAATAATGTTTTATTAGTTTCTTTTATTTACCGGCCCGTTCATATAGAAAATTTTTCAGATTTTTCTGTGCTACAGTACAATTTTAAGTGCTACTTTGGCTAAGTAAAATATTAAAATGGCTCCCGTCCCGCTTAAAAGTAAATGTGCGAACGTAACACCAGAGACGCAGCAACTCTGTTTTATATATTCTTAAAATACTCGGACAGTAATGCTGTGCTAGAATTCAGCTCTCTATTCCTCCTCTCTAATCACAGATGGCTGAATGACAGTTCACAGCAATGGCGCAGGTTTAGTGAGACCCAGAACATACAAGTCACTTCCTCACAGCAAGGCGGGGGAGAATCGCCCCAATAATTGATTCTCAAATAACTTGGTCATTTGATGGACCAATTTTCAAAATGCTTTTTGTATATCAAAGAGGTTTAAAAAAAAATTTTTTTTGAGGAGATTGGGGGACCCAAATTTGCCCGCTAAAAAAATAGATTATAGAATAACTTTGGAGTTTTGTGAACCAATTTTCAAAATTCATTTTTATTTGGTTTTTTTGGGTGGAATTTGGTATTTGATTATCAAATAACTTTGACATTTGTGGACAAATTTAATTTTTTTTACATAAGGAAAAGGTTCACTATAGTTATTTTTTTTTTAAATTTGTTGCTAGGAGGGGGGGGGGGGAAATCAAAGTGCCACCCTAAAAATTTATTATCAAATATTTTTACCATTTGTGGACAAATTTGCAAAATTCATAGATACTACATAGGGAAAGGGTTCATTATTGCCAAAATTTGAGGGGGGTCGGGGCTAAGTACCCAACTTTAAAAAGTGAATGTCAAAAAATATTCCGTTAAATTTTTTTTTTTTAATTGGTGGGGAAAGGCATAGCGCCCGCCCAGCCATCATCATCGGTTGAAAGTCGGCATGTAGACTCCTCTTTCCATGTTTAGATGCACTAAGAAGGGATTTTTGGATATTCTAATGTTGAGGGGGTCAAAACGGGTAAAATCGATAACATAATATCTCAGAAACTAAGACAGATAGAATAAAAATTACAAACGCATACAAATGCTGATGAAAAATAAGCGGATATGTGTTTGGTACTCTTTCTGTAGTTGGTAAAACTGAAGTAAAAAATTAATGTTGGCACCTCTCTTTGCAAACCACATATCTACAAAAGTATTGCAGAAAAAATATTGAGTGTGTTCTCTTACTTTTTCGAAATTCGAAAATATATGGAGTAAAATTGTACCTTTGTACTTCTATTCCATTTACATAGTCCTTATGCTGTACATTTTTTACTATTTTTATACACCTTCATGATACGGCTATCAAATTGAACGGTTTTTTTAAGGGAACATAAAATATAATGATATATCTGCAAACAATATATGGCGGACGACTATTTTTCGCCCAATTCCATGATCTGGGTACCATATTAAAGGAATTTTTGAGAAGAAAAATAAAAATAAAGTAAAATGAGTACTTTTGGCCTTAACTGCGGTTTGAAAAAAGTAGTTTCTTAATTTTTCGGAAAGGGACTGTTGATATAACAAAAAAAGTATCCAAATTTGATGCAGGTGGCTTGGTTGTCGTAACAATATTTGTAGAAAAGTTACAAGAGTGGGCGACATTAGATAAGTTGGTGTGGAGTAGCGAAGCACACTCGGTTAATCTAGTTGTATATAAACTAAAATTAATTTATTTTATATTTTGCATTCTACCCAGCACATTGAAATAATTAATATTATAGAGCGTAATGCTAAAAGAATTTAAATTATAGCGTATTGGCGATCACGATGGCATTCAAATAATTTGAAATTAGAAAGGGAACCAAAGTGCATGTTTTTTTTTTCAATTTATTAAATGTTTTTCAAGGAACCTGGAAATCAAATAAAATTATTACGGCATTCAAATGAACGAGTTTCAGATTAACAAGAGTCAACTGTATTATTTTTTAAATACTAAAAAATTTAATTGTTCCTGATTTTAGAGAAATTTATATTTTGAATTTTTATCACGAACTACACATTTTCATTTCATTTCATATTATTGCCATAGTATGACTTTGCTTTGGAATTACAAAATCACGCAATATTGTAGATTAATCTCACTTCAGCAGCTACTAATGACTGGTAGAATAATGTCAGAGCCTTTGTTTTCGTAATGACCACTCGTTCAATCGAAATATCATCTCCATTCAATAGCATTTTATTTCCGTTGAATCGTTTGTAAATGTCAAAGAACTCTGGCTAACTAAACGTAAATGCCAATGGGAAAATGCAATTGAATATGAACTCAATTTAGAGTTTACAATTCTGCAATAAGTTAGTGCTTGTACAAGAATACTAATTAATTGACTTTTTCCAATTTCTTTTAGTTTGCGTCTTTTTGCATTTTTATTTACGTTCATTTCCCAAGTCGTTAAAAAAGAGGATAATGAATCGTTTGAAAAAGTTGGCAGTACGATGGCAAAGTGAATGTGAATGAAGTGGCACAGTAAAACGCTTTATATGGGAGAGCTGATTGGATAATTTGATTTATTTGCTTTTGGTCCACTCAAAAATTAAGGCTTTTCAGTTAATTGCATTATGAACAGACGAAATGAAAATGTTCAGTGCATTAGCAGTTCTTAAAAATTCCCATTTGTTTGTGGAAATTATGTAATTAAAGCACAAACTTTCGCACTGAACTGTATAGAAAATTTATTTTATTTGACAAGAAATTACGGAGTAATTAAAAACATTTTTCATTTCACAAATTTTCAACATCGACAACTGATGAACCATTTTACAGATTTTTGTTAAATTTGCGGCGCCCGATTTATGTGTTTTTATTTCAAAATAATATTAAGTTGACAGTTGAAATTAATAGAAATTAATTTAATGAAAAGGAACAGCAATACTGTTCATGTTCTGCCCGTATTTAGAAACCTTTTTAGTTGTAATTTATTTTTATTAGAAAAACTCTAGGACGAATTTTTTTTTTTTTTATTAATTTCATTAGAAAATTGAAAGAAAACATTGGCGTAGTAAAATAATTAACAAAATGTCCATCGTTTAATTTTAAAATAAAGCGGATACTCAACAGCAGAGATGCCTAAACTCTGTTTTACAAATTAACAACAACAAATTAACGAGGTGCTGACATTTTTCTGATGTATCTATGCTAACAGTGTATCTCTTCGACAGTATTTGGGCAGTAAAATGTTACTGAAGTAAAAATATAAAGCAGAGATCCAGCAACTCAACTGCTGAGTCGTGCTGGAATTAAACTATTCCAATCCTTCTTACCAGCTGTCTCCTCTCTTTTAATCCCTACCCTTTTTGAACCCTTTTAAATTAGTTCTGGTACCATAAATTATCTACGTAGGGACCATGCCCTGACATTGATCGAAGAACTAAAAGGCAGGCGTGTAGCAGCATAACTAAACACCGTTCAAAAGAAAAGTTAACGCACAATATCACCATTGTTGGTGACATCTTAATTGCTGAACTAAATATTAATATACAAAAAGAATTACTTTTTATATTGATTGATTTGTCATTGTTGTAAATAATTAAAGCACTCATGTTGTAATTGCTTGACTTTTTGCCAACTGGGAATTTTTCTTATAAGTAGTTGGCGCAAATTGCAATTATTTTATGGTTGTAGTGCTCAAAAGAAATTATTTATTCCCACTGCAGCATTTCTATTACCATATTCTACTCATAACTGGTAAAACAGGAAATGAAAATAAATCATAATTAAGTAGAACTTATTAACGATTCAAAATTAAAATGTTTGCAATTATTAGCGGCAAATAATCAGCTATAAAGTCTCAATCAAAATGTAACAATATTTTTGGGGATGGCGGAAATTTCGTAAACGAGTTTTCTGTTTTCCTATAGTAGTTTGACATAGTTTTTCCTTTTCTCAGCGGAAAGTTTTTAATGAGAAAATTCAAAAACTACTTTAGTTTATGAAACTTTGTTAAGACTATTTTTCCGTAGACTAACAGTACAAAACTATGCGCAAATTTGTGCTACATTTAAATTCACTTAGAAGCCAAATAATTGGGAGTTTCAAAAAGTCACATAAAATCAAAGGCTGCAAAGTAAAACTATATAAAATTATGTTTGCTGTGACGAAGTTCTCTTAATTTAGTGTGTTGCTTCAAGTCAGCTACTAAAAAAAACACAATAAAATAAAAAGTTTTGACAAAATTTAACCGGCTTAAAAACGGAATTAAAAAGTTAAAAAAATTATAAAATTTTTTGAGTTTAGTATACGTTGCTACTGACTGAACTGATTAAAGTTGGTGCGAAGTAGAAGAAACTAGGCACCTGCAAGAGAGCATCCGCTGCTGAGGGTGGCGATCGTCGAAGTAGTCTGCCCGTTGACTACAAAACGAAAAATTTTACGTGGGTTCAACCCCTGTTTCAGACTCATAAAAACATCTCGCATTTTTTCTGATGTGCATTTCGTTGGCTTTGTGTCAATTGTTGTCAGAAAGTTGCAGTGGCGAAGGCATAGTCACTGGTCACTGAACAGTGACGGTTTCAGCTGTATCCAATCCACAGGCACATCAGAACGCCCTCCTTCGTCGGTAGTTGTGTAGCACCGGCGAAGTAAAATAATTAATAAAATGGCTACTAAAAACGAAGCTTCAAAATTGAATACGTCTCTTTGACATCAGAGACGCTACAGCACTGCTGTAAAAACAACTAACGTGTAAAAACAAGCAGTGTTGTAAGATAGCGAAGCTTCACCTCCTACCATTTCTCCTACTATCCCTTTCCTATAGTTCAAGCACAATGCATCGCATGTGTAGGAGTCATCTCCTGAGTGCTGGTTCAAGACGAACGTTCCTAGCGGAAACTCGCATTTATTCCTCATTTCAACATATGATATTATTATTCATACTAATTTATTATACAGAATAACAATTAGAATTCAAAAATAACAAACTTTCCTTGAGAATAATGTAAAGGAAAACGTTGAAGTTATTACTAAAAAGAACTTGAGTTATATTATCCGTTCCGACTCTGGACTCAGCTGAACTACTCCAGCATCAGAAGAGAAACATGTCGTTACACTACTTTAAAGCGAGCCATTTCTGTGAAGAAGTTAAGCAATGTTTCGAATTTGTTTTATTGTGTTTATGATTGAATGAAAGCGGTAACATGACATCAGACATGCAGCAACTCTGCTTCACAAATTAACAAAAACGAAAAAATACCGAAGTGAAGACTTGTGCAAGAATTAAACTGCATCCCTTCCTATAACTCCATAAACTGTTTCGTCTCTGCACTATTCTTTTTCAACTAGATCTAATCCAAAGGGAACTCCCTTCAGCACTCGTCTAAGGAAAACAATTTTTTGATTAAAAAAACTCACTTTGTGTTTAAATAAAATTTTTTACTGTAGATTTTAAGAAAAACAAACCTCAAAAAGAAAACAGTAAATTTTTGCAAATCATTTAATAATACAACCAATAAAGAAAAACAGGAATTGTTTGTGACGAACATGAAACTCTGTATTGCCGAAACAAA
This sequence comes from Dexiosoma caninum, assembly GCA_963924685.1. Taxonomy (NCBI): domain Eukaryota; kingdom Metazoa; phylum Arthropoda; class Insecta; order Diptera; family Tachinidae; genus Dexiosoma; species Dexiosoma caninum. The sequence goes on along the minus strand of OZ004728.1, from coordinate 87,209,511 downwards.
TTAATGAATGTGATTACATCATTCCTGGTGACCGATTGCTTAGATCAGCTTAAACGAGAAAACGTGTCGTTATAATGTCACTAATTTCGTGCAGCACATGGAATACTGCAAATTAATTAAGTTGATATTACAAATCTATTGACCAACTAAATTTTAGTTTTACCTTCAGCATATGAAACAGTTGAAAAAGAATTATTCAATGTGTTCTACCCCTGTAATTCATGACAACTAGAAAAATTGTCATACATGTTTGTGCGGATGTTATCTGTGAATGTATATGTATGTATGTATGTATGTATGGCTGCATGTAGTTGAATAGAATTGTATTTCTATTTTTAAAATGTGTTTTCGAAAGAGGGTAGAGGTAGAAGGCTACTGCTTGAACAATGGAATAAAATGTATGTCCGAAGATGGTCGCTCTTTCATAAATTAAATTTATATTCCGCACTCCAAGATATTTTGAGTTCAATTCATTGTAAAGTTCGACCATTTTAAAGCATATTTGATTAATTATCAGACAACCCTCATACATTTCATACAACATGTAAGTTATACAGATGCTGTGGTAAAGTTTATGAAAACACACAGTCGTTATACTGTGAAACTATTGTTTAAATAAAATATTTTTTTAAGCTTCAGTTTTAAATTGTTCGTTCGAATAGTCAAAGCCATACAGTCACTGTGTTTCATGAAAAACGTAGTGGTTCATTTACACTTGTGAAATATTCATTTGCATGATTTAGACAAAAAAAAAGAACTTAACACACAAACAATCACATAAAATAAGCACGCGCATACATCCACACACTCACATATGTTCAACTATAGAGCGAAGCATATTTCTTTTTCAAGCCAAAAAAAAAATGAAAACCAGCAATAAAAGTGGAAAGAAAACAACAAAATCATAGATAAAACCAGGAAATAAAAGCGCACAATTTTTGCAGAGAATTATCACACAATTAAAAATGACACAATACCTGAATTGTTATCGTTGTAGTTGTCGCTTTCGCTTTATTTTTTATTGCCGGGTTGTGGGAGTATGTGAAGTAGTAAAAACATTAAATGTAAAAAATGGTAGAAAAACAAAAAGTAATTTTTCTCTTCCGGTTTAAATACAAATATTAGCGCATTTTATTGCGTTGTATATAGTTTTACAATATTTAAAGTTTTATTTTAAAATATTTATATGGCATATGGCAAATGCTTTAAGGGTTATTAAATACGCACTTATGTAAAAGAAATTGGTGGATTAGAAACAACGTAAAATTGTGTGAAATAATTAAATAACACTTTATTTATTTATAAAGAATTAGAAAAAAAACAACTAGAAAATCTGTTATAAAAAGAATAAGCGTAGGTTGTGCTGTTAAGGCAGCCAATCTCCCCAACTGGCTCATTCTTTGTCATACCCTGGCAGCAGTCAAGATCAAATCAGGATTATTTCATAAATTTCTATACTGAATTTATACAGAATTTTAATTTTGTAAATACCGATGTAGGAAAACGTAAATTATGTAAGCTTCAAAAAATCGAAAATACGTCTTTTACACAATTTTTATCGGAAAAGAATATTGCGTCAATTGGTCGCGGTCTTATATTTTTATGACGAAAGAAGTGCCACTTAAGCCTTACGTTCTTTGAAAAATACTAGTGTCTTCTTTGCTGTAAGTCCACCAAAAACTTGTATTTTTTCTGCATTTGTGGCTTACGCCATTGCGGCATCAACAAAACTTTCAAAACAGAGGCTTAAACCATTTTTGCAGTACGTATGTCATATGCAGAAGATTCCGCAGATAGTCTTTTACTAAATAAATCCTACTCATCTCAAGAATAAAGAAACATTTAGTTATCGTTTACTGTTTGCTGTCAACCTACAAAACATTGGCCTTAATAGATTTAGAAGAATATATTTGTAGCTGATATGTAATGCCTGATATGTATGCCTTCGCCACTGAAACATTCCGACAACAACTGACACAAAGACACACTAATGCACATTAAAATAAATCCGAAATGTTTTTATCATTTAGTCTGAAACTGGGCGCGAACCCAAGATTTTTTTGTTTTGTAGTCAACGCGCTGACTACATCGGCCTCCGCCACCCTCAGTATAATTGATATTATACTGTAACTCTTATTAATGAGCATAATAATAAAAATTTTCAGTCGTAGACGTTGCAGTAGAGTCTCTGATGTTTAAGTGAAACCGTTTAAACTGAATGCTAATGATAATGCCTTCCGCAAAATCCTTCAAATGCCTTTGTGTTTTGATGTCGATAAGTTAGGCAGGTAGAAACTAGTTAATTACAAAAACGTGCAAGCATTTTTGTTGCTGACTTGACACATTTTATGCTTGTGACATTCCTTTTGCGCTGCCAGTTATATATATTTTGAAATCCTTCTTTGCATTTATTCAAATTTATGTGCAAGGACTTTTAGTTGCTGCCAACAGTTTATTTAAAATAAACCCTTTGGATAACATTTCTTCTTTCCTTGTACTTTTTTTGAACACGTCATGCTTTTCTTACTTTCTTTACACTTTTACTTATTAAAATAAGCTGCAGATGCCATGTGCATTTGTTCGTTTATTTCATTTTATTTTCGGATAGTTTTTATACCATCGCAAAAATAACTAATAGTAGAGCTTTAGTTTAAGGTCTCATGTCTAGACGAAAAACACTTAACTTCCTGCAAATTGGTTTAATTTATTCAGCGAAATTTGACTGCCAAAAAAACAAATTCGGTGTCTGACTTCAATATAAAATATTACAAGTGGTCACGCGATTCAAAAATAAAATATAAATAAACACTGTTAAAGGTTTTAGAAGTGTGAGTTGAGAAAAAAATGTTGAAATTAAAGTGAATGTTCAAACAATCCAGCGATGGCAAAACAGATGGAGCACGGAAACGGTCGGTAGATCAGTGATGGCAAAGAAGGGTTCAGAGCACTGTTTGGTAGGTTAATTACTTCCTACAACAATTCCCTTCGGGGCACGAATATTTTCCGAAGTACCTGTATTCCATGGGCAAAGTGGCTGATCACGCTTGCATTTGCAGCAGGATGACGGATGTTTAACACACTTTCTTCAACAGCATCAGTGGGCACACTGAAAGAAACGTATTGACGCATTACGTTAGCAAATTCACTTCTGACAACGTAATATAACACATAGTCTAGTGTGTGAATAATTGGAGCCTTGTACGGCAATACATAGGGGTGCATTCTATGGAAGAAGAAGAGGGACCTCGATGCATGCTTGGAGAACGCGGCCCCTCCTGACTTGAAGAGCTAGAAAGACGAGCCAATAGCAATATAATGGCTGCGAACATGGCGGACCCAGATGTGGCGGTCCTGTTTGGGATGACGCTCTGGGGCTTCCCGAAGCAATACGGGCAATAATCCCGGGAAGGAATCCAGCCAGAGTGAGAGGAGGGATTGTGTTAGTCGCAACACCACTCAATGCAGGTGGCGATGGCCATTTTAAATAATACTGATGATAATATTTATAATAAAATAATTGTATAATTATAATTTTCCAGACTGCGCAAACAGCAGAAATGTGTGTATAAGATCAACATGATTATCTATCTTGTGCTTCAATCACACGATGGTCGTAATAATGTCTGGAATTATAATATTCGATATCATATGGACACAAAGGAGTCACCAGATACTCAATCATACCCATTGCTTGCAGTCTTTATTCGTAGTTCTTCCTGTACTAAGGATAAGCACTTTGCCGAGGAGATCTGGAGATCTTGTGGAATAATGAGTGCCTGCAGGATGTGTTTTGGGTAGACAAAAAACTGTGCATGGCAAAGAAAGAAATCCAACGGCGTGAAATCACATGATCGTGACGGCCAATTAACATCGCCACGACGTGAGATAACGCGGCGATTGAATTTATCTCGCAAAAGAGCCATTATTCCGTTGGCTGTGCAACAAGTGGCATCATCTTGTTGAAACCACATATTATCCAGATCCATATCGTATTATCTTTATTCAAAACTCGCATCAGTGATGTTCGTGAGATGTTCAATTGTTGACGGCTCTTCTGCCACACTATCGCGAACAACAGTAATGTTTTCCGCAAAATGCACTGGGCGAGCATGCACACACATTTTCTACAGACCCGGTTTGTTGAAATTTGGGCACAATTTTTTTGATTGTGGATACATTCGGTCGATTATGCTGACCAAGAAAATCACGGATTGCACGAAATACATTTTGATTTACACGCCTATTTTCGTAAAAGACTTGAACAGTCTGAACGCACTGCTCAATTTGTGTACCTCTTAATGATTGAATTTGTTAAACACTGAAATACAGAAATGTTAAATTAACCTGGGCAAAGAGCTTGATGTTAAGGTGTCACTCAAAATAAACATAGCGCATTATGGTTGTACCACCCTTTACTAAACTCTTTGTTGTATTTTTATTTTTAGGCATTCTTACAACCAAAAAATTAAGAAAAAAATTATGATAGTTTCTCTGAAACTACTGCCCGTATTTGCACAGCCTAAAACGTTTTTTTTTGTTGCTGAATTTAATTTTTTTTTTTACTGAATAAGGAAAACTCTTTCAAGTTATGCTACTACATATATATGGTGAAAGTGGCTTTATTTTTTTACATATTGCTGTATCGCGAAAATTACAGCTGATGATAAAAAAACGGAGTGCAGATTTGCATTCAAATTTAATTTCTAACGAACGATAAAGTTTATCGAATTTTGTGCACATGTACAGGGTGGCACAAAAGGCGCTATATGGTTTGAATTCTTCATAAGCTTTTTAATTATTATTTTTTATTTGTTTTTTTAAGCATTTTGTGAAGAAGACTTGGGGAATTAATTATGAAACGTTCGAAATGAAATCATGGCCATTACACCCGAAATTTTGCGAAAAGTTATGGAAATTATGCTAAAAAGAGCACGTATGTGCTAGGCAGAAAATGGACATCACTTACAGGATATTATTTTTCAAAGCTAATTTCAAAAAAATTCCCCAATAATATACTGTATTTTTGAAAAAAAAAATTATAATAATCGCATAAATCAAAAAGTTATAAGCTATTTAAACCATATAGCTGCTTTTGTGCCACCCTGTATAATTAAGGGCCTTCGAAAAAATTCATTTTATTTAATTTATAATTGCTCCCTTTATGTACAAATTAAAGGCATTCATTGAATTTATTTCCTTTTGCAAAGTAAATTAAATGATTTCTTAATTGAAAATGCTGCCAATCAGATTTGAATGTACCAAATAAAAAAAAAAAAATAAAAATTAAAAACGGTTGAAACACATGTGTGCAGAAAGAGATTTAAACAATTGCAGTCACATACAACGACACTCATGCACATGCAAGCACACACTATTCCATGTAAAACGCGAGAGAGATATTAAAAAAAAAACAAATGCATCAAAATATAAAGAAAAGTTAAAAAAGCCACAAATAACACTATAATAAGTTGTAGCACGCAAGTATGGATGTGTTCATTTTGGTAAACATTCATTCATCATCATGAATGTAGTGTTGTCATTATCACATTAAGTTTGTAATGCAGTTTTCGAAAGAACGATTTATTTAATTTTCTATTGCAAATTAATTTTTAACGTTGCACAGAAAAAAGTAAATTCAAGATTCAATTAAAAAACAAGAAGATTCAATTGAAATAGTAATTAGAATTCAAACTATCACTAAAATTGCAGGAAAATTTTAATTGGAGAAATTTAAAATTTTTTTATTTGACCATTTTAAGGAATTTTAATTGCACTGTTTTCAGAGAATACCCAAATCCATTAAAATAAACATGGATTCAATTAAATCATTAATTAAGAAAAAAAATTCTACTGAGCAAAGACTTAATTGGGAAAAATTTAACTATTACTCTTCCTGTGTACGATTTTGGTCGAAGGGATTCACAATGGACCCTATCAGAGACCACCCTTCTAAAGCTAACATAATCTGAGAATGGGCCAACGGATCGCAATAAAATTTTCGCATTTGGAAGACATTGAAGTTTCTTAAATTTTCTAAGATAATGAACCGATTGGTTTCGAAAAATTTGTTCTCTATTTTTAAATAAATTTTAAGCTGGTAAGTAAGTAAGATCAAGTTAAACATCTAATCAGCTGTTAAACCTAAAAAAAAACGCCAATTTGGATGGCGAAAGTCGAAGTCTGCACGTTGACTACAAAACCAAAAATTTCTTGGGTTCAACACCAGTTTCAGACTCATAGAAACATCAAACATTTTTTCTGATGTGCATTTGTGTTATTTTGTGTCAGTTGTTGTCGGAACGTTGAGGTGGCGAAGACACAGTCACTGGTCACTGCACAGTACCGGCTTGAGCTCTATCGAATCCACAGTCACATCAGAAGGCCCTCCTTCGTCGGTATTGTAGAGCACCGGCGAAGTAAAATAATTACTAAAAACGAAGTTTCAAAATTTAATACGTCTTCTTGACATCAGAGGCGCTACAACACTGCTATTAAACAAATAACTTGCACGTAGTAGGGGTGTAAGCTTCACCTCCTGCCATTTCCGCTACTATCCCAGTTCCAGTACAATGCACCGCATGTGTAGGGGTCATCGTGAGAACTGCTCCAAGATAAAAAGGAAATTTCACTGAACTCGGATGATCTGTTCGGGAAAAATCATAAAAAAAATTTTATCCAATAATTCCAAAAGTTTTCGTGAAATAGATTATTATTACAGACTTACAAAATGTATCGCATGCCGCAAATTTGTATAATGGTTCGTGAGATATAAAAAACAGTGTTTGTTTTTAATTCCTTCCTAGTTTTTTGTCAATTTAAATTTCGATACGCATTAAATTTTTTTGCTTTGAGGCAAATATGAAGAATTAAATATTTTGCAACTTTTGTTTGGTTTTTTTTTTAATAATGTTTTTTAACAAATTACTTTAAAAAGTTCTTTTCATATAAATCTTCTTTTCATGAAATTTGTTCCGTTGTGACCTCACTTATTTATAGGTTGTTCTAATTTGAAATATAGAATTCCTTTTCGAGAATACACACATTTACCAATCTGTATTTACATTAACGCAAACTGCAAAAAGAAAGAAAAATAGAGAACAAAATGCGGTGAAATAATAAAAGTTGAAAGTGCTCCTTGTAAATGACAGACGTTGTCAAACGGAGACACAAGGACACTTGGGATTGTAAGTGAAAAAATTACATACGAGAAATATTTTCTTTTTCAAATCTTGCACTTCCAACACACATAAAACACACTTACACACGAAAGCACAACCAAAAGACACATGGACACAAGCATGATTTTTAGGAACTGAATGAGTATGTCACAGGCTTTGATGGAAAACAACAACGACAACCACTATAAAAATAAGAAAAAATAGCTGTAAAAGCAACAACTGCAAAAACCATATCAGTAATAAATCATGTAAAAGTCAATGATAGTCAGTGAACTGTAGAGTAGAGAAAGTAAAAAAAATGTTTCTCAATTTTTTAAATTTCTTTTATTTTTCTGCTATTGCTGACATATTTGTGCAAGCGTGGTTGTTTTTTTTTGTTTTGCCTTATGAATAATAAAACCATAAAACGAAACGACTTAAAAAAATGTTCGAAAGGTTATCAGGCCTTCAATTATTTAAATATTCCATTCGATTATTCTTTTAAATTATTTGCCATCAAATAACCAACATTTCAGCATCTTGTCATAAGATTTGGCAATCGCGATCGAGTGTGCAGCATACTTGCGACTGAATAGATCTTCTTTGATAAACTGTAATTCGTCCTGGAGATTTTAGCGGCCCTAAGAAGTAATGAAGTAATTCGGGTTTTTTTTTCGAAATATTGGTATGCGAGATGTTGATTAAAGTTCTGAAATTTTGATACGCTATAAGTTTTCAGTTTGATTGGAAAAATTTTATTTATATCGTAAAGTATTTCTGCAATCTGGTCATTCTTTAAGATTATTTTTTCACAGGATAGTAGTATGGAGCCAATATAGGTTGTTTTTTTTAACTGCATGGGAATTTAAAGTGATAATACAGCCAAAATATTTTTGGAAAGAATTTTTTTTATTATAATCTGGTAGATAAGTTTATGGCATTTATTTAAGTCCGCCGAGGATACGAATTACATGTTTCAATTTTTTTTTATCTTGGACCAGCACTCAGTAGATGACCCCTACACATGTGATGTATTATGCTGGAACTAGAGGAAAGGTATAGTAAGAGAAATAACAGGAATTGAAGCTTCCCTATCTTTCACCTCTGCTTTTGCTCGCATTTTTTGTTTATAGCAGTGTTGAAGCGCCTCTGGTGTCAAGGAGACGTATAGAATTTTGAAGCTTCGTTTTTGTTTTATTGCTGAAATACTGATGAAAGAGGTTACGGTTAGTACAGACACATTTTAAAAATATTTGGTTTGATCCGTGTATCTTCAGGTTAGAGAGATAATGCGCTAACACCTCAGCTAACAGTTCCCCGTTTTAAGGTATTTTTTTTTATCTTGGGTCAGCACTCAGGGGAAGACCTCAACACAGCTGATACATTGTGCTGGAACTAGGAAATTATGTTACGGGAAGGAGGGTGGAGGGAGTGATTTGAATTTCCTACAGGATATATTTCTGCAGGGAGTTTATTCTACATACGCAGTGTTCGGCCGAAAAATGTAATGCGTAGTGCGATTCACGCAAATGGATGCGTGCTTAATGATGGACGCGTTGGGGGGGCACAAATAAACGGGTTTCGGGAACAAGTTCGCTGATTTCATTAGAGCACATTTCAACGATTGAACACAACATATTGCGACGATACATAAGAGTTAATACAGTTGGCACCCTACCATCCCCAAAAAATTTCTTCGCCCTGTCCTGTACACGATCGAGTAACTTCAAAAGAGGTCCTTACATGAGAGTTGTATTCCTTCTTCCGTCGGATGTAAGTGGTATAAATAGTAAGGATATCAGATGGCGTGAAGTATGACTTGCATCGTCTTAAAAAACCTGAAAAAACCGCCTTTTTAGACCTGAAAGAAGTGCTCCGTCCAGCTAATGATTCCTCAATATTTATACCACCCATAATTGCATGTTAAGCAGCATGATCGGGCATGCATTGGTGTGCAAGCATGCAGCATTTGGTCTTCTGAACGTTGAATCCATTGGGATATTTTTGTGAGTTCAATATTCATTGAAACACTAATTTTCTGCCTCAGCACACAGATCATAGATCAATAAGAAAGGTGAGAAATAGGGCAGGAGAAAGAATGGAGCTCTGCGGTACACCTGAATTTAACTTGCACTCGTTAGATGAGATTCCGTATATAACAACTCCCTGAAAAAGCTCGCTATAAATCGAGAGAAGGTATCACCGACACCAAAAACAATAAGTTTGGCTAAAAGTGCCCCATGCCACACTCCATCAAATGCTTTCGAAATATCCAGAGCCACCACTTTACTTTCGCTTTGCTGGCAATACTGCTGATAATAATGATGTATTTGGTATTTTACAGGGCTTGTGGTCCTTTAAGAAACAACAAATGAGTAGTAGATTCATCAACTTCACATTAATAACAGATATTGACTTCAACAGCAGTACTCATGAGGTTAGAAAATCACAGAAATTATTCATGCTGCTTTTGATTACTTCTGCTTCCGAAAGAAGGCCTATTAAAACATCTGGATATTTATTTCGAAAATATATAAATACCAAATGACCAGGAATGCTTTTTGATGCCTTTTGGTAGGTCTTTTTCAACAAGCGAAAACCGTAGTGAATTCTTTACCGATTTCCATGTGTGAAATATTAAAAGGCCACAACCAAGGCAGTCGTGTTCTTCCCTTCTGCCTCTAAGAAATTATGAAAATTGCACACACAAGCTCGCATTTATCCAAAAAGAAACAAAATGCTTAACTCTATTTGCTTGTCATTTGGTTAATCTGTGCAACATCTTTCTTTTTTGTTTTTGGTGTTTTTGTAACAGTGTGTTTTTGTAAAAAACGAGTGAAACATTTGACAGCATAAAATGAATGAGTGGTTAGAAGCAGAATTTATGTTAATTCACTGGTGTATCCGAGATGAGCAAAAAAAAAATGAAGAAAAATAAAAGAAAATATGTTGATACTGATTATGAAACGAGAGAATGCATCGCATTATCTAATGGACTCGTTGCCAGATGCATTTGAGTGTTAATATTTAATACGATTAATTTTCGCTGATTCTTGATTGCTCTTATGCTGGTAAGAAATTAATTTGTTTCTTAATGAAACTTGACTACCAGCAATTAAGCAAGTAGAAATGTGATAGACTGTAATAGTAGTAATTTTTTCCACAAGTGGCCAAAGCAGCTTCGTTGTTCTATTAATTTAAATACGTATTGTCATCATCAGAAAGTATCTCATAATGTAAGAAAAATTAAAAATGCACTATTTTTAAATTGGAAGCTATAAAAACCCTCAATTGCATGTTCTTTTTTTTTTTTTTTAACCAAAAATGCTGTGCACTTCTTACTCAATTATAACCCATTCATTTAGAAAATTTGCACTTTGTTTTACCGTTATAAATACATTTTGCAACAATATAAAAGAAAGAAATACAGTACAAATATTTTAAATAAATAAAGTGTAAATTGCCATGCACTTTCCGAGAATAGAAAATGTTTACAAATATTCCATTAAAACGACCATAAAATGGACGTAATTTGCCAAACACATTTCTCAAACAGCTAAAATTTTGATAATAAAATTAAAACTGGTTTTTTATACTATTCATTCTAAAATAGCAAACCTTATTGCACATTTGAGTATATTGAGCATTGCAACATGTCACAAATCTGTATTTTACACTAAAAAAATGTACACTGATATTGAATTGCCCAGTTTTGGACCACGTTCAACAACGCTAAACCTGTAATAATTAGTATGAAACATTTATCAGTATTGTTCGTTATAAATGAATTCGATTGTATGCAATCCATCTAAATGACAGTATTTATAACTTTGTGAGTTATTGAAAGTTAAATATAGATACACGCATTTATACACACCTGTGCTAATATTAAATGTATAAAATTTTTTATATGCATATTTATTTGTTTATCCAATTTTTATCTATATTTTTCATCCTTTAACAATTTCTAAAGTAACTGGTCAAACCTAAGACATGTAGACATGTACTTCCGTGTTCGTTTGTTTTCATTGTCATATCGATTGCTTATTGTCTTTCGATTCTCTCACACTGTCGTATTGTAAGTTCGCCTACGAAATTCAAGATCTAAAATTTTTAATAATTTATGGAATTTCTTCGGAAACAAATCTTTAGCTCCAAATCCCTAAAGGTATGCTGCATTTAAAGCGGATGCTTAAGTTGTGATCTGTGCACATATGCACAGCTCCCCACATTTCAACATACATGCATACATACATATATTGAGTTGCTTATAATTTTCATTCGGGTATTCGTCTATCGTGCTCGTTGTTGTTTATTCAACGTAACTTGTCATTGTTGGTCTTTCATTTCTGTTTGGTTTCCAAGTCAATGAATCGTTTTAATTTACATTGAAGCGCAAATGATTCATAGAGGGATTGTGCGACACATCAATGTCAATTTTAACTCAAGATACCGAAAATATTTACGTCTGCATTAAATCTGATTCATGCAAATTTCCCAGCAATGATTATATTTTTAAGTAAAAGGATTCAAACACATCTATACCAGTGATAATGTTGACATTGGCATGGGAAACTGAAATGATTTTCATTTGTTGTTGTGATTGATGTGAGGAAATTAAAAATGATTTCCTTGAGTTATTATTGTGGTAACGAAATCAGTTTAATTTAGTTACTTAAACACGCTCAACAATTTACTATAAATGATTTTTGCATTTCATTGAATATTTCTAATTTGCTGTCTGTTTGAACTTGTCTATATGGACATTTTCACGGGAAGGTCTACCGGGATTGAAAAATGTTAAAATTTTAAGAATATAATTGATCAATTCATAAGCTCGTATTAACGTCGTATGCATTGTGTAACCATTTTATTTTACAGGGTGGCCCAAAATGACCGAAGCGGTTTGAGTTGAAAGAGTTGGCAGTGTGCGCTGTGGCTCCATCCAATTTAAACCATATTTGCGGCTGGTTTTCCACGGCTAGCCCTAAAAAATTTTCCAAATTGTCCGACATCTAAAACCAGTGATTGAAACGGCGACACCGTGTACATTTGCCTAAAATGAAGAGCCAATTATCCTTTCCGACAGAACACCGTACCAAACGTTACACTTAAGTAGGTGTAATGCTCGCTGTTGAACTACTTTTGGATTTTCCATAGCCCTTTTTGTCTATTAACGAACACATTCAATTGGAAATGGGCTTCGTCGCTCATAATTAAATTATTAATAAAATCTTCATTTCCTTCCGAAATAAAGTTCAAAGATTTCGGACTGCTCCATTTGAAATTCCCCAAGTCTTCCTTACAAAATACTGAAAACAAAAAAAATTACAATAAAGAAGTTATAAGGAATTCACACACCTTCGCTTCTTTTGGGCCACCCTGTTTATTCAGCCGTGTCACAGTTTTCGTTCGGAATTGTTTTGATTGTGTATTTACCATTTCGTTGGAATTTGTTTTCGGTATCATAGATACCAATAGTTTTTGTAATTTCGAAAAAAAATGTTGGATAAAAATTGATAATTGAAAATTCTTGATTATCAAGTAACCAAGCATAATGCGGTAATATAATATAATAAAATATATACATAATAATATATATTTTTGCTAACAAATAATAATATTTTTCTGATTGCTTTTGCCGTCACGAGAGGGCGCTAAACTCAAAAATTGCCAAAAATTCATGTCTTTCTTAGGTAGGCTATTTTATGTTACTGTACCAAATTCCAAAAATATCTGACATCTCTTTCTACATATTTTTGTGCTTTCGCTATAAGAAAACAAAGCACTGCAAGATGTGACCGGTTATCATACCTGAGTGTTGGCCTATTTATTAACACCCTTATATATATATATATATTATAAATACTACAAACATTTACAAGATAAACTGCATAAGTTTTATTTCACCTTCTTGAGATTAAAGCAAAAAGTAACATGCAGAAAGAATACAGAATCAAATCATAAAGTATACGATCAGTGTGACCAGATTTTAAATAATATGAAGCTAAATCATGTTTGAAATAGAGCTAAAAAAGCTGAAGAAGAAAATTTAAAGCCAAAAAATAAAGCTAAATTTTTTTATAGCTTTGTAATAGTAAGTCTCAATTATTTCTATATTTTTCATAAATTTAAGTAGTTATTTATTTATTATATAAAAATATGTTTTTGATCCGTTTAAATTAAATTAAATTTAAGATAAAAAGAAAAATATAAAAATAGAAATGTGTGTGTGTTATAAAAGTAAAGTCATGGATTGTTATGTTTTTGTTTATAAATTTTTTGGTTTTTGTGTTTGATATTCAACTTCTATTCTCGATTGATTAATTGACTTTTAAACATATAGATCTTAGGATTGTATTCAAAAATTAGGAAAAATTCACTGATGAGCTAAGTAAGCATTAGCGAAATAGTACTATATGGATATGCTTTCCTTCTCAGTTATTGAGTTTACTTTAAAAAAAAAAGAAAAAAAAGTACTTTATGAGTACATCATAAAGTATGTAGTAATAAATTTCACATATATTTTTTTTTTTAAGGGAAAAAATCATAATTAAAATCTTATATAAAGAGATATTCCCAAAATAAATTCAGTTAATATTAAAATGTTAAATCTATAACAAAATAAAATTACTTATGAAGCAAAAATTCTGCTCATATACATATATAATTTAAAGGGAAAACAAAAACAAACAGGGATTTCTTTGACTAAAACGAAACAGTCTTACAAGGGCGAAAAAGATCTCAAAATCGTACAGAAGTGTATTCGTGGTATTTAACGTTTAGATGAGACTATGCTGTCATAACAATACTAATCGATACATACTTTTTTACTAACACATGCATACTTTTTCAATTTTCAGAACTACAAACTTTAATATTTCAAAGACAGTATTATTATTATTTTAATTGGGCCAGGAAGGACCGCGACTTTCGAAGAAAGTAAATAGGACAGTGATTTTACTTATGCGGAGAATTATTTGAAAAAGAAGTAGAAAAATATTGGGCTTTTGATTTACAAGTAAATTAAAAAAAAACTTAAGTTGTTTACTGTTGTAAAAACAATTATAACAATTTTATATTACAATAAGAAAAATGCAAAATAAATAGCTTTTTGCGAAAATTAGTTTCTCTGCGATAATTAGTTTCATCTTATATTGCACTATTTTAACAGGTTCTTTTCAGGTTACGATATATTTAACAACACATTTTTACAGAAAATTTTACGTTCGACGAGCAAAGCGAATTGGTAAATTCTTTATTAATAAATCTTGTGCACTTTGTTCAACACAAATTGCCATAATTATTGTATGAACGGTTACGTCAAAAAGCCTATTGAAAACTCTCTTTATTGTCATGACAGCATCGTCTAATCTAAAACGTAACAGCGATAGCTTCCAGATTATTTTTATTTTTTAGCTATTTAATATGGTTGAAATAAAAATTATTAACACGAAATAAAAATTAAAGAAAAAGATAGAAAAAGCTAAATTTATTGTCGAAAAATCTGAAAAAAGCTGTATGAAATATATCAAGCTAAATATTAAAAATAAAGCTAAATTTAGCTCGAAAAAAGCTAGTATGGCCATGCTGTATGCGATACTTATTGTATAAATATCGTCTATGTCTCTACTCAGCTTCCACTGAATTGCCTAGGCAACATGTGAAACATGTATCAGCAGCAACATTGTTGGTTTCATTTGGTTATTTTACGTTGCTTTGCTACAAAAACATTTTGCCAGCATTTGATGTAATGGTGCTGCTGTACGCGTTTTATTAATGTTATTAACAACATAAACAGAAATGTATTTTTGGTCGATTGCAAATGGCAATTGCAGTTGTAACTGGTATTTCGTTAGTATGGCTCTGTGTAAAATAGCAGCTTTTGCAGTGGTTTAATAAAGGCAATCGGATAGCAAAACCATAAATGTATGTAAAACCCAAAAGGAATAAACACATCATAAAAACAAAAGTAAGTCGAATTAAGAAAGAACAAGAAACAGCAAAAGAAAAAAAGTTTTAAAGAGGTTATCTCTTGTTTTTAATTCCAGATGAAATCTGTTCAAATAGAAATTGTACGAGTAATGCGTTGTTGTTACAAAATTTAATTGTTAAACTGAAGTTATGATTATTTTAAAATGTTTTAACGAATGTTTCAAGTAATATAATTAAGATACATTATATAATACTTAGACAATGATTGGCTACTACTAGGGAATAGTGACAGAGATGTCACGTAGTGAAGGGATACACAGAGAGAGGAAAGCTAAATAATCTTTACAATTCAGTTTATGTAGTTGTTGCAGCGCTTCTGATGTCAACGAGACGCATTCAATTATGAAGCTGTATTTAGTATCTATTTCTATGAATTATTGTACATACTTCGCCGAAGATGCTACAGATAATACCGATTGCTTTGATGTGCCTGTTCATTGGTATCATGAAGCCTGTACTGACCACTGACTATGACTTTGCCACATCCACCTTCCGCAACAATTGACACAAGGGGGCAATAATGCCCACTAGTGAAATACAAAGTGTTTTTATGAGTTAGTCATTTGATAAAATAGGGAAACATTTTTATGCACCTTGTTGTTTAAAAATTTTAAAAAGTAATTTTAAAAATTTTTTTTTTTTTAAGTGAATAAACAGCAAATTCAGAATTTTTATACATTTTTTACACCCAAAACAATTTCTTGTGTTAGTGTATTTCAAAATTCTGCCACAAATAAAGCTGAAAAATATTATTGGGCAGTTATGTTTCACATGCAAATCTATTCATGTTTTATATTTCATTAGAGAAACAGAAATTTCATCTCTATTATTTTCCTCTCTCCCTAGAATCATACTCCCGTCGAGTTCCCGCTCCACCAGCATTTTGCAGCCTTCCATAGAAATGTCTCGGCTTCTCATCCAGAGACAGTTAGTATTCATAAATCAAAATAGAGGTGGACAGCGATCTGATCCAGCATCCAGTTCACCGCTACCTTATAGTCGATATCTCAGCCTGCACCACGCTGCAACAATCGTCTACCCTGAAACTCATCCACCGTCCGCAGTGGGAATTGAAAACTCCATCCCCAACACCCTCGTCTAATTTCGATCCGTTCTTGATAACACCCATTACAACTCAATTGCACTTGTAAAATTTTCCGAATGTTCCACAAAAATAATCAAAATTTTTTCTACACAAACCATCTCCTGACAATTCAAAACCCAATAAAAAAATGTCAAGAAAATCGATTCAGCCGTTCTCAAGTGATGCCATTACATACATGAACCATCTGATTCTGATCTGATCTGATATATATATATATATAAATATGTACATGGATTATGTAAGTTATCACGTAATTGAAGTAAATACGTTACATATAAATATGAGTATGAGTATGTATGTATGTTCACTGTTAACCGATATGGGTAGCAGATTGAATTTAATAAACTGCTTCTCTAACTTTTTACAGTAAAAAGAACAAAATTATCCACATTGCGTATTTGTTCACATACGAGTATTTGACAGTATTTTGAAATGAATGTGAGTTTTTATAAGACCGCCTGTTTTCAATTCAATTTAAATTTTTACCATCTTTTACCAGTCTTTTTAGCAGTTAGTACTCTGCTTTTATATTTTTATACAATTAAATTTGTACAGATATTATGCTGGAAGTACAAGTTTCAATTTCATTAAAAAAGTTTCTTTTTCAATTTTAACTTTTAAATTTTGTTACCATGTTTTTCGTTTTTTCAATACGAAAAGTTTTTATGAACATTTTCCACAAAATAAAGAAAAATCAACAAAGCTCGTCTACTCTTTGAGCATTTGATTTAAATAATTGTCATTTTTATAGTCCATCTGTCCGTTGGCCTCTTTTGCATGCACATTTGTTATTTGCTGAATGTAAAAGTATTTCGCAGCATCGACTTGTTATCAAAAAATGAAAAAAATATGTGGAAGGGAATTCAAATGTTTTAAATTTTTTTTTTAGAATTTTAATTGAAAATGAAGCAAAATAAGGAAAGACTTTGTATAATTAAAAAGTTGTATATTTTAAAAATATAAAAATAAAATATTTGTATGCAGGATGGCCAACGTAATGAACAACAAAAAAAAGAAGGTGTAATGAAATTAAAATATGAAGGAAATGCCTGAGGACGCACGATGATTTTTTCTTCATTATCATGTTATCAGTAGCTTTTACCCGCGGCTTCGCTCATGTCCAACAATCCTTTCCCTATAAAACAGCATCGGAATATTTTATTTATAGATAATATAGTTGTCTAGTTTCGGATAGGCATATATTTCGCCCTATACCCCATTCCCTTCTATTTTTTTAAATATATACTTGTACAGATCCATGTTTTAATTTTATTAAAATCAGTTAGACAGTTTCGGAAAGGCATATATTGAGCCCTACACTGCTTTTACATTTTGTTTTAATAATAGTCGTATGAGTTCATCAGTATTCAGATCCTTGTTTTAAATTCCAGCAAAATTGATTAAATAGTTTTTGAGGGGAATATATTACCCACTACGTCAGCTGGTGATCCTATTTTTAAAAAAAATATTTTATTTATGTCTTCTCTAGCCTCAGATATTAATATATTTTTATTTCATCAAATGCGGTGAATTTTGAATTTTTTTTAAAAGTGCTTTTATTCATTAATATCCTTAATGAATACCTAGCGATGTCAAAAGTACGGTAAGTACGGATTTTCGTAAATCAACTAGAACAGTTAATTCAAGTACGAATTCTTTAAGCGCTAAATACTTACTTTCAGTCATAGTTCATTCCGAATCTGTACTTAAAATAAACCAGCTTAATGTAAGAAAATCCGAAATTGAATCAGGTCTAAAGTGTGGTTTCCTAATACGGTGTTCAGACATGCAATTCTATTGAAATTTACGCAATAAATGCCATTATTGGGCTCAATATTCCATAGAAAATATTTATTAAGTTATTGAGCAATAAGTACGAAATTGTTATAAAACTTGACTAAAACTTGAAACACAACACTGTCGGAAGTGTCTTTACTAAGCAAAATTATCTACAAATGGTAACGAAATTGATAAATTTTTATCGCCAAATGGTAAAAGAAATGTTGATAGAAATTTGTTACAGCTTATGCTGGCTAAGTTATTGATTCTGATTAATAAAGAAAGGAATGGTAACGTCCTTGTCAAATGCTTATTGAGTTAACTAAATTTTGTATGTCTGAACACTAAAATTATTGTGTCAATAAATTGAATATTGACTAAATAAAAAAATCATGTCTTAACACCGTATGACTTGTATATTGGACAAATTTAATTTATTTAGTTTAATTTGTTAAGCATACAAATAAACGCTAAGCTAAGGCTTAACGGTGCTTAACGAAATTTCTGAAAAAGCTGAAAAAATCTTTCATGTTTATACAAGAACTCCCAAGAAATATTTGAGAATTACATAAATAAAAAATAGAATTCGGTACTTAATTTATGATATTTTTCTTGATTTTCGAATTTTGTACTCATTTTAAGAACTTCCAAGATTGGATCTTTGAGAATTACATAAATACAAAATAGAATTCGGTACTTAATTTATGACATTTTTCTTGATTTTCGAATTTTGTACTCATTTTAAGAACTTCCAAGATTGAATCTCTCAAATAATCTCTTTTGCGGCTTGTTTTAAGTGCATATGAATACTATTCGTACTTCACTTGCACTCGCACTAATATTAAGTAGAAAAATCTTAAATTTAGTACGAGCTTTTTCTTTCTGTGACGTAGGCAAGTGTACTTTAACAATATCCAATAGCATTTGAAAAGCCGTCATGATTGATCGGCGTTGTGATAAATAAATATATTAAGTTACCTTTAAAGAAAAATTTTAAATACAACTTCCCGGCTAAAATCTCATCTACTTACGCTGACTCTAAAAGTTCCAATGCATTGCTATGATCGCACATTCTTTATCGTTTCACTTTTTCTGAATTTTGTTGCTTCATCATACATTTTATTTATATGTATGTATATTGTTAATTCGTCTTAACACATTTTATTTTAAAAATAAATATTTTGTTAATAAAATGTTCAATTTGTGCTTCAAATGCCGGTAAAAGACCTCATCCGGTCACCGTGACCCGAAGTGACAGCACTGGTTGGTAGTGTCAGCACTGATTTTTATTTTTCTCGCCCGTCACTGGTATAGCGGTTTGCACTCTTCTTTTTCCTTATCGTTTCAATTTTTGTTGTTGTTTTCCGTATTTAAATTTCAGTATATTGCTTTCGTTTAATTTGTCATTGTTTTTTGTATTTCATATAATATATTGGAGTTTATTATTTTTTATATTTGTCAGTGTAATTTGATAAAATTTTTAAGTTTATTTTCTTTCTTTGTTTGTCACTTGTTATTTTTTTTTATTTTCTATTTTTTCACTTTATTTTTTCACTTTTTTATTTATTTCTGTTAAAGGTAAAGACGATATCGACGCACGATTGAAGTTACTATTTCTGATGTACTTGCTACTTGGCCAAGCGTGTTCGCTGCGTCTCACTAAGTCATTGTTTTCGCCTGATTGAAGACCAATAAGCATGATGTACTGACTATCCAGAGAAAATTTGCGCACATTTGAAAATTCAATATCATCAATCCCAGAATGTAAGACGCCGTTTTCGACTACATTTTCTTTAATAACTTGGAAAATATTTTTTATTTTCTATTGATCTAATATTTTGCCACTGAACGGTATGGTCAATTCAGCGCTAGGGAACCAATAGTGGAAACATTCTTTAGCAGGCGGTATGCGAGCTGCAGTGCCATGCATATTTAAAGATCCATCGATAGAAAATTTATTATGATCTACGCCAAAATGTAAATCGTTTGTGTTGCAGCTGGTCTGACTGAAGATCTCATGTAACATACGTACGTAGTCTTACAGAGTCGACGTAGTAGATTTCTAAGGCCACACAAAATTTACCACACTGTATCCAAAACTGTGATGCTTTCCCTGTATTAGCTGGGATCTTTTGGTTGTCTTGGGTGGAGAGGTGGCTCTTGTCAATAGATTGACTTTGTTTAATTGCGTGGTAATTGAATGTCAGGTAAAGATTTGCGTTGATATTTAGATGGCTGGCATAAAGGACTAGATACTTGTTTGGCTGAGTTTTTAGCTGCAAGCACTGGTTGTTTCTGCTTATGGATTGGTGTTGAAAAACCAAAGCTGTCTTTAGCGATATTTGATATTGATGATAGCGACGGTGAACTAGCCTGTGTTCTGTCAAATGCATTATATACTCGTTTGATGTCAGTTGTTGGCGTTCGTTTATTGGCTGAAGAAGTTCTTTGAGCAATAGATGAACGGAACCTGTTTCCTCGTGAGTTTTTGACATAATGAAGGGATGGGCGGGGAGTGCTTATAGGAGTTTCCAAATCGTTGACTGTTAATGTATAAACTTCTTTGATTTTGTCTAGTGAATTAATAGTTTTTGGAAGAGATTGATTCAATTCATGGCTGCATGAGTGTAATTCTTTTTCGTACGAGTCAGAGTAGGCGGCAGTAGTTGCTGGGTCTTCATTATTTGAGACTTCTGTGTGTTGCGGGATTTTGCTAGGAAGACTGAAGTCTTTATAAAATTTCTAATCGCTTTCGAAGTTAGTAATTTTATT
Source organism: Dexiosoma caninum (assembly GCA_963924685.1). NCBI lineage: Eukaryota > Metazoa > Arthropoda > Insecta > Diptera > Tachinidae > Dexiosoma > Dexiosoma caninum. Next base: position 87,188,703 of record OZ004728.1, on the reverse strand, counting down.
GCCAGAGTTCCCTGATTGACATTTTTCGCCTGGATACGTGCGTATTCTTGGTGATGTACTTCCTTCGTCTTCTAACAATATCGTAGAGCAGTTATGTATTTCGGCTGACCTCTTATCGGGTTCGTATTTATTCACTTCTGATGCACCACTAGGCGTGATTTCGTTAGTATCTTCGTTATCTAGCCTGGGAGAAACACTATTCAGTTGGAGTTTTTCTGGCTTTACTTCTTTGGGCCTGCAGTTATATTTCGGATTTGCCTTGGCCTCAATAAATTGGATATAAGTATGTACATCAAAGACTTTTCTTTAACAGATAATTTGGCGAACACATCTTCGGGTTCAAAACAGGCAGAGAGTTGATATTCCACCTTCGGAGGTGTGGATGATCGTGGCGGTTTCTTTGGTCCTTTCGGGTATTCCGGCTGCAGTGTTGTAGTAGCGAGTGGTGTTTTCGGTTGTGACTCAGCATGATCAGTAAACATTTCTGTGTCTATCGTTTCAGTATTTCCATTGTTCTTCTGGAATTAAAAAACTTTTAATATTTTCGATATAAATTTTTTAACTGCAGATTTCTCAGGCTTAGAAGAATTTATTTCACTTTGATTATTGGACTGCATTTTTCAAAATTATTAATTTCTTTAGAGTTCAGATGCAAACGTTGAACATAACAATTTAAGACTGAATGAAGTACACGAGTGACGGTTTAACGTATTTAAACTCAAGTTGTAGGTAATTTTGTACGTTCTCACTCTCAGTTCTCTCCTCAAAGTACATGTGAACATATACATATACACGAAACGTTCAGGTAATACAGAAAAGAGAATTATAAGATTTCGCAGAAATACATACAGCTGCGGTAAAAAAATAGTTGTCATTTTCTATCAGCTGAGTTTTAGAAAGAAATTTTCAGTTTCTTATTTGTTTTATTTTCATGCAATATAACTATTCGTTAAGAAAACTAATGCTAATTATATAATAATTAAATTAATTAATTAATAATTAAATGCTAATAATAAATAATCTAAATTGAATTGTTTTTTAATTATATTTATTTTTTTAGCGATGGTCTTTTTTTATTTTCAATATTTCATCTTCAGGATATAATAATTTGTTTTAACAAAAAAAAAAAACGCTCTCCGTCGTGGGTATTATGTAACACCGGCCGAGTAAAATAATTACTAAAAATGGCATCAAAACTTCAAAATTTAATACGTCTCCTTGTCAACACTGCTATAAAACAAAGAACGTGCAAAAGCAGAGTTGCAATTAAGTTAAATTAAATTAAATTTTTGGATTTGGACTTGTTTATTCCAACTTCACTAGGCCGATTGTAACTATTAAAAACCGACGCAGTTGATTGAAGTGGGATTTTCACTGATTCACAATTTTAGTAGAGCACGGTTCAGGACTGAAATTGAAACTGTTTTTATACATTCCACACTTCTATCTGTCGAAGCATTAAGGAGAAAAGAATGAAAAATCTCTCAAAAGAAATAAAATACAATTGAAAAAGAAATCAGACTTGGGAAAACCCAGCGCATCTAAGAACAGTATTTGGAAATTGTATGAATTATAATTTAAACTTTATATAATCTATAATTTAATTTAATTTAAACAATATTATTATGTATTTTAAATGCATTTATCAAGCTCACAGACACCATATAAAAGTTTTAATTTACTGCACATTTCTGCTGTCTTCATGTCCTACGAATGCACATTGAAAACAATATCCTCTCAACAACTGAGTATTTTAATCTTCTTTAATTTGCAATAAAATATGCAATGCCAACAATAAAAGTACTTCATAAACCTAATGGATTGTAAATATAGAATTGTAAAATTGATTCATTTACTTTTAGGTCACATGTAAAGTTTGTTTTTCATTTGATTTTATTTGACTCATTTTCATTTGTTGGCAATAAAAAAAGCTCTTTAAAGCCAAATAACATCTGAAGTGATTTGCCATGACTACCAGCACATGCCATTATCGTTCGATTTATATCAATTATCGAATCCACACATTCCACTACCTAAATTGCAGCTCTAAAGCGGGTGGAAAATAATAAAAAAAAGGAAAATTTAGATTTCACATTTTCATACAAAAAACAAACGGGAGAGTCAAGCAAAGATATCGAACAATTCCATTTCTGTTACCTCTATAATTGACAAATTAAATTTGATGCATTTTACTTAACACCAAAAACCACCCACAAAACAAAAGAGTAAAATGGTTGCACACAAATATGTGTACGTAAATAGGGCTGCATCGTAAGACCACACAAACAGATTGTTTGTAAAGACTCTGCAGAAGACAGAAGATTTAAGGGATTTATTCTTGGCTCTCGGCAGATTAGAAAATTTACTATTTGTGTCAAAGGACAACGTTTTTACACACACACACACACACACACACACACACACAAATATCTTTCACAGAAAAACGTAATTGAAAAAAGCACCGCTTTACACACTAGAAGTAACACTTGGTACGTTCTTTTTCGGGGAAGGGCCGCCAAAAAATAACTTTCTACGCAAAAAGTTACGTTTTACGCTAAAAATTACGTTATACACAAAACGCCTTTTTTATGAAAAGTTTTTCAATAATTATTTATTTCTCAATATTTCGCTACCAAAATAAATATAATTAACAAAATGTTATATTTGACACAAAAATTACGTTTTACACTAAAGATGACTTTTTACAGAAAAGTTTACGTTTTACTAAACAAGCTACTTTTTACACATAAAATTACATTAAGAGTACGTTTTTTTTTTTCAAAAACTAATTTTCTACATAAAAATTACACAAAAGAGTAACTTTTTTTCCACAAAAAGTTAAATTTTTAACAAAAAATTACTTTTTCAACAAAATTTTACATGTTACAAAAAAATTATTTTTTACACAAAATGCTACATTTTACGGGGAAAAAAATATGTTTTACTTCAAAAGCAACTTTTTACACATAAAATTACACTGGGAGTAATTTGTTCCCTTTTTACACAAAATGTTTAATTTTACACAAAAATTGATTTTTACACCAAAGTTTACATTTTACTTCTAAATCTACTAGGAGTAACTTATTTTCACATAAAAGTAATTTTTTACATATAAAATTATGTTTTCCACAAATAATTAATTTTTTACACAAAATGTTACAAAAATTAAATTTTTCACAAGAAATTACTTTTTACACATAATATTACATTAAGGCCCATTATTATAACTTGCCGATAGCTAAAGTTGAGATGCTATCGGACAAATAATTAGTTTTTCGTTATTACCAGTTGAGTTTAACCTAATGTGACCGATAAGCTAACGGAAAGTTCATCCTACCTGTAACTTTTAAAGTGGACTAAAGCACTTGAAGCTGCCATATTTTATTCACTTTAAATATGGCAACATGGAAAGTATAAATGTATACAAATTCATTTTTAAATAAAGAATAAAATAAAACCTTGTCGTTGCCAGTAGCTTTTTTTGTTTGTCAAAAGTAGTCAGTATTTACTCTGGTACTGCCATATTTTTAAAAATATTAATTTTATTTTATCGAACAGTTGTAATAATGAAAACAAGTTAAAGGTCACTTTATTATTCATTTTACCTAAAGTTAATTTTAGCTATCAGTAACTTTATTGCTTAGTTGTAATAATGGCCCTTAGAGTTAATTTTTCTCCACAAAAAGTAAAATTTTTTTACATTTTTTACACAAAATGTTACATTTTATACAAAAATTACGTTTTACACAAACAATAATTTTTTACACAAAAGTTGACGTTTACTTAAAAAGCAACTTTTTTCACTAAAAGTAATTCGTTTTTACACAAAATGTTACATTTTACACAAAAAGTAGCCTTTTATACAGGAATTGATTTCTAACACACCAATTAGTCTTTCACACACAATTTATTACTTTTTACACAAAATATGCACGCACTCACATACGAAGTAATTTCTTACGCAATTATTTCCAAGTAGAATTTATACATTGAAATGCAAATAGCTGTGGTGTTGCTTACTATTGAGTATTTCAGGGGTAAAATTTTGTGTTCGAAATTACTGTATATTTAATTACACCCACACATACATATCTTTGCTTCTACGTATCTGTTGTAATAGTATTTTGGGTTATTATTGACAACCTAATGTAATGATAATCAACATTTATATTAAAGCACATTATTTTATTCTAATTTACAAAGATAAATTACATGTAAAATATTCAATTCCACGAATTTGTAAAACCAAATTGTAAAAATCATTTTAGTTGTTCAAAAATATTCGAAATTATGGCTGCATTATTGTTTATTTGTCTTATTATTGGCTGGCATTTCATTTAAACGAGTGCTTCCATTTATTTTGTATTCTCTTCCCCTTCAAATACAATTAAAATTGACACAAACATATTTAGATGACTGATGTAAATACTTGAAAAAGTTCATTAATTAAATTAAATGTGCAACATATTCACAATGTTCATCGACATTAAACTTCTATAATTTATAACAGCCTGTTGGAAATGAAACAGAAATTAAAATAAACGAGAAAACGCAATTAAGTTCAGTGCAATGTTAAACTCTCTAAATTATGTTAAATGCAATTTTAATTTAATCAAATTAATTTCGAATGTAAAAAAAAACAAATAATAGTAAAAGTTTCATCATCCAATAAAGGAATATGCATGAATATGTACGTGGGTCAACCAAAAAAAAAGTTAATTTGTTAGAAAAACAATTTTTATGCATAAAACTTTTTGCTCGAAGCTAGAACAAGCAAAGTTGCTGTGTTTAATATTTTTAGTGCTCGATTTAGCACTTATTTTTCTAATTTAGCATTGAGAATTTCCAGTTGGCACTTTTTATAATTATTTAGCACTTTTAGCATTTTTTTATTTAGTTCATAAAATTACTTTAAAAATTTTAAATACTGATATAAAGTTTTGTCTCACTGTGTAAAGAAAAATTCATATATGCTAAATTTTGAAACAATCAAGAATTTTGAAACAAATCAAGAGTCAACAGATTGAACCGAATTCTGGACTCAAGTTTACAATTTTAAAAATTCCTTGTCAAGCTTTGAATTGTTGATTTTAGTTTTGCTTTATGCAAACACAGAAGTCGAGCATTTATTCAGTTAAAAGGTCTAATTAAAAGTAAACTCAGAACTAGAATGAGCACAGAAACGCTGCGTTCAATTATATGTATAAGAGAGGGTGTAAAATTAGACAACATTTGCTACCAATCTATAAACATATTTTAAATGCAAACTGTTTCTTTTAATCTTTATATACAAATATTACATATTTGTTTGTTTGTATGTGGCTTTGTGCCTTATGGACAGCTAAACGGCTGAACCGATTTTCTTGAATTTTTCACAGTATCACTCTCTATATCTGGAAGAAACTATACACTATATAATGTCAAAGATTCCAACTGGGCGTTACCACACCCATATAAAATAAGTATTTATTTCTGTATATCTTGAGAACGGTTGAAGTGAAAGTTTCTGAATATGGTCCAAATTACTTTGCAATTAAAAAAAATCTGCAGTCTAAAACTGGGAGTCATTGGACACTTGGGAGTGGTACCTCCCATACAAACTAAATATTGATTTCATTCTATCTTGAAAACAAAAAATAGTTAATGTTTCTGTAAACTTGAGTAAATTAATGGTCATCAAAAATCATGAGTCATAAAGTGGGCGAAATTGGACGAGTGGCCGTGGTTTACGGCAAAATAACAGCAGAAAAATAAAATAAAAAAATTTTCAAATTAAGTTCATGAGCATATGATTTATTTTGAACTTTTTTTGATTGAAATAGGTGTAGCGATGCACTCCGAGTTTGAGCTATTTATATTAATAATACCCAATGGTACAAAAACCAGCACTTTGGTTTTAAACCAATTTAGAATTTAATTATTATGAAATTTTCCAGTGAGACTGTGTGAAATTTTGGAATACATTCGTGGAGAAAATTATTTTTAAATACTCGTACGAGTTTTGTTTATGAAAACTATATCTATTTGTTTTCCTCGCATAATTTGCTTTGACTTTATTATAGCAGTAGGTGTAGTCAGACGTTGAGAGTTCCAATGCATAAGATGTAAGAAATCCATTTCACTATTATGGGTTTATATGATATGCCTAAGTATGTTACCAAGGACTCTCGCTTGATCATATTTTGTTTTACATTTCTCTAAAGCATCAATGGCTCTTTGGTTTATGTCAGCTATTTCATCATATGATAATTTACAAATATTTTTATTCAAAACGTGTGGCACTTCGGATCTATCCTCGCGTAGATCATCTATTGATGAATAAAAATGTAAATCGCTGCGTCGGTGTTTGTTCAATATTAAATGTATTTTTAAATTCATCCTTGACGGTTGCGATGTTTAGTTGAGGTAAACCAAATAATACCAGTTTGAATTTACTCGTACTACTGTCTTTTATCGAGTGGGTGAAATATTTCATGTCGGTCTTCTCCAGCTTTTCCAGAGCACTTCCATAATCACACATAGGGTTAGCAATAATCTTTGTTCCAATTGACATTCTTTTATATTTACAACTTCTTTCCAATAGGTTGAAAATTGTTGTCCACTATAATTGGATCAAAAAAATTCATTCTTATTGTTTGCAAAAAAAAAAAAAATATTTTGTATTAAAAAACGATCCTCGCATAAAAATTTTGTAACTTAGAATAATTGTTAATTTACTACTCTTCATTCCCACAAACATGTGAATTATTAGTTAATTTATTTAATTAAATATAACAGCGTTTGAAAATTAATTACAGCATTTGGTTACACATTAACAACAAAAAACTTATAAAATAACTCTACATATACACACATATTTCTTATTTATTATGCACTTATAAACTTACATTTCCACAGCATTTAATTAAATTGATTATTTAGATTGACAGTGTATTTTGCTCTCAATATTGTGCATGTAAATTATGCCAGACATAAATGAGTCATATTCATTATTATGTAAATGTGTCTGATTAGAGTGCCTTCAAGACCAGCCAGGAATAAGCAAATTAGCGGACTAGTACTTCCAAATTAACCCACATTTCAAATAGAACTAGAGACACTGGTAGTGGCTGCAAGTGCTCTGATGCATAAACTTTTTGTATTCAATTAAACAATCAACAATCACACTTCTAATTGATATACTAAAACTCTTTTAATTAAATAAAGTTTTTACAAGCTAAACTTCAAACAAGTGAAGCCAATTATTATAAAAGAAATAGCACAAAAAAATGGAAAAGGCATAGACAAAAAAGTAGAAAAAATATAGACAAGACATAGACAAGACAGAGACCAGACAGAGACAAGCCACAGACATGATATATATGAGACTTACAGTAGACGTAGGCAAGATATAGACAAACATAGAAAAGATAAAAAAGACATAATCAAGACATAGACAAGATAAAGACACGACATAAACAACACATAGACAAGACTTAGATAAGACATAGACAAGCCATAGATAAGGGATAGAGAAAGCATAGACAAGACATAGACAAGACATAGACAAGACATAGACTGGACATAGACAAGACATAGATAAGCGATAGATAAAGTACAGAGAAGACAGGATATTAGCAAGTTGTTCATTATAAGTAAAGTTTCAAGTTTCTGCTTGTCATTATTGTTTTACACTTTAATATCTATAAAATTATTGAGCACTTTTAGAAATTTTTTGCTCTTATTAATGAAAGCATTTATAGAATAGCAGACCAGACAACAATCGAAAAAAACTCTATTGAAATTTGGCAGAAAATTTTATTTGGATTGCAAATGAATGAGTGACTTGCCAAGTGCAGGGGAAAAAAGTAACATTTTGTTTCAACAGCCAAACTTTTGATATTTTTTTAAATCTTTTTGGCAGCCAAACACTTTCATTTTTTACTAGTTTTAAATAAATAAAGAATTGGCTAAACCGTAGAGGAAAATAAATAGACCCACATCCATAGAAATTCTAGTGTTTTCAGGAGTTGTTGTGTGTGAATTAAACAATAAAATATATTCGCTTTAAATAATTTTGGATGTTAAATTTAATTTTGGATGTTAAAATTAATGTTAATAATTCTCTATTCAAGTAACAGTATAGTTTTATTATTTTATTCGTACATTTTGAAATGTATTTCAGATACTTCAGAATATAAGAAATTAAAGGTTGTTCTTGCATTAAAAATTAGAAAAATTTTAATTAGAAATTGTTACGGTTTAGAAAAAACTTTGCTGATGAAGATATTTCACCACGAATTATTAGGAATTGAAACAAGTCTATTGTCAATGATTAAATCGGTAATGTTTTGTTTCATTAAATGAAATTTGACACATGATTGACAGTTTTTAGAAAACCTGGTATTAGACTAAATTAAAAGTAGAAGAATATTAACCCATTGAAAACTAAATGCGAACTAGTCGAATTATAAAATGTAATCGAAAGTCACCACAAATAGAGAATCTGACAGCAATTCCAATTACACAAATTTTTACCGACTGACCAAAGATAGTTGACGTCTATCGTTGTCCTTTTGGGAGAAGATATCTCTGTGTTTCGATAATTTTTCCTTTCAGCTGGCCCTGTGTTGATAAACTTTTCTTCTTTGAAGCAACACACTTTCCGTCACAAGGAATTGAAAACAAAAATTTTCTTTTTTGTGAGTATTAACCCGTTTAAGAAGATTCATCACGCCTGTAATCATTAAGAATGCTTTTTATGCTACGTTATCATAACATTGTTGCTACAAATAAATTGATGGCTGAGTAGTGGGTAGGTTGACTATGCAAGAAGAAGGACGCGGGTTCGATTACCAGGCCAGTCAAGTCAACATTTTTTTCTGATTTTTCTGTGCTACAGCACCCTCCCTCGGCGCTATTTTAGCAATAAAACGTCAGCGAACGAAAATAATAAACCAAATGTCACCCGTTACCTACAAAATAATTTATTTAAAAATATAATAATTTGAAATTAACATTAAAGATGGCGCAACTTTGCTTTATAAATAAGGTGAAACCACAGAGTTGTACCACCTGTCCATTTCCTACACTATATGCGCAGGGGATATTGTCTAAACACTGGTGAGAGATAAAAATACAAACTGCAAATAAACAGCAATTCATCTCTAATGCAAAGTGGATTTATTTCACGTGGAATACACAACACAGAATAATAAACATCTCGATAAAGTTGCGTCTTTCTTCCAATAAAAAAAAAACAAGAGTACTTGAACAATAGACACCAGAAAAAGGAAAAACGGCACCGCTATAAACTTATGAGTGAACTGTAGGGAAGAGATCCTTCAAGAGCTGGAAGAAACAGAAGCACGCTGCAATAGGCTTCTGCAAAAAGTATGTGCAAATGAAAACGCTGCGATTCTACAAGCCGGAGCAAAGTAAAAAAAAAAATTTACAAATAGAATACAATAAATAATAATAAAATAAATAAATAAATAAATAAAAACGATCCAACAATTTCTATATTTCCATCGACGAACATACAGATGTGGGTGGGAGGAAGTATCAACAAATAAAAATTTCAAGTATGAACACTCCTTCACCAAGCAACTTAACTTAAATCAAGAAAAAGGTTGTCAAAAATTTGCTTTTAAATAAGTACGAATCTTAATATGAATAATAGTTTACAGAAACCCAATATTTAAAATCTACGCAATATTTTTGACAGAAAATTAAAGAAATACTTGTTCAAATTGAATCCAACGGAAAACTATTAAGTGAATTTGTAGGAATTTTTGACCTATGGCTTACACTTGGCTACTTTCAAGGCGTCTTCAACTATGTGGCATCGTTACTCCAGCTGACTATTTTTTGCTCGCATTAATGTATACAGTCTAACTTCTCTATAACGTAGCAGTTGGGGACCGTCAAATTTCTACGTTATAGAGAAAATTCGTTATAGAGAAACTGCAGAAAATTTTGACAAAATTTTTTTTATGCAGAAAATATGTTTATTAAGACAAAAAAAATTGTTTTTACATGAACACATTAATTTTTTTTTATGAATACATACATACATATGTGACTAAATTGATGCAAAAAATCGATTGCTAAAAACTTCGCAATAGAGAGATTATTTAGTGTGAAAAATTCTATTTAAGTCTTAAAAAATTGTACGTTACAGAGAGAACTTCGCTATAGGGCAGTTCGTTATAGGGAGATCAAAATGTATGAAAATACTCACTAAAATGTTGTGTTCACGAATTTTATTTGTTATAGAGAAGATTTCGTTATAGAGAAATTCGCTATAGAGAAGTTCGACTGTAGTTATGTGTTGTTATTTGTTGTTTGTTGAGAGTCTAAATACCTACATTTGTTTTTGTTTCTTTGCAAATACTTCTCTATTACAGTACATGTTTTTGCCTTAGAGGACAAATTTACACAAACAAAAATGCTTTTTTTTTTGACAAATCGCTACAATCTAGTTGAATCTGCCTTGGCTACTTTTATTAACTTGTAAATCAATGAATGTATGACCAATAGATTTTTAGAATGGAGCAATATACATATTTGTTTTTTTTTAATTTACACATAACCGATGACGTCAGAGCAATAGCTATATCTCCTATATATATGTATACATATATTTATAGACAAAATATTCAAATAAAATCTTAATAAATTTGGAAGAATAATTTTGGCACAAAACTTTCTTAGCAAACGGTTAAAAAATATATTAATGTGTATGTAGTACATACATACTTATATGGAAATATGTCTATAATTTTTTGGAAAATAAAAACTGTTTTTTCTTCCAGTGGTATAAAAAATATATTCCTTTTCTTTGACAAAAGCTAAATTAATGATAGAAAATTGCATTTTATTTATTAAGTTTCAAATATGTTTTTTTGCATTTTTTCTAAGAGAACTTTTTTGCCGAGTTGTGTTGATGTGTTTACGCGAAAAGGAGTCTTATTGTTTAATTTCTTAAACTTTAAATTTTTCCTTCATGGTGGTTAAATTTATTTTCATATCACAAAAGTGTCAAGCGTGACTGACATTCGAATAAAATGTTCTCATAGCATTTCAGCGCATTCGAAAAGATTACTGTTAGCTACGACGGTGGTTCCAGAAGTGCTTTGCACACAGCTGATTTTTCTATAAGATACCCATTAATAAGTCATCAAATATAATTAAAGAAACATGCTCTCTAGACGTGATCCATAACAATAATAAAATCCGTTACATCAAATCGGTCAAGATTTTAAAATAAAGAAGAAAAGTTTTGTTGGCCGAGTAGTTAGCGTGCTGACTCTGCAGCGAGAAGATCGTGTGTTCAATCTCTCATTCTGCCATGAAAAACTTTTTTGATTTGCATTGTTGTATGTAGTATATGCTATTTTATGCAAGGACAACACCAGCGAACTAAAATAATAAATAAAATGGTTCACTATTAATTACGAGGACTAGACGGTGCCTACATGAAACCACCATAACTTTAAAATATAGCTCGCTAATGCGAACATTCTTATCAACGATGACAGGAATTGAGAGCTTAAGCAACTCCATCTTTTCATTGCAAGAGCTGGGCACTGACAAATGAGATGGGCAATAATATAGATGCACAGTCCTGCAGAAGTCCTGAGAGGGAATGTCGAGTCTATCAGAATGCTTTGCAATGGGGTAATGGCCCGTGAGAAGCGGATAGTGCGATGGATGGAAATCAGAAAATTAAAGCTCTTTCTGTTAAGCAGAGACTAACAATACTGCACATCTCCTCATGATGCCAATGAAACTGGGCCTTCCCATACACCGATCGGAAGATACCCAGTTTAATTGAGGCAATCGGAACACCTACGCCCAATATCTCTGTCCAAAATTTCCTTAAAAATTCATGTAAACGGACAGATAGACGTCGATGTGACGCAAGCAAGAGACTTTATTGCATTCTGACTAACAGAGTAAATCAGAAGGTTTTCAGTGAAAATCCTGTTACCCAATAAAGAATGCACTACTCACTGTATGGCCAGGATGTCCGGCTTAAATACACTGCAGTGATCAGGCAGCTCATACGAAAGCTTAATGTCAGAACCCTTTATGTATATACCACAACCCGCCTTGTTCAGCATTTTGGAGATGTCGGCATTGCCGGGAACCGGATTGTTAGTTCAGAAGTCCCTAGTCGGAGCGTCGAAGTCAAATCTCTTTCTGGGAAAGTCATAAGTGACCCCTATACTTCTGTCCATATTTACTATTTATATAGCATTTAGCCTTACTGTGACCAGTTTAGGCCTCTGGTTCAACAGGAGTTCGGATCCAATAAAGTATAAGGCTTTATTTGACGTGGAGCAGGGTGTACTGGTGAGCAACACAGCAGACTGTCTGCGCGGTCCAAAATAATTCACAAATACTTTACCCGTGTGGATAAAAAGAGCCTAACGCCGCTGGAGCTTGGCCTATCAAAGGCAAGTAACTTGAAAAGCATCTTGCGAAGAGTTTTAGGGCTGATGCCACTTCCAAGAAAGCATGTGCGGGTCTAAAGTAGGCAAACCTGTAAAACCTGCAAAAGTGACTTAAGAAACTCGTAGCCTTTTTTCTATCATTTTAACTAGTTCCATGGTCCTTTGAATGCTCATGTCAGAATTAATAATGTTTCATAATTCTCTACAATTCGTATGTTTAAGTACGTGCAAATGAGAGAATAACAAGAGCCCACGGGCGGCGTAAAGCATGTTGAAAACTGAAATAAGAAATATCATTGCCCAGTACCTACAGACATAATATAATATACAAACATATTCTGACGGTGTCTTAAAGGAAGAAAATTGAGCATTACCTTATTAAAAGTTGATTTTATTGCCGCAATTATTATGAGACTTGTTAACGTCATGAGTTTTTCTAGTGATAAAAAATGTTAGTTTCGCATTTTCAAGTACATATATGAGAAATTTTTAAAAGATTTTCTAGATGATCTAAAGAAATTTGCATTTTGTTATCTCCTTCGAAATTGCTATTAATTTTCTACGAGTGTTTAATCAATTTCACAACTGATATCGTTTCCAGTTCGCAGTGTCTTTCACATTAAGTGTTCCTACAATATTAAAATCCACTTCAGATAAAATTCAGTAGTAAAGAGGACTATAAATTAAAATAAATAAAAGGAGAAAAAACATCTAAAAGAAAAAAAAAATGAAAAATGGAAGCCAATTTCATTTGTTGCGCTATTTTTTTTCAACTCTCAACAACAATAACGTCAAGGCAATTGTGAATGCTTGACTAAAGAATGGCAGAAACAATGAATGACTACAGTCCATGAAAAAAACGATGTACTTATATCATTTGATTATATTTGAAAATGTTTTTTTTTCTTGTTTTTTGTTTTACTTGTGAACATTTGTTGAGCAAATATTCACTTACAAATCATAATGTACGTGCATGGCACATATGTGCCAAAGAATATAAACAATTGAAATCGTTCTGTTGTTACTTTCTTTGATGTGATTAGGAGTACAATAGAATAGTTCAGCCAAAATTAAACTGTTTGGAAGCAGCAGAAAAATGTAATGCCGCCCCAGATCTTCCAAGAGTGCCAAACTAAACAAGCGATATTTAAATTTATTCCTAAAACATCACTTGTGCTTTCTTGTTGGTTATCGACTTTAGATAAAGCGGATCATAAGGCCATGTTGAAAATCGTATTGCCCTTATACGCTTACGTGAGTATTGAACAAATTTGGCTACGATCACGAAAACTCACGTTCAAGAAGTAGTCACGAAAAAAGGATGAAAAAAGTGCGGAAGTTTAAAAAGGCTAGTAAGCAAATTTTGGAGCTTCGTTTTTGGTCGCCATTTTTAGTAATTATTTTACTTTGCCGGCGCTACACAATACCGACAAAGAAGCACGTTCTGAAGTGCCTATGGATTAGATACAACAGAAACCGCTACTGTTCAGTGACCAGTGACTATGCCTTCGCCCCTGAAACCTTCCGACAACAACTGACACAAAGAAACAAGCAAAACTACTTTTTGGCATGTTTTTTGATAGACGACGCGTAAAATTTTATTATACTGCAAATGCGAAAATGTGTTAAAACTATTTCATTCAAAGGTTTTATATAACATATAAAAAATGATTTTAATGGATGGATATTCATTTGACGAGCTAAACAAAAAAGTCGGTGATCTCTTGTTGACGTTGTTTTTGCTTGAGCTTTTGTAATGCAGCCTTTTCTTTGAGGTTTCTTAATACTCTGTTTCTTATTGAACAAATCGTCGATTTGGCTACATTATACTTTTTCGACAAACCAGTTACATATGCCCCTTTCCGTAAAAGCTCAAAAATATCTGACTTCTTGAAGATTTAACACTTTTCAATAAAAATATTTTTAGAGATCACTTGTTTATATTAATTATATACCTATACATATGTATAGTCAGCACAGAGAGATGCTTCCAATAGAACTGCCGCATTAAAATTAAAGCTACTTATCATGCAACAAAAGTTGTTTACAACAAACAAACTACGAAATTCTTCTGCGGGGAATCAAAAAATTTTTAAATAAGCTTACAAAATTGAATTTTAACGTTCGATAAAAATTTCACGGTTTAGAGCCTTCAGGCCTTGTTCACGTTTTAGAGTAGTCAATGTAAAAAAAAGCTATCCCTTTCCTCTAGTTTCCGAAAAATGCATCGCATGTGTAGAGGTCATCTCCTGAGTGCTGGTCCTAGAGAAAAATTATATAAGTCTTTAAATTCAATTATGTTTCTCATAAGAATTAAATTCATACATTATTAGTATACATATGTACATAAGTGTTAACACACCAAAATACATGTGTGCCTTCCTTTGATATATCCCTAGCATATTTATAATACATATCTACACAAAATTTCTTAATACTTTCAGTAACGATTTTGTTTATTAGTGCTGTTCTCGTGTTTAGCCAGAAATTGCATGCAAAATGCTCTACGTATAAAGGAAGACAGTCATCATATGTTTTTCTTTTAATACTTTGTTTATCTTGCAATATACACAAACACACATACATGCATATAAACAAAAAAAAAAACATAAAAAATTACATTTCCAAAAGTTTTTGTAAAAATAATTGCTGAAAAAAATATACATGCGACAACATGAGCAAAATTTATTGAGGCAAAACGAAAAAGGAAACAAAAACAACAACATAAACAGTGCAATTGGATTTAGGAAATCATTAGTACAATATCATTTATACAAAACGAGCAGCCTGCCTAAAAGTATGCATTTCATACACAACACACACACACGCACACACACTCAGGCAGACTTAAATACGATACTTTTGCTACTTCTGCTTCCCTTGCATTTTTACACATTTCAGCTTTTTTTTTACACATTTTATGCCTGGCATTGAATATGCATACAGAAAATCACACATCTACACAATGTGTGTATCATTTACTGAACGCTACTACCTGAGAGAAAAAGAACTTCTCTGACTCATCACAACACAGTAACACAGTGTGGAGAAAACAAACTATTTTACAAATTCGCCCATACTTAACAACACAAACTTTTTGAAGTTCAAAATCCAAGACTACAGACTCATGCATTGCAGCAAAATACTATACATATTTACATGCATACAAACAAAAAGTATTTATGTGTGTTTTACAGCAAACTTATGTGAATACCACCCTTAGTTGTACAGGGTACATAAAATGCCTGCAGACAGACGAACTGAATCAAACAAAAATCCACATGCACACAAATACAATATCAACCACCCCTTATTAACGACTCGCCAAATTTTTTGTTCCTATTCGTTTTCCTTCTGCATCATGTTTACGTTGTGCACAGTGGAGCGAAAGTGCCAAATAAATATTTTATATCGTTGGTTGTATAAAAAGTACATTTTAGCTTCAGGAAGCACAGTTTAAAATGCATGTATTTATGTGTGTGTGTGAAATGTTTGTGTTTCTTGCCAAGTATGAGAAGTCGCTGTTTAATAAAATTGATGTGCTGGCTGTTAAAGCTTAACACGAGCAACACAGCTTCTTATGTGTACGTATGCAATGAATGATACTCATGTATGGATGCATGATTATGGTATGCCAGAGCAAGAGTCACATTTTCTTGAATGTTTGTACAGGGTGGCCCCAAAGGAGCGAAGGTGTTTGAACGCCTTTATTTTGGTTTGTTTTTGTTCTCAGTATTTTGTAAAGAAGACTTGGGGAATTTAAAATGAAATAGTACACAATTGAACAATGTGCCAAAATTGTTGGACTTTATTTCAGAAGAAAATCATGATTTTATTCATAATTTAATTATGAGCGACGAAGCCCATTTCCAATTGAATGGGTTCGTTAATAGGTAAAGACGACGGAAAATCCAAGAGTAGTTCAACAGCGCGAATTACACCCACTTAAGTTTACCGTTTGGTGCGGTATTTCCTCGGAAAGGATAATTGGCAAATATTTTGTTGAAAAGGAACACGTTGTCTCGCTGTTTCCATCACTGGTGTTAGATATCGGATAATGTTAGAAGATTTTGGTAGGTCAGCCGTGGAAAACCATCTGCAAGTACGATCCAACAGGATAGAGCCACAGCGAACACTTCGAGGGACACTATGGCTCCTTGAACTCTAAGCCCTTCGGTCACTTTGGGCCACCCTGTATAACAATAAAGTCAAATAAAGTGGCAGAAAACTGTTTATATTTCATAAAGTTAAGTTATTTAATTATTCACTTTCTGGAAGATATTTTCTTTTGAATTTGCAATGATTCGATTTTTTTTTAATATTTTTTATAGTCACAGAACATTTTTAAATATTTTTAAAGCAGATTTTTTTAAAAGTACCATTTTTTAAGAAGTCATTTTCTAAAGAATACTTTTACAATGTACTCTCGTAAAATCGTACTTTTTTAAGCAGTACCGGGTGGATAATCCGGACACCCTAAATCATGTTCGATTGATCGATTCTTAACCCAATATGTTCTTTGGGATAATATTCATACAAATCAAGCGTATCGTCCGTACCGATGGCAGCCACCGCCGGTCTAGATGACTCGAATTCATCGATTCGATGCCGTTCTCAGCAATTTGCATGATTTCTTTAATCCTCAAGTCATTGCAAATCATTTGGAGGAGAAATGATTTCAACAAGACGGCGCAACACGCTTTACAGATGGTGTTACCATCACTGAACCAAACGTTTGCCGACCGAATTACCTTTAAGATAGGGACGAGTGAATATGCCACGTAGTTCGTGTGGTGTAACAGATTTGAACTACTGGTCTATGCTGATAAACGAGCAATGGTAGACCATTAAACAGGTATTATTTGATGCAGCACTGACAAAATAAGACCGATCATGTTCGAGAAACAAAATGCAAAATTGAACCGACCGAAGGCCGTTCACAAGCGAACTCCTTATGGAGGAGGCCACATGACAGAAATTATTTTTCAACATTAAAGTGCCATAAAAGTTGTGATCTATAAAGTCAGAATTTTAGTCATGCCCTTGAGTTTGTTGTGTTTTATTAAAAAAAAAATAAAATTATGTGCCTCGACATAAAAAAAATTAATGTTTAAATTGTTCCCATACAACCCCTTTATGCAAAAACGATTGTTAAATTTAAAGTGTACATTAACACTGGTTTTCCCAATATATTCATATATTCCTACTTTAAACATACATTAACTTTAACAATCGTTTTTCGATAACGCGGTTTATTCTTTGCTCAGTAAAATTAACTGAATACATGTTTCTTTGTTTACTTTTATTTTTGTTGCACCAGCATTCAGGCGATGACCCAAACAAATGCGATGCATTGTGCTGGAACTAGAGGAAGGGCATAGTGTGACTATTAACAGGTGGTGAAACTTCACTCTCACACAGCTCTTCTTTTGCACATTTTTTGTTTATAGCAGTGTTGCAACGCGTCTGATATCAAGGAGACGTATTCAATTTTCAAGCTTTGTGGGAGTATTCGTCAAGAATAAATTTGCGAAGAAGTGTTTGTTTTTAATTACGCCCGAATTTATTGTGAAATCGATTTTTGATACACATTTTGCTTCCCATATTTTTAATTATCCTTGATTTGGCTTTGTTTCGATGTCTCAAAATACAATTTGTACACTGTTTCTTTTCTTTAAAAATCCCTTATCGTTTGACATTTTTAAAAGGACTTCCTGAAAAGGTACTTTTTGAAGAAGAACTTTTTTTAAAGTTACTTTTTGGTAGGTATTTTTAATGGAATTGTTTTATAAATTTATTAATTATTTTATTTCTTGTTTAAAAGGGCAATTTTTGAAAAGATATTTTCCAAAAGAAATATTCTTAAAAGTTAGATTTTTTTACTTTTCAGAAGTACTTTTTAGGAGATAAATTTTTAAAAAAACGCGTCTATAAACGTAAATTTAATAGAAAATACAAAAAAGCCACCTCCAAATTCTTTCTTAAAAGGTACTTTCTTAAGAGTTACTTTTCTAGAAGGTGATTTTTTAAGAGTCCTTTTTTGTATATTTTTATACAGAAGATTTTCCATATTTTAAAAGGTGCTTCTTAAAATGTGATTAGTTTTAATACGTTCTGCTTTTTAAGATTTTTAAAAACATTATTTTCCCCAGGTACCTTTGAAAAGGCTCTTCTCAAAACAGACTTTTTGTAATGAAGATTTTTTTTAAAAGGTCTACATATTTAATTTAAAATACAATTTTTAAAGTATTTTTTCAAGCTCCAATTTCTATTTGATAATTGTAAACACAGTTCTCTGATTAACTACAATCAACGTTGGTACCATATAAAATCGGATTTCTTTCATTTGCCCGGCTTTAAATGCATATAATTTTTGCAATAAATTAATTTGTACCATTAATAAATTTTTCCTTTTTAAAGTGTTCATAATTAACTTATGTCTATCAGAGATATAATTTCGGATTTATTACTTTCGAAATATTTCTGTTGCAAATTGTGATGACGAATAGATTTACACGTTGCACAATTATTCAGAGGAGAATACAGAAAAGTTTTGTTTAATAAAACAAAAACCTCCAAAGGCTAAATAGAAAACAAATATAAAACGGAAACTGCTATGAAAATCGAAATACACAGACAAAAAAAAAATATTTTCCTTTTTCAAGGAAGAGTTAAAAACAGGATATAATGATAATGACAACATCAGTAGTAGTAGTAGTAGTAGTAGTAGTAGCAGTAGCAGTAGCAGTAGCAATAGCAGTAACAGCAGCAACAGCAACAGAACCAGTTGTAGAGCACAACATTTGGTGCTTCTCAATTGCATTGAATAAAGTCTCGTCCATATGGCGCCATTATTTCAGTTTTTTATTTTCTGCATGGTTGAGTGAGTGTGTCATTTTATCCTTTTTTTCGTTATATGTGTGTATGCGAGTGAAAGCCAACTGTAATAATTGTGGTTTTTTTTTCGTTTTGTTAAACGAAAACTAAACAAAAACATTATTACTGTAGTAATAATAGCGTTACAAAAATAATAAATTAAATATTCATAGAAAGTAAAAAGAAAAAAATATGTTAAACTGCAATTTGTTCGACTTTTTCCCATCGCAATGCCTCGAGAGTTGGTAAAAAAGGAAAAATAATTTTGTAATTAGCAAACAAAAGTTTGTTAAAATCACTTTATAAGGAACAATGAAATCAAATAGGAGAACTAAATTATGCACAACGCAAAAGAAGAGTGAAAAGATAAGAGCCCAAGTTAAATGTTTATCACAATTGAAAAGTTTTTAATGGTCCTCAAATTAATGATGTAATAAAAGAGTGCATTAAAACAAAAAAAAAAAATATTCTGTTTCAAATATTCTATAATAAATGGAAAAAATTAAGAATTTCACAGGGTGTACGGATTTTATGAGCTAAAAGTTTACAAAAGCTACATTCTCCTACACAGCAAAAAAAAAAGTGAATGCGTTCATTACGAATTGGTTATTTCACGACTTCTTAAGCACTCCTTTATCTAAATTCATTTTAATATCATCTTAAATGTTTACAACATTATCAGTTTTGAACTCAGTTCTACAGTTCTGGCTATTAACAAAGCCATTGAAATAAAAATTAGCTTCATGACTCATATGTTTCTATTATATGGTTTAGCTGATCTATGAGTATATGAACATTTCATTTGCTGGTGATACCACAATCGTCAATAGAACTTGAAGCTAATTCTTGAAAAAAGCTAAGAAATTTCACATGTTTATACAAGAAGTCTGAAAAAAAATCTTTGAGAATTGCAAAACAAAAAAAAAAAATTAACTAAATAGCTTATTGAAAATATTTCTTTTATACAACAAACAGTTTATTATTCGATTTAAATCCAATCTATCTAAACTGTAAAAATCAAAAACTTTATAAGCATTTGAAATCGAAGTTGGCCCGCTCTCTATTTTCGAGGTTTTTTAAGGATGGTAGAATTGAGAATTAAAAGGTCAAATATAAAGAACGTACCCGACAGCTGTTCGCTAATTTTTTGTAGGTTCACGTGACCTGTTTTTATAAATCATAAATTCTCTCACAAGAAGTTTCGTTATGGAACAAAAAATATGAAAAAATCTTTTTCATTTCGTTTATTTTCATTGAAAAAAGAACAGCTTTTTTTTACCACTCACATGAACGTTTTCAACGATATGAAACATGAAGCATGTCTTGTAGGTTTTTCAACCGACTTCAAAAATGAAGGAAGTTTTCAGCTCGACTGTATTATATTACCAGCGAAATTTTCTCTGAGTGTACCGATTTTGAAGATTTTTTTTGGAAATGGATTGGAAAGCACGTGTTTACAGTGTTGTCGAATTTTGATGACGGACACATCTGCGGACTACAGTTCCCCCTACTCAGAACTTTTTTGTGATGATTGGTTTTTCATTACAAAACTCTTGCTAACAGTGTGGTGCCACTTGAATGGCGAGTGTATTTGGGGTGATGCAGCTCCCCCTACTCAGAACTTTTTAATAGGTGAACATATTTTGGTGATTATGTTTTCGTGCTTACCGTTTGGTCCTATATTAATGGCGGACGAATCAGAGAATACAACGCCCCCTTAATTACGGGCTGATCAAAAATTTGTTTTTTAAACTAAAATTTTATTTTTTTTTACTTTTTAAAATTTTTTTACGAACAAATAAATATTTTCATGTTATAAAACAGCCTGTATGATACATTTGGAATTATAGTTCTATCTATTTTAGTTCCGCAGTTATTAGATGGCTAATTTCGAAGGTTTTTACCCTCTTCTAGTCATCATCTTTACGCCCTTGTGGTGCATCAGACCATAACACTACCACTTTCTATATGTTCATAGATACTCTCACAAATGAGATGATATAAATATATGACTCATTGAAAGTCGCAAATGTCATATCCATTAGCTCTATGTAAAAATGTCAGCTAAAATGTATTTTTTACTTATTAAGTTCGTTTATCATACCTTTTTATCGAAAATCATTCCATTAGACCTCTATGCTGTAGAATATTTTCTTTTTTGCACCCCAATTTTGTTCTCAGCAAAAATCTTCTCATCGTGCTGAGGAGGTCTGTAAGTGCGAATTAAACTGTTGCAAAAAGCACGTCTTTTTCATTAAAACGTATAGTTTTTTTTTTTTAATAAAAAGCTGCGTTTCTATTAAATCATAAGAAATTGCACTGAAATCACTAAGAAATTGCGTATTATATCACAGTTTGGCACAGGTATTGCTAAAGATGTAGATGACAGCTATACAGACTTCAAATGCAGTTGTCTCTTTATAGTCGATTACTTAACTGTATTGCAGACGACAGCTACAACGTAATCAGGTGGTACTCAATTTAATTGTGTTTTGTAACATCAATTGCTATAATCAGTTCATAAAATTTGATTGCGCAATTCTTCTTAATATTTTCAATTGCTTTATCAAATACATATGTATGTATGTATGTCCATATATCAATATCATTTTCAGAAACAATTAAAGTAACAAGAAAAAACTTAGTAATAAAACGGCGCCGTCAAAAACAATTACGCGCAATGAAAAAAGACTCTAAATTCAAAATTGTGGTTTTTCCCGAAAAAAATATATGAAATATATGAAATGTATTATTATTATTATTATATTCTCAGAAATTATTATTTTTTAAAAAAATTTATTAAAACAGTATTTTCTAATTTTGAAATTAGAATCATACATTTGCTTTTTATTTCAAACAAATTTATATGAATAAATAAAATTAAGCATTTAAGACAAATTTTGAAACAAAGTAGTTATTTTACTTTGCTTCAGACTTTTAAATTGAACTTCATCGCAAAGCCTTCACAGCTATTGGGGAATTCCTTATCGGGAGATTATTTAGCATATGAAAAGAAAGTTGTGTCCTTTATAGAAAAAAATACGCTATAGAGAAATTCGTTATAGGAAAATAAAAAAGTGCTGAAAAGCTAAACATAATACAGTGTTCTTAAAAATATTTCGTTATGGAAAAAATTTTGTTCTATTGAAGCTCGTTATATGGAAGTTCGACGGTAGTCGGAAAGGAGTAGTGTAGTAAACAGGCAAGTGGTGAAGTGGTACGAATATGGCTTAATTCCTGCTTTTTTTTCACTGCACCAGGAAATAATTTTGACAGATTGGAACTTGTATTCTGCTGTCGTCTATTTGTTTAATTGAACAGAATCTTCTTTTATGCTCTACTTCAGTTGCTTTTTATGCTTTCTAATTCTAGTTGTCATTATCAGTGAATAAATAAAATAATCTAAAATAACAAATTGATAGAATATAACAAAAAAAAAACACTGAAACACTTTTATACGTACATAATTTAATTTAGTTATTTACGGTTTATTATGTGGTTGAAAATGTTTATATAACTGTACGAAGACCAATTTTACCCACACTCAACCACGTCATATTGTATAGTTTTAATTGTTTTTTTTTTCCACAGGGTGTCATAAAAGGAGCTTAATTGTTTGAATTCTTTATAACTTTTTTAATTATTTGATAATTTTTCTAGTTTTTTGACCATTTTTTTTTTATATTAATAACACTAATTATTTTAAGCCTAAGGTCTTTTTATATATTTTATATTTATTTCAATATTTCGCTACTCCTTTGTGTAAAATTTAATAAAAAAATTTTTTATTATAAACAAAAACCAATTTTCCTGAAGAAGCTACACAAAGGAGTAGCGAAATATTGAAATAAATATAAAATATATAAAAAGACCTTAGGCTTAAAATAATTAGTGTTATTTTTTTAATTATTATTTTTTCTTTGTTTTTTTCAGCATTTTGTGAAAAAGACTTGGGGAAATAATTATGAAGCATTCGAAATGAAATCATGGCCTTTACATCCGAAATTTTGCGAAAAGTTATGGAAAATATGCTAAAAAGAGCACGCATGTGCCAAGCAGAAAATGGACGCCACTGACAGGATATAATTTTTCAAAGCTAATTGCAAAAAATTCCCCAATAATATATTTTATTAAAAAAAAAAAATATAATAATCGCATAAATAAAAAAGTTATAAACCATTTAAACCATATAGCGCCTTTTGTGCCACCATGTATAAGTTACTCCGAACTATAATTGTAAACAAAGTAAAACTAACTGAAATTAAGCAACTGATGAAGCGGAAAACAAATCAAATTATACTTTTTTTATCTTCAGCACTAAACAAAAGGTTTCACAGTATAGTTTGCAAGAAGAAAAAATATAATTAAAAAGATATAATGTTACTTGACACAACGGTTTCACACAACCTTCAGCATATATTTTCTTAAATTTTCTACGCATGACAAATAATGACAGCTTAATTAAGCTCATGGTAAATAAACTCAATATTGACTTGTCTACACAAATTAATGAAATCCAAAACCCTATGTGAGAAAATGCGAAAAATGTTGTTGACTTTTGTTCTTCTATAATACGTAAATTACACCGAGGTAAACATGTGCGAATATATTTATGAGTATGTCGTAGAGAAAGCATGACATGACATACGCACAATGTTTGTTTTTTACCTTAAAGCATTAACGCCTCGTTCCCATATCGAGGGAACATCTTTTATTTTCTTTTTACGAAATCCAAGAAAACCAAGGCATATCAGCCAGTCACGCTGGTATATATTAATGTTGTCTGTTATTATATTACATACATACATACATACCTAAATATATGTGTTTCTTTCATTAAATCTTTTATGTGCACATATGTACATATCTGTGTATACATATCCATATGTATATTATTAACACGCAGTCATAAAAATTTCTACATTCTTCAATATTTTCATCATTATCGCCATATAAAATCTTAAAGCAGAAATTACATCCAACACGTACATACTTTTTAACATTAAATATTAAACACTCACGCATGCACATATTAGAAAAATACCTGAAAAGCAAACAAGTTTTTGAAAAATATTTGTTATTGCGGTAATTAAAAGCCAGCTTAATACGCGATATTTTATGAAAAACAAACTGCCAAAATAAAATGGTAAATGGTGTTCCATTCTGCTAGTGTTTGTCAGTGTGACTTACAACTTTTGTCTTTGAATTAGTTTGTTTCTTAGAAATTATCAAAAGTAATTTTGACAGCCTGTATGTTATCGATCAGTGCCTATTTAAAATTTAAAAACTTTAACCAATTGCATAACCTGTTTCTTAATTTGGAATCTAGTTTATGGCTTTCAGATCTGAAACCATGAACACACTTTGCTGCGGGGTCCAGCGATTTAGGCCGTGTTCTGCTTATTCTTAAAAAAATTTTTTAAGAAAAAAAAAGCAATTTCGTGTGGAAAGCAGAGTACGAATTTGCGAATGAGTGCATATGTGACGCACATGTGCCGTACGTGAGTGTGCCTATCCGTAGCCTGGTGAAAAAAAATTTCGGCTTATAACTTTCAAAATTTTTATGGAAGTTAACAAATTGTATATGTACAACATGAGATCCTCCCAAAAGTATCTTTGGAATAGGGAAAAAAATATACTGAGTATATTTTTCCATCTCAATGAAATAATTTAAAATTAAACATCTAAAAATTATTAATTTTCAAGCCCTGTAACTCAATAAATTCTTCTCCGAATAGAATATAAGATTTTTAAATTACAAGCTTAATTAACTCAATTAAATTATCAATTAATTTTTGGGCTCCATGCTTAAAAACTTCAATAAATAAATAATTTATTATTTTGCTATGAAGTACACACTTTTTTATTTCAATGCTTCTCTGAATGTTTTACGTCATACATATACGCAACACTCTTTATACAAATATTTGTAAATTAATATCCAATAAGCATTTGAATTGAATTCAAATTGTTTTTTCGCTAATAAAAATTTAATTGAAAATTAATAATATTTTTAAAATTTAATTCAAAATTAATTAAAATAAGTTTCACAATAATAATTTAATGGATACAATTAATTTTTTTTACAGGTGAAATTCTAATTACTTTTTGTTATTGATATTACAACTTTTTTAATTCAAATTATGATTAATTTCTTCTATTTGGAAATGCTCATGAAGCCTTAATTACGTTCACAACAAAATTTCTATGCCACTTAAAAATCAGGTAATAGACCAAGCATTGCTTATATACTTTCAATAATATTACGATAGTTAATCTCCATATTTAGAAATATTTGTTTTAGTTTGCTGACAGTGAATGCATTTCGGATAGGAAATTTTCTCGTTTTTTTGTTGTGTATTTGTATATTGTTTCAGTAAAGGCCTCCATTAGTGGCAAACAATCAATAGAAAAATTTGTCCCCCAGGTATTGATTTTAATAAAACCAAAGCAGACGAGTGAAGATTTTTGATTCCAGCGTACTTGTCGCATTCCTAGTCTTGCAATATCATCATAATTACAATCATCCTTTTATTCCTTTCACAAACTACATAAAAACCAAAATTTCCACATTCAATACTCAGAACTGTAGTCAAATACATGTTTGCCTTTGTTCTTTACTCTTTTCAAAAAGATTTCTTTCAACTCCTGTGTGAGCCATGATGAGGGCATTATTTTACGTGTTTAACAAGTGATGTGTGCTCTGCCTTAAATATTTGGTTTTTTTTTTTTGGTTTGTGAAATTGAACACTGCTTTTTTACAGAATTTTTTGCTTCAATTTACGGAATATTGCTTTTGCTGCCACATTTCTTTAGTGAAACGATAAACGAACAAGAAACATAATGAATTTTAGGTTTTCATTTAACGATTAGAAAAAAAAACTTTAAAAAGTCAAAACAGAATTTAAGTTGAAACATTGCTTAAACAGTTTCATTTGTAGAAAATTTCTTTCACGTGTTTTTGCTAAACAAGGCAAATTGGAGTTTTTCTTCGTACATGAAAATTGTTTTTCAAAACTTTATTTCGACTTTGGTTTTCAAAGAAAATTGATGACAGAAAAAATTATTGTGTAATTTCAGTACTGGTGAAAGATAATAATTATCTGTGATATTGTGTATTTGTTTGCCATAAAATATTTCCATGAAAATATTCGCCGGGGTATTGGTTTAGGCTAATAAATACAAAAACTGATTAGAAATGAAATTTTATACAAATTTTTCTTAACTACTACGAATTAATATTAAAATTTATTAAAAACATTAAACTATTTTTACTTTTTATTTTATCGTTTACTGTTTTTCTCCTTTAACTTAAACGATAATCGGAGATAATTTCCCAGCTCATCTTCATGTCATCTGCAGTCAGCACTATGAATTTGGATATGGTTGCTTGCGATTTTGACCGACAATTAATGTTAATGAGAGAGTGTAGACTCATACACTTTTGTGTTTTTGGCATGTTGTTTTTGGATTGTTGAAGTGAAACATACCGCAATTCTATTGTTTTACCATAATTTGGCCATTTGGACTTCTGCAGGTCGTTGACCTTTGTTCTTTGCCCTTTGTGTGTTTTTTTGATATTGGATTTAACTTTTTTATATTTTTACCTTTTTTTTTTCGTTTCTGTTATACAGGCTGTTTTTTTTAGGGTTACACAAGTTTAAATCATAATAAAACATAATATCAATCAAACGGGCTTTACTGGATAAAAAATTTTAAGACTTTAATGTTTAAATATGATTTCGACCGTTTGGCCGTCACCGCGGGCTTTTACAATCTGAAACAAAAATTTTTGAAAACTTTTCGAATATTGGTTTTCAGGTCTTCAATTATCTCTCGTTTATCGACGAAGACAAGTGACTTGACATAACCCCAAAGAGAATAATTCAATGAGGTTAAATCACTATCAAATAATATAATATATCAATTGTTAAATGGGTTGCAAACTTAATGTAGGGAACATCCAAAAAAAAAAAAACACTTTTTGGAAGTCAAATCAAAAAGAAATTAAATCGCCATTTAATAGGGTGGGTTAATTGAAAATTGCTACTGAATTATTTGTGTGCGAGTAGTTAGTAGGCCATTTTCAAATTAAGATTGACCTTACTAAAATTATTTTTATAGAAGTCAAAATGGCATTCAATTAACAAAAGAATTTTCAATGCAGCAAAATTGTACTAAATTTTAATTCAAATTTAATTTTAATTATTAATTAATTCAATTTATAAATCTTGAACCAAAGACCTTTATCAATTTGAATGCGTTTGCTTTTCTGTTGAAAAGTTTAATAAATAAATGTAACATTAATACAAAATTTCTTTTATATTTGTGGGTTTCACAGTGTCTGTTATTAAGTCAAATTGCCATAATGTCTTTATATTTTTCAAATGGTTTAAACAAATTGTTGCTCTGCTTCAAACAGAAAAGTCATAAAATAATAACACTTTTCGAACTATGTTTATTGTTTTGTCATAAAATAACGCTAGAAATCGCAGTCGAGCCGGCGATGATATTTATAATAAAATAAAAAAATTTTTCAACAATTGTTCACATTTCTAGACCTTCACATCTTATTACATTTTTATAAGTACGAAAGTAAAAACCACATTATCTAATGATATACAAGTGAGCAAATTTTTTTTCTGTAACTTATCTGCCTGGTATCAACTAAACGTTTATCAACTAGCCGCTGTTCAAAAAATTATTCAGCTAACATCACTGGAAACAGCTGTTTTCTATTATATTTGTTTCAACAATTTTGTGTGCCAAAACAACAATTTTATAAATTTAATTAAAAATTAAATTATTACAAGATTTATATGTAAGTTCTTATTTTTTAATATATTAAGAAGTCGAATTATTTTAGTTTATTTATTTTTTTTTCATTTTGATATCAAAACATTAAGAAGTGATTTTTCCTTAACTGCTGAATGAATTTGTCGAAATAGCACATATGACTGGTTCATCATAGCAGTAAAATTTTTTTCGTGTTATTATGACTTTATGACTTCCTTCTGAATACCTCAATTATTTCATAGTAACCAATAAAGACTTATTTCACACAAAAAAATTTCATTGTAAAAACCATCAAAAGTCATGTAAATATAACATTTTCCAGTATTGATTTTGCTTCATAAGTACATTATGTTAAATCAATATGGTTTTCTACAAAGAACAAGATTTCACTTTAAAATATCTTTAAGTCATGTTCATTTAATATATCTGCTTTGTCCACTTAACATTGAATTAAGTATAAAACAATGTGACACTTACTGTTGAATCAAACTTGTATATAAATAAAACAAAATGATTTCGATATTGAATCAATATTATTTTATTGCCAATATAACACCAAGTCACCGACTCGGAAGGAGTTATTATTATTTATTTATATTTCTTTTATGGTTAATTTTTTTATGTAACTTTTCGTTGATGAAAATGTCACCTCATCAGTAGACATTCAACCAAATTCTGGAATAAGTTTAGAAATAGTACATGTTTATATAAAAACTCCCAAAAAGGCTTTGAGAATTACTCAGTACAAACTAGAAAAACTTTTTTACGTAGTTTAGATCTGTTTAAGTTTCAATTAAAATTTGTCATTTGTTTATTTAAAATATTTACCAATGTTCTTTTTACCTGAATCAATATTAATTTTACATTACTCTACCTTTGTCCGATAATTTTGAATTTTGTTGTACAGATTTAGTATATTGTAACGTTGATTTAAAGTTTAATTTTAATATAAAACGGCTTTTTACGTATTTAACATTGTGCAACATTATTTTTTACTACGAAAAATATAGAATCAATTTATTTAGAGGTATTTTTGAATTTTTTTCATTTCAAATCAATGTAAATCAATGTTTAATTTATTTCAGGTCATTATTTTCGCAGAAATTTAACAAGATTTTAATCAACATTTCGTCATGTTAATTTTACATTGGAATTTTTTTCTGTGTGTTGAAATAAATAAATAAAAAATGGTTACATGGTGATTAAATATATTTTTTTTACTCGAAAATTTTTATATATTATATTCATTGTGCTTAAGATTACTAAATGCTGCATAGCAAAAGGGCCGATTGTATAAATGAAATAATTTAGGATCCCCAAAGAGAGTTTAAGAGCATCCTTTTTTTATTATTTGTTTAAGATTTTAAAGAATATTGATATTTTACTGCTATCAATCTGCTGTAAAATAAAAACAAACAAATAAACGGAAAACATTTTTAAATTACTACTTTGTTTCCTTTTTGGATTATTAAAAACATTCTTATGTTAACACTTGCCACTACTACTCCTTTATATGACCAACAGTAAGCCTCTGGATTTGTTTGCTCCTCTGGTTGCCTTTTCTAAATAAATCGCAAAAAGAAATCCTTTTAAATACCTTTTAGAAATACTAAAGGCCTCGGGTTCTTTTGGGGAGCCCATATGGGTTACAAATTGAATGCTGTTTACAAATGGGGGAAAAAAATAGAGAAATAATGGAAAATAAGAGTGCTGGGGACAGCATTTTCTAGAAAATTAATACAAAAAACCATAAAAGCAAGTTTTTCCTTCTATTATCCTTTTTCTTTTAAAATTTCATATTGAGCAGAAATTGTATTGTTTAAAATTGTATTAAAATTGTATGCAAAAATTTTCTTATACTACGACTGCTCTCATTTCTGTTTGTACAAATAGTTTCTAGATATTTACTTTTTACATCATCATTATTAGTCAGAAGTATCTACTTAAAATATACGTATACTTAAGTATAATTTTGTATACCTCTTGTGCAAATAACTTCAGGTTATTTGCTAAGTTGACATAGAAAATGCAAGTACATATTATGCATCGATGAGGATGTTGTGGAAATTTAAATCGTTCACTTTATAGTATTTTATTAGGGGAGAATTATTTATAAATGATTTCGTAATGATGCCTTAAATGTCAGCGGAAATGCATACAGGGTAGGCCATGGGACGTTTGAAATATATAATGGGTTTCATCCTTAAGTGGATGCCAAGTACTGGCCATGTATTTTTTAACTTTTTTTTAAATTTTTTACATAGATCGGATTGTCGTATGCTACCAATTTTTTATGAACTCTTCAAAAGCTTTGTTTTATGTAGACAACTTTAAAGAAATTAAATTTTTTCTATCTGTGGACGTCGAAAGCATAGAAAAAACATTTCTTCTCATATTTATATAGCCAGGGCCCAGTCAGGCCCTGTAAAAAATAATTCGAAAGCTGTGACGTCACATGCTTTTTAAATATATAACTAATCGTTTGAAGCTTTATCTTTTTTATTTAATATACGACGTCGTCTTTAGTTATGGATGGCTTAGATATTAAGGAATCAGAATCTCTTGATGTTCTTAGCATATGAATTCATTGTGACATTCGTTGGACTGACCACGTTTTTCAAGTCTCCAAAGTAGCTATAATTCAACAATAAAAACATCGAAAAAATTAGAAGAATATATAAATGTAATATATACAGTTTATTTTGAGAATCTACCAATTTGTGCCTCCGTAGTATACTGCATGACCACTATTGTGTCCCAACCTTAAAAATAATATAACTCTGGAACGGTAAGAGAATATTCTAAAATAATGTTGCCAAATTAAGTAGAATTAATTGATCATTCAAACTTCTTCATTAGTTTTTTTAAATTTTCATAGAAATTTTAGTTATTTTTTAAATTTATGGAAAAATTACGAAAAATTATAAGGTAGGTTTATAAATGAGCAAACTTATTGCCAAAACTTATATTTTTTTGCAACAGAAATAAAGTTTGGAAATGTTTTTTTTTAAATTGTTAACTCAAAAGTGAAGAATATCGTGGTTTTTGACAAACTTATGATACAAATACAAAGAACTGCCGGCAAACCCGATTGTTAGCAAAAATTCGACTTGTGTGACCGCTAAACATTTTCCGAAAAATCTGAAAAAAATCTCAAAAATACTTGACCATATAAGCTTTCAAATTATGTCTAAGCCCCAGGAAAATAAAAAAAATATTTTTTTTTGGGACGCACTAATGAGCACTACTCTATCAATCTGGAGAGTGCAGGTTCGATACCCGCCTAGGCACTGGGAATTGCTGCAGATCAGCTATAAGAGCTTCGTAGCTTGTGTATTATTTAAAAAAATTTATATTAAGAATAGAATTTAATCGAACTGTAGTTATTACATATTAAAGAAATTTTGTCGTGTTCATGTTCACAGCTAATTTATCACAATATTGTGAAGAAATTACATTCCTCATTTGAATAATGGAAAAAAGATTATTCTCGTACACATTTTCCTAAGCTCCGAAGGGTTAAATATATGATATTAATGACTTTACAACTACCTCCCTGTTGACACAAAGAGTACCGATGCGTAGTGTCATAGAAAATGCGCATTATACTCAACTAGTGTTGGAGATTAACTGTTCTTTTTTCCCTTATTCAAATCAGAACGTAATTTCTTCACAATATTGTGATAAATTAGCTGTGAACTTGAACACGACAAAATTTCTTTAATATTTAAAAAAATGTTTACTTAAGGTTTGAGCAAGACAAGACAATTATTGAACACCATTGAAATGAAGTGACTACCGAGTTATAGTTTTCTGTTTGCTGTAAATATGAATTAAAACTTCTTTCAAATAAATACTCGTACAACGGAAGCAAAAACACATTTGGGTTATTATTTTTTTTTTAAATCTTGAACCCTTTTATTATTATTTTACTCCAGCGTCGTTTTATTGCTTAAATACCGACGAAGACAGGAAGGTGTTAACGAAAACTCGGAAAAACTTTTATTGATTTAACCGAGCTGGTAATCGAACCCGCCTTCTTCTGGTTTCACGCTAACTATTCGCCATCAGCACTCCCTTTATTTATTAGCAATATTTTTTAAAAATCGCACATAAAAAGTTTTTACGAAATACAAAAATATGAAATTTTCACTTTTCATACTGAAATGTTATATTTTTGTTTTCATTTGTTTCTGTAGTTGCTCAGGTATTGCATAATTAGTTTACTTATTTTAGTTTTGCCAAAATATTTGATATTTAATTCCAAATAAACAGAAAAATTTACACCAGAATGCTATACCCACTTTTATTACTTTCCCGTTAATTCCACACCGTGTTATTTTTGTTGTAACCCAATTAAAATGTTTTCAAAATTTTATAACGAGTTACCGTGAATTTGCCTGCGGTTTTACAATGTGCACACGATAATAATAATGAATGTTAATGATCATTAAACTGTTAGCATAACAGCGGACTTAAAGTGTTATTAAATGCAAAATAAAAAGTAGAGTTCACTCTGGATTGCATATTTACAAATTATTTTAAGTTTACAATGGTTTTTTTTTAACTACACAGTTATAAATTTATATGCACATACGAGTGCTGAACATGCTAAATGTATTTAATTTATTTTATAACAACAAAATTTAGAATATTTTTAAATACATTTTTATTTTATTTTCCAGAATTTCTACTCATGCAAATGTGTTGGTGCAAAAGCTCTGTTGGAGAGCAAATATCAATTTGAATTTTTGTTTGACATTCAAATTGTTTGTAATCAATTCATTATTTGCATGAAATGTAAATGTTCTGGCAATCGTGAGGTGCTCGTGAGTGTTGTGTTTTATTTCCATATTTACCGGCATTTTAATATGTTTTATTTTTAGGGAATCAGTAAAAACAGGCAGATTTCCCTAAAAGTAAAATTATTATTTGTATTGAGCAGCTTAAAGCAATTTGCAATTTCCTATATTTTGCTATTTGGCAGTGAGATGTCTGATTCAATATAGATACGATGATAACTTTTTTATATGAGAAAGATGAGGGGACAAGCAGTAGACACATTGGAATTACGTTTCACTTTGACTTTGAACATATAAATGTGAGTGCCAGAGAGGAAGCTCGAAAAAGAAAACGAGGAATTTTATTACTACATTTTTTTTTTCGTTTTTATTAAAGTTTCAATTAGATTAGATTGGACATGATCAGATGTGGTTCAGAGCCCGAAATCTCAACAATTTATGAATCTTCTTGCATATTTTCTCATGTGCATTAGTGTGTCTTTGTGTCTGTTGTTTTCGGAAGGTTACAGTGGCGAAGGCATAGTCACTGGTCACTGGTCATCTTCAGCTGTAACCAATCCACAGGCACATCAGAACGCACTCCTTCGGCGGTATTGCATAGAACCGGCGAAGTAAAATAATTACTAAAAATGGCTACTGAAACGAAGCCTCAAAAAATTTAATACGTCTCCTTGACATCAAAGGCGCTACAACACTGCTATTAAAAAACAAAGAACGTGCAAAAGCAGAGTTGTAAGATAGTCAAGCTTCACCTTTAAGTCATTTCTCCTACTATTCTTTTCCACTAGTTCCGGGACAATGCATAGCATATGTAGGGGTCATCCCCTGAGTGCTGGTCCAAGATAAAAAGAAAAAAAAAACAATTGCCTAGACGATTTCTTTTATTTCAGTTTTTTATATAAAGAGAAGTAACACTCAGGTAGTGACGGCTGTAGATGATGTGATACAGAGAGCAAAGCTTCATCATCTTTACAAGGATGCTTTTGCACGTTTTTTTTTATTACGGCAGTGTTGCGCCGTATCTGATGTCAAGGAGACGTATTGAATTTTAGAGCTTTGTTTATTGGCTTCTTTATTAATTATTTTACTTTGCCGATTATGCTACACTACACCTTAGAAGGACGGCGAACTGATGTTACTTGTGGATAAGTATCAGCTGATTTTTGCTGAAGTGCTTTTAATAGTTAATCATTTTTTTTAGAGCCTAAAAGCCTGAAAGTGACATTTAACTAAACTCAATTATCAACTTAAAAAAATATTTTATAATTTTTAATGTTGTTTCATGTCTTTTTATTTTTATTTATTCATGTAAATACACATATTTTTTCCAATAATTTTCTTTGTTTTTCTCATTTTACCAACATCACTCAGATGGTACTTTCCAATTTGTTCAACAGTTTTTTTCATTATTATTTTTTTCAATACAAGCATTCGTTACGGAATCATTTCCTTTGAATGAACAAATAATTTCAGTTAAATTCAACATCAATATCTCTTACTTGAAACTAAATGAAGTGGAAGAAAAAATAATGTTGAACAGTATTTGCCAAACGACCTGAACTGAGATGCAGTAAAATATTTGTAAATTATGAACTGAAAATCTTTTATATAATTTTTTTCTAAACAGAAATTTTTTTTTTCTACAATGATCGTTTTTGTGCATTTCAATTCAATTACTTTTTCAGAAGAATATTTATTATGATTGAGCAAATGTCGAAGAGGGTTAATAACTTTTCGTTGTGCTTATTTTTGTTTAAAGTAAAAAGATCCTTGTTTTTAATTTGGCCGTTTTTAAAACTTTAAAATCAACCAGAAATTTTTAATAAATAGGCAATTCAAAATTTTAGTGAAATATTGCTGAGTTACTTATTTGGGGGAATCGAAAATCTTTTTCGGAAGTATGTCGTTCAATTTTAATTTTAAAAAATTTTAAACAGTTTTTTTTAACAGAAATTTTTTTCATGGCAGGGGAGAGTTATATAAAATTTAACTTCCTATGTGAAGGCATAGGTCGCTAAAATTATATTGTGTGGGATACCCTGGCAATTTGCGTACTTGCTTCTGCCATATGGCAATTAATTAATTGATAGATACAAAGAAAAAAATGAGAATGTTTTCATCTTACTTGATTTAATCCATACCAATTTAATCCATCCGATTTTTACTCTCTTTTTTTGAAATACGGATGGAATTTCATTTTATTTTCTCTCACATTTTACGTACGACAAATCTTATCGTTTAAAGCGGCCTTAAGCGGCTCAATTAGTATTATAAAAGTACAAATGCAAGTAATTCCATTTTGGTTTAGAAAAGTTCTCCTATACAATAGTGCTTCGAGGCAAGCACTAAGTTTTCCTGGATACAGGTAAGTTTTCGAGGGTTTCACCAAACTTTAGTATTTGATAGAATTAAATACAAGATTTCTTAAAAGAATTTGGAAAGTAAAGCAGCTTTAACTCGATTTAAAAAATCGTGAATTTTTGGTAACCTTTGGCGGTAACCGTTGGTTATCTCTTTTTGTGATACCTTGTTATTGAGAATAAGTTACTCCTCCTTCTATCACTTATTTTTAATGTAGAACACTCAAAAGTGCCAACTGTACAAAATGTTTTTTTTATGAAGATTTCTATTTTCTTAGAACTGCTTGAAGACACTTTTATTTAAGAGTATTTACTGTCTATATTAATTTTGTGGCCTCTAAGCAAACTGCTTTTTAGCCAGAAGCAAAAAGGCCACTGGCTGTTATAAAATTTCATTGCTCTTAACAAATTAAACGAAAAACAGTTTGTTTTTTTTTTTTTTTATAGAAAAAACTCACATATAAGAAAATGTAGGAATTGCAAAGAAAAAACGTTAACATCAACATTACAAATTTTTGATACTAGAAACTCTTGCCCGGCATTGTTCGACAGTTGAGTATGCGTACGTATACAGAAAAAAATTAGACATTATCATAAAAATTACTTGCCACACGTGTACTTACTTTTGTGATTACAAAATTTAACTACTCGATTACGAAATATATATTATAGAAAATCATAAAAATCAGAAGTATTAAATGGACTGGATTTTTATTTGTATTATTAGAATGACATTAGGAAACATTTAGAAAAAAGTACATAAATTTCTAAATTACATTCTTAATTATTTTAAAACAAACAGAAATAGTTCCTTTTTGAGGAAATAAAATAAATACATAACCAGTTCCACAAAATGCATAATATTTTGGTTTTTAATTCAAGTTAA
Source organism: Dexiosoma caninum (assembly GCA_963924685.1). NCBI lineage: Eukaryota > Metazoa > Arthropoda > Insecta > Diptera > Tachinidae > Dexiosoma > Dexiosoma caninum. The sequence goes on along the minus strand of OZ004728.1, from coordinate 87,152,543 downwards.
CAAAAAATATTATTCCTTACAGTAAATAATTTAAGAACTATCGGAATCTTTAATTTTAAATAATATTCATTCGAAAATAGTTAAATTGATGTTATTTTGTTGTATTAAGTAAATTATTTACTATTATTTAAAAATATATAAATGTTTATACACAAAATTTGTTTTATTGATGCACATGGTTCACAATACTGAAAAAGCGAAATTTTTTTTTTCTGAGACCAGCACTCAAGAGATGACTCCTACATATTCGAAGCATTCTGCTGGAACTATAGGAAAGGGATAGTTGGAGAAACGACAGGAGGTGAAGCTTAATTAATTATTATACAGCTCTGCTTGCGCAGGTTCTTTGATTTTATACTCGTAGCAGCGCTGAAGCTTCGGTTCAGTAGCCATTTTTTTTTTATTATTATTTTACTTCGCCGGTGCTACACAATATCGACGATTTGGAAAATTCAAATCAAATGTTCATGAACGCTTTATCCCCATTCGCAAAACCTATTTTCCCCGTACCGATACAATACAATACATACGTACGGGGCACACCCTGAACACTGGTCTAAGGTGAAACATAATTAAAACAAAGTAACAAACAAATGTACTTAAATATTTCTACATGGGTATACGAGTAAATTTTCTTATATCTACTTGAAAAAAATAAGCTGCATCAACATGACAAAATGTAGCAGAGAACCGAAAGCAATTAGCTTTGAGGTAAAAGATGAAGAACTTTTTAATTTTCAGCATTTTCCCTTAAAATGTGTCATCTCATAAATGTTTGGCGGTAGTTAAGATAAATTTATTAGAATAACTCTTAATAAAGGTGAACATAAGCATTTGCTTTCTCCCTGCAAGCTGACTGCAGCATTTTCTGATACGCTTTTGACCAAATAGTGTTAGCAATTTCGTTGCCAAGCAGCGACAAAAAATAAAAAGCATTTAAATTTACTTATTAAATGTTACACAATTTATTTCATTAACCTTTTGCTGTCACAGGTGCTATTGATTTTGTGGCAAATCCATTAAGAAAATATTTATTAATCAAACGCGCCAGCACATTTTCGAACTGACAAATTCAATTAACGTGTGATTAATATTCTATCGAATATTTATTTTACGCAACAGTTGATGATAATAATTAAAATTCAAATACAATAAAATTATAAAACTATTCACAGTAATACAGGGTACATCATTTGCTAATTTTTTCGTTTCTCCGATTGACAATTCGCACGTTAAATGCGAGAAGAAATAGCTGTGCTTAAATATTAATTCATATATGTGCTGTTCGACCAAAACTAATTTCTTTCTGTAATGCGTAGTGCGATTAAGGGTGGCAATGGTCGAATTAGTCTGCACTTTGACTACAAAACGAAAAATTTTCCAAGGTTCAACCCCAGTTTCGGACTCATAAAAAAAAATATCTCTCATTTCGTCTGATGTGCATTTTTGTGATTTTGTGTCAGTTGTTGTCGGAAGGTTGCAGTGGCGAAGACATAGTCACTGGTCACTGAACAGTGACAGCTTAAGCTGTATGCAAGGCACATCAGAACGCCCTCCTTCGTCGGTAGTTTGGTAGCACCAGCGAAGTAAAATAATTACTCAAAAAAAATGGCTACTAAAAACGAAGCTTCAAAATTTAATACGTCTCGTTGACATCATAGACGCTACAACGTTGCTCTAAAAACAAATAACGTGCAGAAAGCAGTGTTGTAAGATAGTGAAGCTTCACCTCCTATCATTTCTCCTACTTCACCAGATGGAAATTGCGATTGGGCGATAGATTCCTGGGTTGCTTGCTTTTTTGCAGTAAGAGCTATAGCGTGAAAACGCTGCTCGTACAAAGATTTTTCACGTCTTAGCACTTTTGCGCACTAACATCTCGCCCTTTTGCTCATCATATATGTATATATTAATACAAAATTGTTTCAATACAACACTTTGATTGGAATCTTAAGGGTGCCTTGTATTCCCAATGCATCTTAAATGGGCCGGTGTGTAACGACATCGTTCTACTACTAAAAACAATAAAAATTTATTTATTTCAAAGTGTACAGTAAAAGTTAAATAATTTACTTATAATTCTAATTATTCTGTAATTACTTATCGTTTTTCTGCGTGTAAAATTTCACTAAACTGCAAAAACTTTTGTAGATAAACCACACTGCGTTAAACAGAACTACACATGGTAGACAATGTAAAATTATGTCTAATTAGCGGTGCTGAGTTTGAATTAAAGATCAAAATTCAAAAATACTATTTTTGAAGGTAAAGCAAATGTGCAGCTTAAATGGTGCGGTGGTATAATATGGGTTAAAAAAACTTGGCATTTAAACTGCTTTCTCTGTTATGGTTCCTTCGGCTAAATATGACTTCAGACTTTTACACAGTGCCTATTCAATTAGTTTTAAATAGAGTAACTTTTGACATTTAAAAACAATCTGTCTGTTTCATAAACACAACGATAAATCAATTTATTTGTCATTTCACATCAAAGTGCTAAAAATGTTATTCAAACCAATTGTATTGTATTGTATTGTGTATAATCAAAGAGAAAACAGTTTTTTCTTTGTTTTTCTTAGATTTTCCATGCCAAATCTTTTCATCTCTGTCTCTCGTGTAACAGATATTTAAACTGACATTGGAAAGGAAACTTTTGTTAAAGAAAAATATTCAAGAAATTAAAGTTTGTATTTGGATTTTTATATCGTAACTTTTGCATTAAATTTGAAGTCATGGATTCGGGTCAAAATATTTCTTTCTAGGAGTGTTGAATAGATCATTAAAAAAAAGTATTAACTTGATTTCTACAGTAATATTTTAACAGTTTCAAGAACTACAATAAATATGAATGGTTTAATAGTAAATAATGAAGTAAGAAAACTGTTCGCCGTAATGGAAGACATTTTCCTTTGATTATTATTTCTAAGCAATTTTGGTGTTCTTTGTCTCCTGTTTTTTTAATTTTTTTTATCTTAGAACAGCACTCAGGGGTTGACTGACCTCTATACATGCGATGTATTGTGCTCGAACTAGCGGATAGGGTTAATGTAAGAGATGACAGGTTGTGAAGGTTCGCTGCCATACAACTCTGCTTTTGCACAATTTTTTTTTTGTTTATAGCAGTGCTGCTGTGCCTCTGATGTCAAGGAGACGTATTAAAATTTTAAGCTTTGTTTTAGCAGCCATTTCTAGTAATTATTTTACTACGCTGGTGCTACACAATATCGACGAAGTTGGGCATTCGGATGTGTCCGTAGATTGATTACTGTTGAAGCCGGTACGGTTCAGTGACCAGTGACTATGCCCTCGCCTCTGAAACCTTCCGACAACAACTGATCCAAAGACACACTAATGAACACCAGAAAAAATGCAAAAATGTTTTTATCATTTAGTTTGAAAAAGGGGTTGATTTCCAGAAAGTTTTTGGTTTTGTAGTCATTGTGCAGACTACTTGAGTCACCGCCGTGATAACTTTAGATTTTGGGAATGTAACCGGCAGCCCATCGCAGACGCCCTTTTCACGCCAAGAGCCGCACAGTAGTTCAGCAAGAGTTCAACTATCTCCATCTCGTCATCCCGACAACTAGTTTAAAAGTGATTGTAAGGATGATTCAATATCCTAACGTGCAGACCCCCCGCCATCATGCAAATTCGCCCTCTCCCCAGCCCACCAGTACGGTGGTCCTTCCAGAGTCGTAGTGCGGCCAGGTCATTCTAGAGACTGTGTATGCAATCTCACGCGATCACCTGGCCTAGGCAATGCCGAAGAGCCTCTGCTCCATCCGTATGCTGCAATGGAATCATCCCAGTGTGACCTCGACCCACCGGTACATCCGTGCCAAAATCGATGTGGTATATACTTCCGATAGAGATCGTACCGCGGCGGTATTCATTCAACCGCCTTCCTTATCGCTGTAATATCAGCCTGTACCGATCATCCTTCCTAAATTAACAATTACATTTTAATTTGATATAATTAAATTAATTTTAATTTTTTATTTTATTTAAATTTTATTTCTATTTTTTTTTTCAATTTTTATTTTTCTTAATGAATATTCGCATTGAAATATACAGCAAGATGCAATAAATAGAAAACAATAAATTGATTCTATAAAAGAAAGAATACTATTTTCTTGCTGCAGCTGTGCATACTTCACATATTTCAAAGTTATGCAAACTTTTTAAAAACTTCTTATAAATGTAGTGCAAGCGGGATTGCTGAAATCGTTTCTTCTTGTTTAATTTTTAAATAACAGCCATATTTTTTTTTAATTCGAAAATATAAAATATTACATTTTATCACTCACTCTCTACACAATTACTTTCAAAATATTCCATTTAATTTTAATTAGTTTTTCAATACATTGACCGTGGCCAAACATTCAGTAGCTGTCGCCATTCTAAGTTAGAAAATCAACTAAAATTTTTAATTTTTATTACCATAATTTATTATCCACCTGCATACAGATAAGCTGTCACTTACTGTCACCTAAATTTAGTTACATGCATGTGGTTTGTTGTACATTTAGATGATTTCAAATGGAATCGTCTCGTTCAAACGCAAATGAAGGCAGCACTAAAGCATTATTGCAATTTGAATTATTCACTTTGTCTGCAGCATCATAAATGCCATTAACAATAATGCAAAACATATTTCAGTAACTGGAACAAATCACTCAGAAGCCATTTAAACTGAATGGCGCCATGTTGCCAGTATTGAAATGAAATTGAAAGTATGGCATTGTGATTGTCTATCAATTAATTAACTGAGCACTGCGAATGACTTAACAGAGAATTGTGTATAAATTAACACAGTACAAGCGACTCTTGATAATTTGTAACTCGCAATAATTTGAATATGTTTACAAGTCCCTTGAAAAGGGTACAATACGAGTACATTTACAAAACTCCATGTAATTTGGTCCACTCGTTAATTTGAAATTATTTGAATGTTATCTTCAACACCGCCGCGCCATAATTTGAATTATTTTAATGATGAGCTGTGTTTTATGTGAAATATAAAATAAAAGCAAAATAATCTTTTATTTTAATATGGATTGCTCTCTCTATATATGGAAATGTTATCTTGTTCGTCGGCGTTCTTTAGTTTGACAATCTATAATTTCAACTCGTAATGTGAATTCGTTCCTGTTTTTGAAACAAACAAAAATTTAAATCATTTGCTTTAGTTTCTCAATGCTTTTAGTATGTTCTTTGCTTTCAATTATACTCTTGTTAATTTGAAATCTCGACTATTGCAATTTTTTTTCTGGTCGCTTAAATTTAAAATTTTTGAGAGTCAACTGTACAAGGGAATCATATTCCTTAACAGAGCGGCGTTAGTGACACTACAATGTGCGTGTTTTTTAAAGAGTGTCCACATATAATTCCAATTCTTAAAATTAAAATGAATTTAAATGAATGAATGAAATTTTGGCTGTGTTTTTTAGTTCATAGTTAATACATCACAATAATATGATATTTACTTTTCATTTTTAGTATGAAGAAAAAGTTCAGCATTTCCCCATGAAAGGACTAAGGAGGGAGCAACGATGTCAAATAATTGAATTTTGTTATCAAAATTCAATTCCATTTTTCTATCGAAAATTTTTCTTTAGCTCAATCGGTACTTCAGCAAACATAATTGCTGGTTTTGGTGTGAAGAGTAGCCAGAAGCATTCCAAGAGCTTCCAATGCAGCTTGAAAAATTAACTGTTTGGTGCGTTTTGTGGGCATTTGTCATCGTTGAAATGTAGTTTTTTAAAAAGGATGCAAATCTTAATATTACAGTCAATGAATGGAGCATGTTACTATGCGTTATTTACTCACTTTTTTTTACGCAAATGAAAGAATAGTTTTTTTTTTGTATGTGGTTTCAATAATACGGTACGATATGTAACAAGGCACGCGATACTATCAACCTAATGAGCGAGGAGTTTGGTGAGGAATTAATCTCCTGTTTTGAAACAGGCTGCCAAGATCGTGCGATTTTACTCACTAGACTACTTTTTGTAGCGGTACGTAAAGTCTCTCGTGTACAGAGATAAGCCAGCCACAATTACACGACTGGAAGAGAACATTACAGCTATTATTGGTAAGTTACCAGCCGAAATGCGAAACAGTATGTCAAAATTGGAGTCTGAGGCTGTACTACTTATGCGTAGCCGCGGCCAACATTTACATTAAATAATTTTTAAAATGTACATGGTAAGCATTCGTTTAAAGGCCTAAATAAATACTCTAATACTAAATTTTGCAAATTTAAAAGCGATTTTTAAGTATTCAAACGCCCTTACAATTTGTCACTCTAAATTTCATCGGAACATTTACCAAAAAAATTCTGACGTGTAAACGGGTCTGGCCTTCTTTCTGCTATCAGTGCTTTACAAATTCTTATTTGTCTAGTGTTAATTAGTACATTTGTTGCCACTGGCTTAGTTGTTAGTATTTCTAATTATTTTCCATTTCACTTTATTGCTCTGAAAAGTTTTCTCTTAAAAATCATATCTTCAATATGCCAGCCTATTAATTTTCTGCTGACCGTCCCTTTCGCATAGAATATATAGTACACATATGCATGTATGTAAGTTATTTTTAATTAAAATATGATGAAAGGGATGAACTCTGACGTACTCTTTTTTTTTTTTTTTTTTGTGAAAGGAAACCATAAAATTTTGGTACACACAATGATATTTGATTTAATATTAATTATACGCACTGGCACAACGTTTACGTATGATTGATATTTTATTACATGGGACAACACCAGGACGTATCATTTTTTAAATTTAAAAATTTTTACTTGAAATGTCATTTAAATAAAACTACCAATTCAATCGTTTTATAAAACTCAAGCGAACATCTTGTTTCCTTATGAATATTTATAAGCCAAAGAGTGAAAATAAAACAATAACTGCCACATTCATTACAATGTTTTTGATTTAATGTAAAAAGATTTTAAAATTGGATTTCATAGAGAAATCCATTTCAAGAAAAAAAAAAGAAATATTTATGAATAAATCGGAAGTGTTCCGACTATACCCGGACGTGCTTTGGAACATATTAAAAGGAGTATTATTCTACGACTCCACCCAGCAAACAAAGAACTGCAATAGGGAAATAGTTAATGTATCTGAGAATTGGAGAGTTGTACTGGGCGATCGCTTTTAATATGACTCACTAATCAACAAATAAACAATTATAACCGTATAAGTTTTGTTGTGGATTATAAGTATTCACAGTTTTTAAATAGACATGCAAAAGAAATAGTTAATGCATGGCGTTTATTGCAAATGAACAGGTTCAACTTAGCTGAAGAACGAATGATTTTAACACAAGGATGTCAAGGGCAAGCATGTGTTCACATGTCATTTATCGTTTAAATGAGTGCTTAGAAACAATGAATGTTCCATGTTATTTTTACATTTTAGCATGGCTTAATGCATTCTTGTATCACATTTAAAAATTTATTTAAATTATATATGATAATTTTTCTAGTTTTTTGACCTTTTTTTTATATTAATAACACTAATTATTTGAAGCCTAAGGTCTTTTTATATATTTTATATTTATTTCAATATTTCGCTACTCCTTTGTGTAGCTTCTTCAGGAAAATATTTTTCTGAAAACATTTTTTTTCACACAGGAGTAGCGAAATATTGAAATAAATATAAAATATATAAAAAAAGACCTTAGGCTTAAAATAATTAGTGTTATTAAATTATATATGATTATAATTGTGCTTTTTCCCTTAAAAAATATATGTGAAATTTATTCATTTTTACATACTTAATTATTATTATTATTATTTAAGGGAAAAAGCACTATTATAATCATATATGAAGAGATATTCCCAAAATAAATTCAGTTAATATTTAAATTATAATTACAACTGGGCAGTTGTTTAGGCAGACTTGAATCCATTTCCCATGACTTCAGTAGTGTAAATCTTATTAACACTTAAGTTGGCATTAAACATGAATTCAGATAAAGAAGTGCTTACGAAGTAATGAGAACACACATAATGAATGCATTCACTTGTTTTGTGCTGGGGTTGTCATAACGGCTCAACTATGAATTGCAAAGCAGCCACTGTTTTAATTAAAGAAATTTGTTTACATTTTGCACAAATTTTTTTTTAAATTTGCAGAAAAAATATTTAGTTATTTCCTAGAAAAAATTTCTTAACAACAATTGTTAAATTTTGTCTAGCGCTGAGGTTATGAGGATGAACAAATTTGCCTCTCAAAATTTTAACACATTTAATCCTGGGTGGATAATCTTCATTTTAGTATAGTAAGAATTGATGAAATATTGAAACAAAGTTTTTTGCGCAACGATTTTCAACGTTAAAAAAGAACAAAAGAATTTTTTTTTATTTAAGGATTTTATTAAAGCATGAAGAAGAAAATCTTATATATAAAAATGATATACATATTTGTATGTGTGTTTGTACGCTAAAAGTACCCGGGTACCCTTCTATTCACATGCTATTATGTAACTATTATTTTAATTATTCAACGGATTATTTGTGTATGTTCGTTATATGATTTAGCTGGTCTATATGCACACTTCAATGAATGCTAATACAAAAATCTTCAGTAGGCCCTTAACCAAATTCTTGAAAAAAGCTAAGAAATTTCACTAGTTTATACAAGAATACCCAAAAAATATTTGAGAATTGCGAAATATGCAAACAAAACAAACCAAATAGCTTCTTAAAAAATTTTCTTTATACAGCAACCATTTTATTATTTGATTTAAATTTATTTAATTTTTCTAAAACTTTCTAACAATTTGTGTAACACTTTGCTTGACAATGATTGTATTTAAGAGGCAAAATTAACTTAAATTCTTTTATTTATTCAACTTTAGACATAATTGAATACGATTACCTATGTTTGTTATCCGAGGTCTGATCAAAAAATAACCGTTATTTTAAATTTTTTCAAGAAGTATTTATTTATTCATCAATAACTATCTTGTCCCCTTCAAAGTAATCCCCCTCAGATCTGATACATTAATGCCAGCGTTTTTTCCAATCCTCGAAACACTTCTGAAACACGCTTTTTGGTATCGTCAACAGCTCCTGTTTCGATTTTTCTTTTATCTCCTCAATCGTACCAAAACGCTTTCCTTTCATCGGTGTCTTCAGTTTTGGGAAGAGGAAAAAGTCAGCGGGTGCCAAGTCCGGTGAATACGGTGGTTGAGGCATGATACCAGTTTTGTTTTTGGCCAAAAAGTCACGCACAAGCGTCGATGTGTGAGCTGGTGCGTTATCATGGTGCAAAATCCATGATTGTTTTTTCCACAATTCTGTGCGTTTTTGACGAATTGCTTCGCGCAAACGGCGCATGACTTCAAGGTAGTATTCCTTATTGACCGTACGACTTTGTGGCAACAACGTACGGTTGTTGACGTGCTCGGGCGATCAGGACGAGCATCGTCATTGACATATTCTCGGCCTTCCTTAAACCGGTTATACCACAATTGAACTTGTGTTCTGCTCATAGTAAACTCTCCAAACGCCACAGTCAACATTTCAAATGTCCTTGCGCATTTAATTTCATTTTTTACACAAAACTTAAAACTTAAAACTAACCTTTTTATCTGTCAAAAACAAACTGACAATTCAAAATGGCTGATATTACCAACATTTGTAACAGACATGTGTAGCAACATAACAGAAAAAAAATGCGATAATCGAACATACGTATGTAACTCACGAAATTTGAAAATAACGGTTATTTTTTGATCAAACCTCGTATGGTTTATTTTAGAAAATAAAAAAAAAGAAATGTAACAATTATTAAATATAAATTGACAACCAATTGCATATTTTTAATTATAAAATCCTTTAATCGTATTTTTAAATAAGCTGACGAACATGAAAAATATTTATTTTTTTTTTCAATGTTTTAATCGTGATTAATTAATCAACCACACAAACTTAACAAAAAATGTTTATAGGTTTGCAACTCTATCGTGGGAATTTTTATTTAAATACTCCTCGTGCAATTAAAATCACATTAAGTTTTCATCATCATAAGTAGTAAAGTTATTTAGGACATAATCTATCAGTGCACTCTTCTTTGCTGCACATTTTTAAAGCAGAAATTCATAGTCAAAGCCAATACCGGAATGCTTGATAAAGCAATGGAATGACAGCTGCAATAAATTTATTTGCTGGTGATTGTGCAGATTGTGTAGATTTAATTCTTTTCAGAGAATTATTGTGGTTATGACAACTGATCAGAGTTAAACTCTACTGAATACCGCGGCAATTATTATTTCAATTTTTCTTTTTGGTTGGTCTTTATTAAATCTATATTCGTTTGGTTTATTATAGTGTGTGTATGTGTGAATATGTTTACTATTACAAAATCTATTTAATGGTTTTTCTTTTCTTTTAATTTCCAGTTGATGCAAAATATTTTGTTGGTGTTGTTTGACAAGACTTTTTTAAGACTATTTTACTTTCAATATATTAAGACATTGCAAGTCCAATGTATTAAAAAAAAAGTGTAATTAACAAATACAATTATATTTTTTTTGTATGGGTATTTGGCTTCCTTTTCCTTTCCTTCTTTTTTACTTTTTAGCTCTATTTCAAACATGATTTATCTTCATATTATTTCTAATCTGGTCACAATAAACGTGAACTTTCATTTGCAGTCAGATGCCAGTAACATAAATTGAAATAAAAAGTCCAGTGTTTTTTATCTTGAACTAGTGATCAGGAGATATCCCCTGCTCATGCAATGCATTGGACTGGAACTAGATAGAGAGAGGGATAGTGAAGAGAATAGTTAGTTGGTGAAAGTGCTAGAAAGATGGAACTTAATTCCTGCACAACTCTGCAGTTGCCGAGTTTCTGATGTTAATGTTGATGCATTTTATTTATTATTTTACTTCGCCGAGGTTTTATTGCTCATAAAACTAAGAAGACAATTTTTTTTGGCTCGACCGGGCTGATTCGGCATCAGCTCCCTTTTGAGTTTTATTTATGCTCTTCCCCAATATACATTGGCAGGCATTGTCCCAACACCAGATGTCCCAACATAGTGAGAGGGATGTCTTATTTCATCTACATCCCGCAGCTAGTAACATTTCACACTAAGTCGAACATATTCGTTTAGAGAAGACGGATATTGCTGGTCATATGTATTTTAAAGAAATGTCTACTTGTCTAAATTCGCAACGTGCGAATCTGTTGAAAAGAAGAAGTTCTTTAAATACACTTCTCCTCGAAGTTTCTGGTTAAACTCGTGTCAAAAATTAGAAAACTGCAACTGTTATCCGTAAAAATCTCTACTATGTTATATTATTAAATTGCCATCCAATCAAATGAAGCAGTACCTAGCAAAATAAACTCCTGTACAGATCCTCTAGCTTATTAGACTGAAAACGACCATGGATATATATTAGTTATAACATTCGCCATTTCATTCATGATCCATTTCTCAAAATACAGATTACAAAAATTCCTGAGAACTACTTAAAAACAACTCTTATTACATGCAAATATCCTCGAACAATTCTGGACATATTCGTTGAAAAGAAGATACGAAAAATTCGCTTGTTTCTAAAAAATCCAAATTTTTTCATGATATTCAATTTGAATTGAAGACACAATAAGAAAATAATTTTGTGGTGCATCATAAAAGTATTTCATAGTATTTTTAAAAGATTATTTAACAAAAAAAGAATAAATTTTCGCACACGTAATCAGTATTTTTAATACCAAGAACATGAAAAATATCTTATAAAATTAACTGGCATTTGTGATTATGTATATCAGTGTCCAAATAACATTATGAGTGTACGTGTGTGTGTGAGAGTTTTTAATATTTGACTGGAATATTTTATGGCTTCCTAAGGCTGCATCATAGTATGGCCACTTTCCGCAAATAAAAACTAATTTCGAAATATTAGCATGTTGTTGCTTTGCCTAAGTCGTGAAACGTGTGACCCAGTAACCCACATTATTGTTTTTTTTTTTAATTCACTTTATATGGTTATTATGCGCCTTTGTGGGGAATCTTTAATAATTTATATTAAAAAATAGTATATAAAATTTTTTTCTATATAAAAATATTAAAGAAATTTGCATTTAAAACCCGTTTAAAATATGACAGTGAAGCTGTGATTCAATATAAATTTTTATTAATTCTATGGTATTTTTTCAAAGAGAATTATAAATATTTGTATAGCTGCCAAATAAAATATTTGCTGCAAATCCGATCTTTGAATGCTTTGAAATTGACAGTGCAGTGCTAAGGATATGTCCCCCAATGCATTGCTGGGAAGTAGAGTAATACGATTAATAACACGAAATATTAGTCTTGCGTTATAGCAAAATACTTTATGGCTGGTTATTACATATTTTATTCAAGCAAGTGAGCGTGTTATAAATTTCACACTGAAGAGATATAACGTGGGAAATACCTGCCTTATAAGAGGGTAGACACGAATTATACGAGAAACATAAAATGCCATAACAGGAAAATGCGTTAGAGGAAGGATTATTGCAGTTGGAAAGTAGCAGTATAGAAAAACACATATGAATACAGGTTGTTTACTGTTAAAACGATAGTTTTTTATTTAATGAAGAACGACTTTATTTACTCTTTTATTCAAAAGCGTTATAAGACCAACTTTGACTTATGCAAGTCCTATTTGAAAAAACTACAAATTATTCAAAATAAATGTCTTAAAATAATAAACTACAAATATTGGAGATATTCAACTTTACTTCTCCACTACGAAACTGGATAGGAATTAATTATCGGCTTCATAAAAAAAATTAACCATAAATACCACGAATCTATTCAAAATTCTTCTTCTCAAATGTTAAGAGAATGCATACAATTGGCTGAATTGCAACTTAAAACAGAATGCTTGTATTATCCTCGGATAATTTCATTATATACCTGTTACTTTCTAACTATATTTAAATATATATATCTCTTTTCATATAAAGATTTTACCTATTTTCCTTTGAATAATGTTATAATGTTGAAAATTAATTTCAAGTTTTTTTTATCTAATATATTCGCTGTAGTATCTATAGATAAAATGTAAATTTATATGCTAAGTAAAATATATTAATAAAGATGAAATGAAACTCTTTTATTTCGCCAATGTGCCAATGTGTGTGCTCAATTACCGACTAATACACATTAGAAAGCCTGAATAGCACAGCCAATAGTATCATATTATAGAAAATATTCCGCTGATTCCTGAATAGTTGGCGTGTTGAGTCTGCAACCAGAAAAGCGGGAATTCGATTACCGGTCCGATCAAGTAAAAATTTTTTTTTTCAGATTTTTCTATGTTTACTCCTTCGTCGGCGAATAATAAATAATAAAATAAATAATAAATAAAATAAATCCCTTTATTTTATATATTATATATATATATTTTTTTTTTCTTTTATAAAAAAATACTATAAATTATAATACTATATGAGAATATCATAAAGTTAGTAATAATACATTTCATATATAAATATATTTTTTTTTCATTAAAAAGCACAATTTTGGAATTAGAATCATATATATATATATAAAGAGATATTGCTAAAATAAATTCAGTTAATAGCAAATAAATCCCATTAGCTTAAAAATAATGCGTCACGCTGCACCTTTTTTTTTGTGATTAACACGCAACTGCAGAGTTGTGCAAGATTTAATCTGTTTCTTCGTACCACTTTCACAATCTGTCTAATTTCTACACTATACCTCTAGCTATCTAATTGCAGTACAAAGAATTCCATACGTAGGCGAAATCCCGTAAGCATTGTTCCAACGAATCACAATTATACTTTCCGTATACCTTGCTCAGCATTTTATGACTAACTGACCTGAGATAAAATACCCGGCAAAAAAAAAGTGAATGCATGCACTAAGAAATTGTATTTTTATGACTTTTAAAGCACTTCTTTAACTGAGTGTCATCTTAAGTGTTAACAAAATTATCACTTTCGAGCTCATGGAAAACCCATTCAACTGCGCCGATTATGTCTGGACTGAACAAGTGCGCAATTGAATTATAATTTAAAAAAATTTGTAAAAGTGCTATGGAAACTCGCTAACCCATGCTAAAACGATTTCTTAACTTCGAACTTTTAGAATAAATGTGTAACGAGGAAAAATGCTTGAAGAAAATAAACTTAATAGAAATCAGCATTTAAAAAATTTGCACTTGTCCTCTAAGCAAACTTTGCCAAATTCTTTTCCAAATTTTGAAATATTTATTCGATACCCATAAATTGTAAGCACATGACATGTACTACTTTTGGTTGCCCTGAGTTTTGACACTGAGTTAAGAAACTACATTTATTTTTCATTAATTTTTTTTTTTTTTTATCTGGAACCAGCACTCAGGAAATGACTCCTACACATGCGCAGCATTGTGCTGGAACTATAGGAAAGGGATAGTAGGAGAAACAACTGGAGGTGAACCTTTATTAATTATTTTGCATCTCTGCTTTTGCACGTTCTTTGTTTATACTCGTAGCAGTGCTGAAGCTTCGGTTCAGTAGCCATTTTTATTATTATTTTACTTCGCCGATGCTACATAATACCGACGAAAGAGGGCGTTCTTTTGCGATTCTGGATTGCTATCAGCTGAAGCCGGTATTGTTCAGTGACCAGTGACTATGCCTTCGCCACTGAAACCTTCCGACAACAACTGACACACAAAGACGCATTAATGCACATCAGCAAAATGCGAGATGTTTATTTTTATTTTTTTTAAATTTTAGTCTGAAACTGGGCTTGAGCACAGGTCTGTTTTTGGATTTGTAGTCAACGTGCAGACTACCAGCCATCGTACCATCGCCAAATAGAAGCCATTATAATATAATATTTACATGTTTTAAGTGTTGCCTCTTATTTTAATTAAAAAAAAACCCTAAACAAAAATATGCGGTCAAAAACTAAGCTCAAAATCGCAGACATTGTGCATAAATCGCTAAGTTGTCAACATATAAAAGATTTTAAGGTCGAAGCGTCAATTTGAAATTGAAAATTTTTACATTCTTTTTGACAGTTCCTCATTCTCATCGATAACACTAGTGGATGATTAGCCGTTTGTATGGTTGTATTCTTTGTACCTGATTAATTTTCCCATTACAATATATTAGCGCTCTTCTCCAAAATTTAAACAATGTAGGAAGAATGTAGTGTCATAAGGGCTTTAATAATGCAGAATCATTTTTCATATCAACTTTTTCTCGTGAAAAAAATTCATACAGAAGTTCTCCTCGTGACATTCTATTTCCCCATTAAGGTGTAAGTAAATTGAAAACTTTAAGTACGTTTTTGACTACACTAGATTTTTGAATTATAACGACCCCTCAGCACAAAATCATGGCAAGCGACATTTTCTAAAAAAAATTCATGATTAAAAGTAACATTTGGCGAACCTTCCTATAGTTTAACATTTACAAAATGTCAAAATTATTGATAAATTTAAATAAATAAGTTGTTCGATTTGATCGTAATGCATTTTTAATGTGTTGAAAAAGAAAAAACTTTCTCTTGTAAAATTTCTGTTTTTAGCGCTTAGGATCTTTTGGCGCTAAGGGGTCGATTAAAAAAAAAACTTTAATATGAAATAATAAAGAAATTACAAGTTGAGGTGAACAAATATTTTTTTTTTACCATTTTCTCGTGTATCACTTTTCACAAAAATCTATTAAAAATAGAGAACAATGGAAGAAAGAAAAAGGCAACTGCATATATTTCCATTGTTTAAAATTCATGAACATATTTAACAGGATGTGTTGCAAAAGTTAACAATTTCTGTGAAAATAAAAGTTTCATAATACTCGTATTTCAAAAAGATTGCATGTTTTGTTTCAAAATCTATTCAAGTTATATGCTGTTCTTATTTTTGGTAACTGAATGTATGCTGCCTTTTGCCTAAAGCAAAGCATATACTGCACAGTGGTGTCCTCTGTATAACTCAGTACTGAAATCCATGCTATATGACGCGAAGGTGTCAATTTTATTGCCAACAACATTAAGGAACTCTAATTCCGCACTATTTGTGCCATACTTAAATGCAGATGTGGCGCTTATGCGAAAGGATACAGCACTGGGTATTACGTGCGTTAAAATCAACCATATTTGCTTACAAAACTATACGCCTTAGTCAGGCTATTTCCTATAGTTACATATGTTTTTGAACATTGTTGCCTTTATTTTCAATATCTTCTGAACTAACAGTATCTATTCGAGTATAACTGTTGAAATCTTCAATTTAAATATAAGTTTGCTTAGACCGACCGGCGTTACCGCCTGGTAACATAAATAAAAAAACTTTTTAAAAAGCTGGAAAAAGTTAAATCGCCCAAAAAAAAAACTAAAATAAATAAATTAAATAAAATAAATAAAACTAAAGTTTTTTATTCATATTAACGGAATTTATTTTGGGAATATCTCCATATATATGATTCTAATTTTAAAATTGTGCTTTTCCCCTTAACAAATATATGTGAAATTTATTATTACATACTTTATGATATTCTCATAAAGTATTTTTTTACAAAAGCAAACTCAATAACTGGGGAGGAAAGCATATCCATATAGTGCTATTTCGCTAATGCTTACTTAGCTCATCAGTGGATTTTTCCTAATTTTTGAATACAAATCCAAGATCTATATGTTTAAAATTCAACTAATCGATCGAAAATTGAAGTTGAATACCTATATATCTATAAATCAATATCTATATCTAGAATATCTATAAGCAAAATCATAACACTCCATGAGTTTACTTTTTTATAACACACACACATTTCTATTTTTAGATTTTTCTTTTTATCTACACTATTTTTTATTCATAATTCAACGTTTTATTTCCTATTAATAAAAAATACATAAAATATGTTAAGCGTTATTATACAAAAAGAAACTCCAAGTGATAGAAAACGAATAAAGCTACGTATTTTTCAATACATATAAATCAGTATATACTTAAAAAAAAACAGTTACTAAAAGCTAAAAGATAAATTTCGAGGCTAAAGACAAACCAAGCGAACTCAAGCCTCATAAATGCGCAAGTGGCATTACCTGTTATAATATTCTTTGGAGAATTTTTGGAGTTGCAACGTATACTTGATTTAAAAAATCGCTCATGCGACACAGGAATTATGAAAATAGATTTTACTAATATAAAGGGTGTCTGGTAAATCGTCGCAGAAAATGTGAAGCCCTCCCTATCTAACATTTTAAAAATACAAAATTGACTTATTACTTCTGGTATGATAAGTCCATTAACCCTTTCAGTCCCGAATTTTTTGGGAGGGAAAAAAAATTTTTTTAAGTTTTTTAAGTTTGCAAATGCTTAAATATGAAATAAAAAAAAATTTTGATGTTCTCCCTATCCCTATCCCTATATATATATAGCAACATTACAGAAAAAATATTCTACCCAAAAGGTTTCAACATTTTTTTTTCACTTTTATTATTTTATTTTTAATTATATTATTAATTGACCTTTTTTATTATATTTCTTGAAATATATTTATTAAGCTTGAGGTCAGGATGATGATGTTAACAAGCTGTTAACGAAATATCGAATAATAAAACAATATAAAATAAAATAAAACCTCAAGCTTAATAAATATATTTAAAAAAATTTATTATTTTATATTATCTAAAACTAAATTGTACTTTTTTATTTGAAGAAAAAAAAAATTCTTTTTATTGAAATTTACTGTTTTTTTTTATTCACTTTTTTATTTTTCTTTTTTGCAACTTATTTTCACAGCGTGAGTACACTTAAACAAACTGATCGCAACTGAATATTATCCAAGATTAGTATTTCAAATTGTACGTGTACGTTGCTACATTGTTTAGTTGTCTGGCAAAGAAAACCGTTATAAAATAAAACAAGATTAGCGGCAGTTATAAGCACATGTATGCAATGTTGCCTATAGGCAACTTGCGTATAAAAACAAAAATTTCCTGGGGTCAACCCTAGTTTCAGATTGAATCAAAAATATCTCGCATGTTTTCGGCTGTTCATTGCGGTCTTTTTGTGTCAGTTGTTGACAGAAGGTTTCAGTGGCGAAGGCACAGGCGAAGGTCGCTGAACATTACCGGCTTCAGCTGTAACCAATTCAGAGACACATCAGAACGCACTCCTAAGTCGGTATTGTGTAGTATTAGCAAAGTAAAATAAAACCTAAAATGGGCTACTAAACAAAGCTTCAAAATTGAATACGTCTCCTTGACATCAGAGGCGTTGCAACACTGTTATAAAAAGCAGAGTTATAAGTTACTGAAGCTTCACCACCTGTCTATTCTCTCGCTATCCCTTTCCACTACTTCCAGCATTGTGCATCGTTCTTTAAAGGGTCATGTTTTGAGTGCTGGTCCAAGATAAAAAAACAATCTTATTGATTGGGTGGTTCGATTTTGATGAGATTTGTCACTGCTGTAAGCTTGTGCTTACCTGTGGTCCCATATTAATGGTGAATAGATCATCTTCCTCAGAACTTTTTACAGGTTCCGAAGATTTTATTTTTATTGAAAAGGTCAAGCTTGTGGTTTGGTGTCAGCCTATATTTTTTCGAAAATAACGCTGGGGAAGCACAAACCGTCTCCGGGGCGTTATAGCGTATTATGAGAATTTCAATAATCGTGACATATGGTTCCATCAAAATGGAGCTACAGATCATAGCGCGACAGATCGAATGGCGATCCTGGGAGAATTAGCAATTCGAAGTTGCCCCACCCTGTATGTTTAGAAATGTTGGGAAATCTTTAGTCCGCCAGGAGTCTAAATACGTGAGAGACTTAATTTCTTGACTAACCAATAACTGGTACCATGATTACCGGTAATATCCATCCCCTTGATCATAACTTCCAGTGGAACAAGAACTAAGGCATTAAAATAGGGATCAATAAAAATTGTAGGCAGCGGAAATTGCTATAGTGCTAGCAATGCCGTTTTTCTTAGCTCCTTGTGCAGCAGAGTTTAGATAAATTAAGCTCTAAAGCGGGTATTTAGCCATTCTGAGATGCATTTATTGTGTTTTATTGCACCACTGTGTATCATTATACTTGGACTTGACAGGACATTATGCCTTTAATTTTTTTGTTCTACATTTGATATATATTTTTAACACTTTCACTCTTTTTTGTTACGCGCTTGTACTATTGTTAAAGTAAACTCATTTTTATTTAAGAACCAAAAGGGAAAAAATAATTTTCTAATATATGCAGTTCATTTTTATAAAGCACAGAAAAACAACAGAAGTGTAAAAATATTACGCTGAAATTTATTTCTTGCTTCTTGCATTATTCCAAAGCAATTTGCCCAGAACATCAAATAAATATGATGCCGATGATGATGATGATGATGATGATGAGGACACCAGAGACGACGAAATATTATTTTATGTATACGACAGTTTAGATACGAGAAGAGCAAGCATAACGACAAAACGTCATGGTAGTGGGATATATCAAATGTGCAACATAATGGTGGCAAGTGGCATCGTTTCATTTGTTAAATGTCATGAAAGGAAAAACTCATGGCATTTATTTGTGCAACAAATACGTATCAAACGATGAATGAAGAAAACTATTCAGTTGTAGTTAAATTGAAGTTCTTATAGATGTGCATGGTATCACTTGCGTACTGGCATACTGAAATATAGTGCCAAAGTAGCTGAAGTAAAGTGCTGATTGCAGGTTTGGCAAATTGAAGGCCGTCTATTCGAGTTATTTTTTAGTGTCTTAAATTGAGTTGGCTGAATAATGTGTTTTAAGAAAAGAATTATTCGACACGTATAAAATGTAAAATAAACATTTGGAATTCAGATCCAAATGTCTAACGATTTGTTTGATAACCGTTAAGCTGTTTGTTATAAAATAGTACTTGCCTTTGGAGCTATAACGCCTTGTCTTTGCAACCAGCCATATTGCAATATATGCCACTCTATAAAATTTCATTTTCCTCCCACTCTTCCGCAATAATAATCTTTGGAGCTGATGATGGGCGAAGTAGCAAGTCGAATGTGCGTTTGGTGATGAAGAAATGCGGGCAAATGTACCGTGGCTATGAAGAAACGATGAGCAAGAGTACAACGGATACGGAAATGGCAAAATGGCAAAATGACAAGATGAGTGCACATTTACTTTATGGCTATAAATCGTTTAGAAGGCACAAAAAATAAAAAAAAAATTATATGAATATGTATAAAAAAAAATCTACAAGCATGACTATTGCTTTAGTTTAAGTTTGCTTAGCAGCCCAGTTAAAAAGTTGTAAAGTTAACACTATGAATTTATAAAAAAGTCAAATACATAAGTATATTGAACTGAAATGTAATAGAAATAATAATGTTAAAAAAGTATCTGGAAAATTCAATAAAAAATTTATATGAAGAAAATAAAAAACCTATGAGGAGAGAGAGAGAGAGAGAGAGAGAGAAACATTTAAATAATAAAAACTAAAATAAATATGAAATTTAATACTGGCCATAGTGAATTTTACTTTTAGAATTATTATTTGCTTTCGCACCAAATTCTTCTTCTACATGCTTTTCTTCGTTCCATTAGTTATTTTTTTTATTTCTTAATTTGCTAAAACTATAAAATATATTTATTGAAGTTTTTTCTCACTTTACTTTAGCATCCTCTTATGCAATATTTATATTGCGTTTCCTGTTTTTGCTAGTTAAATTTCCTTTTTACATTAAAACACCAGCAGTGACTGACCGCTGACCGCAATTTATATTATTCCAGCTTTTCAGCAAGAACATTTTTAATTTTTTTTTTAACATTTTTAACATTTTTATGTTTTATAGTTTTAAATTTTTTTTTATTAAAAACCTGGTTCAGGTCCCGTCATTAGTTGTTGTACTTGTTTGCTAACGAATTAAAGTTATTTAAACAGTAGTTAGTTGAGTACATGTTTTAGATACATATGTACCTAAATGTACGTTGTGTTTATAAAGGGTGGTTAAATTTCAAGGGCCGATGTTGATTTTGAATAAAACACAAACTATTTAGGAAATTATTGTAATTTTATTTTATTATGATATATTGGTATTACTCAATTATGTATGGAACAAAATATCGGCCAAACGGGCGCCGCGACCACGGCGGCACACCTCCATCCGATGGTCCAAATTTTCGATGACCCTGAGGCATAATGGAGGTTCTATGCCGTTAATGTGCCGAATTATCTCATCCTTTAGCTCTTGAATTGTTGCTGGCTTATCGACGTACACCTTTTCTTTCAAATAACCCCAAAGAAAAAAGTCCAACGGTGTCAAATCACATGATCTTGGCGGCCAATTGACATCGCCATTACGTGAGATAACACGGCCATTGAATTTGTTGCGCAAAAGAGCCATTGTTTCGTTAGCTGTGTGGCAAGTGGCACCGTCCTGCTGAAACCACATATCGTCCACATCCATATCTTCCAATTCGGGCCATAAAAAGTTCGTTATCATCTCACGATAGCGAACACCATTCACAGTAACTGCCTGACCGGTCTCATTTTGGAAAAAATACGGCCCGATGATGCCGCCAGCCCATAAACCGCACCTAACAGTCACTCTTTGTGGGTGCATTGGTTTTTCGACAATCACTCTTGGATTCTCATTCGCCCAAATGCGGCAATTCTGTTTATTGACGAATCCACTGAGGTGAAAATGTGCCTCATCACTGAAGATGATTTTCTTCGAAAATTGATCATCCACTGTTGCCGTGGTCGCGGCGCCCATTTGGCCGATATTTTGTTTCATACATAATTGAGTAATACCAATATATCATAATAAAATAAAATTACAATAATTTCCTCAATAGTTTGTGTTTTATTCAAAATCAACATCGGCCCTTGAAATTTAACCACCCTTTATAACATCCATTGAATTAAAAGAAGAGGACATGCTTCAAGCAGTTAAGAAAGAAAGTCAGAGTTCTACATAATATAATTCAGGCCACTTTTATAGTGTGTGAGTGTAGCACAAGCAACGTTTATTTCATGAATTTATTGAAAGAATCAGCTTATAATTTAAATTATATGCCAGCTTATAGATGTCAGCAAGAGCAACAAGGCCTATATATTTTCTCTTATTGTATACCGATTAATATGATTTTATTTAATCGGGTATGTTCTGTGAACAACCGAATTCGCATAATTTTTAGATAAGTCCGGTCGATGATGAAACATAAAAAAACAATTACCAATTTTTACTTGAAGTCTTTCTTTTATTAAATTAAATCAAATTATATACTCTGTATTAATTTTAATATAAAATAATTAGTTTAAAAATCACATCAATATTTCTCCATGTTCTTGTTAAAGTATCCAGATAAAGTAATTGAATGGATAAAAGCACATTTTCGCAAAATTCTTTAAAATATTACTTTTAAATAAGAATAAACATTATTTTGGAAACATTTTCAGTAGCTTGATTGACGTTTTGTCGTATTGAAGTTTACAAAATTTTATTCGACAGCAAGTTCGCATGTTTTTTTTTTTTTTATCTTGGACCAGCACTCAGAAGAATGCGGTGCATTGTGCTGGAACTAGAGTAAAGGTATAGTAGGAGAAATGATAGGAGCTGAAGCCTCGTTATCTTACAACACTGCTTTTTGCACGTTCTTTGTTTTTATAGCAGTGTTTTTTTGTTTTTTTTATCTGGGACCAGCACTCGGGAGATGACTCCTGCGATGCATTTTCTGGAACTATACGAAAAGGTTAGTTAGAGAAACGACAGGAGGTGAAGCTTAATTACTTATTTTACAGCTCTGCTTTGGCAACGTGCTTTGTTTATAGCAGTACTGAAGCTTCAGTTTAGTAGCCATTTTTATTATTATTTTACTTCGCCGGGCGTTCTGATGTGATTGTGGATTGCTATCAGCTGAAGCCGGTATTGTTCAGTGACCAGTGACTATGCCTTCGCCACTGAAACCTTCCGACACCACTCCTAACACAACGACAAACTAATGCACATCAGAAAAATAGGGAGAGGTTTTTATGATTTAGTCTGAAACTGTGGTCGAACCCAGGACTTTTTTTGTTTTGTACTCAACGTGCAGACTACTTCAGTCATCGGCACGCACTATATATATATATATATATATAAAAGAGTATCGTAACTAACTGATGTATGTATCATCGGTCAGCAAAAACGACTAAAGCTAGACGCTTGTACTTCGGTATATAGATTTCTCTTTTGATGGTCACCTCACATTTCCTGTCGTCATTTACTGAACTCTCTCGCAGTAGCGGCATTTATCTTCAAATCAGGGTGATTTCGTGTGGCGAATGTCTGATAGCTGGTTGTGAACACCTTGTGGTATCACAAACAGCATAAGCTCTGGTCTAAGTGGGGCATTCTCCTTCGGCGAGGTTCCCCTACAATTCACGTAACTATTCATAAATATTTAATAAATATTTTATAAATAAAAAAAAATGTAATAACTACAGAAACTGCTGTTTCTCTCAATTCTCTCAAATATTATCAAAATGTTTGCTGGGTTTAATTCAACAAATATTTTCTTACCACTTCAATAAAATAGACAAGCTTTCAAAGTCCTCTTAGTGTCAACAAGTTTATGGGCACGTTTAATAAATTTCACAATTGAGTGTTTTTAAAATTCTTAAACGTTTGTTTTTTTTTTTCATTATTATCAGCATTCGTATCACCACGTCACAATAACGTCTTACTTTTTATTAAGCATTTTAAAGGACTACTTTGTTTTACTTCTCAGCAACTTCCGCGTTTTGAGATTAAATATCAAACAACAACAATAAACAGCAGCAAATAATGTCTGCCACAATATCAGAATAATCGGTTTGGTCAGATCATATCTGAAGCATCGACAGCGACAAATAAGTGAAAACATTTTCATATTTATATATGTATGTGTATGATGCATACATACATGCTCGCAGATATTTACTCGTATATATATGTATATGTATATGTATATCCGTGAAAACTATTATCTGACTTTTATTCGTTCAGTTAACTTTTATATTAAGAAACGCCTGAGTTTAAAAATTTCTAAAATTCTTTAATTTCCTCTGGCAAAATGCGCTTCAAATAACTTTATGACTTGCACAATTCTGTTGGCTGACAACAAAATTATCCCTACTCTAGTCAATAACAAAATGCATTAACGTCCATCATATTTTATTTTATTTTATTTTATCTTTTTAAATTTTAAAATTAAACTGTCTCAACAAAATGACATTTTACCGAAAATTTGCAGAAAACAAAAGTTGAAAAACAAACATTTAAAACAGTTAAAACATAAAAGATGGAAGAATTCTTTTTCCATAACTTTAACTGGTGCAGAATAAAAAGCCAAACAAGTTATCAGCATTGAAAGACAGTGCAATGTTAAAAATAGTTTGAAGGAAACGGAAATACAGTGAGAGGGAGATAGACAGAGCGCTCTTTATTTTCTTTTTTCATTTTTTTGAATTGTTTCTGTCTTCAAAAGTATAGCAATCTCCAGTGGGCAGACATGTCAGCATGTTCGTTATATCACAATTCTTCAAGAAACATAATCAATTTGTAAGAGTTTTATTACTTTCCAACAAAGTTTTATAAACATCAATGACAAATTGTGGGCAGAGGAGGGAAAAAAGTTACTTGAACGTTGCAGAATATTTTCCGAACAAACAATAATAAATCGTTTTGTTGGGAAATACTCGCAGAAATATGAAACTTTCTTTTCATTTTACTAACATTTGCGAAAAATTATTTTTGTGGGCAATTTAGTTTTAATTTTTATAATGTTTTACGGGTATTTTTCTGCAGGACGATCAATTTCTTTTTGAAAGCAAAAAAAAACTTAACACAGAAGTGATTTAAGACAAGTTTGAAAACCAATGGAAATTTTTATGCCGGGCGGAGTTTAATCATTCTAATTACTCAGCATCAGAATTTGCGCTGATGAACAGAATATAGTTCAGCAACAATTATATTCGTATAGAATTTATTTTTCTACTACTTTGGTATTTCAGACCAATTTCCTTCTTAAGAGAGCAATTAAAACGGTTGTGTAGAGTTTATTAAGCATTGCGTCTACTTAACAATATGCAACTGCAACTCCACCTTCAAAATTAAGAAACTGCGCAATAGTACGGCACCAACTGTCCACAACACTACAATAAAAACGAACTACAATAAAAATAGAACCATAAAATTAATATAAAAATTTCAATATTATCTTTTAAACTTAAAGGTTTGCTTTTCTTTTTATTTTTCTATTTCGATATTGCATCAGGAAATTTTCAACAAAAATAAAAACAAACCTTTAAGCTTAAAAGTTAATGCAAAAATATTTATTAATATAAAAAATTTACTTTTTTCACGAAATTAAAAAAAAGACATCCTGTACCTCGTTTTTTTACTTTTTCTTGAATCAGGTCTCTCATGCAATGCATTATGCTGGATTATTAGCACAGCTCACTGAAGCAACGATAAAACAACACACCCCACATTGCATCGATGCTCAAGAGACTCAATAATGGTGTTGCCTACCTTACCGTCACCGATGAGTTTCTTCGCTCTCTCCTGTACACTGTCGAGTAACTTCAAAATAGTATTTTAAGCGCCGTCCCATACATGAAATTTGTATTTTATTTTCGGTGGGATGTTAGCGGTGTAAATAAGAAGTAGTTGAGCTGGAGTGAAGTATGTCTTACACCAAAAGCCGAGACACTTTACAGCTTCTTTAGAGACCAGAAAAATGTGTTCAGATCAACGAACGTTATACTTAATTTGTATGGCAAGAATGTCAAGAGCTTCTGATTCAGCAGTACTTATACCCACCATAATTACAAGTGAAGTAGCGTGAGCGAGCAGATACACCAAAAGTTGGAATGCGTATGAGAAATGCCAAACATGTTAATCATACGCTCTTTTTAACTACACTTTGTTACAAAGAAACCTAAATCAGCTCGTCAAGCGATTTTACGGTTTCAAACAAAAACAATGTGAATGGGCATGAGCATTTTTGAGAGGAAAAGTACACTAGACACACTGTTATGTACTGGAAGTCATATATACTTATGTGCATACATACACACACATGCATACATAAATGATTAAGAGTATTGAAGGGTAAATGAGAAATCTATTTGATTTAATTCCTTAACAAATTCCATTTTCTGCAGTTTTTATAGTTGATGCAATTTGTGTCTCTTTTGAAATTCAACTTTTTTCTTCAGTAAATTTTTTAACGTCATGAATACTCTATGAAACACTTATATTAATATCTTTTTATTTTTCTTCTCCATTTTTTATTTCAAAACTACAAAGAAATTAGTTAGAAGAAAAGTTTGTCGTTAACAATTTAAAATTTCCAGCAGGCACAGAAACTTTTCATTCAAGTTTATTAATTTGCACAGTGACGAATTCATATTTGCATTTTGTCAACAATACAGTAATTAAATAAATCTACGTAATTTTTTCATTTTAAATTACATTATTTTTTTTCATTACAAATTAACTGCCATATCATAACGATATTTAATTTTATATTGAAATATATTTATTAAGCTCGAGGTCTTTTTTTTTGGTATTTTACTTGTTTTTATTCGATATTTCGTTAACAGCTTGTTAACATCATCGAGCTTAATAAATATATTTCAATATAATAAAAAAGGTCAATTAAGAATATAATAAAAATTTAACTTTATATAGACATGTATTTTTAATTAACTTTTAGAAAATTCTATATATATGAGGAAATTGAAAGATTCAACTTCACATTTTAATTTGTGTCTACACCACTGTGCCTTATTAATGAGCGCAATTATTTTCTTTTTATGAAACTAAAACGAGCTAAAATATTTTATTTGCTTTTTAATAATTTTTTTTTAATCTTTATCTTCAGATTCAAAGTATATTACTTTCTTTTTTTGGCAAGAGTTTTAAATTTAACTTCAGTTGGGAGCTGAATATTGATATTAAATTTTTTCGAAATCGAAAGTTTCCTTATAAAACGATTTTCAATTGGCAGCTTTACATCTAATAGATAGAAAATTCTCAATGATCTAAATGAAGCTTCTGTAATACATATAACAACAAATTTAAAGAATATCGTTATGCATCCTAATCCTCCACCACAGTAAAATTCGAATTTTTTCCCTCGCTGCTATTGGTATAGAGACATTTTTGGCTTAACATGGCATTGGACCTGCGATCTTCAACCAATATGTAAAGCAGAAAGAATACTTATGTGTAAAGAAAATAGTTGAACGTCACAAATTTACATGAAGAGAAGAAGTAAATTTATGCGTATCATTTTTATATTTATATATTTTATTTTAATTTAATATAACCAATTATTATTGAAGATTCAAGTTTCTTGCAAAATGGAGTTTTCATATTAATTTTGTTTAAATCATTGTCCCGTTGACTTTTTAAAATTGTATGATCTCCCAGCAGACTTGGGTCTATTTCATCATGGCTCCATTGTGATATCTCTGGTGAAAAGGGGAAGAAGAAGGAGGGGGGATAGATTAGAAGAAAATAGGTTAGGAAAAAGTGCATCGCTGTACGAGGATGCGGTAGAGTGGAAAATACCTGGTAAGAACCGAAGAGACCGACGATGCTAACCCGACAAGTATTCGCAATCCCAAATAAACTTGCTCAGTTCCTTGAGTCACATCCTCAACAGCTCCGATATGCTGCTAAAAACGATGCAGCCCCCAGCACGCGCAAGCACATGTCCCCAAGTGCAAAGTATTCGCAGAGCGACACTTTTTTTCTGCCTCAAAAACTCCAGCTGCTGCTCTGATATCTTGACATCAATCCGAGTCAATAGAGTCCTCGTGATCGTGCAGCCTGGATCATTGAGCCACCTGCTCCGAACCTCTCTCAGAATATGCTCTTCCTAGCGCCCCTATCCCGACTGACAAAGTGTTAACTAAAAAATAAAAAAAGGCAGAACAGCATTGGACCACAGACGTTTCCAGTGTGTGTAGTCGCACTTTCCAAAAACTTCCAGAGTGGTGATGTAACTATCGCACTGAATCCAACTTTTAACGAAATGTTTCTTTTTTGAAAAAATTGAAAAAGAAAACAATAAGTTAAGCATTTTAATATCATAACAGTTACAAGGAAGACTACTTATTTGTGTTTAAATTAAAAAAAAAAGCATTCCTAAAGAGCCTTTAAAAGAGTTTGTTTTTTTAGTATCCTGACTGTGCAAGTTTTTGCAACTAACACCGACAAACTGAACTAACTTTATATGTGTAACTAACATATTTCCAAGCAAACAACAAATATCCAAACTGAACCATTAACATATAAAGTGTGTTTTTTATTTATAGACTACACACACACACAGACACACACACACACACACACACATTCACAAGTACATAAAGGAACGAAAGTCCATATAAAAGGAAATTCATCTTGTATTGAAAAATTGAAAACAGCTTAAAGCAACAAACTTTAAAACGAAAGCACACATAATACAAATTATACTCACACTTGTGTACAAAGATGAAGAAATACATCTTCTAGAAATCCACACTCGTAAATATGCTGACCAGAGGTCGTTAGAAAATTCCTCAAAAGGGGAGAAAATTCACAAAAAAAAATAGTAAAATGACTGACTTGTAATTTGTTCAGATATAAAATCTGCATTCGATAATGTATGGCATGATGGCCTAATATGCAAATTAATGCGCTTTAATTTTCGACCAATAGCAATCAAAGTTATTCAGAGCTACTTTTCTTCAAAATCTTAAAGCGTTCGATACCTGAGGGCATGCTCCTTTTTGTTTGGTTCTCAGTTTTCCAATGTTTACAAAACAAATGTAGGATGACGTCAGGGATCTTGTTTCTCTCCAATTTTATATAACATGTATGCATCTGATGTGCCAACTATAGATCACTGTATAATATCCTTGTTCGTTGATTATACTCCAGTATTGTGTTCAGCATATCTGTTTTCAGTAGTATTGACAAATCTGCAGACTGCCTTCAATAGTGAAATACTTCACGAAATAGAAAATAATAACTGTAATAAAATTCAAGAGGCCTACTTCATCAGAAAAATAAAATTAAATTTTATTACACAGAATAACATACTTCATACCCTATACACTCTTTCGCAGATGACAGCTGTATCTGCAATTCATATTCATTTGATCGTAGGCCGACATCAACTATGATCGCGGCGACGCGGCAGAATATGAATGATTTGCTAACAGGTGACCTCACGAGAATATTGGAATGGGGTCACGCGAACAGGGTCGATTTCAATTCCCAAAAGACCCAATGCTGCATGCTAACCCATCGCCGTATGCACGATCACGCTGCCTCATCTGTAATTATGGGTGGCATAAATATTGAGGAATCAGAAGATCTTGATGTTCTTGGGATGAAAATCCAGTAAGATGTCCGATGGACTGAGCACATTTTTCAGGCCTCAAAGGAAGTATTCAAGTGCCTCGGCTTTTTAAGACAGTGTAAGATATACTTCACCCCATCTGATCTCCTCACTATTTATACCGCCTACATCCGACCGAAAATGGAATACAACTCTCATGTATGGGCCGGTGCTTCAAAGACTATTTTGCAGTTACTCGACCGCGTACAGGAGAGAGCGAAGAAACTCATAGGAGAGTGTAGGGTAGCAAACTCTATTGACTCTCTTGAGCATCGTCGCAACGTGGGTAGCGTTTCGTTGTTCTATCGATACTATAATGGGATGTGTTCTAATGAAAGTAGGGAACTTGTTCCCGAAACCCGGTCATTCGCGCGCACGACGCGATCATCATTAAGAGCGCAACCATTTGTAATCGATTTGGCGGCGACACGCACTACGCATTACAGAGGAAATTCGTTTTTTGACCGACCGCCACGTATGTGGAATAGACTACCCGCAGAGATATTTTCTGTCACTTTTAACTTTTTAGCTTGGGAAAACTTTAAATCAAATGTCAATAAACACTACTCCCTCTATCCTCCTTCCCATAACCCAATTTCCTAGTTCCAGCACAATGCATCGCATGTGTAGGCGTCATCCCCTGAGTGCCGGTCCAAGAAAAAAAAAACAATATTGAAATCGAATGGGAGATTTCACGATAGATTAAAAGTTGAACTTTAAGAATCACATATCATATATCATTAATAAGTGTAACGTAACTATAGGAACGCTATACCCCTTTATAAACAGAACAGAAATGTTAATGTGTGAATTAATATTCTAAGCAGTCATTTTCTATTGCAGTGTAAGCCATTGTCATTATTATATAGTTTATTATTTTATATTTAATTTCATTACTTCATTTATAATTTTTTTTATTACTTTACACATATTTTCATTATTACATTATATACTGTTAACATGCATTGCAGTGCACTGTTATACCAAATATTTATTAATACATTATGTACCGTTAATGTAATTTTGTTATTTGTGTATTTTGTTAATTATTGTATTATTAAGTTTACCGTTGTTTTAGTTTATAAGAAGAAATATTTTTCAAATAAAATTCATTCTATGATCAGCCTTCAATCGGCTTTCTTTTTTTTAAACGCATTCATCTGCTGTTTTTTTTTTATTAATTAATATTCAGCCAGTGGCATTATTTTTCGCCGGCTATATTTTTTTCACAATATTATTTCTACGTGACCCATTACATGGCGATCCATGCCCGATAAAATCATTACACCATCCTGCTCTTGCTTGGTCTAATAATGCAAAGTGTCACATGAAGAGGCTACAAATTATACAAAATAAATAACTACTAAAGATGATTTCTAATCTTCCTTGTTTGCATTTTTTACACTATGTGTTCCTATTCGTTATATATGTACTCATATTCATAGTTGAGCTAGTGCCTCCTTTAGATCAGTAGTTTATGTAGTTTAAAGTATCATAACGGTTTCTGAAAATTTTTACCTTCATTTAATATATGACATTACAATTCCTTAAGTACCACCATAAAATAATTAGTTCGTTATATTTCAGCAGCGGAATGAAAAACATCTTAAACTCTTTATAAATGTACTTATAAACTAGATTTAATAGTTAATTTGTAAATACTACGAACGAATAGTTTTTTCTACTATTGACTTTATTGTTTCCTTTGACGTTAGTTTAGTTTGACGTTAGTTTTTTTTCAAATGCCTGTACACTCCTCCCACCTACACACACACTCTATTACGAAGCTTCTTTTATTTTATAAATAAATATTTTCTTATAAATATTCATAGAAAAATAAAAGGAAAGAAATATTAGTTTGCATTTGTATTATTTTAGATGCTGATGAGTTATTTAAGTGCTTAAATAAACAAGTACTAACCAAAGTTTTGAAAAATTTGTTACCCTTCAAAACAAAAATTTTGAGATTTCATAGAATGAAATCAAGGGTCTGCTATATACGCATATATCTATGGACTTTTGGCTGCATGAAAACCTACAATGATAATACAGAGTAGCGCAGAATGAACTATATGATTTAAAATTAATAACTTTTTTATTTATGCGATTATTATAATTTTTTTTTTTTAAATACAGTATATTATTGTAGAATTTTTTGCAATTAACTTTGAAAAATGATATCCTGTAAGTGATGTCCACTTTCTCCTGCGCGCATACGTGCTCTTTTTAGCATATTTTCCATAAGTTTTCCCAAAATTTCGGGTGTAATGGCCATGATTTCATTTCGAATCTTGGTTTTTAGTTGGAGCATGGTTCTTGGTTTGTTAAGGTACACTCGTTCTTTCAAATATCCCCAAAGAAAACTGTCAGAAGCTGTTAAATCTGCTGAACGTGGAGGCCAGTTAAAATCGCTTGTGCGCGAAATAATGCGTTCGCCGAATATGTCCCTTAAACAAAGCCATTGAGGCACCTGCAGTATGAGCTGTGGCTCCATCTTGTTGAAATCACAAGATTAGATGGTTTTCCACAGCTGGCCTAACAAAATTTTCCAACATCGTCTGATATGCACCACCGCTGACAGAGATTGAGACACCACTTTAATTTAAAAAAAAATATAGGCCAATTATCCTTTCGGAGGATACACCGCACCAAACAGTACACTTAAGTGGGTGTAATTTTCGCTGTCAGTTATTGTCGTAAGGTTTCAGTGGCGAAGGCATAGTCACTGGTCACTGAACAGTACCGGCTTCAGCTGATACCAATTCATATGCACATCAGAGCACACTCAGCCGTCGGTATTGTGTAGCATCATCGGCGAGGTAAAATAATAAATAAAAAAGGCTACAAAATACAGTTTTCAAAATCGAATGTATCTCCTTGATATCGGAGACACTGCAAAAGCAGAGTTGGCTCGTCCATACCGCAACCAACCCTGAGATGCTTTTTATTTATTATTTGTTCTAAGCATTTCCTTTGCGATCCTATAAGTGTTCAGCTTATTTCACCAAAAAAACCAATTTTTGCTTTGTAAAAACAAACTCACATCACAACTTAATAACTTTCCTTCCAAGTATAGCCGCCCTAAAGAGAAACAAAATAATTATTCCTTTCTCATAAAAGAACTTGAAATGTTGAAAAGCCAGTTTTGACAAACGTTTAAAAACCATAAAAAACAATCTTGTTTTCCAATCTTATGGCCGTTCGTTTAATTTAGCCACAGTTGTTTGACATTCTCTATTACTTTTTACGAGAGTGCATATTATTGTCCTGCTAAGCCACATAGACATTTCAATGTATATGTGTAAGTAAGAATATGAAAGCACATCCGTTTAATTGTCATTTAGAATCGTAGTGTTGTGAATACGTTTCAAGTGAAACTATGATGCCACAAATAGTGAGTGGAACTTTATGCAAATGAAAATGCTTTCGAATTTGCATTCTACAAAACTCAGATTGTGATATTTATCTTTGTGTTTTGTTTAATTTTGTTAGTGTATATTTTTGCATATTTTATTTTAAATGCATATTTTTACCATTTCTTTTGCGAATTTAGTGAATTTTTTAAATTTTCAGCCACTAAAACACATTCTGGATTTTTATGAAATTACTTTCCCTGGCTGTAAACTTTCTCTATGTACGCCGTAGTTAGAATAATCATGAAATACTATAGTAGATGGAATAAATCAATTTTAAAATTAGTTTTCAAGTGAAGTATGCGAATTTTGTACCATCAGAAATGTTAATAATGCACAGCGTCTTCACAAAAAGTGAGCGAGATTAGAGAAGTGATCGTGGTATTTCTTCTCCAGAACCAATAATTAGACTTCCAATACAAAAAAGTAATTTTTCTAACTTAGAAGAACTGTAAAATTGTCTAAATTTAGCACACTATATGGCTATACCACAATATCTGACAAAAAAAGAGTTGGGTGGGTGTTAGACAAGTGGGAGCTGCATCTGTCATATGTACAAAACACATAAAAATTTCTGTATATCTGGAGAATGATAACAGTGAAAGTAACCAAATTTTGTACGAATGGCTTGGTTATCAATACACAATATCTGTTCAAAAGGGACGTATTTGGAAGAGAGAGTGTGATGGTGGCGGTAGAAAATTTTTCGATTTGAAAAAATTTCTGCATTCTACCTTCACAGTCTGCATTTCTTTTTCAGCGCGATTAAAATAGTCGTTTTTACAATTATTTTTAAGTCGAAAATGTTTCTTTTTGGAAAAAATGTATATCGCATAGTTGACTATTTTTACAGGCACTTTGCAGTAATATTTACGAGATGTTTTGAAGACTATCTTGAGTCACAGTAGTTCGTATTTAAAGGTATTTTTCGAATCACATTATACGCACATATCTAATTTTATCTTTCGGTAGTATTAAAGATATTTGCCAATTATTTTTTAAAATAATTTTTTGCTGATGATACGGTTTTTAAGTGAAGTACACGTACATAATATATTGTGATATATTTCAATAGATTGAGGGGAAATCTGCTGCAGGTTCAGTATTTATTGCGTGATCCGCGATTCGCAATCTAGAATTCATATTTTCGGCCATTCTGCGATATAGATCACGATGCATCAATTTTTTTACAATTTTTTTTATTTATTTTTCCCCACCAATGGACCACAATATTCTTGTAGGCTAATTTAATATCTTTTAATCTAAAAATATATTTATTAAGTCTTTATTTTTATACTTATATTTCTATTTCTGTCGATTGACAAGCAAACATAATGCATTTAGAATCAAGTGAAAAATTACAAAATAAAACAAAAGAATATTAAAATCAAACAGCGTGAGAATATAGAAATGGATGATGGCGATGGACGAAGTAGTCTGCACGTTGACTACAAAATGAGAAATTTTTCCTGGGTTCAACCGCAGTTTCAGACTCATAAAACATCTGGCATTTTTCTGGTGTGCATTTGTGTGCGACTTTGTGTCAGTTGTTGTCGCAAGGTTTCAGTGGCAAAGCAATAGTCACTGGTCACTGAACAGTAACGGCTTTAGCTGTATCCAATCCACAGGCACATCAAAACGCCCTCCTTCGTCGGTATTGTATAGTATCGGCAGATTAAAGTAATTATTAAAAATGGCTTCTAAAAACGAATTTTCAAAATCGAATACTTCTCCTTGACATCAGAGACGTCACAGCACTGATGTAAAAAGGAAATAACGTGCAAAAGCAGAGTTGTAAGATAGTAAAGCTTCACCTCCTGTCATTTCTCTCACTATCTTTTTCCTCTAGTGCCAGCACAATGCACTGCTGGGTCTCCTCCTCCCAGATAAAAAATAATAGAAATATAAGAATATATGTATGTATGTGTAAAAATTAAATTCAAGGACTGTTATGTTTTTTGTTTACGAATTTTTGGTATTGTGTTCAGTATTTAACTTTTAATTCTCGATTGATTAGTTAAATTTTCAACATAAAAACCTTGTAATCTGATATTAGAAATTAGAAAAAATCCAATGAAGCATTAGCGAAATAGTACTATAGGAATATGCTTTCCTCCTGAAAACTCAAATTTATTGCGTTTCATTTTAATCAATTAAAAAAAAATTAAAAATCAAATTCTTATTTGTAAAGATAAGTTTTTATTTATTAAAGGATTCTAAGAAGCATATCCATAAGGAAACCTTTAGAAGCCAGTTATATTTTTATGATTAAGATGATCAGAAACTAGAAATTAATATTTTTTCAATTGTTATTAGAAAACGTATCGTTTTAATAAAAACCACTCCAATTAATTGCCAAATAAAGCATTCCCATATCGAGCATTTGGTGCAATACCGCAGTAATTCAAAAAATCGTGAACTGAGAAAAATGCATTTGAAGTTTTGAGCCATCTTTTTGATAGTATTTTCGTTCACTAGCTATTTTTATTACAAGTTTTCAAAAAAAAGTAGGCATGTTTTGTAATGTTTTCTGTTTTTTTAAATTTCTTATCATAAAGGAAATAATTCATTATTGCAAATAAATATTATTGGAAATAGCTGGATGCAATAAAGACATTTGTAGGTGTAGAATCTGAACAGTTAGAGATAGAACCATAGTCTTTTTTCCTTTGGAAATGCATATATTTCCCCAAAGATCATTTCTGCATACCCAGCTCAAAAAAATTCAAATTTTGAGTTACTACGGTATTGCACCAAAGGCTCGATATACAAGCGGAACAACTCACACACTCTCAAAGTAAAAACTTATGCATGCAAAGCTTTCATCTTCAATATCACATCATACATACACGCACTCACTTTCATACGTATGCGAGATGAAAAGGACATTTTTATTCTAGAAATTGCAAGAAAATTCCTTTAAAATTCAACAAGCAGCACTCAATTCGAAACTTTCTATTTACTTTTCAAAAACTGATTCTATTGGATGTTTGACATCATGCTTGATGAAACGTTTTAGAGATTTTAATAATAGTTCAACATCTTGTACCATTTTATGAGTAATTTTGCCTTTGCATATGGATGTGAACAGTAGATACATGCATTTGTAGTATGTGTACAGCTTCCAGTTAAGTATTTAACTTTAAATATTTTTCATATTGAATCTATTCAAGTATCTATATTGTAATTCAGTTGACAATTTGTGTGGAGTTGATATTTGATATTGATTTTAATAAACATTTTCTTTATTGGAAGAATATCCAATAAATTTCAAAAGAATATTTATTTGCAGCCTGGCTGTTGGCAGGCGTGTTGAAATCTAAAGATTTAAAAATCTTAAAAATAATTGCAGAAACGTTTTAAATTAAATAAATATTTGTTATACCGTTAATATTGTACTTAAAGTATTCTCCTTCGTTTATATTTGAACAATAATGAACGTCGGCAAAGTGAAACAATAAAAAAAATTATTCTCCTGTAGCTTAAATTTAATGCGTCTAATTAGCACCAGCAATGTTGAAATTCTACTTTACAAACAAACAAAACACACTACAGCAGACTTCTGCTTAAGCTTTACATTTCCATTTTACCGTCTGCTTCTTCTCTCCCCTATAAGCTGGTGAGGAATCGGTTTCCCATCTAATGTGCAACTGCCCTGCCCTGTACAGCGGTATCAAACAAACAAACGAACCTTCAAAATTTAATACGTGTCCTTGACATCAGAGACGTTGCAACACTGCTACAAAAACAAATAACGTGCAAAAAGCAGTGAAACTTCCTTTCATTTCTTCTATTATCCTTTTCCTTTAGTTGCAGCACAATGCACCGCATGTGTAGGCATCATCTCCTGAGTGCTGGTCCAAAATAAAAAAAAACCACAGCTAATTTCTACTTTTGTAAATAACCAGTGTGAAAAGTGGGCAGCTGATAATTTATATTTTATTTCCCATGTCAATGTTGTAACAGTTAAAATACATTGGCGGTAGAGCTTCGACTACTTTTTTTTTAATAAAAAAATTACCATCCCTTGAAGCGAATATAACTTAAAGTTGTCAGATTATATATATATGAAATGTCAATAAATTGATTAAAAGTATGAATAAACCTTGCCACTGTACAAATAAGCAAATGGTGAAAAATTATGGCTTCAGAAGTTGCAATTCAAATTTATAAATAAAAATTTTAATGCAAAAAAGGCAAAATCTGCACCGCCAGCATTAGATTTTCAATGACACGCATATGTTAAATGCCTATGGTAAATTTCTTTTGTCTGGCAAAAAATTATTAAACCCAAAGCTGCATATTTAAGAAGAACTTCTTACAAAAAAGCTGCCGAAATCCACCAATGTATGTGATTGCACTGTTCATAGCAGTAAAAATGCTTAAAAGATCCCAACAAAAATAAGCATATGGAAAAGCACAAATGCAAAATGCTTTCTTCCTTAGAAAACTGCTTCTAGGCAAGCACTACTTTTTGCTGAGGAGCCAATAGTGCTGGTGATCATGTCAATGAGCGCGTTCATAACACGTAACTGTTTCGCAACTGTTAAGTGTTTGGCTTCGAAACTCAGAGTTGAGTATTCCGCGTTCAGATCAACAGTTTATTAATTTATCACATTTAATCCATCTTAAAAGTTTTTCGCTATATTAACTCAACTTGTTGTGCTCAACAAAAACAATTGATCGAAGATAGTTTTATCAAATAAAAATAAAAAATTTCTTCAAATAGTTTTTATCTCAGAATATTCATTATCTATGGATTTCATTTGGATTTTTTCTTTAGTATAATATATCAAGCCGTTTCTCAGACGTAACTGTTGAGTTCAATAGTTGCCAACAGTTTGGTAGCCGTTGTGCTTAACAGTTACGTCTTATGAACGCCGACAATAGAATATCATTACAGTTGCTCTATTCTTATTTCCTGCTGGGAACATATGCATGTGTATATGTATATTTGCATGTTTGTATGTATGTGTTCAGTAATCTGTAGCAGATTCAATGCAGCCTACATGTTCGTTGAAATACAAAATGTTAAGCCTTCAAAAAAAAAAAAAAAAATAAAAAATTATAATAACCAATCACCTTCTACATCAGAAAGTAACTTAAAAGTTTTCGAAACAATTTTAATACCTTCAACACCACAGAGCTGTTCATTTACGTAGCATATTAAGGGGTCTTTTGTAGAGCTTTACAATTTAAATTAAAAGAGTAAAAAAAAAAAAATATTTGAAATACCAATATGCCAATATTTCATGCCTTAGTTTTAATTACAGCTTTTTTAAAGCTAAAGGAGAGATATTTTGTTCTTTACTTTAAAACAGTAAAAGTTCGTGCTGTGCACTTATCTTAGACACATTGGAATACATTTTTTTTTTGTTGGTATAGGGTTTGAAGCCATGACTTTCGGGGTGCAGAGTTAGCGCGCCAACTACTTTAACCAAGTTCAACAAATTAATTCAATAGTTTACGCCAATTGTCAAATCAAATAGTCAATTATCAAATACAAACTATCAAAAAAGCTCACTTTATATAATTGCAGCATCATTATAATTGGGTACGCGACCAAAAAGAGCTATTGCGCAAAGCAGATCTGCACATTGACTACAAAACAAAAAAAGTCCCGGGTTCGACCACAGTTTCAGACTAAATCATAAAAACCTCTCGCTATTTTTCTGATGTACATTTTTCTGTCTTTGTCTCAGTTGTTGTCGGAAGGTTTCAGTGACGGAGGCATAGTCACTGGTCATTGAAGAGCAACGTCTTCAGGTGTAACACATCCACAGGCACATCAGAACGCCCTCTTTCGTTAATGTAGATTTCGTCGTGTAGATCTGGCGAAGTAAAATAATTATTAACACGAAGCTTAAAAATTTAATACATCTCCTTGATATCAGAGGCGCTACAAGATTGCTTTGAAAAAAACAACTAAAAACGTGCAAAAGCAGAGTTGTAAGATAGTGAAGTTTCATCTCCTGTCATTTCTCCTACTATATCTTTCCTATTGTGCCAGCACAATGCATCGCATGTGTAGGGGTCTGCTCTGACTCCTGGTCCAAGATAAAAAAAATAATATTAACTTCTTCTTTTTTTTTTTTTGGTAAATTTTCATTAAGTTATTAAAACGAACTAAAAACATATTTACAAAACACATCTTTTGTAGGAAGAAATCCCAGAGAATTTCGTATATTTCTTTCGACTTATTGTCAAATTATTTTTACATTTTTCTATTTTTTCTGAAAGTATTAATTTTTATAAATGTCGGGTTGTGAGGGAAAATATCTGCATATACGTTAAAATAAACTGGTAAATAATTTACAGATTAGACCGAATTAAACGCTGAAGTTCGCATTCTTCTTAAATTCTATAAAATTCTCTCTTACAGGTTCATCACAAAGTATTTTTCTTACTTAATTTTTTGTTATTTTTTTTCTCCAAGTCTCTTGGCAAACATATTTCTTACACCTCTGTCGTCATACATTTTCATTTCTTTGACCTCTTTTAGGTGTGTTGGCATCTTAAGTTTTTCAATTTTCTTTTCAAACATAAAAGCTAAAAACTCTTTTGAGTATTTTATTTTAAACAAAACTTTGGCGTAATAAAAGCATACAAACACATGGCATCCATGTGTATGAATAATAAATTGCGTTTGTGTGTCTGTTTCGTTTATTCACATCATGCACACGCTCACGCACACGTACAAACATTTGTGCAGCTGTTTGATATGCATGAATACAATAATATTTTTGCATGGCTTTAATGCAAATATATGATGAAATGAGCATAACCAGCGGTACATATTTATTCAGTCTTTAAATGGATGCGCAACGTGGAATTAAGTGTTATACTGCGTTAACAGGCTCTTTCAATGCGATAATATTTTTCTCTAATAAAACAAAATAAATAAAAAATGTTGTGGTGGCATTTAATTCATTAAATATTTGCCTAATCTGACCATGTGTCGGCCTTTTCTTCCTTTCAATGTCTCACACCTGTGAGGATTATTTGTTCAAGGTGTGTAGTGTCCTTAAATGAACTTTTTGACAATTTTTTAATTATTTTGTCATTTCTTTGCTTGCATGTACTGCAGATGACTTAACGTGACTGTTAAAAATTTAACAAACCTTTATTTTGTCAAGACTTTTTTTGTAATAATTAAGAAAGTTTTGTTTAAAAGGGCTTTATTGTTCTTAAAAAATAAAAGGAGCAAATAGTCATACATGCATAAGATCGCTAAAATGCTAAAAGAATTCTCTTCATAAATGTTTGATAGTGAACAGAATATCGTAAACTATCTGAGCTGCTGGATTAACTGTTCAGGCATTTAAAGTCAGTGCCATGATGAGTGTTAGAATATATAACGACAGAACGAGCAAGCGCCCAGCTAGTTCTTATTTAGTTTGTTATGTTTTTCCCCGCACTCAAAATTTTAAATTATTTCCGTAAGTTAAAAAAAAAAATATTAAGAGCCCGGCCCACGATGTGCAAATAGTTTTTTCATTCGTACAAATACATTTAAAACAAAAATTGTTTTGAATGTAGTTTAACGAATATAAAAATTCTTTCGATATCGGGAGTCTGGCAGTAAAACTTAAACACTGTTGAATTCTGAGTGCAGGTGGCTGAAGCAATTGGCGCGTTGAAGATTTCGATTTCAAGCTCTATGGAAGTGCCTCTGCAAACGACATTACCATAGGAATTTGAGCAATAAACACTATGGCATAGATAAAATACGAACCAATTGGCTCTCTTTAGCTTGAAATATCAATACGCCTACTAAATACCAGACATTATTATTATTAGAATTATTATTGAGCCCGGAAGAACCGCAACTAAGAACATTTTTGGTGCAAAGTTCATCACATTAGACACCCTTCTAAAGGCTTCTAAGGCATCCAAACACTATTTGAGGTTTATTGTTCCTTAACATCTGTGGAGGCACCGCAATTCCACTCAAATGGCGAAGCATCTGTCCATTGAGTGCGGGACAGTCGCAAAAAACGTGTTCAGAGCTTTCAGTGTAATTTTTACAAAATCTACAGACATTGGTGTTGTTCAGGTGGTATCTCAGAGCACAATGGCCAGTGAAGCACACCGTCAAAAGACTTAACTCCGCTCTATTCGGCGAATTTGCGATTGCCCTATTTGGTCTCACGAAGAGTTTGCCCTGACGGTAGTGCTAGTGAACAACGAATTCTCTTTCCTCCCTGTTTCTAAAAATTTAATTTCCGTGGCTTTTCGTAAGTCCACTGGATGGAAATTTACCACCCGTTTTGCAAAATAGTCCACCATTTCAGCAGAGATAATACAACAGTGCTTTAAAAATTAACAGAATGAGATAAGTTGAGAGTTGTTTCTATAGAAATTATTTTTGGCCGAGAAAAAAAACGTCACAGCTTTTGAACTAGGAGAGATGGATGGAATCATAAAATTTTGAACTCTTATATAGTTTTCTCAAGCCTATAACATATAATTGTAAAAGAATTTTTTTGTGGAAATTTTAACCAAATGGAGTTTATTATGAAAAATAAATGAAATTTTTTTCATATTTTTTTCCGCTTACATAAATGAAAATTTTTTATAAAATCCTTAAATATAGCTTAACAACTATTTTATCTTAATATGAAAAGACATATATTTAAAATAAACATCCTTAAGGAACGTTTAATTAATTTCAAAATGACAAAAGAATAAAAACCAAATATGCAGTTTGATTGTGTTATTCACCTAGATTAGTGGGTATATAGTCGTAGTACTGCAAAAAAAAAATGATGTCCGAGAGTGTTATTAACCAAAATGGCATATGTTGAGTAGAAAGAAGATGCCACATCATTATTATACCGGAACATCGGTCTTCTCTTCTTTAATTGGCTTATAAATAGATCCATAACAAATATACTTAAGCGAAAAAAAAATGTTGTAAGTGAAAATTGTTTCTTTCTTCAAAACATGAATTCCTAATCGTACAATTAACTAATTAAATTTAATTCTTAATTTAACCTTGGAAAATAACTAGTTTTACTTTAATTTTACTTTCGAACAGAGAGACATTTCTTAACACAAAAGAAACATTCACAAATACTTTCACTTTCAGACGCAAAAAGGATTCTCTTTCCTTTCATTTCGTTTAGTACGTGTACATCCTCTCAAACAGAAGTAAAATCTGATTCCGCCACATGAAATCAGGTCATGATGCACAAAAGTAAGAATAATGTCTTTTTGAAGCAAATCAATTACAAAATATTGTTTCGCCAGTGTGAAGCAAGTAAGTGCGGAATTATGAAATAGAATGAATGAATATGAAAATAATTGCTTAGAAATTGATATAAATTTATAATTATACCTCAATATTGTCTGCCCTTTAGGCGACTATTTTTATACATATATTGCTGACTTCAATTAAATTTCTATTTAATTTTCCCTCTTTGGAAATTATCAATTTGCTAGAGTAGTGAACAGTTTTCATTTTTTATTTGCCGCACTACTTAAATAAAATATTTTAAACAATATGCTTAATTAATTTATATTATGTATCGTGATTATTACATTATTAGAATATACTACTGAGCAAAATTAATTAATTGTTTTTACTTTAGTCTATATCTCTACACATTATTTAGGGTGCTGCAAAACATGGCCCCATAAAATAAGGATGTGGAGTGTCACTTGAAAAATGGTTCTAAATTCAGTTTAATTTTTTGTTATGTTAAAGCACTAGATAAAAATAAATAAAAAAGGTGATTTATATCGAGTCTTCTCAGAGATCCTACTATACGGGTTGTAATATATGGGGTCTTATGCAGAATAAATTTAGTTATACCACAAGTTTTAGTACTTTCTTCCACTCTATTTATATTTTATAATAATCGAACTTCCCAGTCTATCTATTGTTTTGCGGAAGACAGCAGCATTTGCGATTTATATTCTCGTATTATGTCACTCTCCGTGGCGGTTTTTAGTACCAAGAGGCAGAATAAGAACAACATCTTGAATCAGGATCACGCGAAGATTTTTATTGAATTTAATGTTCGGCAGACCCAGTGCTGTATTCTTAGACAGAAACGTTTGACTGAGGGTGCTGCATTATCTTTAGTTGTGGATGGTGTAAATATTACGGAATCAGAAGCTCTTGATATTCTTGGCATAAAAATTTTGTGATATCAGCAGAAGTACGCAAGTAACTCGGTTCTTACATACACAAATACTTCATACTTCACTATATATCACCTCTTTACTATCTACTTATATCTCTTAAATCCGACAGAAGATTAAAAACAAATGGCATCTATGGGCCATTGCTTCAAAGTTTATTTTGCATCGTTACAATCTTGGGTGTCCCCCGCTATTTTACTTCAATGATATCAGGGAACTCGTTCTAGAAATTCAGGCATTTTCACTTATCACAAGATTGTCCTCGAAAGCGAATTCATTTGTTGTCGATTTATCAGTGCATCGTACTACACATTACGAAGGAAATTTATTTTTTACCTAAACTGTTCGTAACTGGAATAAACGCCCTGCAGAAGGATTCTTTGTCAAATGTGATGTTCGAAAGTTTAAGTCGAATTTCCACAAATACCGCTCCCTCTGCCCTCCTATCTTTAACATATTTTCCTAGTTTTTCATAATTTTCATAAATTTGGCCAGATGCAAAATAATTTGATTTTTTCAAAAAGAAAGTAGGTATATTATAATTAAAGAACTTAATGGAGTAAAAATGTAGGGGAGACGATCTATAATGAAAAATTTATGCTTTGGTATACCAGAAAGAGAAAATCTTTATGCTCGCATACCGGCTATGCAGAAAGCGTTCATTCGCTAAACCGCTGTTTGAAATATTTGCCCAAAAATTTATATACACTGTTCAGAGTGCTTTTCTAGAATATAAAGAATTTAAGAATTTATATTTTTATTTTTTATAATTTAAGGAATTAAAGAATTTTATTGGTCAAAGGGCCAATTTTCACGTATGTGAATGTCTTTCCTGTCACTTTTGACGTCGAAAAATTCAAATCGATTTGTCAATAAACACTACTCCCTCTAGCCTTTCTCCGAAAACCTTATTTCCAAGATCCGGCACAATGTACAATGCATGTATAAGGGTCATCCCCTGAGTGTCGGTCCAACAAAAAAAAAAAGATTTACGATTATTTATCTATGTTTGTTATATGGTTTACCTGGTCTATATGTACATTTCATTTGGTGCTAATACCAAAATCGTCAGTAGACCTTTAACCAAATTCTTGAAAAAAGCTTAGAAATTTCATATGTTTATACAGAAACTGTCAAAAAATCTTAGAGGATTACGAATTATATAAACAAAATAAACAAAATAACTTCTGTGAAAAATTTTCTTTATACAAAAAACATTTTTTTATTCGATTTAAAATTTATATTTATTTATTGTTCTTTTATTCAAAAGCTTCAGCATATGATTTTATCAAAAATAAAACTGTTTTCCATGAAATGCGAATAATACGAAATTTAGTACGAAATATATTCTGATAATATTTGCTTTTATTTTGTGCGAAGAGGACTTTCTAACTCATACTTCAGTCTACAGCATGGACTGCCGCT
Source organism: Dexiosoma caninum (assembly GCA_963924685.1). Taxonomy (NCBI): domain Eukaryota; kingdom Metazoa; phylum Arthropoda; class Insecta; order Diptera; family Tachinidae; genus Dexiosoma; species Dexiosoma caninum. Next base: position 87,108,154 of record OZ004728.1, on the reverse strand, counting down.
GGTGTTGGCTGTAATAATTATACACAAATACATAATGAAGAGGTCGTTTTGAACCCTCCCATATTTAAAAGCATTCCAAGCACGCCACTACAATCTTTGTCATAATAAAGCCAGTGTTTTAGTTTTATAAAAACAGGCAATAAAACGCTGATATTCTTTAAATCCAAGGCTTACTTTAATGCATAAGTTGTATTTTCTTGCTGTGCTCTCTTGAACTTTATAGGCCTGAGTGCCTATAACTCGAAGACTTCCTAAATTCTTTTATCACAAGGAAAGATTTATCTGTTGCCTTTCTTATTTCCTTTTTAACAAGTAATTTAAATAGATATAATGAAAAGTACCAGCGGCTGTACAAATTTCTACGTCATCTTAAAAATCTCACTCGTTATGCAGAACATGCTGAAACATGTTTAAGAGGTTTTTTTATTTTAGTTGGATTTTTTTTAAACATTTTATAGTTTTTGTGTATTTTTCTCTGTAAGAAAAAGAGTATATAATTAGTACAATATCATTGGCTTTCTTATGCAACTGGTTACAAATATAGTTCTTTATTTATGCTGTCTTGGAATAAATGCATGCTAATGAGCAGGTAGTGAAGCTTGAGCTGCTGAAACAAGTTCTTCTGCTTTTTAGACAACATTTGAAATGTGCACAAGGAAGGACAAAAGTAAACTGAGGAGTGCAGGATAATTATAAATATTCTTTGCTGAAATGATGTTAAAAAGTGTATTACAGTAAAAGTTGTAGAGATCCTTAAACGAACAATGTGTCCAATTTTATACATCACCATGTTTTTAAATGACTGTATGAGTGTTAAGCATTCACTGTCTGTGTGTTCACAAAGTCTTTGCAATTCAAGTAACGTAGAAGATTTTTAAACAAATTGCCTCTGTTTTGTGTAGTGAATAATAATATTTTTGTTCAGAAGTCTTCAGTTCACAATAATCAGCACAAATTTACAAACAATGCTTATGTTGTTCTGTAAATTTAATTATTTCGGTTCTTTTTATTTAGTACAAGAAAATTTCCTTTTAAATTGATAGTTAAATTAAAAGTTCTTTCTAATGTAACAGACAATTTAAAATACTGAAAATGTGATTAAGATTGTAAAATGTATTCCCTCATTTCTAGAATGTTTTATATTTTTATTTCATATTGAGTTAAAAATTTGCTTTCATATCAAGTTTAATTTAATTGTTTTTACATCGATAATTCTCTTCATCAAATATAAAAAAATACTGTTTATAAATTAAAAAAAAAAATAAAAGCAATTGATTATTATGGTAAAAAATAATTCTAAAATTTCCATAAATAAAAAAAAAATTGTAAAGTACAAATCATCCATTTACAATTCAACAACGTCATAATTGAAATAAACTCTTTTTGTAAAAAACGTAGTTAAAGTTGTCAATTTACCTTAATAGGGAAATGAGAAAAAATATTCTTCTGCCAGGAAGCTATTTGTATGAATTTTTTACACAAAACAAAAACCGTTAAGAAGAATTATTAAATAAAAAAAATTAATTTTTTTCGAATTATGACATTATTGAAGTAAATGAGCGAAATTTCAAGGTTTCGGAACCATTTACTAAGAAATATTTAAATATTAAAAATTGCCAATAATCGTGCCTTATTGCACTTTAGCGATTTCAGCGAAAGCATTTTTCATTTTTGATATACAAACCTTTTTGGATTTAAAAAACTAATTGTTCTTAATGAAGAATAATATCCACACAATAAAACCCTCAAATTCAGTGATGATGGGGGTGCTGATGGCGAGTAGTCAGCGTGTTGGCTCTGCAACCAGAAAGACCCAGGTTCGATTCCCAGCCCGGGTCAAATCAGAAAAAAATTTTTTCTGAGTTTTCTGTGCTACAGCACCCTCCTTCATCGGTATTTGAGCAATAAAACGTCGGCGAAGTAAAATAATAAATAAAATGGCTCCATTAGCTTAAAAATAATGCGTCAAAAAACATCAGAGACGCCGCAACTTTGCTTTATAATTTACACGCAACTGCAGAGTTGTGCAAGAATTAAGCTCTATCTTCCTACCACTTTCACCACCTGTCTATTTCTTCCCTATCCTTCTCTCTAGTTCCAGTGCAATGCATTGCATATGTAGGGGATATCCCCTGAGCACTGGTCCAAGATAAAAAAAAAAAAAAAAAAATTAGAATATATCAACTGGAAAAAAATATTATTGAATAAATCAATATTAAAATTCTTAGATGATTCGTCGTAGTGACAAAAAAAATATATGAAATACAAGAAATTTTCTAATAAATTAGAAAATTTTTCTACAAGAGGCATAATTTTTTATTATTTTTTTACCCGAATTTTCAGTCCATGGGAAATAAGTGTTTAGAGTACAAAAATTCCACAACATTTAATTTTAACATATGCATTGCAGACTTTTATTTCAAACAAGAATTTTTTTTCACCAATTTGTTAAATTTTTGTTCGAATAAACAAACTTTTTCAATTTGGATAAAAAAAATTATTCGAATATTTTTCTACAACAGTTATAATTTATTTGGCATATCGTCACAGAAAATGCTTTAAGCACTATGTAGCAAAAAAAATTAAAAATTAACTTTTTTTATCAATTCTGGTATGTTGGGTCCAAATACGTCATCTAGGAAAATTTAAAATTTTGCCAGAAATTATTTTTTTACCCTTTTTTTTTCCATATATTGCATTATATTTCGCTTATGCTGTAAAACTTTTAAAACAATATTTAGAATTACTTACAAAGGGAAAAAGCCAATAAGATTCTGCACTTGTGATCCGGAAGTAGTGGCATACCGGATCAGTTCTACTTCTTTTTACATACGGTTGTCATTGACACAAGTTCTCTTTGTAGATGCCGATTTATAGAAAATGTAGTAATGCCCGTGATGCTAAGTAATTCTACTTTTTTAAAGCTTTAGTAAATCCGTACAATGGAATCAATTCTTGAATTCATTTTCTCGATATGCAATTGAATTAAATTTCTTATCACTTCATTTGTTTTATGACTAAAAAATAATAAATTATTGATTTTATACATACAAATTGTTGGTATCATGTACAAATGCCATAAAACGGATTTTTTAAATACACTTTATCGTGAACATTTAATAATCTCCAAAATAATGCATTTACATATTGCAATAATAACAGTTTCTTTTATGTTTTTTTTTTGATTCTCCTGTAAAGTTACAATTCTGTTAGTTAAGGCCTTTCCTCATGAGACCAGCGAAATATATAAATAGGCAAACAAAAACGAAATTTGTAGAATAAAATCACATTCATATTAATTATTTGGATATTGTTCTAAATAACTTTCTGACAAGTCGAAAGTATACAGTGATTGATACTTTGGTACTTTTGGCAGAGCGGTACAGAATTGCTTGTGCCGAAAAGTTACTTCATTCTTCATTACTACAAAACATAATGTTGTTTCAATCTCATTCTATCAGTTATTCTTGTCTGTATGTATTTTTTTAAAATTGGCGGATCAGACTGTCTGTGTTTAAACACTTCGGCTGTTTTAAAGTAGAATTGAAGAAACTTGCTTCATGAGAAATTGCATAATGTATAAGTACTCTATGTGCATAATTTTGCAGTTGTACGAAATTATTTCTCTATGACTTTGGTACTGCATGTAGCATTCCTGCTTTCAGCTATGCAATAAATAAGAAATTAAATTAGAAGAAAATAAGCAAGTTTGTTATTTTTCTTTCTAAATTTACACAGTTTTTTACAAATCTAGGTAGCATCCAGAATTGTAATGGCTGTGGTAGAAAATGTGACACACACTGTATTAAAAGTTATAACCGTTTGTTGCTTTTCCGATATGTAAAATGTTTCCTTTCAGCAGACAGAAAAAATATCGCAATAAACATACATAAATTATTTTCCTAAATTTTTCACTGCTAACTTTAAGTGACTTTATTAACGAACAAAACACAACATGTTTGCTATCATACTTGCACACAGCAAAGACACGTTTCTTCCCACAATTAAAACAACATCCACAATTTAACTACTGCAACATGTTTAATATACATATACATATATATCACTATCAACATTGTTTACAACATAGAATTTATTTTTAACTAGTTTATGGTGGTTGTTTTATGTTGATTTCAAGCACAAACATTTAGTTTCATTGAGCTCTTCGTGCGGTTAAGACGTGTTGTAACGGGTTAAATAGCGTAACGTGCTGAAGACCACTTTAGTTGAATTAAATAAATAAATAAAACGGTTTAATGTAAGCTCGTTGGATAACATTTGGATATGAAAAAATCGAATAACCGGTATTTATTAAACATTGTTGTTGTAATGTTGGCCTGTGAAATATTTGTGATGGTGTAAAAAAAACAAATAACAAAGCACATGCTGGTATAAAAGAGGAATATAAAACAAGACATGAAAATAATAAAAATAAACACAAAGAGGAATAGAAAAAGTGGTTGTACACATACATACTTTTATACGAGCATTTTTGTTTAGAGGATTTAATAAAGAATGTGTGTGTGCTTCTATGTTGCAATAAGTTTAAGTTAATGCAGACTTACAGCCAAACAAACAAACAAAAAAGTGCTTTTAAAAACGGCGTCAGACCAAAGTGGCAAATTCAGTTACCGGTTTTTTCATTTTAGCCACTCTTAAAAAACAACATTTTCTTAAAGCATTTTTTTTGGCTTTGTGAAAAAATTGTTGTTCATTATTTAGTTTGGATGTCGTTAATTTTTTTTCAGATTGTATTGCTGTACACATGGAATATTTAAAACAAATTTGTTGATACATACATACATACATATATGTATACATGTACACCTATCTATATAGTAGTATATACTCGTATATACATATATGTACTTCCGTAATATTCCCATATTTCATGATATTGATATTCGTATTCGACAAATTCTTGCGAATATTTATTGTATTTTTTGTCGCAAAAAATACATAAAACTTAATTTCCAATAAAATACTGTAATAAACCTCTTATAGTGGAATGAAAAAAAAAACATATGTAATATTTATGATATTTTTCTTTTAACACGTTAAATTAATAATCAAAGCTCTAGAATGGATTGCAGAAATTGGAAGAAAAAAGTCTCAAAACCTTGTCTTTTTCACTAAATTTGCGATGGCGTGCGTGATTTGCCATTGGTGAGAGTAAATGTTATTGATGTTTCCGCAATATATTTCGCTATAGACTCCTGTACTAAGGGTTGGACATGATATGGGAATTCGTCACTTTCACTAGTATTCGTTACTAAATTTTGAAGAATTTTTATTTGGCACCGCAACTTATTAAATACACTTTTCCGAGTGTAATTTATGTTGATAATGATTTAAATTATATTTTCACTTTATTCATTTCAAACATTTTCACTTTATTGTTCTTGCTTTATAACCATTTTATAGCACAATAAATGAGAATAACAAAGTGGATATGCGTTTAATAAATAACTTGCAAAGTGCAATTCTCCAGAATGGAAATCACCATTAGCGTCTGTCGTAAATACCCTAAAAAAAATGTAACCGAAATAATTTTTTTTATTTCGAAATATGTATATCTATATATTATATGTATTCTACGAAGGAATAGTTTAGTTAAATTTTTTAATTTTTATTAAAACATCTCACAAAATAAGTTTAACAAACTTTAACACTTTATTTATTCAGAATGCTTATATTTTTTCGAGTTATTTCCACTATATATTTTGATATGCTACTTTCTTAGCTCTGTAACACATCTAAAGCTCTGCCTATTAAGCTAAAACAAAATATGATTAAGGCGGTCAAGCACCGTTTTCTGTTTCTTTTGCCCGTTAGATATCACATTTTAGCGTCTACCGGTGCTATTATTTGTAACGGCACTGTATATAACTAATTTAAATTTACTGGAAGAAAAATCGAATTATACGCTTTCCTTCTAACCAGTACTAACTGAACTATGATGGGAAAATAATAGTCAGCTACGCGGTACTAGGAGTACTGCCGGAAATTACGGCTCTAGATAACGAACGAAATTCTAATACATTTCAATACAAATATTGTTTGAAATTTCGAATGTAATTGAGTGTCGTAATTTGCTTTCAGAGGCTAAAATATGGCTCTCGCTGTCGAACGAAATTCCAATATGGAAGCAGATAAATATTTTTTTATTATGTACAAAACGCCGTACTGACCGTTGTCCATTAAATTATTAGTCGTTTAAGATTATTTTTAATGATGTTTAATACCAGTGCTATTAGATTTTGGTACACATACGTTCGAAGGCTATTCACAGCTGTTTAAGAGCGTGAACTGCATAGCTTAATTTTTAAATATACTCAATTAACACTTATTGTTGGCTGGTTCGACTGGTACCAACTAGCATATAGTGCCGATTTGATAGAACTTTATTTTTCGTTTTCGTATATAATATTTCCGAAAGAGTTTCTAATTTAGATACTTTAAGATTATAATACATAAATCGTTTTAGTTTTACGTACTAGAGAAAAAACGAATGTCTGGAAAACATTCCGAAGACTCCGCCCAGACTGCGCAACATTTGCTACAGAAACTTTTTTACATTCTTTCTTGAAACTGCATTCGTGTCTGCACTAAGCACCTTTTGATTCGCAGTGTTGTAGTTTTATTTCATTTTGTAGTTCTTCTTCTTCTGATTTTCTGAAGAAACCTCATCAGCATCAACAAACTCAAGTTTCGCATCAAATGTTTCACAGTCTGGACGGGGTCTAATCAAGCAAGACCTGATGTTTCATGAAGTCTCTTAAAAAATTTCAATTGGATACATTTCTTTTATTTTATATCTTTTCGTTTGCCTTTCAATATTGTTTTCTTGTGTTACTGCTTTTGCTGTAAACTTTTCATTGTTATTTGTGGCATCAAGCGGCAGTCTACACTGTGTGCATGTGTATTTGCGAATACAAGTATTTTATGGGCTTCTTAAATTTCTGGAAATATTGTCTTCATTGAAACTTCACTACGCTGTTAATAGAATTGCAGATTGTTGTGTATTTGCAACCAGTTTTTTAACAACTTTTTTCTTTTGATTTTATTTTAATGTTAAACGCTACTGGCTCAAAACTTTACAACAACCAACCATGTTTTTATACCAATAAAAAATAAAGCAAAATAACCAAGATTATCTCTCTGTTTTGCCATTTTAAAGCCTTAACAGTTTATGGTCCTGAATAGATTTCCACTTAACTAACTAAGCGAGAAAAAGATGCAAAAAAAAATATAAAATAAAAGTTTGTGAAAGGAAATTGTGCTGAAAAATCAAATTACTAAGAAGAAAATTTAAATAAAATACACAGGCATATTAAAATAAAAACTATGTATTTAATTAATAATTGAAAAATAAATAACAATTATAAATTGATTAATTATTGGAAATCAGTGTTTGTAAAAAATTAAAATTATACCACAAAAAAAAAATGTAAAATTGATTGAAAAAGAAAAAAATGTTTTATTTTTGAATGAAACAATGCTAATTGGCCAATTACAAATCAATATAATAATTGGATGTATTTTTAAAATGATAAATAAATATTTATATTAATCTGCATCAAATCTATTAGTGATCATTGTTTTATGTGTAAAAAAAATAATTCAAATATTAAAACAACTTGCAAATCATCTGTTTTCTGTGGATTAGCTGAAAATACACACAACGTGCTGGTAAGTTATTTCCCTTCCAAGAAATATCCTGAAATAGAAAAATTAATTTATAATATACTGTCAGGAAATTAAAACACATAAAAACAAAAGGCTATTAATTTCTTTCTTTTATAGTTATTGTATGAAGAACAAAGGAATGTTTCGCTTGCCAAGTCGAAAAACCCCATGAAATAAACATTTTAAAAAGTTTGAACGGAATATGTTTCGATTAATAAATAATTCATAATTGTAAAATAGACATAAAAAAACTAGGTTAATCGATTTGACAAGTAAATCATTCATAAGAAATCGCTGCTAGTGTATCGGACAAATAGTTTTCTCGTGTTAAAAGTGACGTTTTTACGTCATTTTGCCTTTTTTTTCTTTACAAGTATTTTGATGTTTTTTTGCATCACTTTTTTCTTCAATTAATGGCAACACCTACAAAACAGTAGTAGAAGACGTTCGTTACGATTTCTTGAAGTGATTTCCATTTGACATAATTATTTTATTGTGTAGGATGATAATTAAATATATTATTGTGGATGGAACCACCAACTGAATGAAACAACTGAGTTATATTATTGTTTTTTAAAACACATTCTTAATATTATAAGTAATAAATATTATTAATAGAGCACTGAAGGTCTATAAATTCATAACTCTTTTAAAACGTGCCCTAAATTACAGCATTCCATATCGAACGAAATTCTTATACATTTTAATAAAATTTTGTTTGAAAATCGAATGCCTTAATTTGCCTCAGTACTGTCTCATTTTTCAAAATATGACAACGTTAAACAGAATCAGTTAATTGATGGTTTTTGTGAAAGTGAGACTTTTCGAACGTATATATTGAGGTATATTGCGTATTTTTCCTGTAAACAATTTTTTTCGGTTTTTCTTTGTATTTTTTCTACTTTGAGATGTGTTTGGGCGGTATTTTTGTACTATTTATAATTTTTTCTGTTCTTGCTAAATTTGTTTATAAATTTTAAATCGTTAATATATATGATTCTAATTGAATATTCCCAAAATAAATTCAGTTAATATTCAACTAAGTTATACGCTGATTTAGTATAAATAAAAGGTAAAATTTCTCTTCTTTGAGAGTAATTTTAGAAAAAAAATTTTTCTTTTAAATTACGGGGATGAAAAACCGCTTGTTTTTATCCCATAACCCAAGATTTTTCAGACTATTAGACATTTTGCGGGTGTTTGGAACTTTTAAAAACCATAGATTGTTGTTGTACTCGGTAATACCTGTCAATAAAATTAGTTTAACATCGCATATAAATTTTTCAATTATATTTATTTTTGAGTGATGGTCTTTTTTTTTAATAATTTTTTATTTTTCAATATTTCGCTACCAAATAGGTAGGTGTTATTTATCTTTGAATCGTACGTTCGAGATTTTACTTTTGGGATTGGCTGAGTCGTTATCGAATAACATGTATCGAAATTTGTATTGACAGCAGTCGATAATGAGCTACCATTTGAACGCAACCTTGCGTAAGCGAAAGAGTTATCGAGTAATGTTTTTCTTAAAAAAAGAATAATAATAAAAATAGAAAATGTAAATTAAACATTTTTAAAAACCTAAGAAAAGGGTTATAATTTCATCATTTTAAATGACCAAAAATTAATTACAGTCAAAAAATAATATGTAAAATTTTAACGGTAACCAGACGGATTTAAAAATAGTATATTGCATCAGTATTATTATGTACCCACATTAGTTTCTAATCGAAAAGAAAATGTTTTCTTTGTTGTTGAACTTCGCAGCCGTTTTATTGCTTAAACAAAGTTGAACAGCGCCCTCCTTGTTAGCAAAAAAAAATCATCAATTTTTGCTTTTGGTATTGGGTTTTTTGTTTACAATTGCTTAAACTCAATTAAATGTTTTACAAGACTGAAAAATATATTTCGATTCCTGGCATAATTAGAAATTCGACATTTCTTTCGAATAGTAAAAAATTTCGATCACTACTGCCAGAATTAGCCCCCAGGCAAACGTTCTGTGAGGCACAAATAATACGACGTTTCTAAAGACAAAAGTTGTGTGTGTTTATATAAGATTTCATTATTTCCTCGTGGGTTTGTTTTTTTTTTTCCTTTAATAACCACAAAACTAACAACGAAATAACAATGGTTAACAAATTTCAAATAGTCGTTCAAATAGAATGTGTTTGTTTTAACGGTCACATCTTTGCGTAGGCAACAATGTTTATTTTGACAATCGATTTGATTATAATTTTTAATTTAATAATTAATTTGTTCAAGAAAAGATTTGTTGACTTCCATTATATAGTTTTAGATAGCTAGACCAAATTCATTCTCACTTCGAACACAAGATTAAGCGAGTTATTGGTGAAATAATGCAACGATTACTATGAGCAGTTTGTAAAAAATGGCCATTAGCCACTGTACAATCAAATATTTTTTTTATTACATATTTCTGTTTTCTTTTATTTGAACTTAAAATTCTAAACATTTCAAAAAAACACTATTAAAATTGCGCTCTTAAGCATTTTTTAATCTTATATATAAAAATTACATGTATGTATGAATTCGTATATGTATATGTATGGGTGTTTGTGCTTCATGATCAGTTAAACGGCTGGGCCATTTTTCTTGAAATTTTCACAGTATGTCTCTTAACAGTATATTTCAAAAATTGCAACTGTGCGTTGCCACGCCCATACAAAGTAAATATTAATTTTTGTATATCTTGAGAACGGTTGAACTGAAAGTTTCTGAACGTGATCCAAATGACTTTATAGTTATAACAAATCAGCAGTCAAAACTGGAAGGGATTGGACAAGTGGGCGTGGTAGCTCTCATACAAACTAAATATTGATTTAATTATATCTTGGGAACGGTATTAAACTAAAGTTTCTCTTTTGGTCTGAATGGCTTGATAGTAATTTTTTTTGCTTCGGGAACTTTCATTAAAGCTACACAGCTCTATATCGGTATACGGGAGAGTAAATAATAAGAAAAATATGAAAACTGGCAATTTTTATCAGGGCGACTAGGCTGACCTTTTTTTGGGTGTGGCACTACTATTTGATTTACCGGTGCGCACTCATCATAGAGCCAAGTAGGCACTGGTAGGTAGGGCGGGGAGGAAAAACCTAAATAAAATCTAGATGGACATATACTTTTTTTTTAAATAAAAATATTCTAACAGCTACAGCAACGCGTAGCGGGATCAGCTAGTTTTAAATAAAAAACGCATGATTAATAGTGAAAACTTTTATTTCTTGTTACACACTGAATGCCATTTAACCTTCTTCACAAATGTTCAAGTTCTTTTCAAATTGCTAAAAGTAAATTTATTTCTTATAACACATATAAACCACTAGTCGTGCTGTTATTTTCATATTTTTTTTTAATTTCATTTAATTAATTTTTAGAATTATTTACATGTTGCAAATATTTTCTGTTTAGCCTGTTTTCATTACGGAATGATTTAGTTTCGTAGACAAATTGTAATAAAAAAATAATTGCCAACCATTTTTATTTTTATTTTCATTTTCATTTTTATTACTGTGGGATATTGACTCACAGTTTCTATTTTAGCAAATGACCTTTTCTTAAGAAGAAAAAACAAACAATATGATTCAGTTGGCTTTTTCTTTGACAAAAAGAACATTCACAGCTATTGAAAACTAATTAGAAATAACTTAAAGCTACGAAAGTTCTTTTTATTATCATTTTAAATATTTCAAGTATTGCAAAAACTTTTTTCTAACCTTCACTTACAACGATAACTCATTGGTGTTTTGAGATTATGGCATAGTTCTATTTGTACTGCCTATAGGACCATCTTAATTTTCCCAAAACTGTTAAAATACGGGTGAATGCGAAAACATAAAAATAACTTGCAGCGATGCAGTAGTGATACCGCATCAAAAAATCATCAAAAGTAAAGAAGAGATTTGTAGACTTTGCAAAAATAAAATTTGCATATACGAGTAATTAGACGTTTTGCTACAATTAGCATAGCAAACATATCTTTTGCAATTAAAAAATATAATTTTTGGGAAGAAGAAGAAAACTTACTACGTCTCGTTGTCGGCCATTGTTGAAGGTAGAGAATTGTAAAGCATGTGAAGAATGAATGTATCATCAAATTAAACGATACACCGTCTTGCTTATTGTACGTAAATCGGTTAATTTTTTGTTACATTTTGGACCAGATGTCATTGAAGAATTCTGCACAGTGCACTTTGCAATGTGATACTTTGTAAGTTGCGTTGTAAATGACGTGTTGGAGTACACTTGAATTAATGTATATATTATTCAGACTTATTAAAAGAGTTAAATTCTAATAATGCCCACTCCAAAATCGTGATCGAATGGGCTGCAAAGTTGTGCGCTTTGAATCGTTGACCTGTAAAAAATTCCTTAAAAAAACAATTTTTTAATTTCCTAAATTTTAGCAAAAAAATAATTGAACGGCAAAGGAAAGGCAAAATGAGGATAATTTAAAAAAAATGCTCATATTGAAAATGGCGAAAATAGGATAATATTTGCAGGAAATTCATAACACGCCCAAAAGTTAAATAATTATCGCTACATAAGTCAGTGAAATCGACTACAGTGAATGATCGCAAAACTTGATAATATTTTCTTCCTTAGGCAAAATGTAAGTTTAATTTTTAAAATAAAACAAAAATCAAAAACTGTAAAAAGACAAAAAAATTGTTTTTATTTAACTCCAATACTTCCATAATTGTAGAACTTGTTAAGCTTTGCCATAATTTTAACTCTAACTCAAATCAAAAATAGTTGCATAATTTCTCTTATCTGGTCACATTGTTTATGAAACCGGCTGTGGTTATTTCTGGCCATAATAGCTGACTTTTGTGTATCTCTTTATTTTGGCTTGAAGTCGTGTTGAGGGGGGAAAGAAGTCATTTGGAGCATCATAAATTATTTTATTTTAAAACTAAAGTGTACACTAAAGCCGCCGCAATAAAATGAATTCAAATGAAATAAGTGGTTGTTGATAAGAATAACAAAAAGTAGCGAGGGGTCAGAGAGAACAATTTAAAATGAAATTGAAGAAAAAAAAGCGATATAAAAAGCGAAGATATGGAAATTAAAAATTTATGTGGAAAATTGTTTAGGTAAAATGAATTCAACATAAAATTTTGTTTATTAAGTTTAATTGGTTATAAAATAAATAAAAAACAACAATTGGCATATTCACAAGGTTGTCGTAAAGTCATATCTTTTAAAATAATAACACGAGAAAATACGACTGCTACATATGACTGGCACATCAAAGCGCCCTCTTTCGTCGCTAATGTGAAGCATCGGCGAAGTAATAAAAAAATTAATCAAAATGGCTACTAAATACTCTCTTTCAAAATTTGATACATCTCTTTGACATCAGAGGCGCTGCAACACTGCTATAAACGAAAAAGAAACCTGCAAAAACAGAGTTGCAGGATAGTGAAGCTTTTCTATATCTATCCTTACATCACCTATCATCACATTCACTATCCCTTTCCTATAGAAGGTAACACCTATTAGTAGGCAATCATTGCCTGAGTGGTACTTCTCTTTATAACAACAAAAAAGTGGTCGGATTTCTTTGTTATGCTAATTTATGTGAAGTATACCTTCTCGCAACTAAGACAACGATGGAGGTTTCAAATAAGAATTGTCGATCGGACTGATATCCATTTTTGAGAAGTATAATCGACAGTACGAATCTTTAGGTTATATGACATCGTCTATTGAAGCTGTTTTGAATATCGGGTTTAACACAAATATTTTTGTAACACGAATGTGTATTAATTCAGGAGTTCAGTGATTTACGCTTTCCGAATAAATTTCTCTAGAAAACACAACTAATTTTTAATGAAAAGATCAATTGTAATTTTACATTTTATTGTCTAAGGAGTTAGCCGCGATACCAAATAAATAGTTTGTGAAGATCATATTTATTCATTATACACCAATGACAAATGTATATGTTGAAGAAGTCGCACCTTGCAAGCAGAATGTTAGCATTAGTACACGTTTAAATAATTCTGAGAAAGTACGAACATCCTGCTTTTTCTGTATTAAGCACGAAATACATTCAAGACAACATGCTACCGACTTCAACAGGTCACACGTTTATATGGGACCGATTATTTTGACGACAAGAAGGCAACACGGCTGTAGCTTGCTGTCCATGGCATGTCCATGTCATTGTAGTCAAATCAAACTAATTTCTATTTTTGTGAGCGACATAAATAGATTTAGTGTTGCCAATATAAAAAAAAAATATTAAGAAAGGGAGAGCTTAAAAATATTTTATATTTTGTGAATGATCAAGAAGTTCTAAACAAATAAATCGATTTCTTTAATTAATTTTTTTTTTATAAATGTAAAATATTTTAGTGTGGCAATTAGGGTGGTGCGATTTGAAAATCTTAATGGGCGCTGATTCTTGGGATTGTACTAAGCACAAAAGTCCACTAGACCATACGTCTACGGTGAAAATCGAGCTGGCGCATTTTGACTTGATCAGACTTTTGTCACGTTTTTTGGGATATTTGGGCCTATAACAGCCAAACCATTGAGATTTTCGATCCAATACTAAGACAAAATTGTAGCCAAGACAATAGTTAAGAACTCTCTAGTACATCGCAAAAGCATTGGAACGCTCCTTCAGACAGTTTTGGCCTTGTGAAAGTGCAAATTTTTCGTGAAAATATTGATAAATTACCATTTTCAGTTGTTCATTGCGCAAAATCATAAAAATATTCTATTTCTTACTTTTTATTCTTTTTTTTTATATATTCTATTTATTTTATTTCTTATTTTTTATTCTTCTATTGTTTTCAGTTCATTTGATGCATTTTTCTTAGTTTACTGTAAAAAAACATTATATTTTTGGGTAAAAAACTGCCCCTTTGTTTGGTTTGTCATCGACTAGATTGGGACTACTATCGGTTAAGCTCAGGCTAACCCAACCTAACCTTACATTTCTTAAACAAATTTTTCGGTGTCCACATGTCTGAAAATTTCTTGTGGTATAAAATAAAATTTATAATATCCGTGAAATTTGACTTTTGCTCTTATTTAAAGAAAATAGCTGCACCATAGAAAAATATAGGTTATGTTGGGTTAGCTGGATCACCCTATCCGAAGGAGAATGGCCTACTTAGGCCAGAGCTTAGGCCCATTGTGAATCCACAAGTAGAAATACCCAGGGTCTAAGCGGGAATCGCACCCCGCACCTCCAAATTGGGAGGCACCCACGGAAAAATATAAATTTAATATAAATCTTTTAACGTACCACGTTACAGAATCCGTATTTAGAATTTTAATTAAAACAAATTGTGTTGTACAAAAAAACTGCTTGCATAGATTTTATACATATTTCGTTACTTATCTTTGCCGTGCCAGTTTTAGTAAACAATTTTTAAATTTAATTACAATACCCATGTAAGATATATTCACTTGTTTTAAAATTAAGAAATTATTCAAATAGCCAATATAAAAATCCGCGTCTACGCCAGAGGCATAAAACGAAAAAGAAAAAAATTTTAATACAGGCATACAGACAGACAGACAGACAGACGGACATACTTCTTGTACTCTTGCTAGCAAAAAGCCACTAAACAAAATCAAATAGAAAAAATTAAAAAGAAGATACATGACACCTGTACAACAAACTCTTTTCCAACAAAAACAACAACGAGAAGTCTTGACATGCGCAAGTGCAACTGTTACTATTTGCCAACACGCACATAAACACAAAAACAATAAAAAAAATTGAAATAAAGCCACGCACATGCCACATACTCGTATCATACAGTCGACACATAGGCAAAAATATTAAAATTTCAATTAAATAATTTATATAAGCAGCTGCATAATGCACAACCAAACAAATACACACACTCACAGAAAAGCACTTGCAAAGTTCATACATCCAACTAGAAAGAAATACGCATGTTTGCAGGAGAGTTAATACACTTTTATATGCCACCTGACCAGTTTCTTTTGTTTAATAAGAATCAAATGTTGAGAAAATTCAAAGGAAAAAGAACAAGAAAAACATGAAACAAATTGTCTCTTCTAAGAAACTGGTTGAACAGGATTTTGTAATGGAAACACAACACAACACAACAACAATTTATGTTTTTCTGTTTTTCTGTTTTTCTTAAGGGGCATCATCTTCATCAAAAATAACGACTTAGATGTTGAAGAAAAGCTTAGGGAAACGAAATTAAGCAGTATGAAGAGCAGTCAGATTATTTGAAAATATTCAGCCGTCGATGATTATGACGTTAACATATTTTATGGTCTAAAATCATTATCTAGAAATAAATTTTATTTTTCGATTCGAAGGCGGGACTTTTTCACATAAATAAAAACTACAACCAACAGCTTAGTAAATGTCAATGTCACAAGAAGGGCTCCTCTGTTGATAATTATGGGAAATTTTAATTTTGTGCTCCAGAAAAACGTTGAATTTGTTATAAAAATTTAAATGGTGTCAATTTACTAAACTCCTAAACGCACCTCCACAAGGTCTGATTTTTATCCACACTGACCAGTTGAACATCTTTTTTTAAGATAACGCTGCACTATAGAGTGCGGAAATGAAGAAGAGCACTGCATTTTGTTTTTTACTGTTTTTATTAGATTGATATTTTTGTAAATAATTTATTTATTTATTTTGAATAGGAATTGTGGAAACTACACAAGTTTTCCAAACTTTAATTTGAAGTTTAAAAATTTCTAATATTGAAATCAGTAGCTTAAAAAAAAAAAAAATTTAATTCTTATTTTTCAATTTTATTTCTTTTAATAACAATTTAGATATTATCTTTTAAGATTAAAGGTTTGTTTTTATTTTTTATTTTTCTATTTCGTTAACCATAGGTTAACATCTTCAGGAAATTTTTATTATTTTTTATAAAATTTTTTATTTTAATATTTATTTAAAAAAATGTAATAATAATATGTAACTATAAAAATAATAAAATAATAAAAAAAATTTTATATTAAGTATATTATATAGTCGCAATTCGTCCAGTTATGGAATGAGAAAATTTTTGACAATGTCTCTGTAGTGCTCGTCGTTCCCATTAATCCTTTGGGACGCGACATTTTTGGAACAACAACACGATTATGCTACCAGCGTGAACCTCACACAAAACAGGAACTTTCAAAGGATGTAACACTCGAACTTTCAGTGCTTCTACTTATTCATGTGTCCACAGAGATGCAAATGGGCCTCGTAGCCCATAGTGATGTTACTATGCAAAAAATTCAAATTAATTATTTAACAGTTCTGAAGGAGTGAGTATAGCGATGCATATCTTATACACGTGTATTTTGTATCTGTTTACGTCACAAAGGTTAAATCAGAACTGATACTTACCGCCAATTGCAAAAATGATGCCCTCTTTCAATAGAATGATGATTTTTGCGCCAGCTTGTATTATTTTTCTCAAAAAAAAACACAAACAAATTTAGATTTTGTTTTGCTCCAAAGCAAGAGTTTTCATTCAAATCCCTCGAAGGAAGTACAACAAACCCTTTTTCAATTTGTCCGGTTAATTAAATTTTATTTTAAATTTTAAATAGGTTAATGATAGATAACATACAGAGACAAAACAAACTAAATTTAAAAACATTACGAATTGTTGTTTTTAATAGTTTTTCTGTTTTTTTCGTATTTTTTGTAAAGAAACTCACGAATTTGCGAATACAGTTCAGTAGGTTCAGGAAAATAGTACAACAAAGATTTCAAAATGCTCATAAAAATCTGGCACAATTAAGAAAGTAAAATTTTGCTATCTGTACAAAAGAGTATCAAGCAATAAGAATGGTTTTGAAATAATAAAATGTGTGAATGTAAAACAAATACAACAGTTTTATTTATTTACACTGTGCGAAATAGTGTGGTTAAAATGAAAAGGAATTAATTTACAAAGTCTGTTTTTGTCATACTTGCCACTAATGAGTATACTCGTACATATGTATGTGTAATGTTTGTCTTTCAGTTTCTACAATTTAGAAGCCTTTTTCTCCCACTGTATTAATGAACATGTAACATATTCTCTCAATTATTTCTCTACAATTCTGTCATTTTAGAAGCACATATTTTCTAGTCGTTTTCAACCATAAATCTTACGTTTTTCTCTGAAACTTTATTAGAAAATTTTTTATTGTCTCACCAGTATTCTAAACTAAAATAAAGAAAAAAAAAATATGTTTTTGTCAGACAAATACGTATTATCAGATATTGACAGCAAGACTTACAATGAATTCTAAAATAGCTTAGCACTGTAGGAATGTATATGTATATGTATACTCATACATACATACGTTTATATTGTAATTTGTATGTTGGCTGTGCAGAATTTACTGAATTAAGTTGCTATGTTTACTACCCGGCAGTTCTGGTAAACGTTAATGAATTTCAGATCAATTATTACAAATGAAAATGGTTTAAAATAATTTATCAAATACAGTTTTTTGAGCAACATGTTTGATATCACTTTTGATGATATTTGAGTTAAAATCATAGGCACAGCTTTACAATAAATTGGTTGTATATAATGACTTGTAAGGGAGAAAATATTATTGGCTTATTTGTTTTAAATAAATTTGTTTAAATAAATTTGATTAAATAATGCCCAAAATATCGACCCAGAAAACCTCTATGATGTACATTAGTTTCGAACATAACTTGTTGGCATTACTACGCCATATGGCGATTGTTTGCTCTAGAATTGTGTGCCGAAGCTCATGTCAAAAGTGTACTTATTTTATATTCTTTGTTGTTTGTGTCTGTTCAAAAGGCAGCGCGTTTTATGTTGTGTGTTTACGTACTTTGGGTAATTCATTCATTGCTTTTGATATGAATCTCGTCTTTACACAAACAAGAATTCCCGTTTTTATTGTAATATTTTATTTATTACTAACTTGTTTATATATCATGGCTTAGATGTTATTGAACATCAGAATATTTTTAACTAAAGCTGAGAGGATTGGAACCCAGCTTCTTAAATTAAAATTTACTTTAAGTTCGCCGTCATTACAGCAAACACAAAATTAAAGTTCTATAGGAGGGTGGCGATGGCACGATGGATGGTAGTCTGCACGTTGACTACTAAACCAAAAACAGACATGGGTTCAACCCCAGTTTCAGACTAAAAATTTTTAAAATAAAAATGAACATCTCGCATTTTTCTGATGTGCATTAGTGTGTCTTTGTGTGTCAGTTGTTGTCGGAAGGTTTCAGTGGCGAAGGCATAGTCACTGGTCACTGAACAATACCGGCTTCAGCTGATAGCAATCCACAATCGCATCAGAACGCCCTCCTTCGTCGGTATTGTGTAGCACCGGCGAAGTAAAACAATAATAAAAATGGCTACTGAACCGAAGCTTCAGCACTGCTAAAAGAATAAACAAAGAACGTGCGAAAGCAGAGCTGTAAAATATTTAAGTAAGCTTCACCTCCTGTCGTTTCTCCTACTATCCCTTTCCTATAGTTCCAGCACAATGCTACGCATGTATAGGAGTCATCTCATGAGTGCTGGTCCCAGATAAAAAAAAAAAAAAAAAAATTCCCGGCATAAAATTCTTAAAAATAGTACAAAACAACTATGGAAAATAAGCCAAAATTTGCTAATTTATTTCAACTTAAGATTTTCAATATGAAAAATATTATATTTTTTGAAATATATTTATTAAGCTTGAGGTCTTTTCTTATTTTATAATAATATAAATATAAATAATTTTATTTATTAAATTAAATTAAATTAATTAAAATTAAACTAAATTAAAATTTTAAATTCCCGCCATAAAATTCTTAAAAATAGTACAAAACAAATATAGAAAATAAGCTTGAGGTCTTTTTTTATTTTATATTTATAATTATTTAAGCTGCAGGTCCTTTTGATTTATGTAATATTTATTTTTATGCGATATTTCGCTACTCCTTTGTGTAGCTCCTTCAAGAAAATTGGTTTTTGTTTATAATGAAAAAATATTTTTTTTTTTAAATTCACAATAAAGAAAAAATTTTTGTCAATGAAAATTCAAACATATTCTACAATTTCAAAATAAATATATTAACAGCCATATTCATAAAAATATATTTTGGATTTGAAATAGGTATAAAGATTCGATTTTGTATAGAAATTTATTCTTGTATAACAATAATGCAAATAATAATTCAAAAATACTCGGAGTTATCCAACAGTCCTGGTATCAGCGATATGGAAATATTTAATTTTTTAAGTTTATTTATTTTCCAATGTGGAACATTTCTTTATCATGACGTACAAATTTCCATAATTAATTTATCTAATATATTTTTGATATTTTTGGCCCATGCACACGTTTATTTATTATATCATTTGAAAGCCCTGTTTGGTGGCCGTAGTTGTCATACCTCTATACATTTGTATATATGTACATGTATTTAAACATTAAATTTATTTGGAATTGGTGTTTGTAGCCACTCACAGGTATACGAGGTCTTTAATGTAAACTAACCTAAGTCAATGATCGTTGTTTTGTTGTTTGGATTTGTGTGGTTTCGTGACAAACTATGGACAATAGAGCATTTACTGATTGCGTATATTTATTTATGTGTATGTACATTGTACAATAGCTGTCCACTATGTACGTGATTATAGATTTTGTTGTTATTGTTGTTGTTGTTGTTGTTGTTGTTCTTAATGATGGTTTCAGGCAGTAACACGATTCTGCTGTATATTTTATTGTTTCAATGCGTAAACTTTGATGGTTGATTTAGACACCTAAAATTTATTATATCGGCATTTTTGCTAAAAAATAATTTTATGTTTTTTAATCGTTAAAAATGATAAATTGAAGCGAGAGTGCTTTTGTATATGATTTGCAATTGGAGTTTGTATTCATTAAACACTTTTTGATCAAAATATTTAAATCAAATGTCAAAACAATTATCAATAAAAATTATTGAAGCTTTAATATAGTGCACTCGCGATGAATGTGAACACTTTTTTATTTCCATTGACTGCTCCAAAATATGAACTTGTACAAAATCTCTTAAATATGAACACCTTATGTTTGTATTATTTTAAAGGGTTTCATCTAGACAGTGTTGAAATCTAACTGAAGAGGGTAGTGGTTAAATTCTGATTCAACTGCATAATAATTTGACGATTTCCTATTTAAATTGCCTTCAGCTGTCTATCAAAATTTTTTTACATGCACGCAAAAGAAAATTAATGAATTTTAAAGAATTAAATATTTTTTGCTCTTTGAAAAATCTATAGTTGTTTTTTTTTAATTAAATAAACAATAAACAAAAACAAAAACAAAACATAAAAACTTTAATTTTTATGGAAAAAGCGTTTTTAAAGGGGAAATGAGACACCTTTCGCAAATATGTACAATCTCGCAAAAGTGAACTGACTTAGTTTTAATTAGTTCATATTATCGCGAGTTCGCTGTACTTTCGTGGAATTAGTTAAAGCAGAAAAAAGTAGTTATGATTTAAGTATTGAGGAATCAGAAGTTCTTGACGTTTAGCGTATGTCCGATGGACTGAGCACATTTTGCAACTCTCAAAAGAAGCATTCAACTGCCTCGGATTATTAATATTCCCAATTTTTTAGCCATAGAATTTTAAGCTACTTTTTGAGAAAAAAAAATGTTTTAAAAGCAACATTATTATATTACTTTTTAAAATACTTTTACAATTTAATACTGTTTTTATGTTTTTGAAATAAAAAGTGTCTGGATTATTTTCAAACGCGTCTTTCTTTATTGATATCAATTTGGTGAATTGACTCCAACCTCAACTGAAAAAGATTGCGACTAAAGGAAGGTTAAGACGACGTAACAAATACTTCACATCATCTGATCTCCTTACTGTCTATAACTGTTATATTCGACCGAAAATGGAAAACAACTCTTATGTATAGAACAGGGCTTTAAGATATATTTTAAAGATACTCGACAGTGTCCAAGAGAGGGCGAAGAAACTCTTTGTAGATAGTATTGAATCACTTGAGCATCATCGCAATGTAGAATATGTTGCGCCATTTTATCGTTGCCATAATGGGATGTGTACATTCTACGCATAACACATTAATCATTAACAGAGCATTCCTTTCTGGTCCATATGTCATCGAATCGCACTAGGCATTACATAGTAGGTTTATACGTGCGATTTATTTGCAAATAAGGAAGTAAAATATTGCCGTATATTTTTATTATCGCGTGTTATTAACGCAGGCAAACAAGTAGTGGATAACGCAACTATTTGCAAAGAAGTTGTGAAACGTCATTGGTTATCTGCATCTGACTGCAAATTTGTCGCTGTGTAGTATCTACGCATATAGACAGTGAGTTCAGTATTTGAAAATAGTATTATTGGCAAATAAAACGTATGCGTAAACGTAGTAGATAACGCATTTTATAGCCGAACGCAAAGACTGAATTGTACAAAAAAAAGACAGGTTACGTATCGAAAGCAAACTTTCTGATTTGCTTTAAAAGAACAAAACAACAAAACCAAGAACAAAAAAAAAAACAACTGATTGCATTTCATAAAAGGAATTTGAACAATGCCAAAAACATTTTACCGATGCTTTTTTTCGCATTTTGTAATACATTTGTAGGCTGTCGAAATTAACTCAATATGCTGAAGTATCATCTTTTATGTTAGAACTGAACTGAAAAATGTCTCGAGAAAACTTTTTATTAGGAAGCTTTATTCATAATCATTGGATTCGTTTACTAATGTAAATAATATTTTTCCTATTCTCTCATACAAATATACGCAGAGCATATGGCCACCTGATTAAATATTATTTTGCTACAATTTGATTTATTAGCTTTTATTTTTTTCTCTTCGTTTAGGCATTCGAATATGCCAACCATATACATAATTATTTTCTCTATTCAATTATTTTTATCGGGTATTTATTGCTCTGTCTGATATACTCACTTAATTACAAAGTTTTAACATAATTATTATACATTAACTGAATTTATTTTGAATTTTATAATTTTAAAATTAGAATCATATATATTATTATTATACATATTTCTATTTATTTGCAGGTTTGATTTACCAAATAAAAATATTCATAAACTAATTTCTTCGGTAAACAGATTGAAACAAATTGCATCAGGTGTTTGCGCGAAATTTATATATTTATTGGTAAGTTTTAAAATATTTTAAATATAACATATGAAATTTAGTTATCAATTAAACTGTAGTATTAAGCACAAGGAAGACAAATTAAAATTTAAACCTAAAAAAATTAGAGTTTTTTAAGGAATGGGTATGAGCGTGGGAATGGTCGAAGTAGTCTGCACGTTGACTACCAAACGAAAAATTTTCCTGGGTTCAATCCTAGTTTCAGACTCATAATTTCATCTCGCATTTCTTCTGATGTGCATTTGTGTGGCTTTGTGTCAGTTGTTATCGGAAGGTTTCAGTGGCGAAGGCATAGTCACTGGTCACTGTATATTAACGCCTTCAGCTGCTATAAAAACAAATAACGTGCAAAAAGCAGTGTTGTAAGATAGTGAAGGTTCACCTCCTATCATTACTCCTATTATCGCTAGCCTCTAGTTCCAGCCCAATGCATCGTGAGTGCTGCTCCAAGATTAAAAAAAAACCTTTTCCTATAAAATTTGTTGGTTTGACGCGTATATTTATTTCCGCAAATGTGTCGATATGGCTGACTGTATTGGCAATCTAAATACTTGATAAATTAAACGATTCCTTATTAAAATAACCTTTTTATAGTCCACAAAAAATTTGTCTGATGTGCGTTTCGGTGCATGCCCTACTTTACCACTCCACCACTTGATATTTATTGTCTACATAAAAAATGAAATAAAGAAATTTTCCCCAGTCATTTTTAAAGACCACATTCTGTTCTTATTGGTACAGTAGGAAACACCAAAACCTATTTATCTTAATAATTGGAAAAAAATTAAAACATGTCGTTGCAAGGAGAAAGAAAAGTATGATGAATTACAAGGAAAGCAAATGGATGTCAAACGAAATCCACTAATTTATCTCAATAAAATGGAAATAATGTAACAAGTTTCGTTTATCTTCAATGCTTTAAATATTCGTTAATTTAAAATAATATCATCTCGTCAATTAACTATTAAACTATACAGTTCAATAATGTACATTCGCTTCGCATATAAAATGCATTCATTGTTCTGTTTGACATGATTCATTTGTTGGCTGATAAAAAGCTTTTTATCCCAAACACCTAAAGTGATTTAACACCACTAACTGTATATTCCATTATCCTCCCATTTGTATCAATTATTGAATTCGTACAGTCCAACACTCAAGTTGTAATCCAGTAGGGAGTAAAAAAACACAATTTTGTTGTAATTGTGTTTTCAGGATTTCAGGATTTTACTTACTTAAAAACACTGAACAATTCACCAATTTGAGAGACGGATGAGAAAGCAAATGAAAGACAGGAAGGAATCAAGTACCTAAAATACTTTTTTTATTTTACATTGTAACTGACAAATTAAGCTTGATTCATTACCATTTACAAACAGAAAGCCACAGAAGAATGCAGTGAAGAGGAGTGGATTATTTGCTGAAATCTGTATGTACGTATTTTTATAATAGTGAGTAAAATAAATCACTGAAATACGGAGAATACATGACATTAAAGTTATTTCGGGATCATTAGAAAATAGTTTTACACAAAAAGTCGTTCTTATTAGATGCATGAAAATTTACTTTTTACACACAAAGCCGATTTTTACACAATTTTTCCAGTCGAACACGTTGTCTTTATTTAATATCTTTTTCACAATTCCGCAAAAGGTCACTTTTTAAAAGACACTTTACACATGAGATGTCCTTTTTTATACAAAAAGTCAGTCTTTGCACAACAAAAAAAAAAAAATTTCATAAATATTTCATTTCACACAAACACGTTCGGCTTGTTTAAAATTTTCAAATCTCATCACATGTTTTACTCGTAGATTTAAATGTATGCATGTACAGGGTTGGCTATGTTTGCGTGTATTTCAGCAAAAGTATATTAAGATTATGACAGAATTATGTCCGCTTTGGAAAATATTGAATATTCACTTGTATAGTGGTCAAATACTTTCATAAGCGGTGAGAAAAATATATTAACGCAGCTGTTAGGTTAGAACCATATGGACCGTTTCTTATTTTCTTATTTTCAGTTTCAGACTAAAATTATAAAAAAAAAAACATCTCGCATTTTTCTGATGTGCATTAGTGTGTCTTTGCGTGTCACTTATTGTCGGAAGGTTTCAGTGTCGAAGCCATAGTCACTGTCACTGAACAAAACCAGCTGATAGCAATCCACAATTACATCAGAATGCCCTCCTTCGTCGGTATGGTGTAGCACCGGCGAAGTAAAATAATAATAAAAAAAAAGTGGCTACTAAACCGAAGCTTCAGCACTGCTACGAGTATCAACAAAGAAGGTGCAAAAGCAGAGCTGTAAAATAATTAATTAAGCTTCACCTCCTGTCGCTTATCCTACTATCCCTTTCCTATAGTTCCGGCACAATGCTTCGCATGTGTAGGAGTCATCTCCTGAGTGCTGGTCCCAGATAAAAAAAAAATCGCATTCAATCATTCAACATCCGCCGAAATAAATATTCCATTCCCTTTTGCAAATTTTCTGTTTTTTTTTTTCAATTTTTAAAACTCCAACGGTTAAAAAGTTACCGTTGACTATGCATGCTCCAAGCAGTGATGTTAACTTTCTTATTTAGATTTCCGCATTATCGTTTTTAGGTAAAATTACCGTACGCAAAGTCTTGTACAAAAATAATAATATTTTTTTTATTAATATACTTTTATATATATTTCTAATTCAATATATTGAATTAAAAAACAGCAGAAAATTAAATATTTTTTTTAATACTTGTTTTTTACCCTTTTTCATAAATTGAACAATCTATTTAATTAAGCTTTAAGGTTTTTTATTTCTTATTTTTGTATAATCTCGATATTTCGTTAACCTTCGGTTAACATCTTCCGGAAATGTTTTTTTTTTTTTTTATATATGTATATAAATAAAAAATAAAAAACCTTAAAGCTTAATTTCTATTAATATTGTTCATAGAAAATTAAATAAATAAGTATGTAGAAATAATAAAAAAAAATATTTACAAGTTTGAGTAAAATCAATGTAGGCATTTTTGTAAGATTTAATCTTAGATAAAAGTTGTTATTTAGCCATTTGTGGTGGAAACGTATTGAATTTAACTGCAATTGGGGTTATTTAGCATAGTTGTAATGAAATCGTACTTTTTATTATTTCTTTTTATGAGATATGTATAAATCATGTGTAGACGACACCTTATGTAAAAAACACTTTTGCTGTTTAACACTTAAAAATTAAAACTTTTTTAAATTACCGTAGCAAAATATAGAAATTAACTGCATACCGTTTGGAGGACTAAATTATCATACAACACGGTAATTATCGTACGATTAACATCACTGGCTTTAGCTATTTAACCAGAAGATATTAAGAAGAAAAATCAATTGATTGGGTTTTTGGGTATTTCAAAGCATAAAAAATTTAATTAAAATCACCACTCATTGATACAGTCAATAGTTTCTTTTTCTCGACTATCAATTAAAATTTAGCAAACATAGAATTCTACTTTAATGAGTTGCATTAAATGACGTTAGATAACATGGAGCTTGATTTGGTATCATTTATTTTATTTTATATTCTATTTTATCTACAATCTGAACAGAAAATAAATTTAAAATGTTACGCTGGAAAAATGTAAGAATTTTAACTTACCATGTAATACCTAAAATGCATATGTCATATTTAAGTACATGTATAGTATATCTATAATATATGCAAAATAGTATCTCACTTTTAAAATAACAGTTTTGCTTTTAATTTAATTTTATATTGCAAGTCCTTTGTAATATATTTTATTATATTTAATTAATCCTTAAAAATTGAAATGTATTTTGACACCTGCTACAAACACATAACTAATGAAATTTGTTCATTTAATTTAAAGCACAACATACTCGTACTATAATTTGCACCAGCACAATTATCATTGATACAATTAATTGGCAAATACATTGATAAACAAAAAAAATTACAATAAATGAGAGAGAACTTCATTAAATTTAGAGAATTGTAGAACTTTTGAAATTTTACACTACAATATTAAATACATTTTTTATACTTTGATAAAATAGTTTGTCAATGTATTGATGCAATTAAAAAAAATCATAAACAAGGAATTGCATGTATTGAATGCAAATTGATATTTGTGTACGGTCGGAGACGAGAGTCGCATTAGACAAATTCAGAGTGAATTTTTAATTAATAAAAAATGCTTTCTGCGAAAGGTCATAAAATCGAATAGGAATATGTTACGTTCAGTTAGTTTATTTAGATTAGGTCCTTAGTTTGCTGGAAAGTAAAGATAAAGAAAGAGCAACTCCATTATGGTGCCATTGTGTTAGCTATTAGAAAATAATATTTTATGTGTAGTGATAGAGGTCAGAGTCTCTGCTAGGAATCGATCTTAGCGAGAAAAATATGAGTGATGATGACTGAAGCCCAGTATCCGACTAAGACTTAAGAACTTTTCGCATCATTTCTGATGTGCATTAGTGTGCCTTTGTGCCTGGCAGTTGTCGGAAGTTTTCATTGGCGAGGGCATGATCACTGGTCACTGAACAGTACCTACTTCAGCTGGTGCTAATCCACAAATAACATTAAAGCGCCGAGCGCTTTCTTTCGTCGGTATTGTGTAGCATTTTTTCTTTATTAAAAGTTTGGGGGGCATCGAAGCAGACCACCGCCAAATCGGGTCTCTTTGCGACACCAATGACTTCCGGTTAAACCAACAAGTGGCAAACCCATCAGCCATTGAGATCCGCGCCAATGCCAGAGTTTGCTCCACACTCTATTGACTTGTAGTAATCGAGTGATATTTCTCGACTTCCAATCTCATCTCTGTGTCCCTAGTTATCACTAGCATCTGCCCCAGACTATGTTTCCCCTTCACACTCTCATCGAGGATGGAACGGACCGTGACTTTTAGTCTGGTATGAGACTTTCCTCTTTATATCCCTTAACTAACTGTTAGCTCTATCACAACTCCTTCCTTTCAAAAAAGTACCACTTAATAGTAGGCAATCATTGCCTGAGTGTTACTAATCTTTATAAAAACATTCCGCCGCGTGAGCTGACAGTGACCCTCGTTTACTTTTTTTTTTGGTATTAAAAATTAAAAAATATGTTAAAAATGTTTTAATATTAAATGGTGATAGAAAATAAATTTAATTAATTTTTTAGAGAGTATTTAAATTTTTTTTCCATTTCTTTTCTCTATGTCGAGTCCTGGTCCTATTTAAAAATATATATGTAGCATATGTGTCCTTCTAGAACCAGAAACATAGATCGATTTAAATTTCAGTAAAATCGGTGAGATGTTCTCGGAGGCGCCTAAATTGCTCCATACCTTACTTGTGGTTCTAGTTCTGAGAGAAATTAATAGCCAATGTGTCTTTTAAACTCAAATACATCCAAATTTTAAAGTTCATCTAAATCGGCTTGGTTGTTTCTAAGAGGCAGAAATTTCCCTGATCATACTTTTGAAAATGTACATGACCTATGTAAGTTTTTAGATGCAAATGTATCTAAGTTCTAAATTTCATTGAAATCGGTTTGATTGTTCCGCAGAAGCAGAAATTTCTCCCCTGTCTCCCTCCTGCTTCTACTTTTGAAAATGTAACTGGTGGTCCAAAAGAAATTATCCGGGGCAAAAGTCATCACCAGATGTTCTTTTGCTGTAATTTTTTTTTAATGACAAACTTTGGTTATGCTAAGATGGCCTTCAAATTTAGCGGCAGCCACTTGGCCGATATCAGAAACTGATCGGGTGATGACTTTTACCCCGGATGTTTTCTTTTGGCCCACCTTGTACATATGGTATGCGAATTTTTAAACGCAAATCTATCTATGTTCTAAATTTCTTTAAAATCGGTTTGATTATTTCAGAGAGGCAGAAATTTCCCTCTATCGCCCTCCCGGTTCTAGTTTTCAAAAAGTAATACCTTATAACATTCCCCGAGTTGCACAGGCTAAGTGCATCAAATGCGATTGGTCAACAAATGACGAAGTTAAGCTCGTTTATATTACGAAATCTGTTAAAAACCATGTGGAAGGAGTAGCATAATTGAAATGTAGGCGTGACAGATGTGTTCAAGATTTGCGTGGACACCTACGCATAGCGTCTCATTCCACGGTGCTCTCAACACTGAGTGAAATCAAGACGATCACTACCGCCCCTCATGGCACTCGGAGATACAAAATCCGGTATCACTACAAGTGCACACAGGTGGCAAATCAAATTATAGTTATCCATGGTCTATAAATTCCACTTTGCTAAGCTGTTTGGAGCTGTCAAAACTCTGTGTCACATCAGAATGTATTTGAGTCAAGAACGCTTAAGCCAGTAATACTGTTTGTTCGAGACACATTCCAATGACTACTGTTGAATGGCAACAGCACCTAGTTAAGTAAAAGTCGTATCAGAATATATGTGCCTTCCCGAACACACCAAAAACTTAACTTCCAGCTTATCTTTTGGTGGCAACCACAGCCCCTACGAATCCTTTCCGAAACCAGCACATAACTCCAACTTTTCGGGGTGGACACGAAGTACTCACTTAAGAGTACATCTGTCATTAAACCCTTACTGAGCATTAGAGCTGATTAGAATTGAACTGCATTTCTACAGTCACACGGAAATGCAAGCATTACCTCGTCAATCTCTAGGAAGATTTCGAAGAGTCGCCTCTTCTGTCATACTCAGACTCCAAGGAAATTTAAGGTATTGCTAGACCTTTAGCTAGGTACCGCGGATTTGAAAACTTGTCCCAAACCCCCGGCGGGCAGTGAGCGTGACAGTGGGCGTGATTAAAAAAAAGTAGCCTATAATTCATTCAAGAGTCCCAATTATATGGTGTGAAAATTTCATGAAGATCGGTCCAACGGTTTGGGCTCTTATAAAGTACAAACAAACAATCTAACAAACACACATTCAGCTTTAAATAGATAATCGTAATAAATATTTTGATTAAAATGTGAGTGACTCTAGTTTTTATGTAAAACAAAATTTGTTCAATATAACGCATTTCCCAGTTTAACGAAAGCGTCTGACATTATATCATTCGTTATAATAAGCTTCCACTGTAATAATATATCGCTAATTGAAATACAAAACAGCATAATTAACACCAATTTTCAATCAAATCGATTGAAATGAAATTTGTTTAAAATCAGTCAATATACTCGTATAATTTGATTTGAAAAAATTTTATCGATCAAAAAATTTACAATCATTAACGCGAAGTCATGTAATTGCAATTAAATTGATAGCAATCTTTAACAGCTCTGAGACTGACATTAAAGCACAGAAGAAACATTTTCATGAACACGCTAACTACTCAGACAGACCATTAATTTATGGTAAATTATATTAAATTGGTTAACCTACTAAACCGATTAACCGATTAACTATTCGAATGATTAATCGTTTTAAAGACAGCCATATGACTCGATGCTTTGAAGCTCCTCTTCGCAATGTTACTTTACCTTCTTTAATTAACAGTTCCGTTTCATTTGATTTAATTAGTCAGATGACTGAAGATTTCATAGTAGACTTAAACCAGACAGTGTCTTGCTACCGTTTCTGTAGAAATTCTTATTAAAGCGAGTAGTTTATAGGCAATTAGTCGTCTAGAAATTTTTAATTAACGCATATTAAAATGCAAGACACTGTTAAAACTTTAAATCATGCTGATGTGTTTGTGTATGCACTTACGCAATTAACATTCATACTTCTACGCGATGCGCTGCAATTTCATAAATTAAAGTTGATGTTAAATATTGTGATATGAAATATTTTTTCATAAAATGTTTTACGGGGAATACTAATTGAAGTAAGAAACTAAGTTTATATAATTTAAAATAAAAAGAAAATAATATTTTTTTGGCAACATAATTCTTTTAGCTTTTTGGCAAGAATTAGAAAATTTTCAACGAAACTTGATTACTTCTTAGTGTCTGCAGATACTTTTCCAAATACATATAATAAAAGAGTTTTTTTTGTGTCACTAATTTGTAAATTTTCTGATTTATAGTTTTTGGTATTGAAAACACATTGTGTTTTTCATAGTTGCCAACATTTGCGTTGCACAAATGGCGGCGAAATAAAATCTGGCATTAATTTTGACACACCCTTTATAAACTATTCATGTATAAATTATTGTAAAAAAAAAATTTAGTTTTTGTCTATTTTAAGCTTTTGTTCCCTTCCCATTATTTACTTTTCTTTTATCGATTTCTATTTGCAAATAATCTCCTTGATGCTGTTATTTGGCAACATGTTGCCTTTGTTTAACAAAAGGACGTATTGAGAACAGTTAACAAAAAAAAAAAATTGAATTGAAATTTGGCAGAAAATGTAAGTTAAACCGTATATGAATGACTTGTTTTTCCTTTATTCCATATTTTATCTCAGTTTTTTATCTTTTTGGCAAACAATCACTTTCGCTTTATTTATTTATTGCTTTTTTTTTTTTGTTGAACAACAAAAATGTTCCTTTAGCTTCTGATATGTATGTATGTTTGTGATTGTGGGTACGGCGACTGATGTCTTTTCTATATTCTACATCGTTCAAATCTCTTTCTCTTGCTCACTTCCTGCATGGTGGCCCTCCTCAGAGGAGAAGAGGGTTTAAAGAATTTGGAGACGTTATCTTAAAGGGGGCGGGATTATAATAATAAAGGAAGTATCTAATTGCTACGTTAGTGCCTGGTCGATATTAGAAATTCCCAGACAAGACTATATCGCGTTACAAAAGCAATGCTGTTGATTTGCAATATTAAGCTAAAGGAAGTGCCTTCTACACATGTCAGGTATAGGTAATGCATCACCCGTTACCTTTCTTTATTCAAATATGACAGAAGGGAGCCCTTGTGGCAGTACTTCGAAGTTCGACAAGAAACTTGAATTTGATACTACGGGAACAGGTGGCTCAACACGGCTTTAATGGCTGAAGTTGTGTCATTTGGCTCGGCTTCAGCATATCGGGCCAGGATATTTTCATTCTACCGTACGGGGTTCAAAGTGTTATGACTGAGGCGGGTAGCTCATCAAGTTTAAGTCCGAGCCGAAGTGCACTTGAGTCCACCCCGAACAGTTGGAGTTTTTGTACTGGTTATTGGTGTGGGAGCGGTAGTGAACGTTACAAAATTTGTAACGTAATTTGTCAAGAGTAAGGAACGTTTTTCTCTCTCTCTCTCTCATCTATCTATTCTCCTTCTTCTCCTCCTCTATCTATATTAAACAGGTAACACAAAGAGAACTTTGGGCACCCAAGTGAGACGAACGCTGTAATTTCCTCCTGCCCAGTATCCTGGTAAACATAACCAACCGTAGGCATCATTGTTAACTGTTTGTGTGGCTTGATTGACTCACGGGTATGATATGGTATGATTTTTAGAAATTGTTAATTTAATTACTTGATTGTGCACGCTTTTGCAAGACAAATACTCCGGATGTCACCTCCAGTTGCATGTAAATACAGGTCCTTCACTACTATAAGTAAAAAATCTAAAGAATATTATAACAATAAAACCTGCTGGGCAGCAAATTGTTGGCTTACGTTGCACGAACTACCTGCAGAATGTAGAGAAATATTTTTTGCTGCAGCAAGTCTGCAAAGATTTTTTCTCAACTGAAATCCAAATTGCTTACTTTATTTCATGTTGAGGTGTTTTATTATTGCAAAATGGCATAATGGCATATTTTAATCCATTTTTAGTCACTTCAATTCAGCATAATTCTTGGCACGTCTCTTCACTGCTCTTCACGTTGTCGCAACTAAAGTTCATATTTTCTATTTTATAATTTTTTTTTTTTATAACTTCTGCCTTCTTGCCAAAAATACAGAAACATGAAACCAAGAAATGATAAAAATAAAAAAAAAATAATAATAAAATATGTGTCTGGTCTTCTACCACTAAACAGTGTGTTTAGTTGAAATATTTTTCTTTGTCTAAACAAGAAAAGCCACACAACTATTACAAGAGAATTTGGAGTAGTTAAATATTTTATACAATAATTTATTTATTTATTTTTTTTATTTTCCATTTTATTTATTTTTTGTTTTCCGGTACAAACAAGTCGTTTATAAATGGATGCCGTTTACAGATGTATTTTATTTATCAACTTGTTGGTCTAAAAACTTTATTTATGATCGTTATACGTACTTCCAGTGATATACGACATTAAATTATATTTTATTTATTTATTCTCTCCTTTTTTTATATTTTATCATCGCAATAAAAGCATAGTTATGGCTTTTGTAACAACTATATTTAAATTTTTATACTTCAGCGTCCATTAGTTCTTTAAATGTTAAAATTTAATTTTTTTAAATAAATTTTGTTTAAAAAAAATGTTTATAAAAACTATACAAGTACCAATAAAAATAGCAACTTTGGGAAATAGATGTTTGTGAAAAAATCATTAACACTTCAGCTTGAAAAAATAAATGTAAAAAGTTAAAACTTGTTTTAAATTTTAGTATCTTAAATTTGAAGTAGAACATTTTACTGGTTTAAATGAAGTATATAATTGGAAACCAAGAATTGTTTAATATGGTTTAGATGTTTGTTTATTATATGGTTTAGCTGGTCTATATGCAGCATTTCATTTGGTGCTAATATCAAAATCTTCAGTAGACCTTTAACCAAATTCTTGAAAAAAGCTAAGAAATTTCATATGTTTATACAAGAACTCCAAAAAAATATTTGATAAAAATAATCGTATCGAATTTTGACTAACGTTGAATGATTGAAAGAATGATTAAATAAAATTATATCGAATCTTATTACCACGGAAAGATTTTTGTATCTTCTCAACGACACGATCGGTTCACATTTCTCACAATCCAACAAATTTTCAGTACATTCATTACCCGGCCTCTGCTTTCCAGTTTACAAAATAAATAAGTGTTATCAAGGCGCGAATTATTTCTCAAAATGTGCTATTCAGCATAACAGAAACTCGAACTTTTTTACTACAAACGAATTGCAATAAACGCACGCTGTTTAATTAAAAAAAATTATTTAATTAAAATTAATAATTTTCATTTATTAGTTTAGACCGATTCGACTAACAACAAAACTAATTTGCTTGATTCCCTACATTCTTGGGAAAGTTCTAAACGACTACCAAAACACAGCAAAATATGCACAGACTGCGCCAAAAATTTTTAGCTTTTTTTTTTGGTAGAATTATATAAATTAACGACGTTATGTTACTTGTGCTATATTTTTTATTACTTTTAATACGACTATTTTCTTATACGATTTCGAAAAAGGTACAAATATTCAAGTGCTTTTGGTTTATTAATTCCAAATTTAGGAGAAAAATAATTGTATTTTTTTTTATTTTATTGAAATAAATACAGTAGTTTTGCGGTATAACGAATATTCGATTCAGCGAACATTGCTTTTAACGAACAGTACAGTTTGCTTCATTGAATACTTAACGAACAAACGAACGATAGTTTAACGAACAAATAAGATTCATATTATTGGTTAAAAACATAATATTAAAGCAAACCATACACTATACAACCGTCGTACCAACATTGCTAACAAACATGTTGTGTGCTCTTTTATGTTGGACCAGCACTCAGCTGATAGCTCCTACACATGCGATGTATTGTGCTGGAACTAGAGAAAAGGGATAGTGAGAGAGATGACAGTTAGTGAAGCTTCACTGTCATATAATTCTGCTTTTGCAAGTTTTTTGTGTTACAGCAGGGTTGCAGCGCCATTTTTTAGTCATTATTTTACTTTGCTGGTGCTACACAATACCGACGAAGTGGGCGTTCTGATGTGGCTGTGATTAGTATCACCTGAACCCGGTACTGTTTAGTGACCAGTGACAATGCCTTCACCACTGAAACCTTACAACAACAACTGGCACAAAGCCACACTAATGCACATCAGAAAAAATGCGAGTAGTTTTTATGACTTTTCCGAAAATCGGCGTTTTGTATTCAACGTGCTTCAGCCATCGCGACGTTCTGGTAGTATCCCATATATGAGTACTATATAATTTTGTAATCAAGTTCTTATGAAGTTACGATGACATTAATTATTGTTGACGAAGTATTTCCGT
This sequence comes from Dexiosoma caninum, assembly GCA_963924685.1. Lineage (NCBI taxonomy): Eukaryota > Metazoa > Arthropoda > Insecta > Diptera > Tachinidae > Dexiosoma > Dexiosoma caninum. The sequence continues at coordinate 87,073,222 of OZ004728.1, read as the reverse complement.
AAGAAGAACTATCACTTATAACTCTTTTTCTATTTAACTATTTAACTTCTTATAAAGAATGTTTTTATTTTTATAATGTTTATTTTCGCAATTCCAAAGTTGCAAAATGGATTAGTAAAATTCAATCAAATTAGGCATTTCAGTTGAGGTCTCATTTTGTCTCGTCCGCAATTAATATTAAATGTACTTAATGTTCACTGCAAAGTGGTCATAGCAATTATAAACATATGTATGTACATATGCGCCAGCTACAAAAACGTGCAAAACACCAAAAAATCAAAATTTTTGAATATTTCGTACAACTGAGACACAACTTAATACAGAGAGCCCACAAACGTTGCAATCTCTTGCACAACCGCTTCAAGTTGTACCATCGTCTGTGGCTTGCTTGCATAAGAAATTTCTTACACAAGTGACTAAAAATAAAACGAATAGAAAACAATACCGTTATTAGTTTTGACTATGTTACAATGGTCACTTACGCATATTCTTTCATTGTGTAAACATAAAAAATGCGTTACAGTCGTTGTCAAAATGCTTGGAACAGTACATTTTCAACCAACCGATTATTTTGAAAGCAGTGTTAAGTGCTACAAATTATGCCATAATTTTTAAATGCTTCAGAGTATAAAAGACTTCTGCCGTATTCATAAACTGTTTTTTTTTTGATTTATAGATGGTATATTGATTGAATTTTGTATGGAAATTTGTCTAATAAAATTTTTATAAATAAAAAAAAAATTCTTCTTAATACTTTTTTTAAAACTTCCTGAAGATGTTAACCGAAGGTTAACGAAATATCGAGAATAAATAAGAAGAAAAAAGGAAAAACCTTAAAGCTTGAAAAAATAGATTGTTAAAATAAAAAAAAAATTTTATAAATGTGCGGCAACGCAATGTGGGCGAACGCAATTAATGTTGCTCATACGTACAGGTATTTGGTACATAAAAAGGTAAACGGGAATTATATATGTCGTTTTATTGGTCTCTTATTTTTGTTTATTTTTCATTTTGCCAAAATTTCTGCTTATTGGTTTGTTAAATGTTAATGAATTTATAGACATTTTATTTAAAAAAATTTCAATAAATAAATTTCTATTCAAAATTTCAATTTTAAAACTTTTTTCAAATGAAAAATTATTTGTGGCATATATTATATTGGCCAAGAAAAGATAATGTTTATAAAATGACAAAAACTTTAATATGGAAAATTATTCAGTTATTTTATTGATAACCTGTGGCGAAAGAAACTGGCACAAAACAATGTAGAAACATGACTGCTCCCTGAGTGTTAGGATGGATTCCGGGTAGACTAGACAATTTTACATGGTGGTGGCCTTAGAGGGGTTCAAGTGAAACTTTCCCCACATTTTTTCTTGACTGCGTTCTAAGCGATAAGCTCTACTTTTATTTCTTAATATAAACAATACATATTTACAAAATAAATATACCGAGTGATTGCTCTCATATCTTAACTTAACGTGTCCTAGTGATATTGTCTATTTTTGAACATTTCAAATGGGTTTTCATGATATGTCCCGTCTTCACCGATTATAATTTGCAATCCTTATCACATTTTCACTTTCCAATTTACACAATCATTGCTTTAAATTTTTTTTTGTAATTTCTAAAGGACTATGTTTTTTTGGATGTATGTATGTTCAGTAGCGAGCGTCTCTCCCTCTCAGTGTAAATCGTACTTAAAAGTTTTTAGACTTTTTTTCTCTAAATAAATTTAAACATTTTAATTCTTATTATTTATGAATAAAGTTCTATAAACTGAAAAATTTAGGGATTAAATTATCTGTTAACTGTTACTATTTAAAATAATTGAACTTGTTTACGCTGGGTTTGGCAACCTTCAGTTAATGCATTAACATTTCATTCTTTCATTCACATTTATTTATCTATTAAATTAAATGTGAGCCTGTTGCTACTTCTTTTTGTGAATCCATAAAAAGAAATTTCCTTAAAACTTCCTTCTTGAAGTACTACTATTTTTCCATGTCGACCCCCCTTAACATTATCTAGTGGCATGGAAACCTATAAAAAAAAGTATTTCAGCACAAGCATAGCAGGACATAAAGTATTTATAAAACTTTCATTTAATACTTCATTCATTTGAAGGAAAATTGTTATGGAAACTCAAAAGAAAATAGGGAAAAGAAAATCTCTTATACGTTCGTACACTCCAGCAACCATTAGAAAGCATTGTCTCCATTGTATGTGGCTTAATGTCACTTTCGTTGTTTATTTAATGAAATTACCCTTGTTTTATTAGCCATTGATGAGATGATTATAAAAGCAAAGATGGAATTGGAAAAAAAAAGAAATACACAATATCGATGACACTTGAGGTGCTGCTTGGAAACTTACAACTCTTACAGGGGGCAGCAGCGATTTGAAATTGAGATTGAGATTAAAAAATTTCACAAGTTTTAAGAATTTCAGTTTGAATCTTTCTCTATAAAAACTAAACGGTTTCAAAGTACTCACAACAATTCTTATGAGGATTAAGAGCTATTAATCAAGCTCTACATATCGTATGACAAACTTATAATACGGTAAATGATACCGTAGTTCATGTTATTAAAAATAATGAACTAAAAGAAAAACACATTAAGGAAGTGATGTCATTCACGCCATTACCATCAGCTAATCTCATACAAATGGTATCGAATTTAATAAATTTATGGTCTTTTTTTTTCCAATAATATTTCATGATTAGTCAACGCCTAATAATTGTTTATTATATCAGGAAATAAAAAAAGGCAATGAAACTAACTTTCTTTAGATATTTGTAAAATAAAACAAACAACAGAAGATAAGGAATTGGCAAAAGAGTAGGAAAGTAATTAAAAGAAACACAAAAATTACACTCAAGTGGGGCTGTTGAGAGAAATGTCAGTATAAAATTACCAATTACAATGCAGACCATTTGCCAAAGTGTAATTTTTTTTTTTTTTCTTCAATAAAGTGTTTGTTTATTTTTCATCGATATACACTTTACTAATGAATTTTAAGTGCGTTAGTGTTTGTGTCTATATTTGCCATTTTGTTTAATGTATATACTCGTAGTGGTACACAAACTGAAGTGTCCACCTGCAGCATTATTTGGCTTTTTAATACCGGAAATATTTCTGCGTTTTATCTCAATAAGAAATACGGCAAGTAGACCATAAGGACCATTAGTGTAGAAGAGTCTGATTAAGCAAACAATTCACGTAACTTCTTATGATGAAGACACATAGAACAAATTTAAATTCATATTCAATTACTAAATTCATAAATACATATGTATATAATTTTTACAGAATTAATAAAATTAAACACTACAAGTCGTAAATGTTTAATTAAAAATAAATTTTTTTTTATTAATATTATATACAATGACTGATGAATTAAAGTAATTGATATTCATAGAAATTTCAGACAATTAATTTGTTAAAAATAGTTGCGAAATTTTAATAAATGTTGGTATTCAAGAAATTAAAATGATTTATGATACTCCACTTGGAACTAATTAAAAAAATGTTGGAAACATACAAAAAAATGTTAAATTTTTTTGACTGTATTCAATATTGTTAATATGTATGTATAATTATTTGATTTAATTCTTCGTTTATTTTAAATAAATATTTTACTTACAGAAACTATATATAATATATATAATTTTTTATTTAATTTTTTTATATATAATTTTTCACAAACAAATCATATTCAATAGATTTTCAAAAGATTTTTATAACATACATATTTAGAAAATATTCACTTCTATTTTTATTTTGACCTTTATTAAAATTTATTAATTATATTTATTTGTGAGCGATGGTCTGTTTTATGAAAAGTTTCTTTTTTTTTTTTTCTTAACAATTAACAGAATATTAAGTTTACAATAGAGAATGAAGTAAATTTCAAACTTCCATATTTATATGTATTGATTGAGAGAAGAGGTCAGAATTTAATAATAGATTGGTATCATAAACCTACATCTTCGGATAGAATAATAAACTATTTTTCAAAACATCCAAAGGGAGTTATAATGAATACGGCAAGAAATTTAATTGACAGAGTTTTGAATCTTAGTAGTAGTCAATTTCATAAGAAAAATAAGGATATAATTATAGATATATTGAGGGAAAATGATTTTCCAATACGAGTTATTCATAAATTATTGAAAAATTACGGTAAACGGGATGATATTAATGGGAATAGTAATATGGTACCGAAAATTTATAAATCTACTACATATATACCTAATATGTCGGAACAACTTGTTAAATCGAAAATATTTAATACGGACAAATATAGAATAACATATAAAACATATAATACTTTAGGAAAGTTATTTAATAAAATGAAAGATAGAGTTAAAAACACAGAATTATCTAATTTAGTATACAGGATACCTTGTGGAGGAAAAAAATTTAGAAAGTTGCAATAAAGTATATGTAGGAACAGCAAAAAACAAACTTAAAACTAGATTAGCATTACATAATTCAGATCAAAAATACAGACATATAAATACACAAAAAACAGCATTAACTACACATTGTGTATCATTATCCAAAATTTGAAGACACAACTATGTTAGAGAAAGAAACTAATTATAAACGACGGTTTTTTTGTTGGAAATGTTACAGATAATTAAAATACCTGCGGACAATAGAATAAACTATAAATCATATGTAGATAATTTAGCACAAAATTATAGATATTTAGTTAATACAATTTAGATTTAGATTATGTATTATATATATTAATATTTTTATGCGAAAAAATATAGTTAATAATAGATAGTCATAGGTCATTTATTAAATTATTTTTAATAATTATGTTCTATTGTTATAGATATATGTTATTATTACATTGTAGAAATATGTTATTTTACATACATGTATATACATATGTACAAAAGAAAATAATCTTGAAAACTTGTTTATTTATGTATACATGTACACACATTTATACATGTGTATAAAGAATATTTTTAATATTAATGACAAAAAATTTTCATTTCCTTTCAAATTTATTTTCTTTTCCTTATTTTAAAAAAATATTTTTGTTAATAACACTAATTATTTTAAGCCTAAGGTCTTTTTATATATTTTATATTTATTTCAATATTTCGCTACTCCTTTGTGTAGCTTCTTCAGGAAAAAAAAAAAAAATATTTTTGTTAATACAAATTTTTATTTCCTGACGATGCTACCTATTTGGTAGCGAAATATTGGAAAATAAATAATTGTTAAAAAAAAAAAAAAAAAAACTTTTCATAAAAAAACCATCGCTCAAAAATAAATATAATTAATATATTTACAAAATTAATAATTTAATATTTAAATGTTCTTGTTTTATTGTCAAAACTTTAGAATAATTTTGCTTTGGTTGCAAGTCATGAAATTGTAAAACACACTCGCCTCTTCTTTCACATTCCAATAAAATAATTTAAATTTAATTTTTTTTTGAGTTAAAACACCTTAACCAGAAGCATACTTTAGTGCACGCATTTTTTCACTTACTTTACTTATTTTCTTTTGTTTTTTACGAATTATCAAAATTGCTGCCACGAAAATTTATTTTATATAAAATATTACATCAATCATCACACGAAAATAATTAATGAAACATGAAAAAAAAAATTAAACAATTCTTTGTTTGAAAATATTGAAATTAAAAATATTATAAATATAATATATATCGCCATGAAGTTTAAAAATTCAATAAATTTGTAAAGGACAAAAATTATGTATTAAAATTGTGCTTCAAATGTGGTTAACTATGGTAGTATCACAGAATATCACTCATTGTATATTTTTTTAAACAGCACTCAGGGGATATACCTTATACCTGAACTAGGAGAAAGTGCGGATAGAGGGCTAAATTTAATCACAATTCTGAAGCGGTACGTTTATTGAGAATTTGCAAAGAGAGTTGCTGCGTCTTTTACACGCTGAATTAACTTTTAAGCGAAAAAGGGTTATTATACTTATTAAAATACTGACGAAAGACGGTGTAGATTGTTTTTCTTTCGCTTTCTGAAAATAGGCTAAATGTCTGTTTTGTGTGACTTTGTGAATAACTAACTCCAACTCGCTCTGTGAAAGATTCCGTTTATACAGTAATATAGCGGAGATACCTCTAAATAAATCCCATTTTAGTCTGGTCTACTACGTTATTTTCTTACCTAAAAATTCTCGTTTTAAGAATATCAAATAAATTGAAGACTTCCTAACAGATCTGTTAATACGTTAACAGAGCTCGTTAAATGCTGAGCTTTAAGTCTAGTGTTATATATTTTAAAATGTACCGTCACAGCCATAATTTTCTATATGATAACGAAAATAAAATTTATATGGGGAATGTCAAATGTTAAATATATTTGAGTATTTAATGTGATATTGTGCGGCTGTGATCATTCTTAGTATTCTGTTATGACTATAGAACTATAAGAACCCTGTTTCAATCCCTCGTCCAGGACAAAAATTTCCTGATGGACCTAGTCGCTATGCTAATGTATAACACAGCGCTCTTCCTTGTCGCCATTGAGCTTAAAATTAATGCGCCAACATGACATCAGAGACGTAGCAACTCTGTAGCTCTAATAAGTTTTAACTTTGAGGGCCCCAGTGCTTCGGACGCTATGATTTCTTAATTCTCGCCGACCTGAGTAATTTGGGCCAACCGAACGTAATTTGTCGACGATTATGCACCTGGCGCAGTTACTCATATAACTGAAGAACTTTTGTTCACATAGTTTGCACTTTGCATAATTTGACAACATTTTAAAAACAGTGATTTATCTAAATGAACTGTTCCAGTCTGTAATCGAACAAAACATGCAAATGCACAAATACACAGATAAATAGTAATAAAGATTTTTTATTAATATTATTCGACAGTAAGGTGCCGAACGGCACACACCTCGATCTAAAAGATTTTGTGTGTCTTAACGTAACCATGAAAGATGAAACTATTTGACCATCCCTACACTTAACTTTCATCAATGCGACCTCAGCTGTTAACCGCAATGTCTAGCGGTACTATTCCATCTGATTGTTCCCCGAATTGAAAGGGGCAGGCCGAATGTCATGTCCAGATAAAAGCGTCTTGGACAGCCGAATGTAGTCGAGTAAATCTCTGATAGTGACAGAGCTGATTCCCCCGTATCCAATTGACGCCGGTTGGAAAAAAAATGCAATCTGGCCTTAGTCAGCGCAATACAGTTGAACAAAATGTTATCTGTGGTTCCATCTTCCTCCAGAGATAGCCGACCGCCGTATCATCCAGGAGACGATACCTCTCGAGATGTTGTTTCGGATAATAGTGCACCGAAACATAAATATGTACTTACATAATTATTTTTACACGTACATTTGACGGCTCCACTTCTTCCAGCTTTGTATGTATGATTTAACTTCAAAGGTAATTTCCTTTTGAAAGTACTGCTTCTGTTTAATATTCCACCCACGTTTGAGCAGTTCCCTATGAAATACTACTTTATTTGTTCTCTCATTTTTATGGCGTTTAGGCCAAACAAATTCGTTTCTATTCCAATATTCCTTATAAATAAACGAAAATTAATATAAATAACAAGGATACTTATTGGGCGATTTATTTATTTTTTGGCATAATGAATACAATGAAATGAATACAAGTAACTGCATTTAATAAGAATATTATGATAATGTGTATCAAAGGAAAAGAAATTAATTTCTGGTCGAAATGATAAAGAAAAAAAAAATTCGTTCCATAATAAATAAAATGATGTTAACAATTCAATGGCAAAATAAAAGTTCAGGTTTCATTTATTACTTAAAAATACATTTTCACATTCGACCAACAACAGTTGTGCGTTGCTTAGCGCACAATTCATTTAGGGCAAGTGGAGATATTAAATTTTTTTTTTTTTGGAAAACGAAAATTATATTTAAACAACGGCAAAATTATGTAAATAATTTAGGGATATTGTTTTTTTTTGTTATTAATGGGGGCATTACCTATGGGAATTTTCCTGTGAAGTGTTGTAAATGTTTTGTAAAATTGGAAGTGGTAGTTAAAATTTCGATAACACCAAAAATTTATGCAGCGGCTATTAAATTTCAATTAAAAAATGGATTAACTGCTGTATTCAAAGAAAATATTTTTCGATATAAAAGAAGTAGTAATAATTTAATTTTGTACTGCAATTTGTTTATTATTAAACCTTTTATAAAGAAGTTTTATAGAGCGAAGTCTTCTAAGTGAATATCTAGAAAGGTATGTTTTCTCATTGGTTTATAACTAAAAATGCTAAATTTTTTAAAATTTTTGGCTTTAATTTTTAAACATTTGCGATAGTCGAAGTTGTCTGTTCAACCCCAGTTTCAGACTCGTAAAAACATCTCGCATTTTTTCTTATATGCATTAGTGTGCCTTTGTGTGTCAGTTGTTGTCGGAAGGTTGCAAAGGCGAAGGCATAGTCACTGGTCACTGAACAGTAACGACTTCAGCTGTATCCAATCCACAGGCACATTAGAACGACCTTCTTCGTCGGTAGTGTGTAGCACCGGCAAAGTAAAATAATTACTAAAAATGGCTACTAAAAACGAAGCTTCAAAATTTAATACGTCTCCTTGAGATCAGAGACGCTACAACACTGCTGTAAAACCAAATAACGTGCAAAGGTGTTGTACGATAGTGAAGTTTCACCTCCTATCATTTCTCCTACTATCCCTTTCCAGCACAATGCATCGCATGTGTAGGGGTCATCTCCTGAGTGCTGGTCCTAGATAAAGAAAAAAAAAATGGAAATTTATTCAATGTATTGGCCATTGACCTTTTCCCATCCTTGTGACAACATATGGATTCCGCGCCAAAAGAAATGTTTTTCTTTTGAGGCCAAGAACGATATCTTTTTTCTTAATAGTTTTTAAGAGGGGTTGCTATATGTGGCCATGTCATGATGGAGTATTACGATTTCATGTCTGGCTTCATATTTTGCCTGTTTTTTCGACAAACGAATTAGTTACTTTCGGTATAGTTTCTCAGCGATGTTGTGGTCGGATTTCGGCAGCTGATCATAGATATTTGGCAGGAGTGGGCGTTCTTTCGTATCAAAATCACAACTTCGTAACCGCACAAACCATCTAACGCACCTTGATTCCGATGAAAGCCATTCACCATAAGTTTTGGTGATCCAGCGGCACTGTTTTTCAAATTAAAGATATAAAGCAACACATTCTCCATATGATGATTTCTTGGCAGACTAAATAACAGATATCGAGTGATAGCGAACCGAGCTTAACTACTTGTTTTATCTATTGGCTGAATATTTTCTATAAACATATTTTTGCAGCAAGATCAAGGGCATATGTATGTCACACTGCTGCACTAATCCGCTTTGAAAAGAAAACATAATCCTTCGGATACATACGACTGAATTCTACAGAAACTAAAAATCAAATAAAGAATTGAAGCAGATAAAAAACGACAATTTGTATGTTGATATTATTGTGCTCGTAAGTAAAGAGTAATTTTTGGGTCGATTTGTCCGCTTTTTTATTTATTTTTCTTCTGTTCTGGCGTTGACAAAAGGCAAATAAATGTTCGTAAATTGCATTTCATTTATAAAATTTTTTCTTCATCTTTATTTATCTATTCTCGTTGGTTAGTAAGTTTTGTTTTGTTTTCTATTTTTTTTTCTTTCTTTTGGTTCTTCAGGCACGATTAGACAAGGCAAAAACTTATAATTACTTATATATACCTGTTGTATGGTTACGATAGCCTATGTGTCGAAATGTATGCTAATGGTGCCAACTCAGGAGCAGTACTTCAAACAATTTTTTAAAAAACAAAAAAGTCTCACATATTGATATAGAAACTGGCCAAAAAGCTTTGAGAATTACAAAAATAAGGATAGAAAAAACAAAGTTTATAAATTTATAATTTATACGATTGAGGTTTAATTTTTCAATGTATTTTAGATACAATTCATGTCAACCAATGTATTGACCAATTGTGAAATGGTTTAGTAAATTTAAACTGATTTGAATCGAATAAGAAAATACATGTTGTATAATATAGTTTCTGCAAATACAGACACATTTTTTATGACGTGGTTAATTGACCGCCTCCAGGGTACCTTTAATTACAAAAAAAATAAAAAAAATTTGTCTACTGAAGAATCGAATAAAATATAATAATAATATATTTTAATAAATTTTAACCCTGTTTTGATAAATGTTTGCCGCGTCTAACCGTTCCTTTCTTGAAGTATGTGCTTTCGCTTGAGAGTGTGTATTTTATTTAATATTTTGTCATTCTTTATTTTATATTCTTTTGTTGAATACTGGTTAAATTTGCTGCCACATCAACAGAATGTCCAGCGTGACCGACATGCAATGGAAGGAATATATTCGTAAATATGAAATAACATATCGAGGGAAAAATTCCTAGACAAACTGAACGATGCAGCTTATAAAATTAGGCTGCTTCTGAAGAGGCGCTTTAGAAGACTTCTTAGTTCATAAGAATAATTTGCATGTCACAACAATTGAACTGGTAAAACGGCGAATATTAAAACCGAACCACCAGCATTCTACGTATGCAATGCATTGCACTGGAACTGGATGGAGTGAGAAAGGGATAGTGTAGAAAAGAGACAGGTGGTGAAAGTAGTAGGAAGATCGACAAGATCGACAAGTAAGATTGCATAACTCTGCAGTTGCGTGTTAATTATAAAGCAAAGTTGTAGCATCTCTGATGTTAATTTTTAAGCATTATTTTTAATTTTAAAAGGAGAGCCATTTTAATTATTATTGTAGTTCGCCAAGGTTTTCTTGCTCAAATACGAGTACCAACGAAGCATAGAAAAATCAGAAATAATGTTTGATTTATTCGGATCGGGAATCGAACCCAAGTCCTTCTGTCCACATACACCTTTACACTTTACACTTTAGGACTTATTTGGAGATAGACAAGATCGTGATAAGTACTATCTAAAATTAAACAGGGCTTATATGTTGTACTGAATTGAAACGTACGGACTATAGATTCCAATAGCCAAAATATCAAGGTTTTCGATTTATTGAAGGCAGATAATTTTGCGTTCCATTGAGAATGAAATCATGATATGATTTTGATTTATGCTTTGTGGAGAAGCCATGATACAATTAAAATTTATTTATAGAGACATGTCCTGAAAATCGCATTTCGTAAAAATGAGTTGAAGTCATAAAAAAGTTATCCTGTGGATACAATTTTGTGATATTGAAACTTTCAGCAAAGTCTCTAATGTTGCTTATTTTTACGGCTCTTATCTGACGAACTTCATAATAAATTATTTCAATAAATTATTCAAAATGTTATTTAATAATTTTTATGCAGAATTGCTTGTTATATTATTAAAAAAAAAAAATTAAAAATTTTTCTTTTTTTTTAAAAAAATTTTATTTGCTTTTGTAATTCATAAACACAGTCAAAATAAAGAAATCAATTGTTTTGTTGTATTTTCATCGAGTTCAAATCAGGCCAGAAACACAAAAAGCTGTGATTTAAAACCTCACAGAATCATATGTCCGATTTTAAAATGGCATGTGATTTGAAATCACGTAATTTTTAGAGCAGGACTGATGGATACATTTCTTCGTAATGTAGAAGAATTTAATCGCAGAATTCTCAATGCCTACCAATGCATTTTACTAACGCAGACGATTTCTATATGACTACAAATGGATAAGCTCTATATGTCATATCGTTAGCGAAAATGTTCAAAGGCGTAGCAAACGAAAAATTAAAAATCGAGTTTTTTGATTGGTTGTTATGAACGCCAATAAACTACACGTCTTGACGAAATTTTACAATTTTGCGATCAAAAATGACGATTTTAATAAGAAAAGGGTGTTTCTTTGATAAATACAAAACGACGTAATTAACCAATTTTCGTAACAAAATACAATGAAATAGTTTTCTTTGAAAATTGTTTGAAGAATTGCATGGACGACTTCTGATGGATATCTTTCTGAGGTTGGTTAGACGAATACCATTTCCATATTAAAAAACGTTAGCTTAAACGATGTCAATATCAAATTGACTCATTTAAATTCTTTGTATGACTAATATGCCTTTGAAATCCAAGGAACTACCGAAAAGTGAATGCTTTTACAACTTTAAAGAAAATAATGGGCATAACTATGAGTGCCGTTGTCATTGTCGAAGCGTTTTCATACAAATTAAACTTCAATATATCACAAATGACAACAAACGTTTGCATAGTTAAATAAGTATATCGTTCCAGCACAATGCATCGCATGTGTAGGGGTCATCCCCTGAGTGCTGGTCCAAGATAAAAAAAAAAGAATGATTGCTGTACACATCAAATTTTATTAAGAAATATTGCAATATTTTTATTGTTTATAGCGATTTCACAGCTCATTCGACTACGACTTTCGTTATACGCCACTATATAAAAACTATAGTAGTCCGGTAACACTGTATGAATATGTACTTTTCTTTTATCTTGGACCAGTACTCAGGAGATGACCCCTACATATGCGGTGCATTACGCTGAAACTAGAGGGAAGGGATAGTAGGTGGAATGATAGGAGGTGAAGCTTCACTATCTTACAACTCTGCTTTTGCACGTTCTCTGTTTTTTTATAGCAGTGTTGTAGCGCCTCTGATGTCAAGGAGACGTATTAAATTTTGAAGCTTGGTTTTTTAGTAAGCATTTTTAGAACCTTTTACTTCACTGGTGCTATACAATACCGACAAAAAAGAGCGCTCTGATGTGCTTCGGTTTTAGTAGCCATTTTTTGTAATTATTTTACTTCGCCGGTGTTACACAATACCGACGAAGTGGGCGTTCTGATGTGGCTGTGGATTGGTATAAGCTGAAGCCGGTAGTGTATGTTCAGTGACCAGTGACTATGCCTTTACCACTGAAACCTTGCGACAACAACTGATAGAAAGACACAAATGCGCATCAGAAAAAATGCGAGATGTTTTTATGAGTCTGAAACTTTTTCGTTTTGTAGTCAACGTGCAGACTACATCAACCATCGCCACCCTCATGCCTCATGAGTTGCATAATAAACATACTTGCTCGAAAATTTAAAAATGTCATCAGGAATTCAGGGAATTTTTAAAATTTAATATATTGTCAAATTTAGCTTTAATTTTCATTCGGCAATGTATTTTTATGGACTGCTTTTATATAAAATAAAACTGTGTGAAACATTAATAATAATCAAAGTTAAAATAAAAGTGAAAATGAGTAACAAAGTTGTAGATACGTCATTTTGTGTTTCAGAACAAGGCAAGTCAAAACAGCATATCTAACACAACTCTTCTAATAATTATAAAAAATTTTATTTTGTTTAAAAATAAATTTGTCGGTTTGTTGAAAGTGAAATTAGATAAAACTTCCTTAAAAATGTTTATAGTTTTAATTTGACGCCTTTCCTTTAGTTACACCTTTTGGCATTTTAGCCAACGATATGCGAAATCAATAGTTCTCTAATTTCACTAGAGTTTTTTTTCTCCTTGAATAAAAACAAAACAACTGAGCACCAATCACATGCCACGAAACTAGAGAATTTCTCGGTACATCCTCATGTGTATGGGGACGGAAATTAAACTCTTCTGCCATTATTTACCATTTTCACAATATGAGGTTCCATTTCACAAAACTATAAATTAGAAGAAACTAAAACATAAAACGTAAAAGATGATGATGATTAAACAAATAGCGAAGGAATAAGAGCCAATTTGGCAGCAAAATGGAGAACTATAGAGGAGAATGGTAGAAATAATTAATTGCTAAATGCAATAAAGTCGAATAGATCATTTGATTATATTTGACGTGTTTGTTTTAATAGTTGTTTTCTATTCTAATACAAACACACAATAGTATATAGAAGAATATCCCAGCTGGCAATTGGGTGATTATTATTAAACAAAACTACCTAAATGAGTCTTTCCAGATCACGTTTGACGACTATAAACTGCTTCATCACTAAAGTGATTGAGAAAGCATTAATATACGATTTATATGTGCATACGAGTATGTATGTAAATTAAAAAAATATTAAAGCTGCCTAAGCTTTTTACTTAAAAAAAGAATTAGTCCCACGCCGCCGGTTGTTCACTTGAACAAGAGAAAGTGCCAGGGTAGCGCTTAACTCTTACAATACTCACTCAGCTGTTGCAGCTGTTTTTTTATAGCGCAAAGTCCTTGCAAGTTTCGTATTATGTTGGCACATTAATGTTTAGTTCAATAGCTTTTTTTTTTTTTTTTTTTTTTTTTTTTTTTTTTTGTCTTGGACCGGTACTCAGGGGATGACCCCTGCACATGCGATGCATTGTGCTGGAACTAGGAAATTAGGTTATGGGAAGGAGGATAGAGGGAGTAGTGTTTATTGACATTTGATTTAAATCTTCCCAAGCTAAAAGTGACTTAACATGTTCTATTGCATCAGTCTTAATTCTCATTAGTGGAAACACTAACTTCTATCTAACTTATGAGTGCTGTATAATATATACAGAAGGCTACAGCGAAACTTCTCCATAAGTTCTCTATTGTATTCAGTATTAAATGCTCCACTGTCTTTTAGGAGCTGCTGTTTCATTAATAAGCCTACAGCAGGTATCACAAAAGTGTTACTATCCATAGTATGCTTTGACTTTTTCCAACACATTGATTGGAAACTTCCTTAAAATTAGAACTTAAATCTAGTGAAGCAGGGATTGGATGGTGCATGTGCAAGGAGGATGGAAGACTGACGCTAGGCTATTATTATTCGATAGAATAGTTTTTGAATTAACTTCAGAGAAAAGATTTGTGAGAAATAATGGTTGGTTCATTGTAAATATTAGCCTTGATTTTTGGATAAACTGGTTTAGAGGGATACACCATGCAATTCTGGGATGCATAAACCATATTCTGGGGAATAATTAGACCGCCTATGAAGAAGTGAGCTGTGATATACATTACCATATACACTAATGCACATCAGGATATTTGTTGGCCCGGAGGGGAATTGAACCCACAATCTTCTGGTTGTGTGGTCGACACGCTAACTACTTAGCCGACTAGTCAGAATAAAATTCTTAGAAACGGCGAGGGAAAGGAATTCGCTGGTCACCTGCATGATTCTGCCGGCCAGCGTCAGGGCAAACTCTTCCTGTTCCCGAATAGGGCATTCTCAAATAGGCTGCTTTTGCTGAATAGAGCGGACTTAAATCTTTTAACAGGGTACTTTACAGGCCATTGTGCTCTGAGTTACCACCTGAGAAACATCAATGTCTGTCGATTTTGCAAAAGTGACACTGAAATCTCGGAACACATTATTTGCGACTGTCGTGCACTCGGCAGAGAGCTGTTTCACCATTTTAATCGAATTGCGGTGTATTTGCACAAGTTATGGAATACTAGATCCCAAATAATGCTTGGATTCCTTGGAACACTTAGGAAGGGTGTCCAATATAAATAGATCATCTTGGTCGCAGTGCTTCCACGCCCAATAATAATAATAATTATAACACTGTTGTCGGTGAACCTCAAAATTTCTACAGCAGTGGAATGAAGAATATTAAAATATCATAAAAACGAGTAGTAGTGGCAAATATTTTCTTGAATAAAATTGATTTTCAATCAAAAATAAATTAAATAAAGCGGCTGTCAAATGCCTAACAGGCTCACATTGGAATAATAAGAAGACATATCAACATATCCCAAGTTTAAGCCTTTAAGTCGAATTATTTTACTTTCAATTTGTGCATTCCTTAAACCTACTAATCTCCTACATTTGAAAAACAATTGCCATTCAGTAACTGCTTTTTCATTTCACTTGATTTGTAAAATCATTCCCTCGTTAAATTTGCATGTAAACTTGAGTATATGTATGTATGCGTATCTGTGTATGTACATATGAAGTAATTATTTCCATATTATATATTTTTTTTGTTAGCATGTCGTTATACTCGCTAAGTCAAGTGATAAGAAATGGCAGGATTAACAAGTGCTGTTATTTTCACTCATTTCGTTGATGTCTCTTCCTTCTGGTTTTCAATTTTGTTGTTATTGTTGTTCTTTATTTACGTTGTTAGTAACTCTGTCCCTGTTGTTATGGTCGCTGTCATTTTAGCCATTGTCATTACACGTGATAATAAAAAAGCATGGCAAATACAAGAAAATGCTTAAATAACAACAAGTTGTTGCTGAAATAATGGATATCATTTGGCAAAACAAGAATTTAATTTAACTTGTCGAAATGTGACATTAAAAATTGTGTTCGTTGTGAGATAAATAATGATGTTGTTTATATATGTATTCTTTAACAAATTAATTAAATATTCTCATTTACATTGCGTGATATATTTCTTTTTATACATTTATATTCCTTGTTCTTATGAAGTTATACAGAACATTTTAATAATTAATTTTTCTATTAATTAATTGAAATAATCCGTAACATTTTACTAAAAAAGCATCCATCATTAATACAAGGTGGGGCAAAAGTGATCACGCTATTGCAAAATGCTATAACTTTGGCAAATTGCGCCAAATGTCAATTCAATGTTGTGACATTTCACTTTATTTCAGGTTTTCTGATCAAGCATTTTTTTCATATCATTGAGGTGGGTATAAAATAGTCCTTCGCCATATTGGTTTTTTCTTAATATCATTTATATTTTATGCTCCCTTCTCAAAAATTCTTTTAATATGGGTATCAAATCATGGCGGTATTTAAAGATAGTTAAAAATGCGCATCATAAGCAGTATTTAAATGGGATAAAAGTACAAAGGTATAATTTTACTCCATCTATTTTCGAATTTCGAAAAAGTAAATCGCATACTTGAAATTTTTTCTAGAAGAAAAGATTACGGAAAAAACCTTTGTTCTATGCCCAATACTTTGGGATATATGTATTTGGTTGCAAAGAGAAATACCAAAATTATGTTTTTTTAGTTTTACCCACATATGTATATGGAAACAGTACGAAGCACATGTCAGCTTATTTTTCAGCAGCATTTATATGCTTTTATAATTTTTATTCTATTTGTCTTAGTTTCTGAGATATTATATTATCTATTTTACCCGGTTTTACTCTTTTTTACTCTCTGAACATTAGAATATCCAAAAATCCCTTCTTAGTGGATCTAAACGTGGAAAGAGAAGTCTGCATATCGACTTTAAACTGAAGATGATGGGTGGGCGGTCTCTTTGCCTTTCCCCTCAACTTAAAAAAAATGCTGCAGAATTTTCCATTTGAAAAAAGAATTTTGGAAATTGGTTCTAAAATTTCGACAATAATGGACCTTTCTCATAAGTGAAAATAATTTTGCAAATTTGTCCCGGAATGACGAAGTTATTTGATTATCAATTTTTGGGATGGATACTTTTCCCTCTCCCACCCCTACCGACAAAAAAAAATTTAGTGGACCTTTTCCATTTGTAAAAATAATTTTGAAAATTGGGCCACAAATAGCGAAGTTATTTGATAATAAAATTTTGAGGCGGACACTTTCCCTCCCACACAATTGGCAACAAAAATTTTTGGCGACCTTTTCCATATGCAAAAATAATTTAGAAAATTAGTCAACAAATGGCGAAGTTATAAAATCTGTTAAAAACCATGTGGTAAAAAAATTAAAAAAAGTAGTCGTAAAAGTGGGCGTGGTTAAAAAAGTATCAATAGTCCTATTTAAATGGTGTGAACATTTCAGGAAGATCGCTCCATCGGTTTGGTCTCCTATAAGATACAAACAAACAAACAAACAAACACACATTCAGCTTTATACAGGGTGGGCCAAAAGTAATCACCCGTGGCATAAGTAATCACCCCATGTTCGTTTGCTGTAATTTTTTTGTTTTATGACAAATTTTGGCACTGCTTATGATATGGGCTAAGTGACCGCCGCCAGAGTTGATGACCATACATGCAGATCCAAAGGTTTTTATTAAATAAAATTACAGCAAAAGGACATCGGGTGATTACTTATGTCCCGGGTGATTACTTTTGTCCCACCGTGTATAAAGCTGAAAGTGTGTTTGTTTGTGTATATATATATATATATATAGAAGAAGATGAATGATGACCGTTTTTCTGTGTATGCAAGCAGTGCATTATTTGTGCAGTTCAAAGAATTAGTATGGCAAGCGAATGCACTGAACGATAGTAAAATTTTTTAAATAAAAAAAAAATATACTGCTGTTAAATTAATTTATAATTCACCTTTGTTCGTTCATAAATTTTAAAATATTTAAAAACTCTTTAATGCAATTAATAACATGCCCACAAACGTATTACAATTTAATTGAATTTTTTGACACTGAAATGAAAATTCATTTTATTATTTAAGAATACAATACGCAAAGATTCATTTCAATTCATATTGAATAAATTACAGAGATAAAAATAAATAAATAGAAATATATCAGTTTAATGTACGTACGTGTACTTAATGGATGCACGTGCACTTACGCTTGTTTGGATCACGCATTGTCGCAAATCAATATAAAAATGTTGAATGAAGGAAAACTAGGGATTTAATTTTATTCTCACAAATTGAAAGTTATATTTGTGTACAAAATAAAATAAAAATGGATTAAGATTTTTCTATGTTAATTTAATTCCATTTGAATACTGAATATTTGTAATATATACGACATTTATAAAGCGTGGTTAAATTTCAAGGGCCGATGTTGATTTTGAATAAAACACAAACTATTTAGGAAATTATTGTAATTTTATTTTATTATGATATATTGGTATTACTCAATTATGTATGGAGCAAAATATCGGCCAAATGGGCGCCGCGACCACGGCGGCACAACTCCATCCGATGGTCCAAATTTTCGATGACCCTGAGGCATAATGGAGGTTCTATGACGTTAATGTGCCGAATTATCTCATCCTTTAGCTCTTGAATTGTTGCTGGCTTATCGACGTACACCTTTTCTTTCAAATAACCCCAAAGAAAAAAGTCCAACGGTGAAAAATTCTATTTAGGTCTTAAAAAATTCTACGTTAGAGAGAGAACTTCACTATAGAGAAGTTCTTTTTAGGGAGATCAAAACGTATGAAAATACTCACAAAAATGTTGTGTTCACGAATTTTATTTATTATAGAGAAGATTTCGTTATAGAGAAGTTCGCTATAGAGAAGTTCGACTGTATAAATAAAAAAGTTATAAACCATTTAAACCATATAGCTCAATCTGCGCCACCCTGTATAAGGGCTTGCGGACAGAAGCAAAATACTTGTCATTTTACTATACACTTACCATTTGTGAAACCTACATTCAAATAATTAAGAAATTTACTGCCTCCTTCGGGTAACGAAAAAAATACTCTCAATAAAACTACTCGACGAATTAATTCATTATATAATAAAATTAAATAACCTTTAAATTTTTATTTTCCTTAAAATTTTTTATTTGATTAATACAATAAAATTTCAAACCTGACAGAAAAAAAAAAAAACGATATTTAAATTTTTTGTTTTGATTTTAGAAAAACGAACTAGATTAGAACAAAATAAATTATAAAATTCTTTAGTCACCTCTAGTGTTTATTAGGAATAGTCCTTTATAGAAATTAAAAAAATAAAAAAGTAAAGTAAAGTAAATAAAATATCCTTTGATGGTTTTGAAATGTTTCCTTTTTCTTGGTACTAAATGTAACAATTTAAGAAATAAAGACAACAAATGAAATAGTAGCAAAGAAGAATCAATAAAATAAAAAATATAAATAATTCCAATAAATATCTATTTAAATATATCCATTTACATTTAACTTTTCAATTCCCAAAGAAGTTTCTGATTTGAACCTATTCCTCTGTTTCTCTCTATTCATTTTCAGCACTCTCTAACCCCTAAGCGATAAACAATTGATTTGATTTAAATTTTAAAAAAGTTTTTCTTTGGTATTGTGGTTTTTTTTTTTTTCATTTCTGTTTTCTTAATGTCGGTTTGTAAAGTAATTAAGGAAATGAAGAATCACCTGAATGCACACTCTTGTGTGATGACAGTCACTTCTTAAATGCTTCAAGAGTGAAAATACCGGTAATTTCTTCATGCTAAAGAAACAACAAGAACGACAGCAAACAACCAACAACTTGTAAAAGCTCATAGACAGAGAGACAAAGAAAAAAGCATATTCCACATCAATTTTGTAAATATAAACAAGCGAAAATTTTCCAAGTGGAAACGAGAAGATGAGTCCTTTTGAAATTTAAAAAAAAATCCTATTATATGTGTATGTACATATGTGTGGGTAAATATGTAAGAATTGAAACATGCACATATCTACGCTTGTAAAAAACGGGGCTTATAAAACTAAAATTGGTGCTGGTCGACTTTGGTGGCTGTATTTAAGTTTCAACTAATTATTTTTCCTTTTTGCTACAAAATTATGTAATGTTGACAAAAAGCGATATAAAACAACGATTATGAAATGATTTATATGAAAAAAAAATTTTATTGTTGAATTTATATGCTGTAAATGAAAAGGGAAAACAATTATTAAAGCAAAAAATTACTTTCCTTACTTTAAAAATATAAAAAAAGAGAAATAAGAAAAAAAAAACGGTCACTCTATTCAAAGTTTTCGTCCTTCGTCCTTCGTTGACGTAAAACTTAAAAATAAAACTAACGCAAATGTCGTCATACGTTCTGATTGTGTGCATTTTCATACAAACAAAAAAGAGTTTTATTTCCTTCGATGAATACTCGTTACGAAAAATTCGTAATTCGCCCCAGTTGTGTTTATATCAATAGAGTGGCAAGATTTATTTCTTTGATTTTATTTTTTTTTCTTTTTCCATTTTAACTTTTGATTTTTCTGCTTAAAGCTTAACAATTATGCCGATTCGAGAATAGAACGAGTTAAGCAATGCTGCTTTTATTTATTTTGGTAATTTTAAATAGGTTTATTATAATTCCAACTTTCACTGGATTGACCCAGTTTTGTTTTTTTCAAGTTTAATATATTTGCTCTAACGTTCTCGAGAGTAATAATTTTTATTTTTTATTTAAACAGTTTATGGAAATGTCATCAATACAAAACAAAGAGAATGCTGATTATTTATTTATGAAATTTATATTTGTTGATTGGTTAAGCTGCTACTGCAGCAGACATTTCGTTGGTGCTTGTAACATCAGCTTAACAAAACAACAACTATAAATTTAATAATTTTCACTATATGAAAATAATATTTATATTTTTCGATATTACGCTACGCCACACAAAGCTTCTTATATTTTTATAGTTTCTATATTAAGAAAAAAAAAACATTTATAATTTCCTGAAGAAGCCGAAATAACGAAAATATCAAAGAGCTAGTAAAAAATAGAGGAAACTATGGTTAAAAAGGAGGTCAGAAAACTAAAAGAATTATTCAATAAATTTTTTAGAAATTTTTTTTTTTTTTTTTATCTGGGACCAGCAGTCAGGGGATGATTCCTACACATGCAAAGCATTGTGCCGGAACTATAGGAAAGGGATAGTAGGAAAAACGACAGGAGGTGAAGCTTAATTAATTATTTTACAGCTCTGCTTTCGCACGTTCTTTGTGTTTATACTCGTAGCAGTGCTGAAGCTTCGGTTTAGTAACCATTTTTATTATCATTTTACTTCGCCGGTGCTACACAATACCGACGAAGGAGGTCGTTCTGATGTGATTGGGGATTGCTATCAGCTGAAGCCGGTATTGTTCAGTGACCAGTGACTATGCCTTCGACACTGAAACCTTCCGACAACAACTGGCACACAAAGACACACTAATGCACATCAGAAAAATGGGAAATGCTTTTATATTTATTTTAAAATTTTTAGTCTGAAACTGGAGTTGAACCCAGGTCTGTTTTTGGTTTTATAGTCAAC
Source organism: Dexiosoma caninum (assembly GCA_963924685.1). Classification (NCBI taxonomy): domain Eukaryota; kingdom Metazoa; phylum Arthropoda; class Insecta; order Diptera; family Tachinidae; genus Dexiosoma; species Dexiosoma caninum. The sequence goes on along the minus strand of OZ004728.1, from coordinate 87,051,353 downwards.
ATGCACCAACCATCAAATCTGATTCGAGATCAGTTGATTTTCCATATGTTTTTATTTTTTATTGTTTTCTTGCACCAGCAGCCATTTTTAGTAATTATTTCACTTGGCTGTTGATACGCATTACCGACGAAAGAGGGCGCTCTGATGTGCCTGTGGATTAGTATAAGCTGGAGGCGTTACCGTTCAGTGAGCAGTGACTATGCCTTCACCACAGAAACCATCCTACAACAACTGACACAAAAACACATTAATGTACATCAGGAAAAAAGGCGAAATAATTTTATAACTTAGTCTGAACCAGTTCGTGCCCAGTACCCAGCAATTTTTGGTTTTGTAGTCAACGTGCTGACTACTTCAGCCTTCGCCATCCATATATCGTAAAAACATTCCGACTACACCAAAAAACACACCTTGAAAATTTATCTTTATGATCAAAATTATGGTAAATTTACTCAAGTCGACTTAAGTTGTTTTGCCAAAGATGCATAGTTGCATATAAACTTTAATCTTTGATGTAGGGTATACAAAAGTCAGTTAATTCCTCTTTATTATATGAAGCCATAAATTCGTATAAAATTTTTATATTTTATAAAATTATTTTTGTTTATCTACACACACAAACGAATGCATAAAGTACTTTCCACTTCCCCATATACTCGTACACAAACTCTCCATATGCATATAAGGAGAAGATCTACACAAACATACACTGCTAAAATATTGCAGAGTGAGGAATGCATATTAAATAACGACACGCTCTCATACTTGCAAGTGATTTTGTCATGTTAATAAATATATGCTCAAAACAAGAAAACATAAATGCATTAGACCGGTGTAGGAATAAAAAGAAGGTTTAAGGAAAATCAATTTTTGTTATCGTTTGTTAGAAAAAAATCTGGAAAACATATTTGATTTGTTGGAAAACCATAAGAAATCTGTCGACGAAATTGTAAAGATAATTGTACAGTCTGCACTAATTTGGCAGCTCAGTAAATTTATTGATTTCTCTCGTGGAAATTTAAAGCACAAGTACTCACCCTGTACTATTCTCTACGCTATGAAAATTTATTTTCCTGACAACGGCAACAAATTTGTTTCCATGTATTTGGCATGCAATTCTATAAAATCTTTGTTTTTAACGCAACCTCTTAAAATATTGTTTCCTCCAAAGAGAATATTATTAATTCTTGCTACAAAAAATTGCATCCACCCTAATGTAAATGCTTTTACATAAAAATCCATCAGCTCCACTTTGCTAACAAATGAGAAAAAAAAACACCAGACATATGTTTTGGTACATACTCTCACACACAGGCACATATACACGAACACACACACACACTAACACATAAAAAAAAATTTGAATTTTCATGCATATGAAAAACTTGTAGTTGAAAGGTTAAAGTTGAAACAGGGAAAAGTAAATGCGAACCCATTTGGAGTATATTAATGAACGATGAGTAAATAACATGAAAGGAGTCAAAAGACGTTCAGTTGTTATATTTGTTGTTTTAACAACAACATCACACATATATACATATACTTATGCATGTATGTATGTAATGCATACAAACATACAAGCGACAAGGATTAAGTAAATTTAGAGTCGGAAAACCATTTTGGTTTAAGGTGTTTAAACACAGACCAGCTATTCAAAGGACTACTTTTCTAAGCAGATTATTCAGTTAAACGTGCAAGTGTGCTTATTAAGGATTAGTCTAACAGGATTTTTGCTTCGCTATTCTTAATTAAATATAAACTAACATATACATATTAGCGTAATGCAAAAATTATGGGGACTTAGAACGCCACTTAGCGTCAATATTTCACTGTGAAATTCTTAATATTGTATTCATAACATATTTTTGAGGGTTATAATTTTTCTTAATTTAAAATGAAACACGTACTGCCGAATTTAGAAAATATTTTTGATTTAAAAAACCTTTAATGAAAAAATTTTCACAAAAAGTTAAATTTATAAATATTTTATAAACAAAAAATAACTTTTTATGAATATGACAGAACTAGAATTTTGGCACAAGTTCATAGAATTTTGTTTAGAATTTCCATTCGAATCGAATGTGGAAATTTGGCCGCTGCTTTTCGCACTGATAGAATAATATCTGACATTTAGTTTTTAAAGATAATTTCTTTAAAATATTCGCTCTCCGAAATCAAATAAATTTTTCTTTATATCACCTCTTCCACCATTGCTGCTCGCGTATCGTGCGAAAAATTTTGGGTGCTGTTAGCTGAGTAGTTAGCGCATTAACATTTCACTTCTTTTTCAACTGACAACCAAGTTAAAATACATGTTTTTTTTATGATCGTTCTCACATTAAGTACGCTTCCGTTTAAAATTTTAATACTTTTAACGTACGTTTTGTACGTTGACAGCTTTAAGCGGCGTTACAGTTTTTATTATTTTTGGTTATATTTTTTTTTTGAGTGTGGGGATGTAAATATTTTTTAATTTTGGTTACTTTTTCACTCTAAATAATACTACACCTGTAAATTTTTTTTTTATTTCAGTTGTTAGCTCGTGTTTATCGCAAAAATGTCAACACCGCAAAAATTTAATTTTTAATTTGTATTTTTATTAAAAATTTATATAAAATTATTTTAAGTCAGCAAGAATAGAAAAAATATTTTTTTTTACAAATGAAAATCTGTTTAATTTTTTATTTAATATTATAATAATTTTAATTAAATATTGTTTTATTTCTTTCAATATTTGAAAAGTCAGCTTGCAATTTGATAAACACTTAACAAATCCAATCAGTAAAAGAGAGGTTGGCGATGGCTGAAATAGTCTGCACGTTGACTACAAAACCAAAACACCTGGGTTCAACCCCAGTTTCAGTCTAAAATTATAAAAAAAAAATTTCACACTTTTCTGATGTGCATTAGTGTCGTTGTGTGACTTTGTGTGTCAGTTGTTGTCGGAAGGTTTCAGTGGCGAAGGCGTAGTCACTGGTCACTGAACAATACCGGCTTCAGCTGATACCAATCTACAATGACAACAGAACGCCCTCCTTCGTCGGTATTGTGTAGCACCGGCCAAGTAAAGTAATAATAAAAATGGCTATTAAATCGAAGCTTCAACACTGCTAGAAACAAAGAACGTGCAAAAAGCGGAGCTGTAAAATAATTAATTAAGCTTCACCTCCTGTCGTTTCTCTAACTATCCCTTTCCTATAGTTTCAGCACAATGCATCGCATGTGTAGGGGTCATGTTCTGAGTGCTGGTCCCAGATAAAAAACAAAAAAAAAAAATCACACTTTTTAGCAGAAAATATCATATTTTCTAGGAGTAGCATTCTGCTGCAAAGACTGAGTTCCACAATTATTTTATAAGAATTTAACGTTTTAACTTTTTGAAATTAACATTTTAAAGTCTAAAGATGTTCCATTACAGACAACAAATATTTTTTCGTTTGCTTGTTATTATTATTTATATATTTTTATATTTGTTTTAAATATTTTTTCATAATTAATTTTTTTTTTTTCCTTTCAGACTCGAAAAAGATTTCTGCACTAAAGTAAGTACCAAGAAACACATTCATGAATACCCACCAAAAAAAAAAACACGAGAAAGAAATAGTTAATGCATGGCTTCTATTGCAAATGAACTGGTTCAACTTAGCTGAAAAACGCATAATTTTAACATAATAACGTCATTAGCGAGCATGTGTTCGCATTTAACTAAACAGCGCGTCATTTAAATGAGAGTTGAGAGCTTTTTAACATGTGTTAATGAGATCCTGGAACATCTTTAAACATTTATTTAAATTATAATTATAATGGCTTAGCACCAAATTCACAGTCATTAGTTAATTATTAGTAAATTGAAATGATAACTATTGTTTAACCAATACTTCATAATCACAGTGTATTATTTAATTAACATTCTCAGTATAACCAAAGAATGGTAACCCTAACAATCTTTTAATTTTCAATATTGGCAGCACTGTTATAGCATATGGTTTTTGTTTACATTTGTTATATTAGTTCTTAAAAAATGGATAAAACAAACGCGCGCTCATCGAACTTTAACGCGCAAGATAGTGATTTGCTGCTGAAATTGATTCAGGAAAACCTAAATATTATCGAAAATAAAAAAAACTGATAGTATTATATATACGAATATATATTATATTATGATAGATGATATCAAAAGACTTATAATAAAAATAATAATAATAATAATAATAATAATAAAAAAAAAATTAAATAAATCTAAAATACTAATAATAATTTACAAATCAGCTGTTGTCTAACTATTTGTTAACCATATTATTGATTAAACTATTGCTATTAGCTAACTAATGATTGTGAATTTGGGCCTTAGTTGTTCATATGAATTAATAAACAGAGCTGAATGCATTTTGAATGGAGTCAAAAATGAATTCAGAAAGACAAGTGCTTAAGAAGTAATGAAAATACTATTTCATAGTGAACGCATACACTTTTTTTGCTGGGTAATTAAGAACCTAAAAGAAAACATGTGAAATAGAAATTTCTTTCAAAACCCCAAAATGTGCCTCAATTTCAAGTGCGATTATTCTTCTTAAACAAGTTAAATCTAGTGGCAAATAAAAGCTAAAAATATTACACTTTCTTGCTATTATTCCACACTTTTATTTTGATTCATTAAAGAGGATATATTGTTTTTTCACGATAACATGTGCAGCTCCTTAAATATTGTAGAAAAGCACAACAAATATCTAATTAGTTGGTTTGCAAGCAACTAAACAACATGTGGGAGAATATTATTTCTTCGTACACGTTCAGAACCACTTGTAAAGGGTGTCTGGTGGCAAATTTATATTTTTAAATACGATTATTCCAAAAAGTAATAAACGGTGCGGAGGGAAGGTGGCGCCGTTGGAATTATCGATTGTGCGGATTTGTCAGTCACGATGTCGCAGTGGTCGAGTGAGCATCGCGCGTTCACTGTTCTTACGTCATTGCTCGTCGACAATTTTGTTAAAATTTCGGTATTCGGCGAATAAGTGATGGACCGAGTGTAAATTTGATTCGTTCGTGGATGCAGAGATTCCGCGCAACTGCTTCGGCTAAGAATGGCCCACGGCCAGGGCCCAGTAGATCCGAAAAGATTGAACTGGTTGAAAGCAGTTTACGTGAAAATCCGCGACTTTCAATACAGAAAAGAGCAGCCTCACTGGAACTTCCAAGAGCGATTATTCATGAAATTTTAAAAAAGGATCTGAAGGATCTGGATGACATACTCTTTAAGAAATAAATTCGAATTTCTATTCTATCGTTCAATGCTCTTAATAAAACTTTGTGTCAATTATTACGTTTTTTATTTAAGTTTGAAAATATAAATCTGCTACCAGATACCCTGTAGTACATTCAAATAGTTGTTTACAATTTCATAATTTTATGATTTGACGTTAGTAAAGTTAGAACAACGGCAACATATAAAACATTTCTGTACCAAACAAGAAAATATAATTAATTACCGCAAAATTTTGCACTTGTGTTATACACAAAAAAAAGCAACGAAAATTATATGTTGACGCAACCTCAATGTTAAAATATCTTTACGAAATCGTGGTAAAGTATTAAAAAATAACAGTGCGTAACATATGAATAAATACTATTACTATTTGTACTATGAATTTAGTATTCATATTTATGCCATTAAACGGCTGCTACTCACTTACCTTTACACATACAAGTGCACAAAAACCAAAAACCCAGCGGCAAACTTTTAGAGGCTTTTATTTATAAGGCTTTCTGTACGATGGGTCTAGACTTTTTTTGGAACCACTATTCATGCCCGCTTGCCTTCTCACGAAGCCCTGATGGAAGCCCTACGTAATTCCTTCTAATTAGGTGATTTTTTTATCATGTCGCCCGTTTACTTCAACAACGTTATAATTCAAAAAAACTAGTTTTGTAAAAAAACGTACTTAAAGTTTTCAATTTACATGTCTCTTAATGGGGAAATGAAAAAATATTCGTCTGTCACGAGGTGAGTTCTGAAGCCATTTCCATGAATTTTTTTGCACAAGATAAAGGCCGATATTAAGACTTATTCTGAAGAAAATGTGCGAAATGTATATATGCTTACATACATACAAACTGGTAAACTGTTACAAAAAAAATCACATTTCAAAGAGAAACAACAAATATAAAAAATTTAAATAAAAATGCTGTTGAAGAAGACCTACTACCAGGCAACGCAGAAGGCCATAGCTGGCTAGGACATCGTGTGTAACAGATTTACATATGAGTATTGAATGAGTTAATAAGGTCTTTTGTCTGACAAATAAGGGTTTCGGGAAGGCCTGCTTACTACTTCTTTTCTCCGCTGTGTACCGAAAAGAGAAACTTTACAAATAACAAATAAAAAATATGACTCATCATGTTGTGGCAGCACTATGAACAAAAATAAAATAAATTTCAAATGTTTTATAGAACTAAAGAACTTTAGAAGTTGCAAATAGAAAAAAACAAACTCATGCATCGAATCAACTTCATACAAATGTACATACATACATACATACATACATACTGCGTGCATGATGACTTGTAAACCTATATCTTGTTAAGTCTATTTTCTATTTACCAATACTTAGACAAACACCACCCTTATTTGCAACGAATTTTATTTCTTATGCACACAGCCACAGCCGTATGGATGGACAGACGTAAAAAGAAACAAAAACTAACAACACAAACCACCCCTTATTAACGAGTCAACATGTTTTTTTCAGCTCATTTTCCTTTTGCATCACATTTACATTGAGTACAGTGGAGCAAAAGTATGATTTGATTTATTTAAAAATGATTATTCAGCCTGTGTGTATGTGAATAGTCGTATATGAAAACATATACATACATATAGTATATGATTGTGTGTGTGTGCGCGCTCGTGTGTGTGCTTGTTTTTAAATATGAGTAATTTGTTGTTTATTGTTATGCAGTTGAATCATTATGTGAATGCAAACAAACCCCCGGTAAACATTTTGGCAATATCAACGCTCATACAGACATGATTCCGCGAATGTGTTATTTTAACACAGATAACTAGTGTACATCGAAATTTAAACCTAAAAAGGATTCTTTGTATTTTGACTTCTGAAGATCTGTCAGTTGTTGTCGGAAAGTTTCAGTGGCGAACGCATGGTCACTGGTCACTAAACAGTGACGGCTTCAGCTGTATCCAAGCCAAAGGCACATCAGAAGACCCTCCTTCGTCGGTATTGTGTACCGCCGGCGAAGTAAAAAAAATTACTAAAAATGGCTACTAAAAACGAAGGTTCAAGAAATTAATACGTCTCGTTGACATCAGAGACGCTGCTATAAAGTGAAGCTTCACCTGCTGTCATTTCTCTTACTATCTTTTTTCTTTAGTTCCAGCACAATGCACCGCATATGTAGGGGTCATCTCCTGAGTGCTGGTCCAAAATAAAAAAAAAAGTGTTTCATTTTATTTAAAATATTTATTTTGTGAAAAGACAAATGTACTTAAAAAAAATCTTTTTGAAAGTTTTCTCTAAAAGTTGTGTTATAAAATTTATATTTTCCAAATATATTTGTTTAAAAGTTGACTTATTGTTTCAAATGCTTTTAATTAAACCTAACTTTCTGAAAAGCTTTTTCAGGCTCTTTTAAAAAAGTTATGTTTTACTTCTACTTACTTTAGAAGGTGGAGTTTTCAAAGAGATACTTTCGTTAAAGACAATTAAAAACTGCTTATTGTTAAAGTCTTCTTTTCTATCTTATATATTATTTGATTATTAAGCTCGAGGTCGTTATTCTTTTATTATTTATTATTTATTTATTATTATTTATTTATTTATTTGTTTGTAATTTATTTTCGATATTTACTTAAAAAAAAAGAGTTTTATGGTGTTCTTAAAGTTATTTTTTTCAAAATGTGAGTTTTTAAAACGGTATTTTTTTAAGTACCTCCATTAGAAAATACTTCGTTAAAGTTTCTCCCTTAAAATATGCCTTTTTAAAAATGCGCTTTCCTTAAAAGGATTTTTTTTTAAAGATTCTATTTTAAAAATTACTTTTATGAGATATTACTTTTTCAAATGTATTTTTTTTTAAATGTGAATTTTAAAATGATATCTTTATAAAAATAATTTTTCAAAAAGTTACTTTTTATAAGGTACCTGGTCAAAGGGAATTTTTTAAAGGTACTTTCTATAGGTACTTTTTAAAATTTCCTTTTTAATGTATTTTTTTAAGTAAATTTTTTAAAATGCTTTCTTTTTGAAATGTATTTTTTTTAAAATGTACTTTGTTTAAAAGGTACTTTTACTTAAAGGATATTTTTTAAAAGTTGCTTTTTCTAGAACATCTTTTTTTCAAGGAATTTTTATTAATTTTTCTAATACACATCTACTTTAGAAAAGGCAATTATTTTAAAATCGTGTTACTGCAAAAGTTTGCTTTATCCAGACACATGTTGAAAAACTTTCTATCAATTCTTTCTTTCTGCCTTTGTACAAATTCTTCTTGCTGCATTTGAAGCATTTAAATATGCTTCCAAAAATTTTCTTTTCTCTCGTGCTTCGTTGAAATTTTTTTTCTTGGGTGTTCCTGCTGTATATAAACGTCAAATTTTTAGCCGGTTGTTATTTTGGTTAAAATTATGTTCATGTGAAGGTTCTGTCATTTATTAAACTGTGGTGTTGGCGTAGTTCAAGTGCTGTTGTTTAGCTTGAGAACAAAGAAAAGCCAACTGCAAAATGTTTTGAAACTAAGTATGAGTAAAATATTGAGAAAAACTACCCTTAGGTGGTGGTTGACTATACAGTCTGTAAGTGTTCTTCTGCCGTTGTGTCTGCTTGAATGTTACGTAGATTGACTGGCAGCCAAACTGTATATGTTACTGCAAGTAGAAGCAGGCGTTTTGTGTACTTTTTTTGTTTTTGTTTGTTACTGTGAGGGGTTGTTATATTAACTGTCGTGGTAGTAGTGTAGTATTTGAATAAGATATTTTTTTTTTTTATTAAACTGCATAGTAAAAGAATATTGTTAGTGTTTAACCAATTGATAAAATAATTTCCAGCAACATGTTGTGTTTGTAAATGTTGAGAAACATTGTTTGGTATTATTATTTTACTTCGTCGCTGCTACACAATACCGACGAAGGAGGTCGTTCTGATGTGATTGTGGATTGCTATCAGCTGAAGCCGGTATTGTTCAGTGACCAGTGACTATGCCTTCGCCACTGAAACCTTCCGACAACAACTGACACACAAAGACACATTAATGCACATTAGAAAAATGCGAGATGTTAATTTTTATTTTTAAAATTTTAATCTGAAACTGGTGTTGAACCCAGGTCTGTTTTTGGATGCGTAGTCAACGTGCCTCCAGCTATTTCCAACAGTATTTATTTGCAATAATGAAATATTTCCTTTATGACAAGAAATTTACAAACAGAAAACATTACAAAACATGCCTCTTTATTAAAAAACTTGTAAAAAAATAACTTTAGTAAACGAAAATACCATCAAAAAGATGGCTCAAATGCATTTTTTTCAGTTCACGATTTTTTGAATTGCGTGGATAATGTTGAGGTCTTCTCGTATTCCTTTTTCAATCTTTGTTAGGTTAAATATATGATATCAATATCATCTTACAACTACATCTCTGGTGACAAAAAGAGTACTGATGAAGTGTGTAGTAGCAGAGAAAATACATTTGAACTGATGTCGGTGAATAATTGTTTTTTCGTTCATTAAAGAGTCAAAACAATTAATTTCATATGAAAAATTTTACAACCAAAATATATTTTTTTTAGATACCATCATTGCCACCCAAGCTGTTTGCCAATTGTAAAATAGTTTAGAAAACTTAAGTAGATTTAAATCGAATAAAAAAATGTTTGTTGTTTAAAATAATTGTTGCAAAGGCTACTTAATATTTTTTTTGTTTATATACTCCGTAATCAAAGATTTTATAGGAGTTTTATATGAACATATGAAATTATTAATTTAGAAGTTAGGTTTGGTATTAGGATTGAATTATGTATGTTTAAAATTATTGTTCTTGACAGTACACGGTAAACGTAACAGAAAATTGTTTGAAGTAAATTATTTTATAGACACAAAAATGCATTTGTGTCAAATTTACACTCGCAAAATCAAAATACACTAAATTTCGAATCAAAACCCTGTGATTTTTAAACCAATTTAAACCAAATAGAGAAAGCTTCCTTCTATAGTTCACAAGTTCACAATATGGAAGTTCTTCTAAAATATATTTATTTAAAAATGTAAAATTTGAGTACTAATTTCGCATAAATCTTACACATTTCGGAGCATTTTTTGTTTCATATAAATGTAATTTGACACCATTTCGCATGGAATATGTAAGACAGTTCCAAGCTGTAATGCGTTGGTTACTTGAAATTAAACTTGTTACTCAACAATTAAAATTCTGCTGTAACTATGGTTAATGTACGATATTAACACAGACTTCTAATCGTTGTAATGCAACAATTTGCATTGCAATTATCGTGCAATCCTGTGTCGTTACATTCTTCAGCCAGGAAAATTTAACTCTGAAATTCAAAGAATCCACAATATTTGGTGATGTTACAACTTAATTTCACTTAATTTTAATGTTAACTTAATTTTTAATTATAATTTCAGTATAATTTCTTCTGTGTAGGGCTTAAATAGTAAACGAAAAATTCATATCATAATACTTTATTAAATTAAAATATTTGCCACGTAAAAAAAATTATTGTTTCAATTTGTTCTTTATTTTGTCACTCACAGCGTTTCTGTGACAGTTTTAAATGTAGCAAAGATTACTTTTGCACAAAGTACAACTACAGATGCCAGAGAAAGATAACAAACGTTTCGTTTAATTAAACAAAAAGCACCAAAGGCTAAGTAGAAAAAATAAATAATAAAATAGAAAAAGTCATGAAGCATATTTTCAATAAAAATACATAAAACAATTCACAGACCTGGCAAAAACTTAAAAACCAGGAAAAGTAAAAAAAAGGATAAAAGAAGAGACTATGACAACAGCAGTAGTAGACAACATTTTGTATTTCTAAATTGCATTTATTTAATATAGTCTCGTCCATATGGCGTCTTTTAATTTTTGTATGTGTTAGATTTGCGTTGTCCTGCGTTGTTGTGTATGTGGGTTTGCATAAGTAAGGCGACTGTTATAGTTGTGATTCTTGCGTTGAACCAGCAATGGGCAACAAATGTTGTACAAATAATAACGATAACAATGTAATAAATTAAACATCTATTAGAAGGCATAAAATAATACTAAAGGCAATTTGCTTTACAATGGACACACACCAACGTGCATAAAAGTTAAACCAGAATTATGGAGAACAATGAATATTTTTATTTATTTGATTGTAAATTTTATTTTATTAAAAAATATTATGAAAATTGACGGAGATAAATGTTTGCAAAGGTTTCGTGATTTCAAATACAAGTTTCAGTAAAAGTTTATAAATTTTCATTTTACCGTAAATAATATTTTCAGCTAAAAAAAAAAATTAAAAGAAAATTAGAGGCGTACGACCGTTTGACAAGCCACTCACTTTGTTTGCATTACTGCAGTAATGTTAGGTCAAGTAAGCAGGTCACCGGTGGAAACAAAGTGCCTAAACCACTTGGGTACAATTCATCATGGTCCCGTTGTGATACTTGTGAATTACTGCAGTAAGCTCTGCGAATAGAAAATTTCCTTGGAAGGCGATTTGACAAATACCTTGAGTCCGGTCGAAGTCTTATCCGTAAAGCGGTAGACCACAAAGCTTCAATCAGCGCAGCCGATTTTAATAGTAGTACCCCACAAATGCGTTGAATTTTCAGAATGGAAGCAACGAATATATAAATGAATATAATGATCTAATAATGGGAAACTGGAGTGTCAATCCCTAAACCCAACGAAAACAAATTCGTTTTCAATTGTCGTATGCGCTGCACTGTTTGCCAGTGTTTGTAGCAAATGCCTGCTCACAAAACAACTATAAAAGTATTCAAAATTAGCCTGATGTTGAAATACAACATCGATTTGAAACTAGCAAATCAATTTATCATCATCCGCATTAATTTCAAAAAATAAACTCGAAAAGATTAAATTGTAAAGTTAATGAGGCGAAAAACAAATCAAATAGAAATTTATTACTTAAAGCTGTGTATGATAAATTGGCAGCAATCAATAATAAAAAAAGAATTTAAGTTCTTATGAACCGTATTGAAGAAATATTACACTTAAAAAAAGAATGGCGTAGAGACACTTTAACAAAATTAAACTAATAATTTTATGTCATTCTGATAAGATTTTTCAATGAAATAAACGCTCCATTAGAGGCGGTATGGTATGAGGCATATTTTCCTTTAAATTTAGCTTTTATTTAAAAGTAAGTATAGTGCCAAATAATAGGATTTGTGATAGTAAACGACTAATGTGGCCCTGAACCAAAGACAAGTTGACCAGCGCTTAAATAGCAACTGTGCTCATAATCTTCTGCTAATGCTTAATGCGTAATAGTTGTGTAAAAGAAACTCGCTAATAAAACAATATTACTCTGATTGGCTCCACCACATCTGGGGAAAAACAGAATAAAAAAGGTTTTCATATATAAAAAAAATATTTTAATACTGATCCACCCCCTTTGAGCAAATGGTGATCAGCAAGCAAAAAGAATGAACCCGGAAGGAAGACATAAATTTACAAAATTCCAACATGGTATTTTTTTTTTAGAAACTTACAGCGTAATTGTTTTTATTTTTCTATAAAGAAAGTATTGCCGGAAGTAGGTGCAAATTGCTGAATGGAAAACTTTGCTAAACCACCAACTCATTCTTGAGTATATTGCCGGTTTTCATTATTATTTCTTTTCTTTTCTTTTTCTTTTTCTTTTCCTTCTTTAATTTTGCGTGATTTTTTCAATAAATTCTCCATTATTGACAACGTAAATAGAGACACAAAAACTTGAAGAATTTTTAACAATGTCATCATTATCGTTATCGCCAAGATTTTAGCTTCATGTCATGAGCTTGAATATTTTTCACACCGAAAAGTTACAGATACAACACGTAACTGTAGCACACACACATACATACATACACACTTCCTCGGCAAATGACATCTGAGAGGAAAAAAATAAACATTGAAATTTAACTGTAAATTGTACGCCACAAACAATTTAGGAAACTGAATCGAAGAAAAGAAATAGTCATAAAGCAGAAAGTAGACAGTGGGCGTAATCAGTGGAACAATAGCAGCTTCTTTTGTATGTAAAACTTTTAGGATGTCAAAGAACATATTTTCATTAGCAAAGCTTTTTGCAGAAGTTTAAATTCTTGTTGAAAGTTTTTTATTTAAAAAAAAATCAAAAACTTTTTCAACAAACAACGAAAAATTCTTAAATAAACGTAAATTACATTGCCGCAGAGCAATCAGCCACTGCCCGCTCTTGAAAGTGCATCCATAACTATGCCAAAAATATACTTTCGATCTCGTACAGTTAAAAGGGTTTTAGTGAACTTCAACATAAACAAGTCTCCTGGACTGGAAGGAATTCGACGGTATCACGTCCTTTAGCAATCCTTTTGAGCACTCTGCATCATGCAGGTTGCATTTATCACTCGTATTTATTCGATCATAGGCCGACATCGATTATGATCGCGGTGTTGACGCAGAACATGACTGACCTCGCAAAAATATCGCAATGGGTTCACGCGAACAGGGTGGATTTCAAAGCTCAAAAGAGCCAATGCTGTATGCTTATACATCGAATCATGTACGATCGCGCTGCTTCACTTGTATAATATTGGGTGCTATAACAATTGCTGAATCAGAAGCTCTTGATGTCATGACTATTCAGTGTGATATTTTATGAGATGAGCACATCTTTCAGAATCATTCAATTCATTCGCCTTTTTAAGACATTGCTAGACATATTTCACTCCAACTAATACAACTCTCTTGTATGGGTCGGTGATTCAAAGACTATTTTGATGTTACTCGACAGTGTACCGATAAAGGAGGATGTCATGATGCACATCCGTATAAGTACTTCTGAAAAATTTTTGATCACTGTAGGATAGTTTCATCCCACGATCATTGGGCTATAAATTTGAAAAGTTAAATTTTTTTCTATAAAAAACTATTTTAGAAAAGATTTTTGGTTTCGTTCAACATTTTTTAAAATCTTTATTTTAAATAAATCGCCACTGTTAATGCAAATGAAATTGAAAGAACATGAGCAAATAATCACCAATGAAATTTTAAACAGGGGATGTTTCGTGTATAAGAAATGTATACAACAATACGACGTTATTGAAGTTGTTGTTCTTTTCAGAATGATACCAATACACTTGTCTCATGCCCATTTTCGTCAACGCTATAATTATCATCATCATCATCATCATCATCAGCATCGTCATCATCATCGTCATCATCATATTTCCATCTCTTACTCAAACCAAACAAACAAATATATCCAAATGAGCTCAAACATGGCTGTTATCCTCGATATCCTTGTATTTGCCTTTCATTCTTTTAACATGTTTCCTTCGTTTACTCCAGTGTGAGTCATATTTTGAAATTGTTGATGCGATTATTTTACTTGTTTAGCAAACTCCTCTTCGGTCGCTGTTATGGCTGTTTATTCATCTTTTTTGAAAAACTGAATATTGTTTTTTTGCACTGATATTTTTGGTGATACTTGTGAAGCACTGCTTTGGCTGCTGTTGCTGCTCTAGAGACTGAAATTGTGTCTGCGTTTGTGGCAACGAAAATCAATATTAATTGTACTTGAAAACTGAGGAAAGAAAAAAAGAGTGACTAAAGGTTTGCATTGAATGATGTATAAAGAATTTAAAAAGCCTTTACCCGTATATTTCGAATGACAAAATTAAGAAGCTGCTTAACAGATGCGATTCTTAATAAAGAATAGCTATTTATACAGCTGGATCACAGAGTTAAATTCTATTTGGAAACGTAATTTAATCCGTATTTTGGTGCTTCAGAAACAAAAAAAAAAATTTTCGGAATGAAGTCACTTTTAAATTCTTAAACGGAATTGATATTTCTATGTCTTAAAATGCAAATAGTTTCTCAAAACGTTGTTATTGCACTATGGTTATGAAATTTAGAGCCAAATCTTGTAGATTTTTACTAGATTTGGTTGAAATCTATGGCTTATGTGTGGCTACTTGATAATGTTGCCAAAATATTTATATAAAAATCATTTTAGCAAATTTTTTTTGAATGACTAAAATGATCGGTATATGTGACACCAAAAGCAAATTCGAACGGAATATGGAGTCAAAACCATTCTGAACGGAATATGTGACACGCCTGATCATTGAAATTTAATTTGCTTGCTTATTTAATGATAAATACAATATTTTCCTGCTAACTTTGTATTGTGATAATTTTTAAAGAGACATGTTAAAGAAAGATGTCCATGCAGATATTGCATTTACATTTACAATTCAATTCTACAATCAGAACATACTTTTATATGAAAATTACTAACAAGAAAAATAAAACACTGCATAGTAAAATGGTTACACGACGTTAATACGAGCTGTGAATTGAAACAAAACCTAACCAATTTTATTAAGTTTTATTTATATTTCAATTTCAGATTAAGAAATGTTGAAACTGCTTTGCCTCACCAATGCAACGTAGCAAATTTATGTAGCGCATTTGTTATAATAGAAGTTAAATTTGAAGTTAAAACCAGCCATATTGAATTAAAAATTTGTTTTATATCTGCAAAACACGTTGCATGACAGAGCAACCATCGCATACAAAAGAGCTGTTGCCGCCAGTCTGTCCAATATTAATATTATTTTTTGTGTACATTTACACAAGTATTAGTGTCCGTGCTTGTGTGCATTTATGTGGTTTATTTTGCTATTACTTGTACATATGTATATTGCAAGCAAACAAACGTTTGAATAGAAAATTGAAACTTGTTTGAGAAAAACAACTTTTCCGGCAACCCAACAAACCTAAAGGCGATAGTTTGCAATTATTAGATTTAATTTATATAAATATTTAACATACACAGCATTTACAGATGAAACTACTTTCATGAAATTCGCAACACACTCACATACAGGGACATTTTTTCACCTCTCCACTCGGCTTTCAATTATATTTTAATGAAACTGATTTTTTTAAACTTTCTGAAAGTAAAATGACAAATAGGTGAACAATATTGTTGTATTTTGTAAAGAAGACTTGGGGAATTTAAGGTGGAACAGTATACAATTTAACAACTTGGCAAAATCGTTGAACTTTATTTCAGAAGAAAATCTTGATTTTGATAGACGCCAATGGACAGTCACCTGCATACACATTCCGGTGCATACTTTTGAATGGCAACCAAAAGTCATATCAAAACATATGTATGTGTATCCTATGTATGCACTGATATTTTGTCTAACTTGAAAAAACTTAAAATGTCCTTTAATTATGGTCCTGATGGAGTTCCAAGTTGCATTTTAAAGCGATGTGCTGAATCATTTGCCACACCATTAACTTTATTGTTTAATGCTTCGATAAAATATGGCTATTTTCCTGTATTGTGGAAAGATTCGTATATAATACGTCTATATAAATCTGGTAATAAGTCCGATATTACCAATTATAGAGTTATTGCTAAATTAAGTGCCATTCCGAAACTGTTTGAAAAACTACTTGCCGATTTTTTATGTCATCACACTGCAAACTTATTCTTGCTAAACTGGATCTATTCGGCGTAACTAATAACAGTTTAAACTGGTTAAGATCGTATTTAGTTGATAGAAAACAAACCATTCGTTTTAACAAGTATATATATGTCTCATCTGGTGTTCCCCAAGGCAGCCATCTTGGGCCGATTCTATTTTCGCTGTTTATTAACGATCTTCCTAATGTTAATGTTATCAACTTCGCCAATATACTAATGTACGCTGACGATGTTAACATTTTTTTTTCTTTTAATAATTTTATCGACCACGTTTATCTTCAGAATGATCTCGACAACTTTTTTGTATGGTGCAGACATAACATAATGGAGCTGAATTTAAAGAAATGTAAATGCATTCGCTTTTCCAGAAGTAACCCAATTGCAGCTAACTACTCTTTGGGAGATCATCAGTTGGAGTTAGTTGATTCATTTCTTGATCTTGGAATTTTACTGGATCCTAAACTAAATTTTTCTTCTCATATTACCTTGGCTGTAAATAAAGCTAGAGGTGTGTTTGCGTTTATAAAGCGCCCAGCGCTAAAGATTTTTCTGACCCTTACATTAGGAAACAGCTGTATGTGTCGCTAGTTAGACCTATTTTAGAATACGGATCAATCATATGGGATCCTCACTACAACTTTCATAATATTCGTATTGAATCTGTGCAAAAACAATTCCTGTTATTCTGTTTACGTGGCCTTCGATGGAGCTCCTCAACAAATTTGCCTTCCTACGAGTAGCATTAGTTAGCATTAATAAAACTACCTACTCTCAAAAGTCGTCGTACAATGTTAAATGTGTCTATTATGATAAACCATAAATAAATGGTAATATTTGCTCCGAATTTCTGTTAAATTCTGTTAAATTTAGTGTACCTTGTCGTAGTATTCGTCATTAGTCATTATAATCCTCTTGTTATTAACTTTTGTAGATCTAGTTATGCTATGGCTGATCCTTTTACGAGGTTATGCCGACAATTTAATAATTTGTCTGAATTTGTTGATTTTTCTCTAAATAATAATGTTATAAAGCATAAAATCATTGTTTTTCTGAATTCATAAACTCAATATAGTCATAAGTACCTTGTTATTAGTCTGTAAGGATTATATCCATTGACTAAATTTAAATAAATAAATAAATATAAAAAAATGACTAATATGTCCAGAATATACCAATAACTAATCTCCCCGCGTGACTTTAGGTAGTAACCATATCCATTACGAATCCAAACCCATGGCAGCACACTAAATCCAGCTTTTCAATGTTGACACGACAAAAGAGCTCAATCGTTAAACCTTTACTTAGCGTTAGAGCAGTGGGTCTCGCTGGCTGCCCGTGGCACTAGACAACATCACGACTGTATTTATATAGTCTCACGGATCTGCGCAAACTGTCCGTGATAAAATCTCTAAACAGGGTGGGGCAAAAGTAGATGCTAAAATTTTAAAAAAATAATACTCCAGAAAGATCAAGAGTTTTTTTTACTATTTTTTTTTTATTTTGTGTTTGTATATATAAATATAAATAAGCACTTAATATGTCTTTTCGCAATGATTTTCATTTATCAGCTTCTTTGAAATTTGAAGGGCATATGAAAAGTGGCGGGAATAATTTTAATTTAAATTGAATCCTTCGAAATGTCACGATCGATACTGAACAGTGTCAATCTATCGTATTATTGTATCCCTATAATGGGGTGTTTGCACCTGCAGTAATTAGCATGTTGATTGTACAGTCAAAAGTAGTGGATTGAAACCCTACGATATGCATTAGATTATTTAGTTGTCGGTATTAGGGCAATGGCATTTTTGGCAAAGCAAAAGAAATGTACACTCAACACCAGAGATGCTGAAAATTTGCTATATATATTAACAAGACCTAAATAGCAGAATTATAAAGAAATAAATTATTAGTCGTTTCACCACATGTCCCTCCTTCACACAATTCATTTACAAGGAAAGTAACACAAGATCTACATTGTTATTATAAGTCTTAATTGCATGAGTGTAACATGATACGAAGAGAAACTTATAACTTAGACTTAGACCCACTCACTAACAGCATTAATATTAAATTAAAGGTTGTTTTGAAAATTCATAATTATCTCTTTTTAATTGTTTAATTGTATTCAATATTGTGTGCTGGGTGTATAGCCAGCTCATATAACGAACGACACCATGTGCGACTCTTATAAAAATAAATGTTTATTTATTTCAACAAAACGTTGCATTCTCCAAATAAAAGGAATTAAAAAAAATAATAAACAAATTCCGTACATACACTCACGCACACTCAAGCAGAAACACTCGTGCGAATACATGCACAATTCAATAATAACTGTTTGTGCATATTTTTCTTTCAATTGTTGTTGTTCAACAGTGAAACGCTGCTGAAGTTGTTGTATGCAATGGATGGGGCGAAAGAGATGCTTAAGTATGTGTATGGCTGAGCTGAGTGGTGTGTGCTTTTTGTTGGTAAAGGGTAAAAGAGACCTCGAATAACATACACATTCGCAAATACGAACTTAAGTTATTGATTCAACTACTGCACGTTGTGTGTTGGAGATGAAGTGTATTGAAGGAAATGAAATTGCATTAAAAGTAAATTATTGTTAATTCTTTTTTATTCGTTTGCCGTTGACAAGCTTTCTCTGGCGGTTAAAAGGGGGAGTCGGTCTTTCATATTATTAATAAATACCAACTCCCCCAAATTATAACAGTGAAATGAAAATGAGTGGAAAAGTCCTTTCTCGAAAAATTAAAAAATAATTTTCTTTTCCTTTTGCCTTTTTCATTTATTTTATCTTGACAATGTGACTCAATTTTGTACAAATGACGTGGACATTATTCACAAATAAGAGGAAATAAAAAATTATTAAAATAAACATTTTATTGGGGGTTCTTATCCTTTCCTTTTTACGCATCGTTCAGAGAGTGCGGCGTACGTAATTTAAATGAATGTGTTCGTTCACAGTTCACTACCAAAAATATAAATTAAAATTATGTGTGTAGATTAATTTTGTCATATTTTTTTTTCTTCAAATTTTATTATAAATTCTAAAAGATGGCAAATAGGCAAACTTAGGCGAAGAATTTTTTTCGAAACATGCATTTTCTAAGGACTGTGAAATTTGCTTGGTGAACAGAATGGTATGTGTGCACAAACTTGATTTCTATGCCGTCGAATTAATTTCTTTTAATAATAATTTATAATAATACAAACCAGCAGTCTGTAGCCAGATTTTCTTGCGTATCTTATTTTATCAGCATTCGTGACATTAAAAGGATCGTGGTTTGTTAAATAAAAGTGTTAATTATTTCTTAAACAATCCATGCATATTTTTTGATATCCTGTCATGATGCAATGTCATGTTAAATTTCTGTAGGAAAATTAAGAAAAATCCACTGAAGAGCTAAGTAGTATTAGCAATATATATGGATATGCTACCCTCCTCAATAGTTGAGTTTGTTTTTGTAATAAATATTTTATGAGAATATCATTTGATATATTTTTTTTCAGGAAAAAGCACAATTTTGAATTTAGAATCATATATATATATATAACTATTTGCTACAGAAATTATACAAAAAAATAATGATTAAATAGTTACAGTTGAATAATTTTGAATTTTGCCGAACAAGACCAGGCGTATCAAACAAGGTGGTGTTGTTTAAACAGCGGCAATTTTGTGCTGTACCTAAGTTTGCACATCAAACGTCAAAAAACACATTGTTTTTGACATATCTCGAACAAAGAACGTGTGCGGTAGTGCAACAACTCCATTCAACACCATCTTGTTGAAGACGCCTTGGAACAACACGTGTTCCATTTTTTTTTTTAGCTGTTGAAATTAATACTCATTTTATGTTTGGTCTACCCAAAGTTTGAAATTGCCAAAATTTACAATCTAATTTAATTATGCTTTCGTTGCCTTAAAAAATATTACAGCTAAACTTTGACGATCGAGCAGGACATGCTTCGCATGTGTAGGAGTCATCTCTTGAGTGCTGGTCCGAGATAAAAAAAAAATAATATTAAAGTTTAAGATTTCGTTTTATTTTTATTTATTTATTTAAGGAAAATTTAAAATTATGTAATTAATTAAAATTATTTACGCTTTCGTCGAAATTATATATAATTTACACTGTACACAACCGCCTTAGTGAAATCTGTAAATTAATCAAATTTGTGAACTCTCTACATTATTTAGATCAATAATTACCCCTTATTGCTTATTACCCCTTATAAACTCAGCATATTACTTATGCTTTCTTGGGGATTATATTTATATATTTAATATAATATTTAGTGGAAAGTTCGTAGCTCTTATTGTGGGATCAGAAGTTAAACATTAAATAATTAAAGCATTGTGTGCAAATAATTTGCATTTGTTCACATTTGTCTACCGCTATATGATAATAACAATTTATTAATCGTTTAATTAATATTATTTATGTATTGAGTTGGATACTTGCTTAATTGAATAAGTCAAAGGAATTATTGTTGTTGACCATCTGATGTTACAATTCTATTCGTTCCGTGTTTCGGGCAATTGCAATAAGAAACACCTATTAAAATGAAACAATTTTAAAAAGATATAGTTACGGTTTTTTTAAGAAGTAATTCTTATTGTTTTTTTTTTATCTGGGACCAGCACTCAGGAGAAGACTCCTACACATGCGAAGCATTGTGCTGGAACTATAGGAAAGGCATAGTAAGAGAAACGACAGGAGGTGAAGCTTAATTAATTATTTTTGCAGCTCTGTTTTCGCACGTTCTTTGTGTTTATACTCGTAGCAGTGCTGAAGCTTCGATTCAGTAGCCATATTTATTATTGTTTTTGACGAAGGAGGGCGTTCTGATGCGATTGCGGATTGCTATCAGCTGAAGCCGGTGTTGTTCAGTGACCAGTGACTATGGCTTCGCCACTGAAATCTTCCGACAACAACTGACACACAAAGACACACAAAGACACATCAGAAAAATGCGAGATGTTTTTTTTTATTTAAAAATTTTAGTCTGAACTGGGGTTGAACCCAGGTCTGTTTTTGGATTCGTAGTCAACGTGCAGACTACCATCCATCGTGCCATCGCCACCCTTTTTATAAGGAATGACTTTTTAAAAAAATCAGAAAGGAAACTTAGGGTTTTTATTAGGTATTCTTCTTGGTTTTGGTTTAAAATATATATAAAATAACAAGCAAGCTAATATAATCAAGAGGATATAGTTTAGGTTAGGTTAGGTTAGGTTAGCAGGCCGCCAAGTCCTAATGGAACAACCTCACTTGGGTCCTCCCGGGTCTCATTGTGTTTCCTGAAGGCGATCAGTCCCCATCCCGTCTCATCGTTCCGGAAAAACAAGCTTATCCCCCCCACCACACACACACATCGCGGCACGACACTTCCGTGAGCTCCCGCAGGAAGAAGAACTCTATCGAAGACGCACGCCCAACGGCGAGTGCGGGACAGTGATCCACCTCCTCATCATGACAGCTCCTGCAGAAGTCGTTATACGGCAACCCCAATCTCCTGGCGTGCAGACCAATGTTACAGTGGCCCAATCCACAGGATATCCTTATTAACATGATTATTTACACATGAACATATAGGAAGCTAAAGAAACCAATAAGGAATACCTTTTTAAAAAAAAATCAATCAGGTAACCTAATGAAATCAATGAGAAATCCATTTTTTTTTTACAATTCAGAAGAAAACCTAATAGAATCAAACAATTTTTCTCCAAGAATTGTGTTCTTGATATCAAAAATAATGGAAATATTGTAAAAAAAATTGTGAATAACAATTGTTCTCTTGATTTTATGTATTTTTATTCTTGATAAAATGAAAAGGCTTTGTCACACAAAAATAAGAAATCTCTTCGGAGAAATCTACGCTCCCCTTAGCCTAAATTCTTGAAATAGAAAAAAATATATAAAATATTCACAAGCAAAGAAGTGATAATATTTTTGCATCATACAGTTACTTTAGCCGCACTACTCTGTACTTGTTATTTTTACTTCTGTGAGAAAGAAAGATATCGATTATAATTTGGCTGTAAATATGTACTGCCATTATAATTGTTTCGTTTTTGTCATATCAAACAAACAAAAATAAGTAGTTTTTCCAATTAAATTGGAAATAATATATTATCATGGCATTTTACTGCAATTAATTTATTAAAACCATGCTGAGAAAGAAAAACACTTTTACTGTCTTATACAGCAGATTAAATTCATAAATATTCCTTTAATACTTTTGCCATTATAATTATAGTGTGCTCTTTATCGTCCGTTCATTAATTAAAATGATAATTGTAGATACAGTTGCTGATCGTCATGAATACGTGTCATGTCACACGAATAAATGCACCACCAACACTCTGTTAAGCCAAAATAATTTTCAAATTCACTTTAATTTTACAAACGAGAAATAACCACCCTCAAAATAAATGCACACGCACGCATACATACACACCTTTTTAAGCTGAAATAACCACCTTTAGGTGCAACAAATTCAAAGTTATCTTTGTACCGCACTACTACGGTGAGAAATAAAACTGATTATAGATTTCCTTTTGCTAATGAGGAAATAAATTTAAAACAACTTTGAGTTTCTTATTAAACTATCAGTTGCTTTAGAAGGCAACAAAATGCCAACAGGAGATCTCCTCTCGATTATTGCGCTATAAAAATAGTGATTTGAAATACACAGTTTTATAACTTCTACAAAATAAATACAAGCGTGTGTATGATTTTAAAGTGTTGGTGTTGCAAGCACGTACTGTGTTTAGGGGTTACAAGCAGATATTAAAAGGAAACCTTAAATACCCAACTAACAGGAAAGGTGGTAAACAACACCCAGACGTATGCTCACACTGTCACGTATGCCCATGTAGTTTGTAGTAGTTCAGTTGGACTATTGAATTTGTAACAACACGTTGCCAAATCAAATAGAAATGGAAGAACGTGTTTTTGCAAAAAGTCAAATATTTAAAATTTCAAAGGCACAAAAATTGCAGATAAGAGGTGTTTACATTTTTTTGTATATATATTTGTATGTTTAAAATTTACAAAAAATTTAATCTAAAATATACATATACCTCCGTCGGTAAAGGCACATAGGCAGTGTATCGTCTCAAATGTAGGACCAGGAGGAAGTAAAGGACACAATTAATTTAAAAATTTTAAATGCAGACACTTTTGCCTACAGAAATCCGATATGTACCATACTGCAAACTAGGACCATCAAAAGGCGAAGATTTCAAATCGATTTTAAAGAAATGTAAATCATAAGTACCGCTTCACTGCAAAGAAGACAGGGGACTGCGTACCATTGCAAAACTGGGAAACGACTGGGAAGAACTCGAGCGGCAATTTCTTCCTGCCCGACACTTTCAAATCGATTCAGATGAACTTAAACTGAAAATAGCCATTAATATGTGTATGTGTATGCGTTCACAAATATGCTTAGGCTGTGACTATTTCCAAAGGTTAGAACAGGGCGGTGTAAAAGGGTTCGTGAAATTTAACATTCTAACTTCAAATGGTTGCACTTACTTGCTTGTTCAATTACAATCAACAAAATAGAAGACACAGTCACTATAAGTAAGCGGAGTGACTATGTGCAGACTACTTCAGCTATGGATGATCTGGATTACTTACTGATCTCTGCCACAAAAGAAGCATAAGGTGCATTGGTTCCGCTCTTTGGACCAGATCTTCTCTTGTCTAATTTAATCTAACATAATATAATCGAACATAATGATTGTCATATGAATTGGTACTCGAATGTGCGAGCTTTGCTTGATTGCGTGTGATTGCTGGAATGCAGCAATATTGCCAGTTGTTCTTCTTATATAAATTGTCATTCGATATAACGTTTCAAAGAAAATATTTTATACCTGAATTCTGCTGAATTCTATAGACATACTAATCGAAATCGAATGACGTAATTGTGTTGCTGCACTTTTTACTTTCCATAATGAAAACAAACACGATGGAGCATTACTCACAGCTATTCATTACATTACGGAATGACTAACGACATGTAGGTGTGCGTCACACCCCCAATTTAATAAAAGGTGGTTGATACCTTCTCATTGATTTAAGGGAGGAATGTAAAGTGTCTTCGCCAAAAAAAAAAAATATCAAAATTTATAAGAACGACAGCTGCTTAAAGTCAAGGTGCTCTGCTCCATGAGTCATGAATTTAACGAGAAAATAAACTTATGTGAAAACTATAATTTTAATTAATATTCAACTGTTTTACGCATTTGATGTGTTTTCTTTTATATAATTTTAATGATGTTCCATATCCAATTGGAAAATAAAAGAAGAGAATGGAAAATTTTAATTTAAAATTTACATGAAATAGATGATGTTCAACTAATTAAAGATGCAACATAAATAATTAAACCAAAACTCACTTATAACGAATACTCGGTTGTAACGAACTAATTCCATAGTGTCGACTTTTCATACAAAAATTGTTTGTTACAGCGAACTCTTTTGTAAAGAACTGTCCCAGAAAGTAAATTTCATATTTTTTCCTCCCCTTTCATAACGAATTCTAAAAACCATCAATTATTAATCTCACATTTTCAGTACCATTTTGGGTACCATTTGTAATCAGCTGAAAAACGCTCAATGTTAGTAAAACTGTTTCGAAATGTCGAAAAAGAAGAGCAATCTATGAATTAATGAAATTTAATTGTTTTAAATAAATATTTACGCGTGTAGCAAAAGTTATTTTAATTATACATATCCCTACCGTTATTACATACTTCTCTTATGACGAATTATTTTTGCTGATCCCATGGAGTGCGTTATAATAGGGTTTTACTGTAGTTTTTGGTTTTTACTTGCCAATTGGAGGAAGGTTCTTTGTATAATTTCAAACGATAGGAGCAGATTCTCTTAGTGTTTTCTGTTGGCAGTAGTAGTTAGCGTATTGGCAGAAAAGTCGTGGTAGTCCAGTAGCTTTGCTTGTGTACATCACAGCACTCTGCTTCCTCGGCATTTGAGCAATGCAGAATTTGGCGTAGTAAAAAACAGTTAATTTTAAAAATTAAATTATTTTTTAAAAAATTAATGTCTTCAATTAAAATTAAAAATTGTTCTTAATTACATGTAATGATCTCCCGGTTTCATAAATAAAGCGCTAACTACTCAGCCAACAACACTGCCAGTACGACAGTACTTGGCATTCAGTAGATCAACTATGTTATTCCATGAGCAATTTTTCTGTTTATTGATTAGTGATCACTAGGATTGATGGTTTCAATGAAAATTAAGGGATCATTCGATGATAGATATACATAATCGGTTCGAGCTCCGTGTACCTACTCTGACTTTTTATTCATTCGAATGCATAAAGTTTTCAATTTTCTCATTCAATGTGTTAAGCCTACATTTCCTACTGGGTGTATGCAAGAAACATTATTAATACTTATCGTTTTCTTTTCTCTGATTTGCATTTATTGACACAATTAAATAATTTATGACGAAAAGAAACATTCATAAGTACTTCCTGTCTGCCAACCCATTAAAATATTTTTGTTCAGCAAGAAAATTTCCAATAATAAATTCAACATTAAAATATTGCTTTAATTTGCATTCCTGTAGCTCGTATTTTAAATTGTCAATATTGTGGATATAAAACAACACAAAAGAAAAACGTGAAAGAAAAATATGAAAATTATAAAATTAATTATAAACCTACATAATTGTACTGTCAGTAGCAAATGAAAAAGTGTTATCCTGGCACCATGAAATTTATTGCAAAACATTTATTTAAAAAATCTCTCTTTATGGGCTTATGTGCTTTAAGAAAGTACCCTGCAGCAAATGACAATATTAAAACTGTACTGATGTGCTACTGATTTAGTCATCAGTATTAGTGATTTGTTTTACCACAGGCAATGTAATTTACTATAGACATTGACATGTGTATGTCATTGAAAATCTACAGTTTACGTTGTTCCTATGTAGTCAATAGTGTAGTGGGTAGTTCTTGTGGGAAACTGAGAGCAACCGTATCTATTTTCACCACAATAAAATGAGAAAATAGAATATTGTTTTGCAGCTGTAAATAGAATGAGATATACGTTCTCTTCTCAACTCATCAAAGACAAAAAAAAAAAAAAATAAAAATTTAGATGATTCTTTGACAATGTCATCTAAATGTCATCAAAATCATACCGTGGTCCCAGGCTTCCTACATAGTAAATACTCGTACATATATACTGAATAGAATACACATATACTTATGTAGTTGTATGTATGTATTTATTGTGCACGAAATAACTCTACTCATGCTATTTGCTTACATGATTTCTGTCTGAAGCAGTTTATAATTAAGTTTATGTTGTGGTCAAATCAAGAAGAAATTGAAGAAGTAAGAAATTTGCGAAGCCGAAAATGTGTGTAAAAGTCAAGTTTATTTTATAAACGATGCTTTCTAAAATATTTAAAATATATAAGAAAATAGAAAAAATTTTTTTTTTTCAACTTGGAACATCACTCAGGAAATGACCACTACACATGCAGTGCATTGTGCTGGAACTAGAGGAAAGGCATAGTAGGAGAAATGACAGAAGGTGAAGCTTGCCTATCTTAAAGGCCATGTCACAGAGAACTTTAGCTTCGCTTTGACATTTAAGATGAAATGTACACGTTTATATGAAACATGTCACATAAAGTATTCTTAACGCAGCGCAAAGCGAAAAGTTGGGCATCTTTTATCTTTTTGCGTGCTTTGACAATTAGTTTGAATAATTTTCATTATTCGTGTCTTCCTTTCTCTTCTTTTCGTTTTCAAACAGAAGAACATTGTAATTGTATATCGTCAAATAACATTATTGACTTTTATTTTTATAATAAAAATATAAATAGCACAACTATCAAACACTTTTCTTTGGTAAACAAACAATTCATGAGTGTTGTCAAAGCGTTTATTGTGTCATGCACCTTTTGCTTTACGCTTTTCTGTCAAAGTTAGAAACGTCACGCAAAGCGACAAAGTTCTATGTGACATGGCCTTAAGACTCTGCTTTTGCACGTTCTTTGTTTTATAGCAGTGTTGCCCCTGCTATCAAGGAGCCGTATAAAATTATGAAGCTTCGTTTTTAGTAGCCTTTTTTCATTAATTATTTTACTACCGACGAAGTAGCGCATTCTGATGTACATACGTGTGGATTGGTTACAGATGAAGCCGTGACTATGCCTTCGCCACTTAAAACTTCCGACAACAACTGACACAGAAATGCACATCAGAAAATGCGAGATGTTTGTAGTTTTTTGCACTTGCTTACGTGTACATTTTGCTCTTTTTTAATATGTTGTCTGCGCAGCAAAAAAAAAAAAAAATTGAAAATAATTTTTTTTAAAACTTTTATATTTTTTTCTTGATGCTTTTTACCCTTTTTTGCGTGATTTCTTTACGCTTTTTTACCCGTTTTCACTATACACTTCACGCTTTTCTTCATTTCAAAAATGACATCACTGAAGCAGAGTATTGAATATCCTTCAATGAAAAATATTTTGTTTGTTTGCAAATGGTATTTCTTTGTTTCTTCTCAGACATTCTGCGTATTCACGTAAAATGTCAGTGAATGTTTAGTGTAACGTTTTTGTGCATGATGTAAATGCGTGTGCGTGTGCGTGTGTGAATATGAATCCCCTCAGCTCATGTAAATTATATATCTTATTGTTGTTGTCGTTGTTTTGTTAAAGTTAGTGGCGTTGTAGCGACTGTTGGTATAGTAGAATATGAGTAAAATTTTCTTTTCTTTTGAATGTCGGCCTCTGGAGGTGATTAACCTCTGTTGTTTACGTTTTTACTATTTTTAAATCGTTTTTTTTTTTGTTGTTGTTGTTGTTGTTACCATATTCTATAGTTGTTTTTTTTTCTATTTTTCCCATTCATTTCTTTCTATTGTTTTGCGTTTTTACTAGAGAATATATCGTTTTTTGTTTTCTGAATTTGTGGCAAGCAACATGGCACGGTGAAAAACAAGCAGAAAAATGAATAAAAGGAAGCAATTAATCGTCATGTTAACAGTGGATTCCAGTAGGATTTGGCTGAAAAAGTTTAAATCAGTAAGAAGTAAATGCAACATTTGGGTTACTTAGGGATTTCATTTAAATGGAAGCCCTATAAAATTTCGTAATTCTTTTACTTTATATAAATGCAGAGAGAAATCTGCATGGACAATTTAATAAATATAAATCAAACAAGAATTCTAAACCTTTTAAAATTGCACACATCTACATTAAACTTAATCACTTTCACTTTTACCAACTGCCATATTCC
The DNA here is from genome assembly GCA_963924685.1 of Dexiosoma caninum. Taxonomy (NCBI): domain Eukaryota; kingdom Metazoa; phylum Arthropoda; class Insecta; order Diptera; family Tachinidae; genus Dexiosoma; species Dexiosoma caninum. The sequence continues at coordinate 87,022,309 of OZ004728.1, read as the reverse complement.
TAATATCTATTTATTCTACTGTATGAATCTAGTTAATCCAATTTCAGAGAAGTGATTTAGATTATGCTTTGTTAGCTTTTATTCTAAAGGAAGTATTTAAAATAAATTGCATTTCAAAGCATACCAAAACGATTTTAATGGCTAAAACTTTACATTTTCCACATTATTTAATTCAATGTATTTAAATTTTGAAATTGGTTAATTCCATTTGTAAAATAAAACGAACCAATAGTGGTACTTATGAAAACGCTTAAAATTGCCATTTGTGCAATTGGGCAAGTTTGCGAGACCTATTTCTTGAAGCCCCTTTTTCAATTGTTGTGCAATTTTAAACAGTTAATCTCAAAGTAAACAAAAGCAGCTGACTTATTAAATGCACAATTAAGCTGTGCAAGTTTACGTAACTAAATTGTTGGGCAAATTTACGAGGTTTGTGTAAATGAATTTCCAAAAAAAATTTTGACAGTTCATTTACGAGAGCGTAAACTTGCACACTTTGCGCAGTTTACGGGACTTTTACACGTTTTCATGAGGACCCTTAATGAAAATTAAGTAATATTTTAACCAGACAATATAAATATTGATTGTTGTTTGTTTCCGTCGAAGTCATGAAAACACTTCGCACTTTTCTGATGTGCATTAGTGTGACTTTGTGTCAGTTGTAATTCGAATATTTCCGTAGTGAAGGCATAGTCCAGTGACTACTGGTCACTGAATAGTACGGGTTTCAGCTGCTACTAATCTACAAGTAACATCAGAGCGCACTTCTTCTTTGTCGGTATTGTATAGCATCTGAGGCGAAGTAAAATAGTTAATAAAATGGCTACCAAATATAGTTTAAAAAATCGAATGCGTCTCCTTGACATCAGCACAACAAAAAAAAGTGCAAAAGCTGAGTTGCAAAAATAATGAAGATTTCCTCTAGTAACACCTAGTACTAGGCAATAATTACCTGAATGTTAGTTTAGGTTAGATTAGGTCGGTAGGTTGCTGGATCTAAAGTTAAAGAAAGATCTCAGCCCACTTGGTTGCAAATTTTTATTATTGTTCCATTGGGAACCTGTTGGGAAAAAACTTTCACGTGTTGTAGTGATACCGAGCAGAGTCTCTGCTAGAAATCGAAACTAGAAACCCCCAACTGATAACCTAGCACATTCACTACTCACTAAACTGCCGGGGAACCCTTGGCTGAGTGTTACTTTTCTCATGAAAAAAGAAAAAAATATTTTTAAAAACAAATGATGCATGATTTCTGTATTGTAGTTCCATCCGCTAAACACTAGTAAAATAATAATGAAAATAAAACCACAATTTCATATATTTACATAAAAAGTATATTTTTAAATAAAACTGATGTGTAATTTAAATACGAATTTTCAAAACTATTTTATGTCCGAAAAAAAGCCAACTAAATTTTAATTTTATTCCGGCATAAATACTTCAGTTGCTTGGTGGCATCATGTAATTTTCAACATGTGGCCATGATATTAAACACCATCAAATGCGTAAACATGCAACATACATACACATAAACATACCCTTCAACACAATTAAACTAAAAGAAGAATATAATTGTGGGCATGAGGACAAACATCGAATGTTTAATTTTCAGTGAAGATTTCATTGTATTTATCAGCGAAATTTCTTTAAACAATAGAGAGCAGTTTTTATGTTAAAATAAATAATTCTTTATTCCCCGGTATATGTAAATGTTTTATTATCATAAAATTTATTTGAAAAATTGGGCAAATCATAAATTTGTTTATGAAAAATCACTACAAAAATTAATAATTTTGTATGCAAATTTATTTAATAATGCATTTCAATTCCGGCGTGATTTTCTATGCTTTCAGACACAATCATTTCATCGATCATAACAAATGTCAGTTTTATGATGCACCAACAGACAACATGCTATTTTGATAATTTCAATTCGAATTATAAACAAACAAGTAAATGAAATAGTGGACATTTTAAATTGGATTATATTTTTGTAAAATATAATCTCCTCATTTTTGTTACAGCTCAATTAAACAAATTAAGCAAATACTCGTAATTATTTGTAAAGTGTCTTTGTTGGTGTTGCTTCAAATCAATTAGCGTTATAAACTGACTAAAACTAAAAAGGGAAAAAATTATTTTGCTTTTCTTCCATAAAACGGAAGCGTTACTTGCGGAATTGTGGTCATGTTGGCTCTACAAAGCGAAGGTAGCATTGGTGTCTACGGGTATGTGTCATTGAAATCATTGACGTAGTAATATAATAAACAAAATGGTTCTCCAATGGTTTGAAAATTACAGGACCTACTCCATACCACAGAAGCAGCAACTCTTTACAAATTCACAAAACACGACTTGTGTAAAAACTAAGCCCTACTCCATCCCGGTATGATAGGAGGATGTAGTTCGAGCAGCATGGGCACTACTGCGTATTACAGCCGAAGAGATCGGACAGTGGAAGGGTAGTGAGCTGGTTTAGCTACCGCGGTGCATATAAGGATATCCGGATTTGACAGCAGGGCAGCGACTGGGTTTCTATCGGAAGTCTATACGTCATCCAGACTGGTATATAAATGACGGATATCTCTCGACAAGATAGCGAGACATTATAATCTGGAGTTTGTCGGTGTGAGCGGGCATGCTTATGTACATGGTAACGTTGTCGCGGACGGCCTAGCTAAGCCCGATGTCCGACGGCACCAGGGGAATACCCACTTTACGCTGCGTGTCTCGATAGCGGACACTGTTCACAAATGCGCAGACCATTTGGTCATAGCAGGTTACTTGCTCGAGGTCCATCAATGTCGAGGTGTCGTTCAATGACTTCTGACGAATTGTCGGTATAAGGAAGAGGAGGAGAAGGTGGACCACGAAAGGCTGCTCGTTTGGGGCTTTTAATACTTTCTGGTATCGCGGAGGTGTCGGTTTTTGGATCCATGTGGGTTAGAGACAAGCAGTCTAACTATTCTAAGCTTTACTTTACCATCTCTATCTTCTCTACACTGTCCTTTTCCAAAAAGAAAGCAACATACAATATTGATGACCATCTGAATTGTCTGAGTGGCAGTTGTAACTGTCTTAAAAAAAGAAAATGACAACAGGCTTTTCAAGCTTTTACTGCATCTTCCTTATAGAAGAGATATTTGCTTCGTTCGATTCAGAAACTTTTAGCTAAAATATGCTGAATAGAGTATTGAAGTTTTAATTAGCGAAGCACATTGTTTATCAAAAGCATGTTGTAGTTTCGAAAAAGCGATTAAAATTAAATCATGCAACTTACATGCAACTGCTTATACAAAGAAAACTTTTAAATTAAAATGTGAGATTCTTTTAAGTAGAGAAGATTCCTTAAAATGTATTTATAAACCGGCGTGGAAACTCAAAATAAAGATCAACTTATTGCAGTCCCCTAGATATTGTTTAATTTTATGTCTCTATCTTTCCTATTGAAATAGGAAAACTATTTACACAAAAATCGTGCCAACGTACATTTCTGCAAACATTTGCTATTTCTAACTTAAAATTTGTTAGTCCTTTTTTAGAATTATTGCTTTTTTTCAATCACAATTAAAATGACAAAATCTCCACCCCTTAAGCTGTTTTGTGGCCAGTAAACTGTTCAAAATAAATATAAATTTAAAGCAATAGAAAAAGTGCTAAAGGACAACTTTCTAAAGAAAATTTACAAGCATTAAAAAAAGGAAAACGAATTGAGCCTTAACAATCTTTTCTCGAAAATCTTCTTTTAAGTGTAGAAAATTGTCAGAAAGTGACTTTTTTCTTTTATTTTAAATTTGTTTAAAAAAGATTTTCTGAATGCATGACTGCTCATTTTGGTTCCATAAATTTACGTTAGTTTCTGTAGATGTATTTACTTTTGCCTTCATTATTATAAACAGGACAAGTATCTCTTTTTAACACACACACACACACTCACAAATATATAAATAAATTTATTTTATTTATATGTGCGCACTTCTCTATGAATTCTCTATGTATGTTTTCAAATTAAATAACTTGAAGGTTTCGAACAAATAATTTCAGCGAGGCCTTCTAGGAGGCCTCCTTACTCCCACTTTCGAACGTGAAAGGCCTGCTCGTTTCATTCCAAACTCATATCTTCTTTATACACGTTTACATTACGGTGTAGGCATTCCTCACTCGCTTTTTTCGCCAGAGGTCCTGAAATACTTCTTTTTGCTTTTTTGCTTGGGCAAAAACAAAAAAGAAACCGAAACTGCTACTACTTCTTCTCTCCTGGAATGTGTATTTTTCCTTTTATGCCTTCTTTCACAATTCGATTAATATGGTCTTTGAATAAAAAAATAAATAATGACTAAGCAGGCCTTTAATAAGGCCTCAAGTAAGAAGGTCTTCCGACATTTTCCGCTGGTCTGTTTAACATTGAAAACATACACAACTGTGTGCTTTTGTTTTATTTAGTTTAACTAAAGGCATATAAATCTAATCTTTTTGTTTTATATCTTCAAATATTTAATGATGTTGAAGATTTAGATGAAAAATTCTTTTTTATGGCAATATTTTCCAAAGCTCAATAATCTGAAATTAGTTTAAAACCAAGAAAATTATTTGTAATAATCATGAAATTTAATTCACTTAAAAGATATTTAAATACACATATGTCGTGTGGCTAATTTCGTATGGCCAATATTCACATACTTACATGTTATGGTGCCTCAGACTCTCATGACGTTCGAATAATTGATGGGAATATTTTGCAATGCTATGGCGTCTTATGGAGTGCATATAACCATTTTGAGCATGTGTGATACAAAAAGGATACATAGTTATCCGAGTTACCCGAATTAGTCAATCTGATGAGCGATTGTGACGACTCTAACGACTTGTTGCACAAAAAGTTTTGTGAAATTTCCGGACATTTTCAGGAACCCATTCGATATAGAACAGCAAAATTTATTCAAATATAAAATTATCGAGATTTATTTCTACATAAAGATAAAAAAAATACGCTTTATGGTTATGACGCAAATATCAGGGCCCAAATTATACCATATTCGCACGCATCAATATTCGTGGTTCGCTCTCTCATTCGTGCTTCGTACCCCAACAATGATTGAAACTACAGGGTGGGCCAAAAGTCACGGCTGTATGTAAAAATTTAATAACTTTTTTGTTTATTATTATTTTTTTGGTTTTATTTTTTTTTTAAATATAATATTAGCTTTGTACGATCTAAATTTTGATTATGAAAAATAATATCAGAGAGATGCCCACCATTTTTATCGATGCACAATTGGGCTCTTAAACGGGCGTTTTGCATAACTGCACGCAAAGTTACAGGCTCTATTGCCCTGATCTCAGCTTCAATGTTGTGCTTTAGTTGCTCTATAGTTTGGGGCTTGTTAACATACACTCGTTCCTTGAGATAACCCCATTGAAAATAATAGGGGGGAGTAAGTCTGCTGAATTTCTATCTGAATTTCTTGAGATAATTCGGTCTTCAAAAATAGAAAAAGTAAGATTCTACCACTTTGGTACGTTGCTCGGTCGTTAAATTTTGCATGGTGGTGTAACACGGTTCGATGAATAAAATCTAAAAAAAAACAATAAAAAATAATAATAAACAAAAAAGTTATTCAAGTTTTACACGCAAGAGTGACTTTTGGCCCACCCTGTACTTTGTTCGCCATACAACATTTTGAAAGCGAACCATATCGGTTCACTCTAAAGCCAGTACGAACCACGAAGAAATTATTATCTCTAATATTGATAACAAATTATCGCTAGTTTATCTGAACTAATTGGCAAAAAAAACAAAATAGAAATAAAATAAATACAAAAAAAATTGTGTAAAATGAAATAAATAAAAGAATTTGCAAAAATAATAAACTTTTTTAATTATATTTATTTTTGAGCGATTGTCCTTTTTATGAAAAGTTTTTAACAATTATTTATTTTTCAATATTTCGCTACCAAATATTTAGCATCGTCAGGAAATAAATAATAAAAAATATAATTAAAAAATTTTAATAAAGGTCAAAATAACAATAGAAGTGAGACTAATATAAAAAAATAATAAATAATATACATTTTCATTCATATACATATATCAAAAAATGAAAAAAAAAAAGGAAATTGTGAAAATGAAATGCTTAGGTGAACGAAGAACAGACATGTGAACAGCATGTTTGGCAATCGTGGTTCAGAAAGCAAATGCAATTAAATCAGTTGGCATCACTAAGTCAAGTTATTAAATTTTTAGCTGCTTAAGTTTGCGACACAAAATGTCAAAATTCTATACAAACATATTTGTTCTACACTTTTTATTATTAACAAAAAGTGAGAAGCAATTTAATTTGCGGAATTTTAATGCAATCGGTATTTTGTTTAAAAAAATATATTTTTTTGTAATTAAATACTGCGAATGAAAATACTTTCTGACTTCTTATGTCGCAAAACAGAACCAAACGAATGCATGTAAAAGCTCTAGTGCTGTCACCTTAGTAATTGCATCATGTTCCTATATAATTTAATAAAATTTTATTTGACTTTTCGATGCGAATCGAACACAGAAAATATTTTTTATTAAATATTTTCAAAAAATTTTCATTTTTTTCTGTTTCATTAAGTACAATGTGCAACAAATTGAAAGTTTTTTTAAAATAACAAGGTTATGTAGACCGGGGAGCAAAAAACACATATAAGTGTATTGGCATTTTAAAAGTTTACATCTGTAACTCGTTTAACGGGCGTTTTAAAATTGTTATCCTTGTATAGTCAGTCTACACAGAAAATTCTGTGATACTTACATTTTTGGAATGCGATGTGTTCTCAAGGTTTATTCAAAATATCAGAACGAACATTCCGTTAGTATGTATCAACGCTCTACCTCTTCAGGACTGCGTCTTTTTGAAAAATGTCAAAAATTACCTTTAAAACAGCAATATAAGTAGCTACGAAAATATTTACCATTAAATTTGTACTTATAGATATGAAGAATATATTACACAAAATAAAAGAAGAAATATGAGTAGCAAAGTATTTTTTTAAAACATTTTTCGTTTAAGTTTTTTTGTACCCTTCCAGAATCAGTTGGCACGACCTTGTTATTTAAAAAAGAAAACCACATTTTGTACAGTGTAATTAACAGGTTGTATATTTCATTGATTCCTTTGAAAAGATATTAATTACAGCATCATTAAATTACAACAGCATAAATATCTTATCTCTTGCGAGCCAGAAATTGTATGTACTTATTAGTTTTGTATAGAAAACATGTTCTAAATCCAAATTTAATTGTTAATTAAATATAAATTGGAATTATTTGCTTGTAAATTACCTGAAATAATAGCCTTTATTATTGCAAATTTCTCATTTAATTTGTGAAATTAATTTGTCTTGTAATTAAATTGTCTGTGTAATGCTCTTCTCTTTTAGATTGATTATTACAAGGACTTGAAGTGCAAATATTGGTATACTTAAGGTAAGTTCAAAGTATAAAGATTTCTGTATTTAAATAAATATGAAAAATATAACATTAAAATTAACATTAATTTTAAATCTTCTTCCAATGAATAAACATAAATATTTGAATACGCAGTACATAAAAAAAAATTGCTTAGTATTCGCAACAGTAAAACAAATTTTTAATTTCAGGATTTTTTAGTTAAACTTTTATTAAGAATAAATTAAACATTAATCATGCAATATTTATGCAATGAACAAAAAGAAACTTTTAATTATACCAATAATAAAAAAGAGAACTTTAACAGCACGAAACATCATGATGTGTTCGTAGGCCGCTACATTCCACTCATGAGTGTTACTTTATTTTGTTTGCTGTTGGTTTTATATAATAATTGGTTATTTATGCCAATAAAAAGTTGAAACATAATAGTATTTATTTGCTTGATCACAATTATGCTCGGAGTGTGGCTTGGCGAAATATTGTGAAAATTAGTGAAGATAATTATTAAAAAGGCTGTCAAAAACTAGAACGATTATTTTCTTTTTACCACTTTTATTTTTTTTTACCTTCACAGGTCTTCTTCCTTTTAATTTTTGATAAATCGAATTTTTGTAGCCTGTAAATGTTATGACTTCATTTCAATTCTAAACAAACTCGGCCAGCAGAAATAACTTTCAAATTAGTAGTAAATTTTAAATATTGTTAAAAACAAAAACTAAGAACGAAATAAGCGACCTAAAATATGGGCACAAAAAATTTTTTTTTTGGCAAATAAGCGTTTTTTTCTTTCAATATTGTTAGATCAATATATTTAATCCAATGTTTTAAAAATTTTTTTATTCTTTCCAAATTATAGGTTTTCTCAAGGCCCTCAAAATAAGGGTTTGTCTCAGTTATGAACTCTTCATTTTCTTTCATCAGTATTAATCGAATTATTCGCATCGGTTAACATCAAAAATCAATTTCGGTTTATTAGCCCATAATAATTGGTAAAGTTCTCAATGATTATTCCCTTTTAAAATAAATAATTATTTTCGCAGTTCTTGTAACACTGTTTACATTTATAAGATCGTAAACTGCACATTTTCATTTACTTTTATGATAGCCAAACTTTAAAGGTAGAAACTTCAGTACTTTGAAAAAGAAAGACATTCAAAAGTGATTTGGTACAATGATATCATATTATGATACCGTGAGGGCTGCAGATGAAAGTGAGCAATGTGTTATCAAAATTTCTTACTGTCATTCGAAATAATATATAATATGACCGTCTGTGGGTTTCATTTCCCATTACGGTATCTATGCGAACAAAAAATGAATAAAGCCAAAGTATTTCATAATCTCGTTGTAACTGGTTTTTAATTGAGAAATCATGAAAATCAAATCTAACTAACAAAGGACCCAAGAACATTTTTTCTGTTAACAAAAAGATTTAAATCATTTTCAATTAATTTTCTTTGGGATATCACAAATTCTTATTATCAAATACATATGGATGTGTCAGAAGCTAAACGGCCTAACTCCACAATACCAAAAGTAGAGCAAATTAGTAATTCTTAAAAAATTAATGAAAATGATATTAATTTAAAAAAATGGTTAAGGGGTCTCTTCACAAATTAAATTATCTTTTAAAGTTAAAATTTGTAAAATAAAAAAAATTTTTTATATTTGTTTTGTGAAAATAAATATAATTGTTTGGAGTTATTTGGTTTAGCCACTGAATTTTTTTCTTTATAAGTAAATTTATATAACGTAACAATGTATTAATTCTAATACATCATTGTAAATGAACATAAAAAAACTAAAACAGAATTAATTTAAAAATAAACATAGTAATATTTTTAACTTTTCTAAGTATTAAAATATTTAGTCATCATCATCGTCACAATCAGATGCATCTAACGTAGTGCAATTTCTATTATATCTCTTCAAATTTTTGTAGAATTCATGTTTGATAGGCGGTATAAATTTCAATAGGTCCTTGATGTCCTTTTTCTTTTCTTTTGTAATTATTCGCCCAGAAGGCTACAGTAGAGGTTGCTCTACGGTTTTTAATTGCACCCATTTTTTCCATTTTCCATTTTTTTTTGATTTTCATTGAAAGAAATTCTTCGTGTGTGTCGAAATTGTATTTAAATTGTATGCTGTATGATTTGGATCTTTTTAATTTTTTCCATTTTATTTTCTGCCAGTTAATTGGTACTCCTGAATTGGTTTTTTTTCTTCTAGTGTTGGAATTTTCTAATAATTTTGTCGATCGATTGTAATGTTTTTGTTATATTTATTGTTACCTGGTATTTCTATGAAAAAATGATTAGGGAGGTGATTCCAGCGACACACGTGTATTGTTCAGTTTTAAAAATGTAAACAAACATGTGAAGTTTCAAACAAAAAGTGGAGTTAATTGGAACAGCTTCTGAAAAAATTCAAATAATATTCACAACCTATACCAATTTTTTATATTTTTTTAATGGTAAATATTTAAATAATGGAAAAACAAGAAATCTTTTAATAAATTCACAACTAATAAGATTGTAATATAACAAAATTGAGAAATTTTTCTTAATAATTTTTTTTTTAACCTTTTTTATTATTTGAATAATCAATTTTTTTTTTAAATAAAAAATAAAAATTTCATGAAGATGTTAACCGAAGGTTAACGAAATATCGAGAATATATATAAAAATAATAAATATATATATGATTCTAATTGTGCTTTTTCCCTTATAAACTATATGTGAAATTTATTATTACATACCTTATGATATTCTCATACATAGAATCATATATATAAATGAATATTCCCAAAATAAATTCAGTTAATATAAAATACTAAATATAAAGAAAAAAAACCTTAAAGCTTAAAAAAAGTAGATTGTTAAAAAAATTGAGAAATTTTTAAAAATTGGAGTTAGACCTTTTAGCTTCTGACACTTCCATATATATATATACAATCATATTATGTAAAAGTTGTCCCCATAGCAAATTTATAATTTTTTTAATATAAAATATTCTTTTCTCTAACACATTTGTTCGTACCAATGACGTGTCGTATGATTAATATTAAATCTGATTTGCATAAATATAACTTATACGTATATATAGTTTTATTTGCTTTTGCAGAATTTTAACGCACATATTGACTGGGCTATTGATTATCATGTAAATTTAATCCATTATTATACGTAATCTGTACTTGTATAACAATTGTCACAAAAATATACATACATATGTACAGTTATTTACATACAGTGAGAAAATATATTTAATTTGACCGAAATTTTCTAAAATATTTAAAATATATTTATATTTTGGTACAACGTACATATTTATATAACAGAAATTACTTAAATTTTAAAAATTAGTTTCCGCTCGCTTCAATAAAAATTGAAAAAAGAAAAAACAGCTTTGATTTTGTTCAATGACAAAATGTTTAAGACGAATATGAAATAGTGTAGTCGGTCACTTGAAAAATTACTTTCTAACTTTATTCATAAAAATTTGTATACATATAACCATATATTTTAAATATAATAAAATTATGAATAGAGAAAATTAATAACTGATTAATTAGGAAATGCACTTGCCACTTGGAACTCAGAAATAATTATTTATTTTTTATATTGTAAATATGTAAGTATATTAGGGTGGGCCAATTTGTTCGGGTAAGAAAAAAAAACATGACAAGCGTATAGCAAAATCGAAAGCTGTACAAAATTCTAAGAAAATTGGCGAAAGAACGTATGGGTCTAAAATCAAAATCTAGCTCCCGCCGTGAGACATCAAAATTCAGATTTGGGTAATTCCAAGCTATATTAATCATGCATTTTCTAGTTTGCCTCCGATGTTAATAAAATTTAGTATACTTGTTAAGAAAACAAAAAATGGAAATTTTCAGAACGCTTGGTTTAGAGGAGCCGACAATACAGTGTGCCAAAATTTCCCATAAAATTGGCAAATCATTATCTTCGGTTCTATTGCAGCTAAAGAGGGCAATTTAAAATAATTTACCCACATTAATGTATATACTGGCGATGTCCCAACGTATGCAATGGATTGTACTGGAACTATTTGGAGAGGGATAGTGTAGAGAAGAGACAGGTAGTGAAGTGAAGTGGTAGAAAAAAAGAGACATTAATTTCTGCACAATTTGATATTGAGCGTTTTTTTTTGAGAATTTGTAATGCAGTGGAGTCATTAATTTTTAAGATAGATGAGAGGCATTTAATTTTTTCATTATTGCTAAAATATCGATGAAGAAAGCGCTGTTAGCACAGACACAATTTACAAATTTTTGGTCTGACCGCGTCTTGAACCATAAATCTTCTGTTTGCACAGCCAAATTTTAAAACCACTGGCAGACAATTTTATATGAAAATATAAAATACAATAAAAATCATTCATAAAGCAGATCTGAACGGAAGAACATCTCTCGCGTCTTTGTAATTATTTTTAAGTACGTTTGCTGTTTGAGACATGCTCTGGTTAATTCATTTGGCACGACTAACTGTGTTATGGTTCTTGGCAGACTTTTACTTTTTAACCATGTTGCTACTTTCTATGTGCAGGCAGATGTAGTTTTTTTATCTGGCACCAGTATTTGGGATTCAATGCATTGTGCTGGAACTAGAGGAAAGCGATAAGCTAAATGGCAGTAGGTGAAGCTTCACTATCTTACAATTCTGCTTTTGCACGTTCTTTGTTTTTTTATAGCAGTTTTGTAGTGCATTTGATGTCAAGGAGACGTATTAAATTTTGAAACTTCGTTTTTAGCAGCAATTTTTAGTAATTATTTTATTTAGCCGGTGCTACACAAAATCGACGGAGAAGGGCGTTCTGATGTGTCTGTGGATTGCTACCAGTTGAAGCAGGTACTGTTCAGTGATCAGTGACTATGCTTTCGCCACAAAAATCTTCTACGAACAACTGACGCAAAGATACACCCATCGCCACGTCAATTACTAGAAAGATATTAAATTTCTATTAGTCATATGGTGTAGACACTAGGGTGGGGCGATTTGAAAATCTTAATGGGCGCTTCGCGTTTCTGATTCTTGGGATTGTACTAAGCAAAAAAGTTCACTAGACCATACCTCTACGGTGAAAATCGAGCTGGCGCATTTTGACTTGATCAGACTTTTGTCACGTTTTTTTTGGATATTTTGGCCTATAACAGCCAAACCATTGAGATTTTCGATCCAATACTAAGACAAAAATTTTAGCCAAGACAATAGTTAAGAACTCTCTAGTACATCGCAAAAGCATTGGAACGCTCCTTCAGCCAGTTTTGGCCTTGTGAAAGTGCAAATTTTTCGTGAAAATATTGATAAACTACCATTTTCAGTTGTTCATAGCGCAAAATCATAAAAATGTTCTATTTCTTACTTTTTATTCTATTTTTTTATTTATTCTATTTATTTTATTTCTTATTTTTTATTCTTCTATTGTTTTCAGTTCATTTGATGCATTTTTGTCAGTTTACTGTAAAAAAACATTATATTTTTGGATAAAAAAGTGGAAAAAGTAAGAAATAGAATAATAATTGTTGGTGGTGTTCTTCAGTTACTAAAATCATTATTTTAATACATCTTTTAGTCATATAGGTAATTAAAATAGTTTTTAAATAAAAACCATGTTAAAATTTTTAAATTTATTCCTAGAAATTACCAGCAAAACTGGCCCAAATAGTGAAAAACAAATCATGTGAAAATAAATTACAAACAAATAAGTTTATAATTTCTTTACTTTTTTATAACTAAAAGAAGATACACCTTGAATCGAAAGGCGATATCAAAAATTTTAATTAGCCGTTTGTCTAGTGCATTAGTCTTGTCAATATTGGAGGTGCGGGTGCGATTCCGGCGCAGAACCTGGGTGTTTCTACAGACAAGCTATAAGAGAAGGCTTATTCAAAAGTCGATATCTCAGTTGGAAACTTTCATTTCTCATGTAAAATCTTTAAGAATTTTATTTTTTTATTAAATAAATTGCGTGAAATATTTATTTATTTAAATGCTTTTCGAACTGGTTACAAAATTTGCTTCTATTTATTGAATTTAATATTTAATTTTTACAACTTTATTTTTTTTTTTCTTTTTACTATGTTTGTTTTAATCAAATAAAAATTTTACATAAATTAATAACAAATCACTGCACATTTACTTGGTAATTTACAACATGAACATGAAAATGTTGGCGATAATGAAGATAACGATAATAATGATGACGATGATGCCGATGATGAGATGATGATGATGATGCTGATGGTACATACGTTGGTATTGTTTTTGTTTGTATTACTTGAAGCTTAAAAAGTCATTAAATATTTAATGAAAAGTAAAATTTTTGCTAAAATTTGCATAATTAATTGTCATTGGTTGTTCTGCAAATTAAATTTTTCATGGACAATTTTCCTCAGCTCTATTGTCTGTATTATCATATAAAATCAACGAATTGTAACATTTTCCATTTAAAATAAAATTTAAATTGCTTCAATAATTTATACTTCTCCGTAGTGTTAATAATATGAAGATTTTAAGATTTTCAGCCACTTTGAGACACACTTATAACGTGAAAATTCAAGTCTTCGGGTAATAGATTCCACTCAGGGAACATTTTGTTATAAAAAATTTGAAGTAAAAAATTTCCACGCATTAAAGAATTTGAAATAAAGTTAATTTTAGGTAAAAATGTAATTTATTTTTCAGTATTAAAAACAAATTTCTGTTACATAAAATAAAATATACAAATTAACCAAATTTATATTACAATTACCAATTCTAAAACAAACTAAAAAACAGAAAGAGAAACAACAACAAAAGTGAACGTGTTGCTGTGATAATTTTCAGGATTAAAAGAATATTTCTATCAACAACAGAATTTTCAAATACGTTCGACAACAACAAAATCCTTTAAGGCACGTTTCACAAAATATCAAATAATCAATAAATACACACCAACATACCTATATATATATGCATGTATGTATGTATGAACATTAGGGTGGAGGGTCGTTGTAAATTATATACAAAATATAGATGCCCAATTAATATGGAAAATTTTCGAAATATTTTTTTTTAATGCTGGACATAAAAAATTATTTTGTGTTTGAAACGACGAGATCTGGAAAAAAAATAAGAAAACTGTACGATATACTAAGTGAAAAAAAATAGAAGTTTTCATACAAAATCACTTCTAATCAAAATAGTTTTTCATACTTTAAACTGAATTAAAGCAATTTAGGGCGAAAAACCAATTGGTTTTTCCACTTCATTTTTATAATTTTAATTTATAGAGAAATGACAGGACGAGAAGTATCGCTATAATTTCCTGGCATTTATTTTTAAATACGATTTCCGGCATATGTCCGCTCCGTTTCGAGTTCCATGGTCCATTCGATCAGTCGAATTTTTTACTACCTTTTCGAAAAAATACTGGCCGTATGGCGTCAATCGTGGCTTTAATATTGCTTCCAATGCTTCAAGAGTTGCAGATTTATCAGCATTAACTAATAACGTAGAACCATAAAATGTAATCCAGAGTTGTTAAATTGTACGAAAGAGGTGACCAGTGAACATGAACACTTCTGGAAATAAAATTGTCACCGAATTTATTATGCAATAAATCGATTGTTAAGCGCGCTGTATAGAAAGTTGCGCCAACTTGTTGGAACCAACTGTCGCTGATGTTTAGTAGATTATTTTTTGGAAACAAAAATTGAGCAAGCATGGCTCGATAGCGCTCGCCTTTCATCGTAACGGCAGCTCCTTGCTCATTTCAAAAGAGCAGCAATATTCTCTTCGGTGCACACATTTTTTTTGTCTTCTTAACGGTTTTGAATCGAAAACGAGCAATAACTGCTCGAATTGCTTGTTCACTAGGCTGCTTATATTGACCGTAAAATGGACGAAGCGCTCTATGAACTTCGAAACATGTATATTTTTTTCAATGTAAATTTCAACAAGCATTTGGAAGCACTGCACTGGCGTTGAACGATTCATGCTGGCTTGGCACAGAAATGTCAACACAGTTTGAAACGAAAACACACAATATCTTTTAATAGTGTAAAAGTTATTTCATACATATGAACTGTTCTTGAATATTTCGCCAGTAAACTAAAAAAAAAAATTAAAAATAAAAACTTTTTTTCGCGAATATCGCCAAAAACTCGCATTAAGAAAAACAAAAGAATTTCACACTGCATTTCAGCGTCCTTAAATTAGCTTAAAAAATTCTCATTTTTGAAGATATGAAAACAGCTTAAAAGTTCCAAAAATTGGTCTCATAACTTCATTATGACCAAATCTAATCTAATCTAATCTAATCTAAAAGCTGACCTGTTACATATGAAAATAGTGGATATTGTGTGTATAATGAAATACAACAGGTATAAAGAATGTTTACGGCTGCATCATATGCATGGTCGCAATATTTTTTCCAAAGTATCAGAGAATAAAATGCAACGCTTCAGTGCTATTCGAAATTGAAATTCGCAAAAAACTTCTGACGATCCACCCTAATGGACATACATACGTAAATATTTAATTATTCTCCATCAAGTTTAAAAATTTATATAAACAGGTCAAGTTTTGAAAAGGCAAAGAATAACAACTCATCGAAATAGGAAAATATATAATTTTTTTTTTTTAATTTCGTGTTATCGTTTGCCAAATTTGCTGAAGGGAATATTAACAAAGAAAACCCCAATAAACGTTTTTCTCTACTTTGAACACTGTTTTTTTATATTTTATTTTCATCTGACATATATTCTGATAGGCCGCATTAATTTTTGTTATCAACAACTCTTTTTTTTTCAAGTATTTTTTCTTTGCAACATTTTAACGTATTCCTGAAATTATTGAAATCATTTCTTGAAGCACAGTTCTAAAAATTAAACCAAATCAAGAAAGAAAAACCATTGAAAACTTAAACTTAGGAAAACTTAAAAAATGTTTTGAAAATGATTCCATTCGTATTGTGCACAAATGATAAAGAAAACGGAAATTAGAGAAATTAAGCTCGAGTTCTAAAACATCAGTTGCACAGCAGGTATGCAAGGACGTTCACGTTCCTAAATGAAACCTTGTGCAGTTTTACAGTCTCATATCTGCACTATATACCAAATTTATCAAAAAAGTAACTTGAAGATACGCTTATTGTTGACATCAGTGATGTTAACCGTACGACATTTTAGCCAATAAACGTCTCGACTTTTTTCTATTTGTTTGAGAAGTGAGGAAATTCGCTCACAGCCGAATTCTATACACCCATATTAGTTTGTTTCAAAATCGAATTATATAAAGAAAGTTTTCTTCGGCTTAACATCGATGTTTAAATTCCAAATGAGGCAGTCTTCAAGTTGTGTTCCGGAGTTTTTTTTAGCAGCGAATGTAGCAGTTGTACAAGTATATCGCTCGCTCATTTACTCAAAAAGTGTTATAACTCAAAAAATAAAATTTTTCACTTAATAATAAGATTTTATACTAACTTGTATGAAAAATAAATGCAAATATCTTCAAAACTTACCTCGTGACGGAAGAATATTTTTTTCATTTCCCCATTCAGAAGTGTGCAAATTGAAAACTTTAAGTACGTTTTTTGCAAAACTAGTTTTTTTTTGAGTTGTGACATTGTCATTGAATTGTCTGTGCTAAGGTACATTACAGCAGTATTCAAGCTCGTTAACTGGGTAATGAAAAACTTCCGATAAGTATAGTAGTAAAAAGCAAACTTACGCTCCGCTTAGCATAAAAATCAATGCAACAACTTAATAGCAGAGATGCTGCACTAAAAAAAATTATTGCGACAAACTGTTTCGAAACTACTGCGGAATAAAAACCAATTATATGCACAAAGCACTGAAAGCAATTAAAAAAATAAATTATTATAAAATTAATATTTCTCAGTAAAAACATTAAAAAAAAGTTTACACTATTATATTTTATTATTTATATACGAATGTGTATTGGAAGCAAATATTTGCAAATGTTTTTAATTTAATTTGCACAATTTTGTTAAAAAAAATTCGCGGAAGAGGGATGTTACATAAGTGCAACAATGATTGCATTGTGCACTAAAAACATTATTTCTAATTATTAATGTGGATGCTTAGTGATTTTTTCTATTCACTGGAATAAAAAGAAAAACTTAAATAATTGAAGAGATTCTTTTGCACGAAACATTAGCTGTACATATCGTCAAGTGGTTGCTGGTTCGCCGCAGGGAACAACAAGAAAAACGATAAAGAATATTTGGATTATTTTACGTAACATATATTTTCTATTGAAACTTAAAGTCGTTGTAACTTTTTGCATAACATATGAAAAGTTATTAGGATTTAACTAAAGTACAAAATGGATTACACATACTTTAATCCATACAAGATGACTTTCATAAGGATTGAACAACAATCATTCAATGAAAGGTATTTAAGAAATAAAAATATTCCCTATATAATTTAATTTGAAGGTGATGACTAAACAAAAAATTTCCTGGGTGCGAACACAGTTACATACTAAATCATAAAAATATCTCGCATTTTTTCTGATGTGTTTGTGTTTCTTTGTGTCAGTGGTTGTCGAAAAGTTTCAGCCACTGCCGATACATTATCGGGTTTAGTTGTAACCAATCCACAGGCACATCAGAATGCCCTCCTTCGTTGGCCGCCGTTTGGGCTGGGCGGTAATGGGTAAGTCAGTAACGTAACGAGTACATCATCGTATGATTTCAAGATTGGTCTTAGTTACAAAGTATTCGAAATCCACTTGTTGATTGATTATAATGTACTGTATCGAAATACATGTTCCCGCTAAACTTGACATGTCTACAATTACAAATAACGTCCCTATAAACAAAATTCGAAAATGACAGAGTGTTTTACTTCTCCTGCAAAATTTTTACAATATAACTGGATGTTTCCAGAGCCCTGAGCACGAGCATTACTCTTATCAATTTGAAGGTGTGGCTTCGATTCCGCCCAACCGTGAGTGTTTCTACTTGTGGTATCACAATGGGCCTTAGCTCTGTCCTCAGTGGGGCGTTCCCCTTCGAGATGGTCCGCTACCTAACCTAATCTAAGGCATTTAAGAAATCATGTGAAAAGGTACAATGTTACTGACATACCAGTAACCACCCAACGATATAAGTATTTTATTTTTGAACGACATGAAACCAATTAACCTTCACTGTGTTACAATTTGACTATCTTATACGACGTTATCAATGACAAGTCCATGGTGTTTTATTGATTAAATTAAAGAGACATCCCATGATCCTTGTAAAGCTCTAAACTTTTCCTTTTCCAATTCATTTATTGTATTTGGAATATAGTCTCAATAAGTAAGTGTTCACATCTTGAAACTAAAGGAATTTATTGCAATGTTTCATTGGCCTAAACTTAACGATCTACCCACCTGCAGTCATGGTCTGTTTCGTTCACAGGTTTATAATTGTCGATGCTTTCCCTTATTGCCTGAAATGTTTTTTTCTTTTTTTTAATTCCGAGTATTAATTGCGTAGTATTGGAAAAGTATTTAAACTGTAATTCATTCATATCTGCAATACAAATATTTTCATATCATAATCTGTTTATGGAAATGCAACAAAAAAACAGATACATGCAGGTTGCGGGAAATCTGTTGGTGTTTACAGTATTTTGTAACAAAAGAATAACTTTTATTCATTCTGTTTTCCCTTTATGAGTTGCAAATAATGGACAAATGATTAGCGCTTTTATTGAACAGGTGTATCAGTTGTAGCACATATCAATTGTAGACACAGGTCTGTACGTATAAGTATGTATAGCTACATATAGTCGTACATATACTTACATACATACCACATATACACAGAAAAAAATTATTACTCTTTTTGTTTTTAATAACCTCCTTTAATTAGAATAATATATTTTTTTCAATTAAAAGTTTATTCAATACAATTAATTTTTTAATTAATATTTGAGATGTGCACAACATACTAAAATACAAGAAATATATATTTACAAGTATACACATATACAAAAGGAAGTCTCATTAGTATGAACGCTAATAACTCAAGAACGCTTAGACCGATTTCAATGATTCGCACCAAGAACACCCAAAAAAATTCTCGAAATAAGGACGTTTCCAGGCCGATACCGAGTAAATTGAGAACGGTTAAAGTTACAGTTCCTATATTTGGTGGGAGTAACTTAATGGTCAGTAAAAATCGTCAGACGAAAAGTGGGCGGAATTGGACAAGAGGACATGGTATATCCTATACAAAGTAAATAAGTATATCTTGAGAACGCCTAAAGCTAAAGTTTCTGATTTTGGTCGGAATGAATTGGTACTAAATTGTTTTTGTTACAGAGCTGAAATTCGGTATACGGGAGAGTAAATAATGGGAAAATGAAGAAAATTGGCAATTTTTTGTCAGGGGAACTGTGGTGATCCGTTTTTTGAATGTGGCTACAGCAACGCGTGGCGGTTTTAGTTAGTTTTTTTATACAGGGTGGGCCAAAAGTAATCATTCGGGGCATAAGTAATCACCCAATGTCTTCTTGCTGTAATTTTATTTAATAAAAACCTTTGGATCTGCATGTATGGTCATCAAATCTGGCGGCGGTCACTTAGCCCATATCATAAGCAGTGCCAAAATTTGTCTTAAAAAAAAATGACAGGAAAAGAACATCGTGTGATTACTTTTGGCTGTACAAATATACAAATAGAAATTAATACCGAATAAGCTATGGAATAGAATTCAACTATTTTTTTTGCTGTGAAAAATTTTTTAAGCTTCAATTAAATTTTTAATTATATTTATAATTTTTTTTTTATGTGAACATCTAATGTATTAATAACACTAATTATTTAAGCTGTAGGTCTTTTTAATATATTTAATATTTATTCTGATTCGATATTTCGCTACTCCTTTGTGTAGCTTCTTCAGGAAAATTGGTTTTTGTTAATAATGAAAAAATATTTTTTTAAAATTCACAATATAGGAAAAGTTCTTGTCAATGAAAATTCAAAATAAAAATATTAAAAGCCATATTCATAAAAATATATTCTGGATTTGAAATAGGTATAAATATTCGATTTTGTATTGAAATTTGTTTTTGAACCAAATCCAAAATATATTTTTACGAATATGTTACAACATAATAAAATATTCAAAAACAATAATTACAATAATAATAATGATAATAATAATAATAATAATAATAATAAAAATCTTTTTTCTTCTTATCTTTTTAATAATTAACTATATGTTTATAGTTCTAACAATTTTTGTTCTGTCTCTAAATGTAATTCTATGTATAAGACTAAAAACTACAAATACAATTATAATATATTTAATCTCTTATTAACTAAATGTCTATAATTTTAAGCAACATTTGCTGTATCTGCCTTAAAATTAATTCTGTTGGTAATTGGTGTATTAATTATATGCAACATTTCTAACATATGTCTACGTTTATAATTACCGTCTGTGTCCAATACTGATACATTTTCAAAGTTTGGATAGTGATTTAATCTAGAACAGTGCAAAGATAATGCTGTTTTTTGAGTATTTATACCCCTATATTTTTGATCAGACTTGTGTCCTGCAATCCTAGTCTTTAATTTATTTTTAGTTGTACCTATATATATCTTAGCACAATCCTCATTGTCGATCCCACCACAAGGTATCTTATAAATTAAATTAGACATATCCAATTTCTGTATCTTATCCTTAGTCTTACTAAACAACCTGTTCAATGTGTTATATGTCCTATAATATAATATATATTATATAAAAAATAACGAATCAGAATAAATATTAAATATATTAAAAAGACCTAAAGCTTAAATAATTAGTGTTATTAATATTAAAAGAGAGGTCAAAAAACTAGAAAAATTATCATCTAATATATTTTTTAATTGATATTACAAAATTTTTTATTAAAATTCCGTTTTTATTTTTCTGTGTATATAGAACATACTCGTATTTAATGATGGCTCACATAATATTCTTTTATTAAACGAAATAAAAATGTTATGTTATAAAAACAATATAGTTTTTTTTTTGTACCTTAACGGTTCATAAAGTTTTTCTCACCAAAATAATTTGTAAGCTCGGGCAGAGTCCGACACATAACCTAAAATGTTGGCTCTAGATATTTCTTTGACAGCGTGTGGGATGGAGCCCGTTTGTCCAAACTTATTGATTTTTATGTAGATGATATCTTCACTGGATTTAAATATAGCGAACTTTCTCAGGCATCGCGCTATAAGAGTCTTTAAAGACGGCATCTCTTCTAACGAGTTCAAGATAAATTCAAGACTGCATTTTTTCCCCTACCTTATTTATGAATGATCGTCTATGTCAAACTTCTAAACCTATCAACTCTTTTGCAGATGACAGCAGCATTTGCCTTTCATATTCATTATTGATAATTTCATATTGATTGTAAGCCAACATCAACAGGTAGTGGGGCGAGATGAGGCAAAATTTGAATGATTCACTGAATAATGAACTCATAAGAATATCGTCATGGGAGCACGCGAACAGGGATTTCAATGCCAAAAAAAGAACCAACGTGGCTTGCTTACACATCGACCCATGGCCGATCACGCTGCCTCATCGGTAACTATTGGTGTTATAAATATATTGGAGGAATCAGAAGCTTTTGATGTTCTTGACATGAAAATTTAATGTGATGTTCGATGGGCTGAGCACATTTTTCAGGTCTCTAATGATCCCAGAAGAAATAATTAAAATTTTGAAAGCAATACTTACTTTTTCTCCCTTATAAATGTGATTTGCATTAACAAGAGCTTCTGGCTTCTTTAACAGTATACAAAAAAAAAAAAAAAAAAAAACTGTTAGTGTTCTCTACATTCCCTTACTTTAGAAAACACTAAAAAGCGCTCTTGAAAAATAATTGCACAATGATCAATTATTAGAAGTGCAACGAACACAATGAACAGACGGAACGAATTCGAATGAATTCTTTAAGATTCGATTATTTCACACACACACATATTATTTGCGCTGAAAATGCAATGCTTCAAAGTGGGACATTGCGAACGAATATCATGCCATACGTAAACAGGTTTATAAGCGAATGATACCTCTATATCCCCCCTTATAAACATGCATACTGCGACGCAATAGTTTTGCCGAAAACTGCTCATTGATACACACAACGCGTTCATCATGAAGACATAGACGTCTTTCCTGTCACTTTGAGCGTGGGAAGTTTCAAATCGAATGTCCATAAACACTACTCCCTCTACATCTCCTCTCAAAATTTTATTTCCTAGTTCCAGCATGAGTAGGGTTCATTTTCTCAGTGCCGGTCCAAGACAAGTAAAAAAGAAGCTATTTGTTGCTTAATTATCTATAAAGGCGGAGCATGTTCCATTGGAATATTACAGATTATTACGGGGCTATAAATTGTCTATGTTGCAAAATAAATTTATTTGTTTGAAAATTCGTATGAGAGCTGCTCACTTGAAAAGCATTCAGCACAACACGACATCTATTACAAAAAGTTTTGTTTTGAATATCAAAAAATAATAGTCAAAATAATTTTCTTAATTTTTTTATATAAAGTTTATCCATAAAACTTTATTATGTCGGTAGTTTTAGATTTCTCTTAATAATAATTTAAACTTTTAAGCAGATTTCCGCTTTGTTGCATTTAAGAAATATATATGTGTATATTTGTGTGGGTGTGACTGTATGTGTGTTCTATAGTTTATGAATTATTTTTTACTTTCAGCTCCAACACTTCTTAGTTACTCGTATTATTTAAGAAAAATAAAAATAAAAAATTAATTGAATGAAAAAATTTATATTTTGTTACTCAACTAGAACACTCCCACAGTTTTATATTTTTAGTTTAAAAATTTCTGTTTAAAGAAGTTCTAAAAACTGTCAGAGATAGATGAAGTTCCTTAGTTAAAGGGCTTAGCATGACCAAAAGTCCTTCTGTTACTTCTTTTTTTAAGAGAAGCGGTGCTGAGGCAATTGAAATGCCTATAAACAATGGTAACATTGTGTGTTGCCTCATTTATTTAGAACGGAATAGTGTAGAGAAGAGTCAGGTTGGGGAATGCTGAAGCACGGCTTAATTTTTGTACAACTCTGTTATTTTGTTAATTTGCACAGCAAAGTTACTTTGTCTCGGATAAAGAAAAACATTTTGTTTATTATTTTTATACGCCGATGTCTTCATAGCTGAAATACCAACTCAACTAGAGACTGATAATAAATTTTGGACATACGCAAGTTCGATTTAAACTTTTGTGTAAATTAATTGTGAAATTCACACAAAGAAAACTTATTTCTGTGGTTTTGATGAATGACAACGTACGATAACTCCGTGACTAATTGAATAAAAAAAAATTTTTTTACCTACTTAGCGTTTTATTTTCCAACACAATCTACTTCTAGTTCAATATATTTTGTTCATCTAAAGGGCACCCCAAATAGGCGTTTGTTTTCATTATGATCTGTTCATTCGATCCATATCTCTTTCAAGCCAGCTATTTTTTCAACTTTGGAAAAATTAAGTAGTCGTAATACTGAGTACATGCATGTGCCAAATGTGGTCGTTTTTGCTTTAAATCAATATCAAATCTGTCTAAAAGCTCTGAATAATATTAGCTGGTGATCGTTCTTTTTACAGATTTTTGTAAAATTTACAGCATCCGATATATTTTTTATGTCTATAAAAATCATTGATTATCTCGATTTAACAAAAACTTTTTGTATTATTAAAAAGAAAAATATTTTTTCGAAATTTTTCGTCAATCTCCTTATCCCTCGAATTTGCTTAAATTGCCGGCAATCGATATTTCTTCTTCCTTAGATTAAGAACTGATTAGATTTTGAACTTGATTGGTTTAATAGTTTGTAATTTATTTGGAAAAAAAAAGTTTTCGAAATTTACCGCACTGCATCGGTTTATTATCTCACGAGATCTAGGAGAGCTCAATGCGACACATTTTGTTCCGATCCGTTGACGAGTTCTTAAGTTATGAGACGTTTATATAGATACACATACACAAACACACACACACACACACACACACATATATATATATACTTATATCATCACGAAAATAGTCGGAATCGACTCCCAGGACCTCAACACGTCGAAATATAATAAACACTCGATTTACGAATTGGGGTAAAATCAGTAACTTTCTATAGTGGGAAGTTAAAAATAGAAATGTCTAAAAACATTTTCCATAAGTTGAAATTTTCAAAGTTGGAAATAAGATTGTTTTTCTTTTTCCCTGTGAATAAAATATTTATATAAAAAGTTGTGCAGAAATAGTGGTTTCGTTAATGTGCATTGCACATGAGGCCAAGTACAAGAATAGGGATATCACAATTATAGACTCAAAAATAGGCAATCTTATTGCAGACAATATTTACATGTAAATTTAAAAAAAAACTAACTTTTTTTAACATTTGCTAATCTTTGTTTGATTTACACAAGAAAATAAACCAGTTCATTTGATCAATATTTAATAATTCAACCAACAAATTTAGAAAATTTTGCAAAAGTAAAGCTTACAATATAAAAAAGCTGATATTAAGGATCAAAACAGTAGTAAAAAAAAAACACTTATTTTCGCCAATGCGAAGTTTATCTATACGAAAAAGCTTTGCTTTATTCAACATAAACTATTTAAACTATGTCCAGCGTAAAAGCACTATAATGCTTTACATTTTCCCTTTGATGTTATTGTTTGACCAAAAATTTTAAAAAATAAATTAATCTAAAGAATTTGCTTAAAAGTGAGTCGAGTGATTTTTATTAATAAAAAAAATACATAGCAGTTTTACGTATAACAGTTGCAATGTATTAGCATTTGTATTCCAATAGACTCACATACTCGTAGTTTAGCGATACTAATCTTTCATTATCAAAAGCTTACAATCAAATTTTTGCCCCAGTGTGCAGTTTTAAAAATTCCTTTCTTATACAATATATGTATGTACATCAGTATGTATGTATGCATGTGCTTCTTAACTTGTATATGTTTTTCTGTCTAATAATTATTACTATTTACGCTTGAAGTCATTTTCCCACACTTAATATACCAACGTACTAAATGTAAATATGTCTGTATGTAGGTAGATGCACATGCAGTGCTTGCCGCTTGTTGCACAAACGTGCAACTGAAATTTACAAAGAAGAATATGCTGGTTGTCAGAAAAAGAACTATTCATTATTTTCTTTTATTTGTTTAATCTGAAAAACAAGTGAAGAAATGATTAATTTTTAAGGAAAATTTGCATTCCTTTTTAGTCTCATTCACAATATGGTAAAATTTGTAAATAAATACCTGTGTACATATATACGTACATATGAATGTGTTCATATATGTTTTATATGTATGTAACTATGAATATCTCATCATATTATTATTTTTTGTCCCACAATTTGAAATAAGATAAAATGTCAAGAGTACTAAAACACACTTTTTAATTAAAAGGAGCACAATTTTTAATTAAAAAATGATCTAAATTTGGAAATGTAGGAAATAGATATTTTATAAATATATTTGTGCTTGTTGTTGCAACTACATTTTGTCGTTGCTAATAACAACACATCAAGAGGCTTTTAAAATAATTTTGAATAAGTTCAGAAATTTCCAATGTTTAAGGAAAAACTTTCAAAATATAATTAGGGATTACTAAATACAAAACACAAAACAAACTAAAGAATCTTTCCGAAAATAAATAACAAACTGATTTAATTAATTTTAATAACAATTAATTTTTCTACACTTTTTACAATTAGTCAATTATGATTCATTTTGATTCGCGTTAAGTAAAATTATAAAAAAGTAAATACATTAATACCCTTTGAAACAATAATTGGGTTTTGTAGTTTTATTTTTTCAAATGCAATACATCCGTTCTTACATCAATCCAAAGTGGTGTCAAAAGTACCTACAGTATGTACGGAATTTCTCAAATCAAGTACAGAATACTTAATTCCAGTACGGATTCTGCTACTTACTTTTACTGCCTGTTTGTAGAACACGAAATGGGTGTAACACACGTACAAATTTAAACGTCAATCAAGTTTGCGGTCGTAGAACACGAATGACATTTAATTTGTGTAAAAGACCTAACAACTGGCAGCTTGTTAGCGTTTGTGTAGCGTGTTTTACATGTAAAAAATAAAAAAAATTAAACACGATCAAAAATTTTCCTTCGCCGGTTAGCAATTTTATAAATTTTTATTGAAAGTTTTTAATTGTTGCAATTATAAAGGATATTTCTGGAAAAAAGTTAAAGAACTATTTGTTTTTAAACTGCATTCTTTTTTTTTTTTAAATAAATGACTATCACAAAGCTCTATCACTGGAATCACCAGAAAATCCAAGTTCCACTGATCCAAACATTTTAATAATTTATTTTACATAATAATAATAGTAATAATTAAAGTTTTCATTAATGGAATTACATTAGACACATGAAATCTTGCAATATATTTTCATAGATGAAACGAATTTCATTTCTAATAAAAAAGAACTTCTAACTTTTGTATTGGATTCAAAGACTTTATTTAATTTTTTTAAACATATATGTATGTATATTTGTTGTATGATTAAGCTATTCTATATCGTCAACTGAAATGCAAAAAAGCGTAACAACCAAAAAACTCTAAATTAATTTTCTATTGTATATTGCTGCAGCGCACACGTTTTCACAAATTTTTCAGTTTCTATTTTTAAAAATATCGACTTTATTAAAGCAATTCAACAGACAGTTTTTACTTAGCTTTCAAAATCAATGTATTTCTCGACAGATTACTCTTTTTGAGACATAATTGTTGACGTTTTAAATAAACTCATCATTTCATTTGGATGCTATTGTGAAAAGCAAAATGCTAAAAAAATAAAGTTTTTTGTCTATAATGTAAAATTTTTAAATGTATTGCTAGGACCTTTACCATTTTACGTGTCGGTATGTACATCTATTTGCTGCTTATACCAACTCAATACTAGACCTTCAATAAAATTTTTTAAACTGTAAAAAATCTTTCATTTTTATACAAAAAACAAAATAGAATTCGGTACTTGATTTACGATTTTTCTCTCCGTCCCTTGTTTCAAGTTCATATTAGTACACTTCATTCTTGAATTTTTAAGTACGACTTTTACTTAATTGAGTAGAAAAAACTTAGAATTAGTACGAGCATTGTACCGGAACTATTTGGAAAGGGATAATAATTACTCTCGCCAACCTCCACTTCGGATGAGAAATATAGAATATGTTGTTTATCTTAGTTTATTGAAAATTTCTTATGAATAGTTGAATAATAATTAATTAAAAATAATAATTAACCATCAAAGGAACACACGTTTGAAATTTGCCATTTCTTTTTGGGGAAAACGTTCTTCATTCAGTGCTTATAACAATATGTATTGTTTATAAAATTAAAAAAAATATCTCAACGATTATATTGCTATTTTTGCGATGACGTCATTGTGCCGATTTGTTGGTCTGAAGTGAACCAGTTTCTTATCTTTCCAAGTATGATGGAAGTTGTAATCGCTTAAAATTGTAGTCACCCACATCAAGTTTATCTACACAGTTTTTCTTTTGAACTTGCTTACCCGGTGCGCTTAGTTAAAAAAAAAAAAACATTTCCCACTGTTACCTTTTTTTTTGGTACTTTTTTTACCCTTTGAAGAAGCAAAATAAAATCACTTTTTATATATAAAATATTTATGTAAAATATCAATGCACATACAAAATGTTATACTATATAGCGAAAAGTAACTGCATCCATCTACACTAACATGTCTCGTTAAAAATTCCATACAAAAAAACGTGTTATGGCAGTTTTCATTGTATGCCATTTCTAAGAAGTCACTTTTTGTTCAAAGTGTATCACTTTAGTAGAAATAACTGGCATTAAAAATTTTCTACTATTCATAAACGTGCGATATTAAAATTGCACGACACATGGAATTCCCACTTATGCGATAATAAAACAAAAACACTGGATGAATTTAAAACCAACAACGAAATTTTCAACTGAAGCAATCATTATGAACTCTTAACTGGTTGTCATACGAGACTCATAAATATAGTAGTTGAAAAATTAAAAAAAAAAAGGATTTTTCGCTTCCATGCAAGTGTTGAGCAAAAAAAAACGTTATAAAATAATCTAATAAATATGTAAGCAAATTATAAATGAAAGTGTTCCATAAAAATGGATGACATTCACAATGTACATACATATATTTTTTTTTTAAGTTTTTAATGGAAAAACATTTGAAGGAAACTTTGAAAAAAAAAAAAAATTTACAATATCAACAAGAAAATGTTTTTATATTTTTTTTTATAAAATTTTTATTATTTATTTCATTATTTAGTATAATTAACTTTTTCTCTTCAGGTTTTAATTTTTAGTTAATATTTATTTTTATTTTGTTGTGCTTATTTTCATTACTTTATAAATTTTTTATTAAATTTTATAATAACCTCTTTATAATTTCCCATTAATTGTTTCTTTTAATAATAATTTATATATTATATTTTAATCTTAACGCTTTGTTTTAATTTTTTATTTTTCTATTTCGATAATTTTTTTTTAAAAATTTCCTGAACGAAATATCGAAATAGAAAAATAAAAAATAAAAAGAAACCTTTAAGCTTAAAAGATAATATATAAATTGTTTATAAATTTTCAAGTTTTAAATTTTCTTAAGAAATTCTTTTTTGTATCGAATGGCGAGCACTATCGAGTCATGCTCACTGAATTTTTAGTTCCAAAAATTAATCAGGTAAACATCAACATTTAGTACCAACAAGACGCCGTAAATTGCCATACGACACGCTTTACAATCGTTTTATCGCGAAATCTATTTGGTCACAACTCTATTTCCAGAAGTGGTCCTGTTCATATGCCTCTCGTTCATGCGATTTAACGCCTCTGAATTACTTTTTATGGGCCTACGTTAAGTTACTGACTTATAGCGACAAATCAGCAACTCTTGAAGCATTGGAAGCCAACATTGACGCCATAATGTCAGATTTATTTGAAAATCATAGCCCCGGCAAACATATACCACAAATCATATTTTAAAAAGAAATATCATGAAATTATTTATCTTCCAGATAATAATAAACAATTAATTCAATCTGACAATATTTCAGTCTTGTATTACCATCTTAATTTCTCTCGCAGTCAATAAAATACCCGATATATTTTTAAAAATTTCTCAAAAAACTTTCTAAAGCATTTTAATAGAAAAAAATTTGTTTTTCAGTTTCATACAATATACTGAGAAAGTTCTTCAAGACATTGGCAAAGAAATTTTAATTTATTATAAAAATAATTTTTTTTACTTCTTTATTAAAACACATTTTCTTACAACACCCTGTTCACTTGCATTCGCATAGCATTTTAAGGTTCCTCAGAGCATAAAATCGTCACCACTGCTGCAATAAGTGGCAGGTAAAGTAGTCGCTATGGTTGTTAAAAGTGCCAGTCAGTCAACCAGGCAGCCAGCCAGCCAGCCAGCCAGCACTAGTGAGTTAGTTGGCTGTTTTAGTCACAGTTATTGGCAGTATGATAGTCTATGTTTTGTTTAGCCGGATTTCATGCTGTAACAATTCTTTCTGTTGTTGTTGTAGTCTCATGTTTTTATGGCCAAACACTGGCAAAGAGTGTAACAGTGTACGAGGGTATGGGAATTGAAAAATTTCAAGTAGAGTGTAAAAAGAAGTACGTCTTGTGTAGAGTGTTTGCCACTCGTACTAGCATGGTCAGTGACCCATGAACGTGTGGAATTTTTAAACATTTCTTCTTTTTTCTCAAGTCAAATTTTAATTAATAACAATTTTATGTGTGCTTAGTAAAGTTGTTGTTTTTATTTACTACTTTGTGGGTTTTGCTTTTTCATTTCATTGTAAGACTCGGTTGGAAATGATGAGATTAGAATTGTAAAAGTAACTAGTAACCCAAGAAAAAAAATTAGTAGTAATTTTTAAAGAATGCTTCCAAAAGATCAATATATGAATATTTTGCACTGCTTAAGAGAACGGAGAAAGGATTAACAATATACATATATATTTTAAAGAAGAGTTAAGACTTTAGCTTAAACCGAGTTTAAAAAAGAACCCTAGAAAACGGGAAAACTGGAAAATAAGAGCAAAAATTATATAAAAAACTTGTGGTCGAGGACACAAAACTATAATTAACTAAAAATTATGTAAATTCTTTTTACTATTTTAATACCTCCACAGTAGCAACGATACTCACTAAAAAGAATCAAATATTTTTGTATATTAAAAGGAATAGGCGCCATATTTACGGAATGGGCGTCAAAAAAGAGAACTTCCCGCAAAGAAGAGAATATATAAAATTCCTTGGAAATTATGGTATTGCTGCGTGTGGCATGTGGCATATGGCACCATGTTTATTGAAATGCAGCAGCAATATTTTCCTCGGTATGCACTCTTCGCATGCAGGTTCAATAAAGTGAAACTGGTGCGAAAATTTTTCACAACAACTTGAATAGTCTGTTCGGTGGATCGATTCTGACCACCTTAATTTTGATAAATAAATTTAATCATTTGCAAGTGTTATTTATTTGTTAGTATATTCATTTTGAAATAGCAAAACTTACAGAGCATTTTTAGCATTGCCAGATGTTACGATTTTTTTTTACACTTAAAATCTAAATAGCAAAAAATCACCCGATATTACATTGATAAAA
This sequence comes from Dexiosoma caninum, assembly GCA_963924685.1. Lineage (NCBI taxonomy): Eukaryota > Metazoa > Arthropoda > Insecta > Diptera > Tachinidae > Dexiosoma > Dexiosoma caninum. The sequence goes on along the minus strand of OZ004728.1, from coordinate 86,991,130 downwards.
TAAAATATATCTCTGACAATATATAAGAGTAGTTTAAGACGACTTAAGTCGTTTTAAAGTTGATAACGTAGTTAATTCTAAAACATATTTCATTAAAATATATAACAATAAGAAAAATTACTTTTCATTTTAGAATAAAGGAAAAAGAAGAATTAATCTCTAATACCAGTTGAGTAGAACAAGTATATATGTACATATTTTCCATGCCACTACACACGCCATCAGTACTCTTTGTGTCATTAAATAAACTATCATCTATTTAACCCGATAGAGCTGAAGAAGTGTATACGAGAAATGCACATCTTTATCCATATACTATTTTAACAAAGTCTAAAAGCTTTGTTTTTAAAGTTTCAGTATAGGTCAGAATTTACATTTTCCCAAAAGCTCAAAGCTCTGTTTTTCGTTCAGGTTGGGACAAAATCAGCTTTTTACAACTTTTACCTGTCTTTCCTCCTTAAAATTTCTGTATATACGTGTTCTACTAAACTGGTATTGTAGATTAGTTTTTTTTTTTCTTTTATTACAAAATCAGATTTTGATATTATTGTGATAAATTAACTATGAACTTAAACACAATCAAATTTTTATTCATTATTTTGTAATAATTGTAGTTCAAATAAATATCACTAATTCTCAATATATTTTCTATTAGTAAGATACCCTTAGAAAATAATTGTATTAAATTTATAAAAATCAACTTTGTTTAAGTTCAAAATGTGGACATATATTTCCACCGATATCCATAGATGAACCTTAAGTCGATGACAGGTTCATTTTTCAAATCTCTATTTTGAAGAAACTTTATCTGCTTAATTATAATTAGAAAACTGTAAATAAATATGAAATATTTCCTTCCTACTATTAAAGTGAACTTTTCATTTTTCAACTTTTAACCAGAAAAAAACTTTTATGCTGCAGGTTACTGGTATTTTTCTCTGCAGCACTTCTTTATGCTTCCACTTTTTTCTTAGTCATGATGAAAAATTTAAATCTCAAATTATTAATTAAGTCCAAGATTCTTTCCTATCTTACAGAGCAGTCAGAATTTTTTCAAAATGCTGACGCAATTTATGTTGCGTGTTCTTAGTACTTACCTCATTCTCTTTCTTTAACTCTATTTAATTCTTGTTTTTTTTTCTTCGGCTTATTTTATCAAGAGACTTTTGAAAACTTAAACTTTGAAATTATTAACATTCAGACATCAATTAACTTCTCAACTGCTTATTAAATGGCAAAACACTGATGATCAGCGATGGCAAGAGGAAGGGAACATAATTGTTCTTTAAAATGATTTTAATTTTATTATTGTGCTTTTAATTTATTTTAATGGCCCTTTTTTCTGAGGTTTTTTCTTGATTTTTTTTTTTTTTTGGAAAAAATTTAATTTGTTTCTTAAGTTTGATATGTGTGTCAGCTACAAGTATAAGTTTCACATTTAGCAAACAAATTTATTTTTAAATAAATAAAATTATGGAAAAGAAGGAAAGAGAATTAGAAAAAAGTTCATTAAAATAAAGTAAATTACATTTTTTAATTCAAATACTCAGCATCTTGTGCTCTATTAAATTATTAATACCCGTTGAAGTGTGTTAACCATTTATGTCATAAAATGAAACCTTACTTACACAGTTTTACTACATTTTCAATCGTAGTATGCACTTCTACGATCGCAGCAGGTGAAAAAATAATCGTTTGCGATATCGTATTCGGTTGGTGGTAAATTTTACGCCTCCGAAACATTTAAACCGATTTTAATGAAATTTAGAACACAGATAGATTTTAGTCTAAAAAATCACATGGGCTAGGTACATTTTCAAAACTATGACCAGTAGGGCGTTATGGGGAAAATTTCAGCCTCGGCATAGCCGATTTTGATGAACTTTAAAATTTGGATGTTTGGAGTTTAAAAGACACATTGGCAATTGCGCAACTCCGGGAAGGTTATACGATATTACGTTTTTTATAACTAGGAGCACGAGGGAAAGTAGGGGCAATTTCTACGCCAGCGAGACCATCTAACCGATTTTAATGAAATTTAAATGTATTTATGTTTTTGCGTCTAGAAGGACATATATGCTACATACATATATATTTTAAAGTAGGACCAGGGGACGACGTACAGTTTCCGAAAATGGAGATAATAATGGTAGCGAACCCGCGGGTAAAAGCTAGAAATAGTGGCGATGGCTGAAGTAGTCTGCACGTTGTTTACAAAACCAAAAACTGACCCGGGTTCAAAACCAGTTTCAGACTAAAATCATAAGAAAAAAAAATATCTCGTATTTTTCTGATGTGCATTAGTGTGGCTTTGTGTGTCAGATGTTGTCGGAAGTTTTCAGTGGCGAAGGCATAGTCACTGGTCACTAAACAGTAACGGCTTCAGCTGTATCCAATCTACAAGCACATTAGAAAGCCCTTCTTCTTCGGTATTGTGTAGCACCGGTGAAGTAAAATAATAATAAAAAATGGCTACTAAAACGAAGCTTCAAAACTTAATACGTCTCCTTGACATCAGGGACGCTACAACACTGCTGTAAAAACAAATAACATGCAAAACGCAGTGTTATAATCCCTTTCCTCTAGTTCCAGCACAATGCGCCGCATATGCACCACAAGATAAAAGAAAATACTACTACTTGTAACCTTTACATGGAGCACTTCAGAGAGTAATTTAAATGCGACGGAATAATCGTAAATACGAAGAAAAGCACGAACACTTGTCAAAGAATAATAAGCTGTTGTTTTCAATGGCATAGCACCAGGTTTGGAACCAGTCCATTTCAGCTCAAATGGATCACATATTCCAATATTATTTGCAGAGTAGCAATAACGAAGACACCAACTTCTTTCTCTGTGTTATTACTTTTTTACACATTTTCTCAGACAACAATCAGATTGTGTAACAGTTTCTTCCGTGCGAGAATAATTCGACGATTAAAAAATGAGCCGTCGACGCCCAAAAACACTCTTCATGAGATTCCCAGGAGACTATTCCGCGCTTCAACATGCTAATAATTGAGTTAGTGTTGCGAATGAATATGCATATGTGTATTTACACACATACTGGTACGAATATGTTTGGAATGTGCTCATACATTCACTACATGCTTTCACCGCCAATTCTTTTTATTTCTACAATACCGTTACATGATCAATGACTACAATTTTTCACCACAACCAACCACAAAACGTGCTAAAACAATATTAATTGAAGCACTTGATACTATTTTCCTAATCCTGTTGCAATATTCCATAAAAATAAAACCAGTAAAAAAAGTAAATAAAAAATAGCAGATATTTGATGCAAAACAACAAACAACAAAAAATTAACACTGGAAATTTTAAAATCACAAAGCAACCAAGCAACACAAAAAACCGTTATGAAACGGTAACAGCATTTCAAAAATAAAAACAAAACCGAAAACATGACATATCCAAGTATAATCCTTCAAACTCAAATTACACCGAAAGAAAAAAGTGGTTTTTATCTTAATGGATTTTTCTCGAAAAGCAACTTAATAAAGTAAACCAAGCAGTCAGTTGGAAAAAAAAAACTGTGTAGCGGTTCTCTCATGCAGTTTGCTTTTAGTAAATGCAACCAAATGATTTTCTTAGTTGGCAGCAATTCGCAAAGATATTGGACATCAGACCGGTTATTGATGGTGATTTTTTGTAGCTTTTTGGTGCAAACAGTGTAAATTAATTTTTTTTTTTATTTGCGACATAAAGTATTTATGAATTGAATTTATTAATAAGGGTCTTCATGCAAACACTTAAAAATTGCCATTTGCGCAAAACTGGTATCATGAAGCCTTTTTAAAATTGCTGCGCGACTTTTAGCAGTTGCAGTCAGTTTGTTAGAAACATCAAGAAAAAATATATTAAATAAAACATGAAAAATTAAAACTTGTATCTAAAAAGAATAATTTGGAAAAAAATTACGACATGTTTTTTTATTAAATGTACAATTGAAAAGCTCAAGTTTACGAGTCAAAATTGTTGGCCAAATTTTGAAAGTTTGTGCAAATAAATTTAAATTAGAGTTATTTTGCAAAACTGACAAATTGTACAGTTGGCACAGTTTGCGAGCGGTTTAAGTATTTTCATGAGAACCCTGAATAAAAGTATTCCTCCCTTAGAAAATCGCAAAAACTAAATGATTGTGCACAGAAAAAATTCACTATTCCAAACGTACACAAAAATATATAGCAAAATTTTAATTCAAAATGTAATATCCAATAAAAAATAATTAGGCTTTCACATCTAAAAAAATTAATAGTAATAATAATATATTAACTGAATTAATTTGGGGAATATCTATTTATATATATGATTTTAATTGTGCTTTTTCCCTTATAAACTATATGTGAAATTTATTATTACATACCCTATGATATTCTCATACAGTATGAAAAATATCATAAAGCATTTTATTACAAAAGCAACTCAATAATTGAGAAGGAAATCATATCCGTATAGTACTATTTCGCTAATGCTTACTTAGCTCATCAGTGGATTTTTCCTAATTTTTTAATACAAACCCAAGATCTATATGTCTAAAATTCAATTAATCAATCGAGAATTGAATTGAATATCAAACATACAAACCAAAAAATCTATAAACAAAAACATAACAATCCATGAGTTTACTTTTATAACACACACAATTATATATCCTCAATAATAATAATTATTTAAGCTGTAGGTCTTTTTAATATATTTAATATTTATTCTGATTCGATATTTCGCTACTCCTTTGTGTAGCTTCTTCAGGAAAATTGGTTTTTGTTAATAATGAAAAAATATTTTTTTTTTTTTTTTTTTACTTCACAATACAGAAAAAGTTCTTGACAATGAAAATTCAAAATAAAAATATTGACAGCCATATTCATACAAATATAACTGGATTTGAAATAAATAAATAAATATTACATATATTAAAAAGACCTACAGCTTAAATAATTAGTGTTATTAATATAAAAAGAGGTCAAAAAACTAGAAGAATTACAAAATTAATAGTATCAATTAAATTATTATTGTTGACTTATAATACCTTGAAAATTTAATTAAATATCTTGAAAATGTTAAAAAATGTTTAATAGCAAAAAAAAATATTTGAATTCAATTCGAATGCTTATTGGCTATTAATTTATATTTGCATATGTGAAATACAACAATCAGCCAAGGTTTTAAATAAAAATAAGCCGTTATTTTGTGTATTTCATAGCAAAAAATTCAGTTATTTAAATTTAATTGAATTGATTAAAATTTTATAAAAACACTTCCAAAGAAGTGAAGAAGATCATAAAATATTGTCAGCCGCAAGTAGTGCGAATGTGGAGCGTTTCCAATGAGTTTTATAAGGGCTGGGGATGTTATCTTTTTTGACGGCCATTCAGAGAATTGGAAGCAATATTCAATATGTCAAAAAATTTGATTATTGAAGCTCCCTTTAGTGGGATTCGTTGTTTCCGTGGATGTACAAATGTTTAGTAAAATTTCAAAAATTTATTATTTTAATTTTTTTTTCTTATTTTACACTTTTCCATATTTCTGTGGTTTTATTTTAACTCTACTTAAGCTAAAGATTCAACTCCGCTTTAAAATATATACATTTTTAATGCTTGTTCTATTAAGCATCAGCATTTATGATTTTGTCTTATCCTATCTTAAGCAGAGCAAAATATCCACGTATGGGTCCTTTAGAAGAATTAAATATGTCATTCTGTATGAAAGACCCACTGTAAGGTCTGTGTTCCGCTGGTACTGTCGGGCAACAGCCTTAGCCAGTCCGATAGAGAAAACGTTACCGAGCATGTCCGCGTGCCCCCACACCCAGACAAGCTTCAGGTTAGAATATCTCGCCATCTCAATATCACACCAGTCTAGATGTCCTGTAGACAGATTGTATTGAAGTTTAACATCGGCACCTGAACGTAGGGCCTATTCCGAAGGTGTGCTTAAGCGGCAGTGAATTTTGAATTCTGAATTCAGGCTGCCATTCACCAATCTCTATCATAAGATAGAGCACAATGAACTTCCAACTGCATAGGCCAAAACACCCTTCGTTGACTACTGTTGAGTGACAACAGCACCTAGATTATTAAAAGTCATATCAGAACATACGTGTAATTAAATACGACTATATGTCCCGAATAGACCAATAAGTTCTCTCCACGCGTGACTTTAGGTATTAACAACAGCCACCACAAATCAAAATTCATGCCAGGGTTGACACGAAGCACTCCAAGGAGTACAACTAAGCACTCACAAGGATCGCACCAGTCGTTAAACCTTTACTTATTGCTAGAGCAGTGCGGTTCGATGGCTGCCCGTAGCACTAGACAAGACCAAGATTTTATTCTCACGGATCTGTATAAACAGCCCGTGATCAAATCTGTTGTTGGATGGCAAATAGTCGACTCTTCTGTAATTTTCGAACTCAACGGAAGTTCAAAGCGATGCATCATTATTTTTTTAATAGACCGTAGGTCCATATTCGTATGTCATAATTCAAAAGACTATGGTATACGTTATTTACTGGAAGTTAAAGACCATTAGAGAACTTCTTCAACTAAATAGCTAAGTACCGCGGTGTTGCTAATGTTCTGTAAGTTATGGAACTATGTGCCAAACATCCCATTGCGAGAATGTCATGTAGACTTCTGATAGAGACCTAATCGCAGCCTTTCTGTTAGTACAAATCTGAATGCTTTCAAAAATATACTACGAAAATGTGTGTGTTAGTTGTAAGTAATATTTTTGTTAATGGAATTTTAGTATAAAAAAGAAAATAAATGTATTAAGGCAATCAATCACAAAATACTGAGCTGGGAGTGAACAATAACTGCCGTACGAGTATTCATAAAAATGTTTTTCGATTTATAAAAGGTACATATAATAATTGAATTTTGTATGGAAATAAGATTATTAAACTTTTAAAGATAAATTTTTTTTTATGAATACGGCAGTAAATAAATAAAGTATCTTTTTTTATTTATAACATTCCAACTAAATTACACAAATATATTCCTTTTCTAAAAGGCATCAACGACAACGCTTTCAAAAACATTTCTAAAGCTTCAATGTAAAGAGCGTGTAAGATAATTAACATCTTCAACTAGCAGCGCGTCAAATGAGGAACATGTGTATGCAGAATCAAAATTTTATTTTCCACACATGTGTCCTCTGTGAAATACATTATCTCTTTTTGCAGCAGAACAAAACTCTGATCAAATAATGCGTAACAAAATCTCAAATGCCACAGATTGTTGCATGAAAGAAAAAAGGTTGAATATCCTGTAGATCTGGTTTTTAAGACACCGGCAGATGGAATAGAAAAAAGATGACTTTTTACTAAAAAAAAAATTACTGAGTTTGGCACTTTTGAGTTTTATTTTTTTTCTACAGTCGCGTCAGTAGAGCTTTTGTCTCTGTTTTTCTTGGCAAGGCAACTTATTTGGTTACAACATTCTTTTGCTCAAATCTCATCAATTCTCGCTAAAATTACATCTTGTGTATGCGACTAAAGGCATCAAGTGTCCATTATTTAAAAACTTTTTTTTACTACATCGATGTATGAGATTGCAAAATGTTTTGGACACCGTTAAGTCGTCAGAAGACTTTCATAGTGGCTGAGGCGAAGCCAGTGTGTGAACAATTTTGTGTTTCACTTCAAGAGCAAAAACAAATGTGAATCTTAAACTTTTTCTTCTGAAATGATGTTGTTATGTTTTACCTTCCTTTGTTTACTTATCTTTTTCTGTTCTTTTGCTTTGTGTTTTATTGTTGGCCTTTGAAGACAACAGGCACTTTATTATTTATGGAATGCAGGTTCTGTATTTGGTTGGTTGTTGAAAAAATTATTATGGCCAGAGAAACTTGAAAACAAAATTAACAAATTTTTCATGTTTCTGGGCAAATTTACCTTTTTTTTTGTAAATTTCTTTATTTTCTTTTCTTTTTTGCCTCTCGGCATTTAAATTGCAGGGAAGAAAGCCAATAGAAGTCTTCTACTAAAAAAAGAAAAAAATAGCTTTGATCTGAAATATTTTTTCTTCTTGAAAGCTTCATTGAAGTATTGAGAAAAATTACGTAGTTTTGTTCGATTAAGGAATATGGAACGTAAAATATTACTGGAACATTTTCTTTTAAAGAGTCAGTCAGGCAATTATGATGCCTACCTACAATGGTGACGTTGTTTGTTACCTTTTTTTTTAAAAAAATATAGTGAAGAGCAGAGGCAGTGGGACGTAATAGTCTTGATACTCTGATAGAATAGAGCATAATACTTTTATAAATATTACGCTGCCCATACACGAATGATTTGTGCATGTGATTTGTTGTCGTACGAGTATCATTTCTCCACATACGAAAAAAGTTTGCTACTGCACTGAACTCACTCTGGCCGAATGTAGAAACTGTTCACTGCTTTCAGTGTACTTTCCTTCCTAGTTTTACTACAAAATTTCTTAACAATTTATTACTATTATTTTTTTAAAGCTTAACACAAGAAAATATCGTAAAAATAACGAAAAATAAACTTTATTTATCCTCGCTTTTTATGTTGGCAACATTTTCGTATATAAATTTAACACTATTGTTACAATAAACTCACACATACAGTCACTTTATTGCTAAAGCCGTAAAAGAGTAAAAAATTACAGAACAGAATAAAAAGTTTAAAGCGTAAGACAAACAAGGTGGCAACGAATAGCGCAATGGCTAAAAATTAAATTAAAGTTTTTACGGCTTTAATAGCATTCACGACAGTCGAGAAAAGTGAAGATTTACAGCAGTTGTAAACAGGAATTTAGCGGATCTATAAAAACATTTCGCATAATTGAAAATTTAATAATTTAAAAAGCGACAATAATTGTGTCATAGTATTTTTCAGCTAAAAGAAAATGTTTAACCGAAATTATCGTCGTTCTAAACTGTAGCAAATATTAAGGTGGGCCTTATAGTGATGTAAAAGTCTGAGTTTAGGCGAGAAAACGTTTGGAAGAAAAACATTTTGAATTCTCTTTTGTTTTGTTTTGTTATTCGCGGTCACACAGACGAAAATGTTACCATAAAAGCGCAATAACGCGTCTGCGAAGTAAAATATGAAATAAAATGGTTCAGCTTAAAAAAATTAATATCTCATAACATGTGTCATAATATAACAACTGATGCACAACAACTGTTTTAGAAATTTTCAAATAAACAGTAGAGTTGTGCACGAATTGACCTCTCAATCCTTCAGCGCCTGTTTCTTCTCTTCTATATCACTTTCCAACTACTTGCGCTACATGCACTGCATACGTACGGGACATCTCTTGAACATTGGTTCAAGCAAAACATATCAAGGAAATGATTATAATGATACAAAAAATGAATGTTTTTATTTGCTTTTTCAGCCATGAAAAAAGTAGAAATGTGTGTGGAACTTCTTTTTCGCTGGTCATTTCTTACTAACCAGTTATCATTACCATGAGGCAGTGGCTTTGTTTATCCACTCGTATGAAGATGAAACAATGTACAGAAAAAGTTATAGTTGAATTTTTTCCAATCAAGTGTTTGATCAGAAAATGTAATATTTTTATTAATATTTTAATTGAACCCACATTTGTTTTAATTGAAATACCATAAAATAAGAGAAAAATTTTAAAAATCGTGAAATTTTTTACATTACATTTATTATTTTACTTCGCCGTCGTTTTATTGCTCAAACACCTACGAAACGTGTGTTGTAGCGCAGAAAACTAAGAAAAATCTTTTTTTTTTGCCTTGACCTGGCTGGGAATCCAACCCGGATCCTTTTAGTTGCAAAGCTAACTCGATAACATCTCAGCCATCAGCAATATACTTACTTTTTTAATTGAATCTTCATTTTCTTTTAACTGAATCATGATTTAATTTTTTTCTTTGAAGCACAAATTTCTAGTGAACATATTATTTTAAGAAACGGCAATCCCGTTTTTATATGCTGTCTTTTTTTTATCTGGGACCAGCACTCAGGAGATGACCCCTGCACATGCGATGCATTGTGCTGGAACTATAGGAATGGGATAGTTAGAGAAAGAACAGGGCGTGAAGCTTAATTATATATTTCACAGCTCTGCTTTTGCACATTCTTTGTTTATGACAGTGTTGAACCTTCGGTTTAGTAGTCATTTTTATTATTATTTTACTTCGCCGGTGCTACACAATACCGACGAAGGAGGGTCTTCTGATGTGATTGTGGATTGCTATTAACTGAAGCCGGTATTGTTCAGTGACCAGTGACTATGCCTCCGCCACTGAAAATCGGACAACAGCTGACACACAAAGACACACTAATGCACATCAGAAAAATGCGAGATGTTTTTTTTATAATTTTAGTCTGAAACTGGGGTTGAACCCAGACCTGTTTTTTGGTTTTGTAGTCAACGTACAGACTATATCAGCTATCGCCACCCATTAGAAGCGCCGTGCAGAGTTTTGGTTAAATTTTATGAACGGTGTCGACTTTGCGACCACATTTCCTCTCTTTACAAAAATGGCTGCAATGTACTTTATTTTGTAAAAGAAAGAAAACAAAAAGTTTCACAGTAAATCTATGTTTGTGTTTAAATAACAACGAAAATGAATGTTCCAAGTGTAAAGGAAATGTATTACTGTACACACAAACTTACTTACATCCTCCATGACCCTGCAGATAACGTAACGTGTTCATACATGCGTATATATTGTAGTCCACTAGACTATAACTAGAACTAGTCCAAGACTACAGCAAAAGTAAGGGTAAAACATTGTCTATTTAACATTACAATGTCCTATGCGTGAACCATATAACCTAACTTTGCTTTACATCGGACTAACCTAAAAAATACTCGTTCTATGGAGCACCTAGAAGAGTAATTTTAATGCCACGGTGTAATCGTAAATACGAAGAAAAGCACGAAAACTTGTCGTTGTTGTTTTCAATGACATGTTTCACTTCTGCATTACATTCGACCAGGTTTGTAAGCAGTCCATTTCAGGTACAATGGATCACCTAATTTAATATTATCTGCAGGGGAGTCCAATTACAAACACAAGCATGTAAAAAAAAAATGCTACACTGTTGCGTTGCTTGAAACTTTCCGTTTTTCTTTGCGTTTCAAGATTTTAAAACAAATATCTTTGAACAAACGTTTAAGTTTGTTTGTTTTATGTAAATATATTTTCTTTTATTTGAGAGAGAAAAACATTTTTACATTACTTTGTTTTACAAAATGTAAAGAAATAAAAAGATAACCAAAACAAGAATATTTAAAAATATTTAACTTTGTTTTAATATAAATTATGAAGGAATTATGCAAGGAAATGGTACAAAATATTTATCTTTGACTTTCACTTCTTGACCCGCTTACAATACGAGAAAATGATGCTTTAGTAGTTAAACTGCCCCAATGGAAAATTTTACACCAAAAATGTGCGAAACATAGAAAAAAATAATAACAAAAGTTTCCCCCATTAAGTCTTTGCTCAGTAAATTATTTTTTTATTAATATTTTATTGGAAACCACGTTATTTTTAATTGACATACCATAAAATGATCAACTAGAAAAATCGTGAAAGTTTTTCAATTAAAACTACTAATGCTTCCTTCAATTTCATATAGATGTGGTTTGCTTAATTAATTTAAATAAATTATTAAATTTTAGTTTTTAGAACTTAAAATATAATTTCCTAATGGCTTCGTTTATCACTTCGATTTTTAATTATTATAATTCTCTTTCACCACACTTATGAATGAATGAAAAAGAAAATAGAAATAGAAAAAATGCAATAAAGCAAATTACACTAATTTGTGTGAATACATCTCAAACAACGTTTGTCCACTAATTAAGTTATTGCGCTTTCAGAACCCTTTCATATGGCCATTGGCAAAGGATCATTCAACAAGGAATTTCCATTTACATCAATATGTATAATTTCTTTTCCTTAATCACCTTTATGGTCAGAAAAGTGGAGCAGAAAATTTAAGTAGTTATTCCAGTATTGCCATTTCAGCATTTTTTCGTACAAATTTATGTAAATTTCTAGCCATTTTTTCTTTCAATTATGTATTTACCCAAGGAAAATATATGTAATTAAAATTTTGAAAGTAGTATTTCCATTTACTACCTTATCAATCTGATTAACAGTCAGCACACATGTATTGCCTTAACCCTAACCCTCCTGACATGGGTACCCCGGTACCCGAACAATTATAAATTCAAATATCTCTTAAACAACAAAAGATAGAAAGTTGGGGTTCCGCAAGTCCCTTCAGGTAATCATTTTCTAAGGATTTTTGTGCTTTTAAGCTTTGCTAATTTGTTTGGGTTGGCTGTGGAGTAACCGAAAGTCAAATAGTCCTTATCCTGCCGATAAGGGTACCTGGATACCAGTATAGAAGTTAAAGCATTTTGTATACAAAAAGTAAAGGTAATATTAAATTTGGTTTTTTATTTTATTTAGAATTAATAAATTTTTATATTTAACTTTCTACTAGTATTATTGCATAAAGTAAATCTTGCGAAATTAACATTTTGTGTATCGTGGAGCCAATATTTTAATATGTAAGTTGCACATTTGATTTTTCCTGGGTATAGTGTTGCACTTGTATTAGATGAAATTGTAATTTTTTTTTTATTAGGCTTAACACTCAGGGATTAAAGATGCCTACCAATATGTACACTAATTTTAGAAGAGTTATCGGGTCGTCTTTTCAACAATGTAAAAATGAAAATATAGGTCCGAGCTGGCTAAGTGATGATTCACAAAAGTGGTATGCAGACTTCGCTATGATTAAACCGGGCTAGGGAATAGGAACAGTGGGACCTAGAACATGTAAGTGTATCATATTCACTTTTTGGGAGAAGAATCATGAGAATACCATCTGGCGCGTTCGCTGCATATACTTTCTGTATGTCATGCAATAAGCATAGATATGCATTACGTTAGTTCTAGCAGATTTCGCCTATAAGATTAAGAGTCAATGGAACGCTTGATTGTAATTTCTGCGGTACATTTACTTAGAATGCACTTGTGCTCATACACACTTAGCGATGAGGATCTACAAGCACTCAGCCGAAATTATCGCAATACCGAACGTGGACTGCAGTGGAAACAGCAGAGGGAAACATAATGTTTATCGATAAGGAGTCGAAGTCGAACATCGAAATAGAATAGAATTGTTTCACATTTAGATTAACCTAGGTTACCACTATAGATGCCGTTTTGTTACCTTAACCCCGTAGAAACCAGAGGACGTAACAGTCACCCTGTGCCCTTGGCGTACTTCAATAAATCTGTCAGATGTTACCGAGAGCACAGCCCGATGTATTTCAAGAAAGTCATCCTAGGGCACTCACTGAGAAAGTGCACAACAGTCTTCCACTCCGAAGCGACCCCACAGCCCCTACAGCGGGCATTGAACGGTATGCCCATCCTCTCAGCAGACAGCCGTGAGTCTACTAATGGACAATCGGGAAAGGCTCAGGAGTAGCAAAATTATACGCAAATCATACCGCAGCCACATAGATCTTGCTATGGCGCAGCTACAGTTATACCTCCATCTCTGCTGAGCCATCTACTCGAAAAACTTCTCTAACTGTCACATTGCAACAGCAAATCAGACCCGCTGACGTTCCTATGCTCCGGAACTCACACAGACTAAACGGCACAAAAATCCCGGTGGATAGCCAGCTTCCCTCTCCACTCACCAACAATACGAAAGCAGACGTCCGTTGTAAATTTTGTATTCCCTTCAATAATTTTAATTACTGGGTGCATTAAAAGTCCATGAATTTTCGCTCAATTTTACTAGTCCATAAATAAATCTCATTTGTTGGGAACTTCTTTTGCTTTTGTCTGCATTCTTCTTTGTGCAGTTCTTTGAAATAAAATCAGAAATTTGCAGCAAAATTAAAAGTGACTCGAAGCTAAAATCCAATTACTTTCTTTCATAATTATGATGGACATGAAGAAATTTAGCACCTCATTTCTTTGCATTTTAAGTTGGCAGATTGGAAAGAAAGGAGACTTTGTAATTTTTTCCTTCTGTTCTATCTTCCTCTTTGCTATAATCACCTCAATAAGTGCTGAATGCTTTCAGTGATAGGAAGTATTTTAACATGTAAATTTCGAACTTTAAATTATGAGATGAAAGAAGAAATAGTGGAAAAGAGTAAAAATAGCACCCATGGAAAAAAAGCTTCATTTGTAATGGAGTTAGCAATTCCCATTTTCCTTATGCGAATCACAAAAATAATAAAAAGAAGTGATTGAAAAACAGCCAATTTCATGGATATTAAGGTTATTTGTACTTTATTTCCGTTTGAGTTTTTATGCTTTTAAGAAACACGCCCCATGCAGACACAATAAAGGGATTGATTTTTCAAATAACAAATGGCAAGTGACAACTCAACCTAGAACTACATACATACGTATCGTGTTTTCTGATAATTTGCAATATTGAAATTTATTCGCACCCCTTTTTTTGAGATTTAAGTTGGACTTGTAGTCAATAGAATGTTTTTTTTTAACGACTTTGGTTTTTCTATTTAACTAATTCTTTATTAAAGTGAGAAAAAAAGAGAACAAATAAATGCCGAGACGTTTGTTGCTTTAAATGTTGCTGTGAAGCCTGATTTTTGTAAAAGAACCAGTCGGTTGGAGATTTTAGTTGTTGGTTGCTGAACATGAGTATGAAATCAACTCTTCCAATATTGAATGACCTCCACTTTGTGCAAATATTTTTCACTGTCTTCTTTTTTCTGTTATTGTCCGTATAAGCTTTCCATTTTTCATTGATGTTTCTTTTTATCATTTTTCCTCTTTGTTTTCTTTATTTGCCAGCAAACACCTTTTTTGGTTATTTTTCAATCCATTTTTATAGTTTTTATTGCTGCTTGTAAAATTTGCTTTTTTTAAAATGGGGGGTCTGAACTCGATACGAAATCGCTTTGTTGCAAAGAACAAATACGTATATCCAGCTGAATTTAACATCAATATTGTATTTGTGCTTGAGACCAGATCAAGTGGAACAGTAAAATAAAGGGAAAGTTAAATTGAATATTTTACAATATCTGGTTCACTAGCTGAAGCAAGAAAAATAAAGCGAAGAAAAAATGCAAAATGTTTGCAAATTATGGCCAACAATATTTTACTTGTTTGTTTATTCAAATATTTTCCAATTTTTCAATTCAGTTACCTTTCCAGCAGAAAATTAATAGTGATTGGCAAAGTGTTGTGTATTTTCTTTGCGTTTTTTTTTACTCAAATCAATTTAAATTTGAAGTTTTCCATGTAACAGGTTGTTTCATTTCATTAAAACATATCGACAAACAAAGCAAAGAAATATATCGTAAAATATCCCAGCAAAAGCTAATGCTCTAGCAGTGATATTAACCACTGTGAAAGAGTTAAATATTAGCTTTGATGTGTTAGGGCTTTAGTCCAATCTACAGACATTATCATTTTTAGAAGAAATATTCTGGCAATATTCTGGAGAAAATTCCCAGACTACATGCCTCAAAACAATTTTTCACAAGGAAAACTTGACTTTCTACGTTGCTGTGCTTTAAGTGCATCTGTAATAATAAATGCTGGTTAAACTTTTTATTAAATTAATGTTGATTATTTTCGTTTATTGTTTTGTTGGGTTTCAGAGAGACTTCAAACTAATTTTTTATTTTTCCTTTCTTAGAACTAAACAAAATACACCAAAGACAGCCAATGATTTGCTGATTTACTTTTGTATATACGATTTTAAGTTATAAATAAAGTTAAAATAATAGTAGAAAAATACATGTTCGAGTGAGTACATTTGAATTTCGACAAAACTAGAACTTGAGCAGCACATAATAATTCGTGCAACACACCATACAAGCGGTGCCACTGCTCGATCTTGTATTTGAATATTTTTTTTTTTTTCATTACTATATCTTTTTTTTTATTTTATAACTTGAAAAGTTTTAGTTTCTAATATAAAACTTCATGAGACAAGTTTTATTTATTTATTTTCTCTACTCTGTGAATGCATGAGGTACACACGTACGTTACTTATTTGCAGCAGTACGAAGTGTAAATTATATCCAGTTAGTAAAAAGTTTATTTTGAAATTGAGAAGAGTTTAAAACATTGTTTTTTTCTTATTTGGAAAATTAATAGATTTGTCATAGCAAACGTACTAGTTGACAGTATCAAGAAAGTTTTATTTTTCAATTTATTTTAAAAAAAGGAAAAATATATTTAAAAATGTTAATTGAAATGCCAACTCATTTTCACACAGAAAAAACATAGATGTGGCATAATAATAACAAGTACACATATAGTATGTGGTAATATCTGTGGCAATTTGGAAGAGTAGCTTAACTCAACTTTTGGACTGCTAGACAAATGTGAATTAAACATACCAAAAAGCGTATAGATAGATTAAAAAGGATTATATATTTTTATTTTACTCTGATATACTACATACTTGGCAAGTAAAAAGAATATGGGCACTTCCATCGTCGTACACATTTAAAGGTGAAATGACTGAACTTATACCTCTTAATTAGCCGTACAATTGTTGCGAAGTTGATTTAGAGCTATTTTTAATTTTTAAGCCAATGTATTCGCACGTGAGAACGCCGATTTATTTATTAAAATTTTTGGTTTATTGGCCATCCACCGAATGGCAATGAAAAAATCAGTTGATAGGTATTAATAATTTTATAAGAATTATAAATATAATAAATATTTTATGTAAGAAAAAATATTTAAACATTTTTTCAATTTCAAACCTACAATATCGCACGGGATAAACTTTGTCCCGTCTAAATTGTCTAAAAAAATCTTATTTTGATCCCATCATACTTTTGGCGCAAACAAATGTTGTTTATCAATATCGCACGGGACCTTGAAATAAGCGGCAATGCAGAAGAAAAACCTGCGGTTTTTTTAAATCGCATACTTTCGTCGGTTTTTTTGTACACTTCGTACACTCTAAAAGGTTTTAGCGAGCAAAAGTCAATGCAGAATATCTCGCCTGAAGAAATTTTCTTAAAGGAAAACGTGCAATAGAAATGCCCAAAGGAGAAAAATTACGCTTCTGGAACTTTTTAGTTGAAAAAGTTCCACTATTTCAGTATTCTGAACCAAATTCGAATTGCAGCCATAATATTCAAGCTGTAATCGCGATTATTTGTATAAATAAAAAAAATTGTTAATATAAATATTTAGATATTTTTAAATAATACAGGGTGGCACAAAAGGAGATTTATGGTTTGAACGCTTTATAACTTTTTTAATTATTATTTCTTCTTTGTTTTTTTTTCAGCATTTTGTGAAGAAGACTTGGAGAATTAATTATGAAGTATTCGAAATCAATTCATGGCCATTACACCCGAAATTTTGCGAAAACTTATGGAAAATATGCTAAAAAGAGCACGTATGTGCGAAGCAGAAAATGGACATCACTTACAGGATATCATTTTTCAAAGTTAATTGCAAAAAATTCCCTAATAATAAAGTGTATTAAAAAAAATTATAATAATTGCATAAAAAAATAAGTAATAAACCATTTAAACCATATAGCTCCTTTTGTGCCACCCTGTAGTAAATATTTTACTTAATTCAACAAAATGATGTTATTAACTTATTTTAAATGAATATTATTTAAAATTAAAGATTTCAATAGTTCTTAAATTATTTACTGTAAGAAATCATATTTTTTTGTCAACTTAAATAAAATATTTTTTATATATTTTTTTCTTTCTGCAAAAAGTAACTACTTTTCGATTAAAATAATTAAGAACGTAATTTACAAATTTATATACTTTTTTCTGAATAACTACTCGTATATATTCTGAAAATGTTTTCAGTCATTCTAATAATACAAATAACAGAATCAGTTCTATTAATACTTCTGATTTTTATAATTTTGTGACATGTCTTTAATAATCGAGTAGTTAAATTTTGTAATCACAAAAGTAAGTCATTATGTGGCAAGTACTTTTTATGTCTAATGTCAATTTTTTTGCTCGGATTGTATTTTTATGTTCCCTACTGTAATAATTTGTTCTTAGATTAAACTGATCTCAGCAGCAATTTTGCTGTGAAATGTTTAGCATTCCAAAATGTCTGTTATTAATTGTATACATATTTTTTCTTCTTTTTTTCAATCGACAAAACTCATTAAACGTCAAAAAAGAGAAATGCTCTTGAATTTACGACAAGCACAAAAAATTGTCACCCTCTGCACATCACTTAGACGATTTTTTTAAACTTGAAACAAAATCCAAAGTATCACATGTTCGGTGTCTGATATTTTTAGAAAATTATTTTATACATTCTCTTTAATGTTGTTGTTATTGTTTGCAGTGGAATAAAAAATACAAAATTGAATTGCAATGTCATGTCATATGGATGGAGGGAGAGACAGCTAAGGACTTGCAATGATGCTGTGCCCCAAAGTGTTAGAATGTGACTGTTTGCCAGGTTTCAAATGTTTCAAAAGTAAGAAATGAACGTGTCATTTGAACAGCAAGACAAGTGTTTCATAAAGAGGTTAAAGCGACAGACTACAAAATTCAAAAACATCAGCCACATTGTTAATGCAAGGAAAACACCAGCCTCTAATAGGGAGTCCCTGAAAAAAAAATGTAAAAGTTTGTTAAATTGCTAACGTAGAGGTTTCGTGCCTGAATAAATTTAAATGGGTAACTGCAGCAATCAATTTGGAGGAAGCTGAAGAGAATTAAATTACCTTTTTGTATGGAGCAATTGGCAAAAATCTTTCAAAGATTCCCTTCATGTTAATAAAACATTGATTGTAGAAAAATTGTATCTGGAAAAAAATAATGTAAAACATCGGCTTGATTTCAGGATCTTCGACAAAAAGTGCGGCGTAAAGGATACGTTTTGGCTTCCAGCCGTCAACTGGTTACTATCGCGAACACGAACTTTGCGTGATATGGATGAACATACAAGTGGTGAAATTATAGAAGAAATAGAGCGTCATTCTTGCATAACTCTGGATTTCTTCGTTTTGTGAATTTATAAAGCAAAGTTGTTCAATCTCTGCTGTTACGTTGATTAATTTTCATAAAATTTTGTGTTTTTATTTATTATTTTACTTCGCCGACGTTTCATAACTCAAATATCAAACATCACACCATAAAAAATTTTTTGGTCTGACGTGAGATTGAACCCACCCACGATCTCGTGGTTATATAGTAAAACCTACTTTTTTTAATCTTGGACCAGCATTCAGGAGATGATTCCTACATATGCGGTGCATTGTGCTGGAACTAGAGGAAAGGGATAGTAAGAGAAATGACAGGAGGTGAAGCTTCACTATCTTACAACTCTGCTTTTGCACGTTCTTTATTTTTTTATAGCAGTGTTGTAGCCTCTCTGATGTCAAGGAGACGTATTAGATTTTGAAGTTTAATTTTTAGTAGGCATTTTTATTAATTATTTTACTTCGCCGGTGCTACACAATACCGACGAAGGAGGGCGTTCTGATGTGCCTGTTGGATTGGTTACAGCTGAAGCCGTTACTGTTCAGTGACCAGTGAATATACCTTCGCCACTGAAACCTTTCGACAACAACTGACACATAGTCACACAAATGCACTTCAGAAAAAATACAAGATGTTTTTATGAGTCTGAAACTGGGGTTGAACCCAGGAAAATTTTTCGTTTTGTAGTCAAAGTGCAGACTACTTCGACCATCGCCACCCTCACTTAGTCAACAACACCCCGTTCTGTTAGAAAATATTGCTTTTAAACTCCCCTTAAAATTCAGAAAAGAGATAAAATGACAACATTCTTATGGCAAACACAAATTCAAATAATTTTTGCCACTCGAAAGATTTTAACTTTTTTTACTCTTTCTAAGGGACACCCTTAATTTGTTGTATTGTTTCAATTATTTGTTTGCAACAACAATAGATGACGTTTCCCATAACAATGGAAGTGTTAGAAAAATAAAAATTCGTCTTCATTGTTTTGGCCTTAAAGAAAATTGCATAAAATATTAATAAAGAGAAACGCACTCAGTCGACAAATGACGGATTGCCACTGTCAAAGCCAACAACAACAATAGGAAAAACAATTACAATAATACTTTGCACTTATTTTATTTACTTTTATTAAAATACTTGTAGAAAAACAACCTACTTGTCTATCATTTTTTGATTTAAAAACTGACTGCTTCAATGGTATAACGCCACACATTAAGA
Source organism: Dexiosoma caninum (assembly GCA_963924685.1). NCBI lineage: Eukaryota > Metazoa > Arthropoda > Insecta > Diptera > Tachinidae > Dexiosoma > Dexiosoma caninum. Next base: position 86,970,899 of record OZ004728.1, on the reverse strand, counting down.
CATCATTTTTCAAATTAAAATAAAAGAATCATCTTTTCACTTTGGTTTCATATTCTTTGCAATACAATAACACAATAGGAAATACAAATCTGGTCCAATTAAATGCTACTGCTGTGACATTTGTACTCATATTAATAAGAATTATTTTCTTTTTAAAAAAGTAAGTTAAAAATAATTTTTATTGGATTTTATTTTAAAGGGGGTGGAATAGAAAAATTAATGCTCAATTCACAAGCTGAGTCGTATGGTTTAGCCTTTAGAATAAACAACGATATGTCTATATACACTTGTGAACAGGAAAATTTTTTTAATCGTATTTTTGTTTTTCTTTTTATTAATATTTTTCTCTTAAAAAAAAAATTCTCTTAATTTTATTCCATGAAATTAAAGCAGATATGGAAATGTCTATGATTATACGAATTAATTTGTAAGTTGTTCACAATAAGCAATTTTGATTCAAATAGTTTAAAAGTGTAATTAATATTTATCATTAAAAGGAATTTAGTTTCTGGTATTACGAAGATTTTTACAAAATTAATGAAAAAAATTTTACGTTGCCACACCTGGCCTCAATACAAAAACATTTCAAAAACATAACAATTGTCATTCTGTAATCAAAACACACTTTTGTATGAAAATTAGCAACACCAATAACAAAAATACAATACGGTATAATAAAACGTTTACACAATGCATACGACGTTAATACGAAGTTGTGAATTGAGCATATATTTTAAATATAATGCACAATGGGGCTAATATAAAGGAAAATGACACATTTAAAAATTCAACAGTTAAAAGAAATTCTCTTGAAAAGAGAAACCTCAAAAGATAAAGTCGTATAAGGCAACTTTCCTTAACTCTCAGCCAGCAGAACTCTGATATATTTCTCGTTCTGACATGCTTACAAAACGGAAAGAGTAACTTTGTCATAAATATATAAATCACGTTAGAACTGTCTATGGCTCTAGCAATCCGAACAGATCCACCTTTAAGGCTAATAAAAGGCTCACAGTGAAATAAACTTACGATGGCATAAATTTTATGCTTTTCCCCAATCGACTACCTAAAAACCAAATAGATTTCCATAATTTACTTGTTTAAATTTATACAAGAAAGAAAATTGTGTATTCTCGTGTGTAATTTCTTCACACAAATTATTTTGTAGATGGCCAGCAGCGGCAGATTAAAGCCAGGCAATTTACACTGATGAAAAAGCAGCTGAATTAGCACTTGCCATAAATAGTTGTAATAAAAAGAAAATTACTTACAGCAAAATATAATAACGAGGTTGAATTTTTACATTTAGTTGGTATTTGTAATTTTGTAATCATCATGGACATGGGAAGTAGGAGAGTAAAATATACAGCTTTGCTGGCAAAGTTACAATTCTAAATGCTTTAATCCTTTAAAAGGATTTCATAAATTTTTTTTATTCAGTTTTTTTTTTGGTACGAACAGATTTGTTCTTCTTTCTCTACTTCTTATTTAAAATTATTGGCTCTAGGCAGCTATTTGTTAGTTCAGGCATCAATTGCTGAGTCAAATGCCGTTAACAACGTTTAGACTGAATTGTTTTCAGGGTAGTAATAGATTGCTCTGGAATTCCGTTCATATTAATTAAGACACTACACTGCAGCTCTCATTACAGCATTGAAGAAAGCGAAATATACAAATCTACCGTAGAAGCAAGTGGTAAATTATGGCAATTGTTTCGATTCGAAATCTTAAAAAAAATTCTATAGAAATTACATTACACAACGAATGCCATAATTTGAGTCCTGTATTTTTGTCGAGCTAAATAACTCATTCAGATTTTATACATGACCATTAGTTAGTTCAAAAGACAATGGAGGCACAATAAAGTTACAAAAAAAATAAAAAAATAAATTATTGCGATTCACGTTCAATCGCTTGGACCAAGCACATCTACATCATTCCCCTCAAAATTTACAGGAACTTTAACGTAAATTAACTTTGTTTACTAAAAAAGTGAGTGATTAGGCAAATTTAGTGTTCCTGCAATAATACAGTGACAAAACATATGAAATTGAAATTGAAATTGAAATTGCAAATATGCAACATGAAAAACCATTGCATATTAGTAACTGTACTTATAAAATCATAACAATTATAATTCTGAGCCGGCAATTGTCTGCTGACTTGAAAATTTTTCAATTATGAAAATTACATGTGACAATAAATACACAATAATACTTGACGAAAAAAACCAGTTGCTTCAAGTAGAACTAAAAACAAAACATGTGTGCACAGTTATTAAAGGAAACAATGACTATTGCAATTAAGTTAGAGATGGTAAATTTAGAGCTTCATTTAGAATGGGGGAAAAAACAGAGAATAATTTCTCGTATTCTATTTATTGAAAATATTAAATATATAAAGCTAATAATCCACATCTACTGATAACTACATACAGTGGACAAAACACGAAGAACGCTGACGATAAAGGTATATATATCAGTTGCCTTCGAAAACAGCATGTTGTTCCGCTCTGCTAGTGTGATTTACAATTTTGTATTTGATTTAGTTTCTTTCTTAGTATGTAACTATCACATATAATTTTCATTGCCTGTAAAGTATCAATCAGCTTATTTAAAAATTGAAAAATTTTAAATAATTTTTGGTATTTTTTTTTAAAAGAAAACGCATAAAATTTTATTATACAGAAAATCCTAAAATGTCACTGTAACGAAACGTACTCTTAATAATGCGGACACTTTTTCACATCGTTATCCTCTATATACTCTTATATAAATATTTCCTTCTTAAAAAGCAATTATACCAGAGCACTGTTGTTGTAAAAGAGTTGTTACAGTATCAGGGAACTTAAAAAATTACAGAAAAGTGTAAATAAAGATCCGGAAAGTGCAAATTTTTGATTCGCTTTTATTGATATTCTAATGTCGCATTCGTGACCGAAAAATGTAATTTGTTCCCATAACTTGACCGTTGCAGGTAGGTTCAGTTAGGTCGGCAGGTTGCTGGATGTAAAGGTAAAGAGAGGTTCTAGCCCCACTTGGGTCAAATTTATTATGGTCCTATTGTGATACCTGCTGTGAAAAAATTTCACATCTTATCACTACATGAGACCAGAGTCTCTGCTAGGAATCGAACCTAGAACCCCGCCCCCTTATAAACTAGCACACTACTCACTAGACTACCGCGGCACCCACCGTTGCAGTTAATAAGCGATGGAATATGTTTAAATGAATGAAGTTTATTGTGCCAATAGTTTGTCATTGACGTAGAGGCCGTTGTAAGTAAAACTTATTCCTTATTGAAATATTCATAGTTTTGATCATACGCGGTTTACTTATATAGACTCTTTAGATGACGTAAGAGGAACAAAAAGACACGCAGATGTAGAAAAAAATTAAAACCAGACAGAATTAAACCGTCAAAAGAAAAAATACATTTCGATAACAAGTGGATTAATTTAATTTAGAGACAAATCACATGAATTCTATAAATATACTTTAGAAGTTACATACATATGTATATAGAAATAACTTGTAAAATTAAAGAACTATTTTTACATTGGGCGCGTTCATAAGACGTAACTGCTATTAAACTGTTGGTAACTGTTGAACTCAACAGTTACGTCTTTGAAACGGCTTGATGAGGAACAAATATAATAAAGTAAAAAATCCAAATAAAAACCATAATGAATAGTCTGCAATAAAATCGATTTTATGAAATTTTTTAATTTTTATTCGAGCAGCTATTTGAACTGAGCACAACATGTTGAGTTAATGGAGCGAAAGAATTTTATGATGGATTAAATGTCAGAAATTACTCAACAGTTGATCTGAGCGCGGAATACTCAACTATGCGTTTCTAAAGCAAACACTCAACTGCTGCACGACAGTTACGTTTTATGAACGCGCCCATTTATTTAATGATTATTTATCTATGTTTGTTATATGTGTGAACAAACAAACACTCAATGTATTGTAGTTTTAATAGTAATTTATTTGTGCTACTCGTTCGATAGTCAAGATGATACTAAATATAAAAAGACATTGAACAAAAGACATTGAAACAGCAAATATACATTAGTAACATAAGAAAATAGTTCATATGGCTTAGCTAATACCATTATCGTTAGATTTTTGAAGTAAAATAAAATGCTTTTTTTTGCAGAAGCAATTAGTTTATTTTGTTTTTTTATATATTTCGTAATTCTTGAATATACTTTGGGAGTTATTGTATACACAAATGAAATTTCTTAACGTCTTTCAAGAATTTGGCTAAAGGTCTACTGACAATTTTGGTATTAGCACCAAATAAAATGTACATATAAACCAACTAAACCGTATAATAAATATAAATAAATAATGATTTTAAAAAAATCTTTCATTTGTACGAAAGTATACTGAACATATCGTACATTTAGGAAATTTATGTCAATTTTAATATTTTTATATATATGGCTATGTATGTGGCAGTAATAAATATATACAATTCTATTACTCCTTACATTTTTATATAATTCTTTATTACTTATATTTTCCTTGTACCAAAAAAAAAGGAAAAATAATAACATTTTTTTTTTGTTGCACCTACAAACTAGAATGTGGCACAGCATCAAAAGTGAAATTAGCCAAAGTGGCAAAAGTATGTTGTAAATTTTTTTATTTGCCATAAAAACTCTCTTGCCATAAATATTTTGCAGTTGTTCAGTATAAATTTACCGCGCCAACACATGGTTGCGTTAAAAACATAATTTGGATTTTATTTCCTGAAATTCACTTGTACATCCTTTTTCCTTTTGCTACATAATTTTTGCACATTTAATAGTTTTACTTATTTGCTTCGCATATTTTCATCTCTTTACGACAAATAAAAGTATATAAAGTTTATAACGAACTCACGTTTAAAGGAAAATTTTCCTCATACTTTCGGTTTTTTTTTTTTATTTGAGAAGTGGGAGAAAGAATTTGTTGGTTTATTTTTATTTTTGCAGTAATAAAAGTAAACTTACCCCTTAAAATACTCGCAGTTAACTATTTATAACAAGTCTAAGAAAAGTTTAGTTTGATCTTTTAGATAGAAGAAAACAGAACTTCATAAATTTTTATAGAAAATTGGTCATGTGGTTGAAAAAATTATTTAACTGAACACTGAAAATATAAATTTAATATTTTAAAGTGAAGAAGTACAATAAAAGTACAATTATTTAATATTAAGGTGAGCGGTGATATATTTAACCTTATAAATATGAGAAGCACTTAGAATCGTCAATTCTTAGAGGAAATTGTCTATGCGGCCTCAAGTTCGCGTAGTTAATTAATTTTTATATTGGTATGTTCGTCCATTTAGACAGTGAACATTTTTCACCAGAAATTCTTTTTTTGTAGATGCCAAATAAGGAATAGATGATCGCGAATTGTTTTTGTTCTGTTATTTACAAAAAACAATTGTTGTGATGGCAAATCAAACTTTATGTTCTTTTTTTAAGAAGAGACGTAACACTCAAGCAATAATTGCATACTACTGGGTGTACCTTCTATAGGAAAAGGATAGTGAGATAGACGGTGAAGAGAGCGGAAAGCTTCATTATTTTTACAACTCTGCCTTTGCACCTTTTTTTTATTTTGTATTGTTCTGAAGCTGTGTTTGGTAGCCATTTTTATTAATTATTTTACTTCGCCGATGATGCTTCACAGGAGAGCGCTCTTATGTTACTTGTTGTTGAAAGTCCGCTGAAGACGAGACTGTTCAGTGACAAGTAACTATTACTTCGCCACTGAAACCTTTCGACAACATCTGACACCAAGCCACACTAATGCACATCAGAAAAGTGCGAACTGTGAGATGCTAGAGTCAAACTCAGGAGATTTTTATAGTCAGTGTGCTATTTAATCCATCGTCGCCCTCAAAATGAAAGAAATAGTAACCTCAGGGTGAGCTTAAAAATCAGCACATTTTTTTCTGCACTATTGACACACAGAGAGCAATTAGTAACAATTTTTAAGAAAGTGTCACTGTTCCAATCTTTTGTGTTACTGTATGGATAGACACAGGCCTCCTCATCCTTGAACAATCAGAACGAACACTTGAAACATAGTATTCTAGGAAAAAACTCGACAAGTCAGTTTTTCTACTAAATTTATCAAAATGTGTAAACATTTTCACAGAATTTGATTTCAAATATTTATAATTTCATTAATAACTTTTAATTTCAAAAATAATTTCAGTGTGAAATTTTCAAAAATAGAATATGATGCTCAGCAGCTTTTCCAAACAGTGTTAGAAAAAATAGAAGAATCGTGCAAAGCCTGTTCAAGTTAAATTTTTTTTTTAACAAACTAATATTCTTTACTCTGTTAATGTTATAGAAAATGTATTAATTTAAATGTATTATATATCCTTTTTTTGCAGTTTAATGCCGCAAAGATGTTTTGCCACGCCCACAGTAAAATGAAAACAGCAACTGACGTCAAGTGTTCAACGCAAAATGTAAGAAATATTTTTTAAATAAAGAAAATTTTATTTAAGTTCGCAAATCTTATTAATCAATTTATATTTTAAAGTATTAAACATTTAAATACTTTTAAAATTAAGCATAAGTATTAACAATAACACATTTCACTCCCTCAAGTGGCTTCATCGGAAACCAAATTTCAGTGTCTACCATTTCGAAAGATACTGCCAAAATGCATAATACGTGGTCATATTATCCTACGTGAAGTTTCTTTAATAATAACAATAATAATAATATGTGTAACGAGCATGATAATAATGTCCATTGCACCGCAACCATCAAGTTGATTTGACATTGTCAACCCCATTTTATAAATGTGGTAGCTTTAAGAACAGTGGTCGCATAGACTTTTAGGCCTTCGTCTGTGGAGCTTTAGGGCCTCCTCATTCCTTTAGTTTATTGAAGGATACTAATTTGTTCGCGTGAGCAAATATGCTCTGAATTCATCTTTGTAAACCGGCATCGGAACACCTCCACCCGGAGACCCATAGGGTCTATTGTGAATCCCATCAAGAAAATAAAAAGGAGTAAAGAGAAGTAAAACCAAAGTTCAGAATAAAAAAGGGAAGAAGAGAAGAGGAAGTTAGGAATCTGCTGCCAGGCCATCTTAGCCTGCAGAGTTGTAAACATGGGCAATGACAGAAGACGTGTTCCATAGTCTCCTCATGTTCATCGATTGCAAAGATCGGATACGCTCTTTGCCAAATCCTGATCATCACCCCCGATCGACCAGTGCTCAGTTAAAGCTCCTTTTAGAACCCTTAAGTCCCTTCTGCTCATTCCCAGTAGCCGTATGGACTTTGAAATATTCAACGCAGGCCATATGGCCCTCGCAGCCATGCAATTGTCCATATCTTTCCAGGAATGATCCGTCGTTTCCCCCGCCGATCACCTGAGTACAGAGTGGTGCGGAATGAGCTATATGGTTTGAATTCTTTATAACTTTTTTAATATTATTTTTTCTTTGTTTTTTTGGGGAATTAATTGTAAATCATTACACGATCGAACACAGCACATACTGCAGGTGCCTCAATGGCTTTGTGAAGGTACATATTCAGCTCCTGACAGTTTTCTTTGGGGATATTTGAAAGAAAGAATGTACGTTAACAAACCAAGAACCGTACTCCAACTAAAAACCAACATTAGAAATGAAATCATGGTCATTACACCCGAAATTTTGTGAAAAGTTATAGAAAATATGCTAAAAAGATCACGTATGTGCGAAGCAGAAAATGGACATCACAGGATATCACTTTTCAAAGCTAATTGAAAAAAATTCCCCTATATTATATTCTGTATATAAAAAAATTATAATAATCGCATAAATAAAAAAGTAATAAACCATTTAAACCATATAGCTCATTCTCCGCCACTCTATAGTACCCCATCGGTGCCCATACCAACTTTGTCCCACTCTTCCTCACCAAGCGATGGGGCCCTGCCCGCCAGCTCGTCCGCCGTCTCCTTACCCTACACCCCAAAACCACATAAACGGAATTTTTTAAATATTATTTTGAATTTTTTATACTTATAATTCGTATTAAATGATGCTGGCACCCATTATCTTCGTGTGCTTCTTTCTTCCTACATCCACTTAAATAGTATTCCTCTTCATACTTATGTATGCATGTACGCATGTATATATTTTCATTATTTGTGACAATAATAACTACAATAAATGCAAATTGTTTTCTGAAAACTACAACTCAGGCGTACATATATATAAAATCTTTTGTAATTCGTAACTACTCTGTTAATAGTGACTGGCTGACGAATACCACTGATAATTTATGATGTTACTACAGTTGTTATGTAACAACTTTATCCTGTTCCTGCAAACGTGTGCTTTCATACATGAAATAATTTCCAGAAATACTCCGTTTCTTTCTCATACAATAGTTTTCAGGAATACTTCTTTTCTATGACACTTTCCTTTGAAAGTGATTAACCTTTTGTTTTTCGAAGAAATTCTTGTAGTTTTTCTCATTTCATATGCCTTTGTTTGTTGTAGCACTTTTCAGTTCCCCTTCCGTTCAAATAATTTCTGTTCAGTAGTTTCAAAATATTTCCGTTCACTTTTTTTTCAGTATTTATGCATGGCAATTATTTATGTTTTTGTCATTATTAGTATTTCGTTTTGTTTGTTTTCTCTGATTACAATAAAAAAAAAGAAGAAAATTAAATACGTGTTATAGTTTTTCATACTGGAGCAAAATTCCGGTTAATTAATTTTTCTTTCTGAATTATACGGGGCAACATACCACTACTTCCAGCGTTTTGTCTATTGTTTATTGTCTATTGGCATGAAGACTTTTTTTTCAGGATTATTAATCTACGCAAAAATCTATCAGGCCATCTGATTTGTATTCCAGGCATGGTCAAAATTATGTTTTAATATGGTGTTCACAATGCCGAGTAGTCTAGTGCATGAGCATTATCAATATGGAGGTGCGGGTTCGATTCCCGTTTAAACCCTGGGTGTTTCTACAGACAAGCTTAAGAGCTTCGTAGAGTTTGTATTGTCTTCCAAAAAAAAAAAAAAAAACAATTTTAAGTACTTTGGTGTGAAACATGTTTAATTTTACAAGTTTTGGGTTATTTTCAAAATGCGTAAAGTTAAGCATGTTTAACTCGAAAATATGTTTAGCTAGAAAACAAGTAAAACGCAGGGTCGATTTGTTTTAATGGCTGTGTTCGTGTATTTTTTTATTTTAGTCTTTCACTGAACGTACCCAGCAAAAATTAGTGCTGGCCTGGAAGCATTTTTATAAGAGAGACAACATAATGGAATCACTTGTGATTGCGGTATTATAATGCAAGATTTTTGTTCGCGATGATACGCTTGGAAGCATTACTTTATGTATGCAAAATTGTTGCCGAACTTCATAGAAATAAAATATTACAGATTTAAAATGAAATGAAGTTATCACTAATATTGCGAAAGCACTCAGACTATATGGTTTGCCCAAAAATTCTTAAGGAACACCGATTTGTTCTTTTGAAAATTATCCATCATATATAGTCTATGTATATAAGGATTAGTTTCATTTCATGCGGTATCGTTACTCCCTGTTGATCTATAAAGGAGAAATGGGATGTGATAGAAACCAGGCTGTCTCATAAAAACATTTCGCGCTTTTTCTGATATTCATTAGTGTGTCTTTGTGTCAGTTGTTGTCGGAAGCTTACAGTGACGAAGCCATAGTCAATGGTCGCTGAACAGTAACGGATTAGCTGATACCAATCCAAAGGCACATCAGAGCGCCCTCCTTCGTCGGTATTGTGTAGCAGCAGCAAATAATTACTAAAAAAAAAAGGCTACTAAAATAAAGCTTTAAAATTGAGTACGTCCACTTGACATCACCTGAACTGCTACACTGCTATAAAGAGAAAAGTTATGAAGGCAGAGTTGTCAGATAGTGAAGCTTCACCGCCTATCATCTCTCTGACTATACCTTTCCCCTAGTTTCAGCATAATGCATCGTCTGTGTCGGAGTCATCCCTGAGCCCTGGTCCAAGATAAAAAAAACTAAAAATAAGTTTTTCGGATAATCTCTTGGGACTTCAATGCAAAAATACGACTTGAAAAATATAAATTGAATTCATATAATTTACTTTGGCAGCGGGATGATGGATTTTCCGCCATCCTACGTCACATATGGCTAATAAATCAAACGGTTTTGGCTACTTGACTTCTTCAGTGCTCTGTTAAGATGATGGAAAATTATTCCAAATTGAAACACATCTCGTGGAAAGCAAAATAATGGCTCGATTGTGGATGCCAAGCAAACATTTGCGGATGTCTGAAAATCACATGAAATTTGCTATTCTCAAATACGATTTACTAACCGTAAATAACATATTCGGCAACTCGACTGATGTTCAGTTGCCAACCATTTCTTAATTATCAAATGTATTTTTCGTTCTGTATAAAGCAGTTGATAAATATTTTAGTATTAATTTTGGTGTTGGTTTATGATAAATCTAACTTAATATTCCTCCATTATTATAGTAAATTTCAGTCCGTATTTTATGATTTCAATCATTCTGTGTTTTGTATTGTAATAAGAAATTGTAATATTAATTTGTTTTAATCTATGTGATGCACATACACATAAAAACATGAGTTTATATCGTCATATGTTTCCATAAAAGCCTTAAGTTGCATTGAGCAAATTTTAAAGGAGAAGCAAAACATTTTCAAACTAACTGTTACGCTTGCACGTAGAGTAGATTAGGTGGCGGGCCATCCTCGAAGGAGAACGCCTCACTTAGCCCAGAAACGGTTTAGGCGGGAATTGAACCCGCATGCCCAGATGATGCTCATGCACTAGTCTACGGAGGCTCGCCTGCACTTAGAACTTTTAGAATTTTGTTGATAGCAACGTTATTTGCAGTATTGTAAAATTTGGCAGTAACATGCAGTGTGATACTCTCCTTCATAATCAATTGAAAAGTCACGTTTGAATTCTTTGTAACTTAGGGCTTTTTTGAAATCATATGGCGATATATGTGCATACATACATACATATAATCTTCCCTAAAGCTACTCAGTGCTCGATTTGCTGCTTCAAATGCTGTCATCACTTTCACAATTATCGTCATCAGCATCAGCATCATAATCATCATTTATACTTTATTTTATTCTATTCCAAGTGTTTCGTATTGAAGTGCTCCAAGCAATATTTTTCAACATTTTTTTTATTTGTTTTCTCTAGCCCTTATAAATCTCCATTATTATCACTGTGACTTTCTAAAATTTGTTCTAAACTTTATTTTTAGCTTTTCTTTTTAATATCGATTATTTATTTCAGCAGCACCATCACAAGTACCTCCTACTTATGTATATAAATAAATACTTATACTCATATATATGCAATATATCTACATATATATAAATACAGTGAAAGCTCTCACAATTAAACACTCACCATCAACGAAAATCCTGTCCTTAAAAAGAACAAAATTAAACAATTTTTATGCAGTCTGGTACCAAATTGATTTTTATTTTTTGGCATAAATTCAAAAAACAATGTATGAACAATATACGAATGTAGGTAGTTTATAGCATAAAAATTATAGAAATTTAAAATAATAAATGAAAGTTTGTAATGAACCATACTTCTTGTCAAACGATACGAAAGGAGATCAATAAGTTTTTGTTTTTTGTTTTCAACACTTTTCATATTTTTTTAAACCTAAATTTGTTTATAGAAATGTTTGTGTACTCGTACATGAGAGAATATTTTCTACGCTTTCATATCCCATGTATAATTACAAGGCTGTACGAAAACTCAAAATATTCTGTACGTAAAACTAACTGAAATTGCAATTTAAACAAAATAAACCTTCACTAACGGTCTACTTATTTTTAATTTAAATTTGACGAAAAGTTGATTAAATATGTAATGGTAAAAAATTAAATGACTTAAACCCGTGAATAGAGTGCCCCGGTAGTCTAGTGGAAATGCGCTAGTTTATCACTTTAGGGTTCTAGGTGCGATTCCTAGCAGAGACTGTGGTCTGTATGACTACAACACGTGAAAGTTTTTTTCACAACAGGTCTCACAATGGGACCATAATAAATACGACCTGGTAACTTCCTTTACCTTTACATCCAGCAACCTGCCGACCTAACGTAAACCCGTAAAAAAAACCCGATTTTTACATTGTCTTTTTATAATTCAATATTGAAAATTGTTTTCCAAAAGCGAAAAAATTTCTCACGTTTATATAACTATGCCCCTAAACTATTTGAGAATAGCCAAATATTTCACAGTAGCAAAAACATACCTCAAGTTCCGTAAAAACAACTGATGTACTGATTAAAACTCATTGAACAATCGTTTGTCTTTTATTTTATTTACTTTACTGTGGCATAAACTTATAACATAAAAATAAGACAATTATGAAAGCAACAGATATTCCGTTCTTTTTTAGTTTTTTAAATGAATGTCAGAATCAGTTAAAAATAAAATTGCTTAAGATTTTAACTCTTTATTCGTTTGAAAATAACTAAAAGGAAAACTTCTTGTATAAATTGCACTTCGTTACCAAATCTCTTAAAGAAATATGAACAACATGCTAATTGGCAGACCCGGAGATTAAACACTTTCTCCCCGCCTTCGCTAAATAATGTTTCTTTGCATAGCGGTTCAAACAAATGTTTGGCCGATATGAATAACAGCCTAGAAAAGATCGCCTCAGATAGTAAAACTGGAATAACATTTTTGGGCAATTCTTCATTCGCATTTTGGAATTTTTCGTATTGATTAATCGCCCATAATTTTGCGCCTTTGTTCATTCTGCAATTTGAGCTACTGTTTTTTTCGGCGATTTGCTACTGTTTTTTGGTTGTTTTTTCACTGTGGTGGTTCACCCAACAATTTTAGGAGATTATTAACTTCTGCTTTTTGAGCGCTGGGGGTGATTATTCATCCAACTCCACACAAATTCAAAATCAAAACTCGATTTTACATTTCTTTAAAATTGGACATTATGAACAAAGACCCAAATATTTCAAAATGTTAAATCGCCCAAAGCCAATGAACAATCACCCATAATTTTTTACAACAAGTTTTGGGTGATTGTTAATTTTTTCTTTTTGGGCGAGTGATTGTTGGGCGATCATTCGTACAGCGTAATTGCAACCCTCCACCGCTTAATTTATTTGTCTGCTAACACGATCTCGAATTTGCTTATTCTTAAAAACTTAATTTTTAATTACAAGAGTTGAATTGCTTATAAATTTATTAAGTTGCAAACAATTTGTTTTATCTAAAACATAAAGAAATCAAATTAAAATTGTAAATAGAACTTTCTAACTGCATTTGTCGTTTGTCAAGTTTGACCTGCTTGTCGGTGCTGACAGTATTCACGTTTTTAGCAAAATTAACAAAAAGTAAACCCATGAATTTTAATGGATATGTCTGTGCTTGCTAGACATTGTAGTTGTTTGATTTGCGCTGTAACTGAACATTTGACATCTGGCAGAAAACCTCACTTACGCGGATAACCAAAAATAAAAAAGAGAAAAACTCATTTGAAAAACTTGTTGAGGTCACAGTTGTTGCAATATGATTTTAATATACTCAGATGGTATTTCTTATCAAAAATGAACTTTTTCACATTGAAAAAATATAGAAATGCTTAAAAGTGGTGAACACCCGAAAAAGCTTTTTCTTCTTTTTTTTTGTTTGACAATAGAAGAATACAATAGAAAAATATTTATTTGAGTTGATTTTGCAGAAATAAAAATACTTTTTATTCGTTCTTCGCAAACGAGAGAACAAATTCCCAGTGTTTCAGATAAACATTGGAAAAAATATGTCATACAGCAAAATGATGTCAAACTATCAAACAATAAATGAATTTTCTGTTGTAAAAACCCAAAACTTTCTTTAAAAATTCACATAAAGAAACACAAGAATAAACACTTATTTTTGTAGAAGTTACTCGAAAAATTTAGAGCTTTTCATATAAATTTTCTACAGAGTATAACATTCTGGATTATTTCATCAATTGACAAATTTGCTTCCGGCTCCTTTTTTGCATTTTATTAAAGTCCCATCTTAACGAAAGAAAATTTTATGTTAAAGTCAACAATGAAACATCTAGTTTTGGATTAATTAAGTCTGGTATTCTGGAAGGCAGTACCTTGGGTTCAGTATTATATAAAATTTTTCTTCTGATAATTGCATAAACTAATCCCATTACTAATATTAAACGGGCTTTCCATAGTCACGATTGTGACAGTAGTATGTTTCAATTAGAGAAATAATAGTAAAACTTTAATAGTTTTGTTAATTATCTATATTTTTTACGTAGCTTATGAGGCCTTATAATTAGTATAAGCAAAGAATATAATCGAACTTCGAGATATAAACAATTAAATGGGGTGACGTAACGTGACAAAATTAAAAATTGTTATTTCCTTTATTCAAAGCTCTGCGAACTTCGCGACTTTCTTTTTCACAAACGGTTTAACACAATTTATGTGTAGCTAAACTTTGTGTGATTTGCTTTTATAACCGATAATTTGAAATGTTACGAGACAGCGTAACGTGACATAAATTTCTTACTTTCTTACACATGAAAGACTTTTCTTTAGTTCTACAAGTTATTTGTATATATGTATATATTGACTTATATTCATAGAATTCATGTGATTTGTCTCTAAGTTAAATTTTTCTCTATACCTAAGCGTCTTTTCGTTCTTCTTATTTTCTCTGAAGAATCCAACTCAGTAAACCGCGTATGATCAAAACTATGAATATTTCAATATGCAATAAGTTTTACTTACAATGACCAATACCAAGTGGCGTCACGTGGATTTTAAGTACTATAAAAAAATGTTACGAGTTTTCTTTCAAAAAAACATGTTAAAAAAAATTGTTTTCCATAAACTTTAATATTTTTGTTACGGTTAACTTTTCCGGGGAAATACCCAAAGGCAGATGACAGTTTTACTTTGGTATCTCATGAGTCTCCATTTGAAGTTTCTAATCAAAGACAAATTGGTATAAAGTACAGTCGATCTTTCCTACAACGAACTTCACTATAACGATTTCTTCTCCATAACGAATTATTTTTGAGAACACAGTATTTTGTTCAGGTTTTCCGCACATTTTTATCTCCCTATACGGATTTTCTCTATACCGTATTTTTCTCTGTAAAGAACCTTTACTTCAGACACAACTCTCTTTTGATATGCTAAATAGTCTTTCTATAACGAATTCCTCAATAGTTGTTAAAACTTTGTTGACGAAGTTGAATTTAAAAGTGTAAAACAAGCAAAAATAACAAATTTTATCAAAATGTGTCTTAAAGGCATAATTTTATTTATTAATTCATATATAAATTTATATTTGGTTGTAAGCAACCCTCAACTGAAATAAAATGAAAATGTTTACATGGCAAACAATATATATATTTAAAGATGCTAACTTCTGTATAAAAACTTTTCTCCATAACGTAGAAATTCGTCCTTTCCCAGCTAATACATTATAGAAAAGTTCGACTGTGGATACAAGAATGGCTCAAACAATGAAATGTGAATGTAAATACTAAAAAGTCAGCTCATGTAACCTTTGCACTTAGAAAAGATACTTGCCCTCCAGTGATTTTAAAGGGAATGACTCTTCCACAAATCACAAGTGTTGAGTACCTTGGGCTTCACATAAATCATAATAATAATGTTCTTTGGAGTTGCACAACTTTGAATTAGCAACACAACTTTTTTTTATAACCCATTTAACAGCTGATCATTGCTTTTTGTTTGGTTTGACATTTCATTATGGATAGACTTACACCAGAGCAACGCTTGCAAATGCTTGAAATTTTTTATCAAAATAATGGTTCTGTTGGTCAAACTTGATATTGAATGTCCATACAAAAATTTGTGCTCCCCTGAAGTCCATTTTTGGTTGAATCGATATGTAAATAAGCAGAATTATCGCATTTAGGGCTTTTGTTACTTGGTTTATATCATAAACACTAGTTTTACTATAAGTTTAGTTCTTAAGATTTCATATGAAGAGTACGTAACACTTTGTTATGGAAAGCAGTCAATTTACACTATATAAATACTGTGCGACGGGTCTCATACTGACCACCATGTGCTCCCCCAATACCAATTCTTATATACCCATTAGGGCGGGTCGATTTGTATGAAGGCAAAAAAATCGCTCAAACTACAAGGAAAATCGTATTCTAGGGATCAAAATAAGAAACTTTGCCGAAGGAACCATACCTCTACAATGTATTTTGATGTTCCGACTTTTGACCCGAAGGGTCAAATTTTGAAAACTCTCACTTTGACCCATTTAGAGTGTCTCAACCGAGTCAAAATGTATGACCGATCCCCATTAACTTTGGAGGGCCGACCCACCTATGCCAGTGGCACACCCCCTGGAACCACCTCTGGGGTCTTCCCCATACAAACATTTCAAAAAATCACAATTTTTGGCACTTTACAAGAAAAAATCAGCGAAATGGTTATGTTTTTTTATTTTTGGAGTTTATTTTTCTCTTTAAAAATTTATTTAGTTAAAACAATCGTATCTTTCTGTGTATTGTTAACTTGTGCTTCTATCCATATCTTCATATGGCGGTGCATATGTTGAATCATCTGGATCTTGGTATGTTGGCATTGATGACATAGTCGTTGCTCCTTGCTGATCAAAGTACATTGTAGAGGTATGGTTCCTTCGGCAAAGTTTCTTATTTTGATCCCTAGAATACGATTTTCCTTGTAATTTGAGCGATTTTTAAATCGACCCGCCTTAGTAGACATACTACTTAAATCAACTTCTAAATAACAACTTTTTATGGATTAAGGTAATACAGAATTTAAATTTAAAATAAAAAGAAAAAGAAAAACTTATCAGAAAAGAATGCGAAGAAAATTTCGCTCTTTTCACTCTTTCCATTTTTCGATTTATTTTAGCAGTCTTCACAGTTACTTTAATGCGCCCTAAAATACTCGTGAAATTAGTTTTTCGATGCAATTAAAATGTTCAAATATTATTGCAATTGTCCGAGATTGATATAACAAAGAGAATAAAGGAAATTTTCATTATAGTAGTATTTATTATGCTCATGTATACAAATACAGTGACATTTACTGTCAAATATTTACACTATTCACATGCGCCTGCCTTAATGTGGTTTCTGTGTGCGAAATATTAATGTTCATTAAATGCTCTCAAACTATGGCACCTGACACAACTAGCAGCATTATGGTCATAATAAATGATTTAGTAGTTGCCTAACATTAAATAGCCTTCTAAATGGTTTACGGTGCAAACAACAACAAGCAACAAGAACAAATTATAAATCTGACATTTATTAACTACGTTTGCAAGGGATCAGCTAACATGAGTGTAGTTGGGAACACAAAAGTAATTTTAAGTTACACTGGTAAAAACTCTATTCATAATGGAAAATGCAGAATCACTTTCTGCAGGAATTTTAACACAAAAATTTCCATTTATAAAGTAGTAATCAAATTTTGTCTACATAATGCATACGGCCTGCTGCAGCATCATTCGGTTGAGAGAGAACAACCAATAACATCAGAGGCCTAATGGTTACCGCAGCATGCTTCAGGATTTGGCTGAAGGCTTTCCAGCACTCACGGACTACAAAAGGTCAATTCTTAATTTCATTTTTATTTTTTTATAAAAATAAAGGCGCACAGAAAAGTCTTTTAAAAAATAAAAGTCGCACGCCTGTTTAATGATTTTTCTTTATAAAAAAAAAATAAAAAAACAAAAAAAGATTGCAATGAGTTTTTATATTTTTTTAATATATTTCACTATATATGTATATACACTTATAAATTTTTATGTACCACTATGTCAATCAAATTTAATAAACTAGACTGCCGTACGGCGCTAAAGCCAAATGAACAGGATTTCTGTTACAAAGTCCTCAAATGTACGAAGGAAAAGTAGTTATAACTACTTGTTTTTTTTTTAAATAAAATTTTAGTTTTCGTTTGTATTTTTATATTAAAACAACAATAAAAATAAACTCAAATTTGTTTTTGTTTTTAATTCAAAATCCCTAACGAATATATTTATTTTATTTACAAAAACAGGCAATAACTTTTGAAATTTTTGCCAAAAATTTGGAAAACTTTTTAAGTTTTTAATTATTTTAAATCACTTTATGCCGAAAGCATACTTTTATTTATTTTATCCAAGCCAAGAAAAAAATTTATAAAAAAAATTTTGTCAAACGAACAATAATCTATAGACTTTAAGATCATGCTTATGTCTAAATAACCATGCATGAGATCAGATAGAGATTATGGCTGAAGTTTTTGAAAAAGTCGGAATACTGAAACTTGGCCAGCATATAGCAGATAGGGGAACGACAAGCTAATAAGGCTGTCAAGGAACAATATTTCCCGCGTTATGGCATTACTCCTTTGCAATATTCGCCACCAGCTTGCAGTCAAGGGGAACACACAATGCCAAAGCTGTTTGATAAAGATAGTGAATAATCGGTTTTCATCTCTTGTGCAAATGCTCGGTCTTGTGCGTTTGGGTTCCAACTTTGCCGACAATAGCAATTTTCACTGCTAATAAATACAAAAAAGTATGGTGGCCTGAATATTTTAGAAAAATTTTTAATTCTTCATTTCTGTTTTTTTTTTGCTTTTTACATTTTATTATTGCGTTTTTATTTCATAAACTAAAAATTAAATTTTCTTCCACAGATTTTTTTTCGTACGTCGCATTCCTCATGCTCAATTCCAATTTCTGTAAACTATTATTTTTTTTTTTTATTTAATTTCTTTTTGCTGTTGTGTTTGTTTTGTGCCGTTTTAAAATTGTGTTAAATTTTTCTGCTCCACGTAGCATGTAACTGCAAATATTTATGAGTGCATGCCACACGCATTCACACAGTAACAACACCTGAACTGATGTTTTATATCATTCCGTTTGAATTGAATAGAATACAAAAACAAAAAGAAAAAAATAATATTAACGAAAAAAAAGCAAACGCTGACCAGCAACAACTATAGCATGTTTGTGCATGCATATGTAAACAGTTGATACATGTGTTTCCATATTTACATGTGCCCAAGTACGTTTTATTTATTCATGTAGGAATTGTAGGTGAGTGAATGAAAATGTTTGTGCGAAAAGCATATGCTGTTAACACTTTTGATTTGTTAACAATATGTTATCATAAGGAGTTACGAGTATGTGCTTAAATGCAGCAAGTAGAAATTTGTTTCTAACAGTGGTGGGCAAAATAGTGGCAACTAGAGTTATAGTTTTGGTTGAAATACAACAAATGAAATGTCAAGATTTTCACAAGCACAATGAAAATTGAGAATTTGATAAAAGTGTAAGTTGAGATGAAATCTTTCATTGTATTATTGAAAATCATTAATTTAAATATAGTGCAGACCATTTAACGAATGCATTTTATTAAATGAATCCCTAAGGTCTATCGTGAAATGTTTTAAAGCTGTATGAAATAACCACTGTACAGAAGATCTTGATTGGTATTTTTGAAAATATGGATGAGCAACCAAATTTTAAAAAATTATTTGTGAAATGTTTCCTCTACTTATACGAGATTTGTATAATGAAATTTGAAGAGTAACTCTTTTAACGCGTACGTCGAGGGAAAGCTATACACATTTACAGCTCTTACAGATTTTATTTTATTAATGAGCAGTCGAAAGAACATAAAATATTGGTTCCACATTAAATTAAATATTTATTCATTCTTAAAGTGTTTTTTTTTTTGTTTCTGTGAAAACTAACAGATGTTTCAATGAGAGAAAACCGAACAGCAAATAAAATGTTTGAAGTTCTGCTTAATGAATACAAAAGAAAATATTCAATAATTTTTTGTTTATTGAGAAACTTGTGTTAAATGTTAAATTAATTTATGCACCCTTGAAAATTGCCAGCAATTAATTTTATTTCAATGCTTCCCAAGGAGAATGTTTGATCATCAAACACTTGAAATCTTCACTCTTCATTTATTAATTTCCGCGCAATTAAATAAATCATACGAATTCATATTTGTATGAAGCGTATTTTTCTTTATAATAAACACTTAATTAAAAATATTTTTGAGTTATTTATGGAAATTATATTTATTTTATAAAACCAATTTCCATAGCTTTTATAAACGTTTCACAAAAATAAATATTTTCCTTTGAATAAATCAGCTTTTGTTTTAGTTTTGGATTAATTTATTTATTTTTTGTTTCATAATAATGAGTTCGTGAGAATTTGTTTAAGTACTCATGAGGACACTGAAAATGTTTTTGACGTCGCTGTTACAGGGTTGGTATGAAAATTGTTTTTAGTAAGTGCAGTCTTCGGACCGGACGTTGGCAAGACCCAACGGCGAGACCTAGTCGAAACAAATGTCAGCATGCAAGCGCCGCAAAATAAAATTGACAGCTGGTAGCCACAACTGTCATCAGTCCATACGTATTGTGATATATTTAACAAATCGATGAATACCGACTGCTAATATATTCGAATGTTGTTATATGTCTTTCTGAATAAAAAAAAAGCGTTATGAAACTTTGCTAAACTAATTTTAACTTAATAATGACGAAAATATAACATCGGAAATAAAATAAGCCAAGAACGTGATAACCACTGAACAGCTTCTCAAAAAATACAATAAGAAGTTATATTTTCTGTACGACTATGAGTTTATACTTTATTTCTAATCTAAAATTTTTCGAAAGGTTGACACTGATAATTGATACATTTAAAAAACAATCAAAAATACTAAAATTGTATAATTCTTTGCACAGCAATTATTTTCTAACACTATTCCTATCACTTCAACACCTCTCTGCTTTCTATATTATTTATGAAATAAAAAAAATAAGATAATAATTAAAAACGATTATAAATTTCTTTTTCCCAATACATAATTAATTTTAATTTTCAAAAGCGGCTTAACTGAAACACTCGAGCAACTAAAAATAAA
This sequence comes from Dexiosoma caninum, assembly GCA_963924685.1. Lineage (NCBI taxonomy): Eukaryota > Metazoa > Arthropoda > Insecta > Diptera > Tachinidae > Dexiosoma > Dexiosoma caninum. The sequence goes on along the minus strand of OZ004728.1, from coordinate 86,949,907 downwards.
TATTGATTTGAAATCGCTTTGCCACTAAAGCTGTTATTAGTAGAAAATCTCTTCATTTTCATTTTAAGCAGCTTGATGATTTGCAAATACTTGAAGATCTCTCATTTAACCAGCAAATCTCTCCTTTATGCCCATTTCCTTAATAAAAGTGTACAAAGAAAATGAAAATTTGGCAATCTATCAAAGACAGAAACGAATTAATTATATTCCATTTATATACTAATAATAAGCAAAAGTAATTAGAACTAGCTTCTTAAAATATACTAAGAAAGCACTTTTGAAAAAGCCTCTTTACAAGAAGTTCTTTCCGCAAAAATTTACTCTTTCAAAAATAATTTCCTTAAAAAACTTATTTTTAAGAAAATCTTCTTTAAAAGAAAATACTTTTAAATTAGCTTCTCGGAATATACTTTTTCAAAATGTTCCAACTCAGTTAGTACTTTAACCAGCGTTGCCAACTGAAGTTTTTTGAAGTGCAAAAATGTTTTCCAGTTTTTTGTCCAAAAAATTGTTTTTTACAATTATTTAAATTTTTTATAGCTTTCTTTCCTTTGTTAAATTGGTCTTAATGGTCGAAATTTTCATTGTACATCGAATATTTTACCGTTTAAAAATTTTTTAAAATGGAATATTTTCGTTGCTGTTTTTATTATCTTGATAAAGTGTACAGAAATAATTTTTTACTCTTTTTTTTCTAATTATATGGTGGTTTGAAGTAGTAAATACTAAACGATAACTTGAATTATGATTAAATTAATAGAATAAAACAATCGTAAAAAGATATTTATGAGCCGATTAGGAACCGGTATAGATTTTCATTCGAGCGGGTTTATCTCAACTTGGTTTTTTATTTTGGCAATGGCACGCCCTAAAAATCACACACAAGATTTTTTTAATTTTTAATACATTTGCAAATACACTAGCTCACCTTGACCACCTTTATTTAATGTATTATACATTATTTATTGTAAAACAAAAACAAATATTTTGAAAAAAAAAAGGTTTTCTTTTAAAAGCGTTTTTTCTCCAATTGCAAAAAAAAGGTAACGCTGATTTTAAAATGAATTTTTCTTTACTTACACTCAAGAAACTATTCAAATTAATGGGCACCAATTTGCCAGCCATAAATTCAACAGTGACCTGCGAACGTTGTATGAAAAATATTAACATCTTCCTGTAACGTATATCCTGATCAGCCCAATTCGAATGAAATATGGCATCTGCTAGACAGTTGCTCTCATCCATCAAACATTGAGTAGAATAACACAAGGGAAATATTTCCACTACAACCGCAATGAAATAGAAGCAGGAGGCTAGAATTGAGACAAAACCAGTAGCAAATATTAAAATATTTATTAATGTTATGCCCAGGACAATGGCTGTGATGGTGAATTGTACAAAAATGGTTGCTGATATAACCGCAGATATATTGTCGTAAAGTCTATAAGAAATTCAAAAAGATTAATAGTAAATACAGGGACAACGAATAGATAATCTTCACCCACTCGATGATATTTTTATGATCAATTATGCACATTTTAAGTTCATTGAAATTGTCCTCCAATGACTTATCTTCACTCTTATTCATATTATCCAATCTTTTTAATAAAATACGCAAATGCGTTCTTAAAATGTGAACATATATGACGGCATAAGAATCGCTAACAACCTGTTGGAAACAGGAAGTCGTCATCTCCGCCACTTCAATGCAGGCAGCCAGAACGAAATTTAAATTTGAAGCTTCAGCATCGATTAAGGGCTTATAAATGTTGTACGGCAAACGTTTGAATATAATTGCACTGAGGCAGGTACTGGTCGAATAAGTCCAATAGCAACAGGTGAAGAAAATCACAAAACGATTTGCCATTTTGATACAATCCTTAATGCTCTTCATTTCTTCGGCGTTACGACAACGATTATCCAGACGCTGGAAAAGCGGCTCACATTTCAAAAGTTTTGGAAACAAGTAACCTACCAATATTATTTTTAACGAGCACCCTATAACATTAATGAAGGCTTGCACCGAAGTCAAAATATCACCAACTTCCATCTTGTCAGGCGAGAAAGTCATAAGGCCCAGCAAAAATCCCACCGGGTGATAAATGGTTACCAAGCCGTTGATAACAAAGGACCAACAAAAGTATAAAAACTTTTTATTTTTCGGCATATAAATACCCAAAAAACGAGCGCTCTTATACAAGTTGCGCAGACCCTTGACTGTTTCAACATTTTCCAAATCTGAAATGTAAAATTATCCCCAGCTGACAATTAAAGAAACAATTCCATTTATCTTCAAAACTCAAATACCACTTTCAATTTTTGTTTGTAGGTACGTCTTCTGCTTTGCTACAGGATTTTTCTCACAAACTTGTGTTGCTATTGCATTTGGTGGTAAACCGTCGGTGTATTCCATGCTGCTTAAGATTTCCTTCTAACTCAAATAGAACATATGAATGTGGTTTTATAGTGTAATTACTTGCACGAATTAATTTTACTTTCTTTTTATTGTTAAAAGTTTGTTTTGAAACAGAATATTTAAGTAACCTTTTGAGCAGAAAAGTAAGGAAAAGAGGGAAAGTTAATACTAAAGCAAAAATGTGTTAAATTTTTAAATTTCGCAAACGTTGCACTGTTACTTTATTTTGAGCACAATGGGTCAAAATTAACGAAAATTTATAGTAGGAGTACAGCTGTGAACACCTTTACCTCACGAGTTTTTTTTTATAATACGAAGATGAAGGCAGAAACCAAAAATACAACGAAATATTTCCTTCATAAGACAACCATAATACTGCACGGTAAATTTCACTTCAATCTGTGCAAGGCACGTAGGCACTACATTCATATACTTATGTACATAAAAATGGTTAGAACATTTTTATAGGTTTTTTCTTTGTGGACAATAGAACCAAAATTTATGGGTTGTGTAAATAGATTATTAATAGAAAAAATTTAAGAAATTTCTACATGTGAAGCCGAATTGAAAAAACGCACTTAGGTAATATTTCAAATGTTGCCAAAGGAGAATGCTAAAAAATTGTTTTATAATTTATAAAAATTTGTTCAAGAGAATAGCACAGGAATTCACGTTACATTATGCTTTCAAAAATCAGGCAATAATTAATAAAAGGAACTAATTTTCTTAATTTCATTGTTCATAAATTATTTACCGAGAATAACATCAATATATGTATACAATAACACACGAATCAGTAACAATTACTATGCCAAGTGTTGTTATTTGACACTGATGATTATGCGTATTTGTTTCATTTAATAAAATATAAAGTAGTGGAAACAAATTATCCAAAAGCTGCAAACTCTAAATATTTATGTAAATATTTCCCCATAGCCTTGGGAATGCTGCGATATTCGCCCTTTTAAAACCGGAGTAAAATTTCATAAAAAATATCATAAAATCAGAAATTCGGTTAATTTAAAAGTATGTAAAGAAACTTTTTTTAATAAAAAAATATTGTAATAAATATGTAATATTTTTTTTTCAAAATCAATTTTCCAAATATAACTGCACAAGATGTGATATCTCTGATATATGCCAAATATGTTTTTAACAGTGAATTTGTAATTATTTTTGTGACTGACCTAAAGCTAACTACACCTTCACATAGAAAGTAGCAAAGTCCTTAATAGAGAGATTTCACAAAATAAACATAAACCTACAGTTAGTTGTAGCAAACAATTAACCAAGTGTGACCAAAGGCAAGCAAAAAAACACAAGCCTGACGCAATTAAAAAATAATTGCAATTATACGATAGCTTTTCGACAGCCTAGAGTGGCCTTACACTTGATGTATATTTTAAGTTTAGTTGTTTAAATAATACTTTTATTTTTGTTTAATTTGAACATATTCCTGTGTTATTTCCGAATTTCCCAGTGGCAATACTGCTATTAACTACATTACCATGTCGTATGACTATTATTGAATTAAATATTGCGTATACGTTGGGAACAAATAATTGCCAAGGTTTTAAATTTAAAATAAACCTTTAATCAACAAAATTTTATAAACTTTTAACTCTAAAGCCAAACTTCATGCATAAAAAAAACACTATAAAATCCAACCACAAGAATATCTTTTTATACGAACACAGAAGCAGCAGTTGCTCCTCTCATGAATATTTATGAGTCGTATCGACAGAAATAAAAACGACTGTATCTGCTAAAAAAAAAAAATAAAAACTATAATATGGGTATATTTATACTCGAATACATACATACATACATACTCGCATTATATTTGATAAATTTAATACAAATATTTATGTGTGATTTTTCACATGACGCAAAATATTTTTTTTTTGAAACTCAATTCTTGAAAAAAAAAACCCACATTTCTTTTTTTGAAATTAAAACTACATAAATTGTTCAAATATAAGCATATATTTGTTTGCCTATGCATATTGAAACTAAAACTAAAACTTTTGCTCACATTTAGATGCGTATGGTGTCGAAATTACTGTTGTCTAAAATTATATCAATATTGTTGTGAAAGCTGGTGCACTTGTAATCCAAAACATAAATATGCTGTCTAATTTTAAGCAAGAGGACCCATTTTCCATTGAAATTGTTTATTTCCAAACAATGTGTATTTAAAAAGCATCCCCATAAGCCTAAATAACATTAAATTGTGTAATATTAGGCATGAAATTATTACGAAAAGAGAACTTCACAAATACCTTCAAATTTATTATATTTTTATTAAAAATAATTATGTACAATTTAAAATATACAAAATACCTAATATGCATATTATGCATTTTCATTAAAGAAAATATGTACCAGTATATTTAATATGGGCACTTCCACAGAAAAGTCAACCGTGATGAAAATATTAAAGTGTAAGGAAAACGATTTTTTGAAATGTTTTTCTGAAACAAAAAACGTGTAACATTTTATTATACGGACAGACCCAAAATTTTATCTCAAATGCCACGACGACTAAACGTACTGCAGTGTTCTGTTAATAATTCGGACAACTTTAAAATCATTATCCTCTATTTTCCCTTCTTAAAAAGCAATTATTATTTTACAGTATTAATGAATTAAAAAAATACTAAAAAGAGTAAATAAAGATCCAGAAACATCAAAATTTTTGATTCGCTTTTATTGATATTCTAATGTCAGATTCGTGACCAAAAAATTTAATTTATTCCCATAACTTAGCCGTTGCAGGTAGGAAGTGATTGAATATGTTTAAATGAATATAGTTTATTGTGCCAAATTTAATGAAAACTAAAAATTTCTCAATTCAAGCTCAGTTAAGTTTTTATTAGATCCAATAGTTTGTCACATGACGTCACTTGGTATAGGCGATTGTAAGTAAAACTTATTGCTTATTGAAATATTCATAGTTTTGATCATCGCGGTTTATTGAGATATAGTCTTTGCATAAGATAAGAGGAACGAAAAGACACGTAGACAGGTATAGAGGAAAATTAAAACCAAACCCAATTAAGTCACAAATAAACCGTCGAAAGAAAAAATACATTTTAATAATAAATGAGTTAATTTAATTCAGAGACATATCACATGAATTCTATTAATATAAGTTAGTACATACATAAATATATACAAATATCTTGTAAAATTTAATAACTCTTTTTTAATTGGGTGCGTTCATGAGACGTAACTGTTGAGATCGACTACCACCAAACTGTTGTACTCAAGGGTTACGTCTTAGAAACGGCTTGATGATGAACAATAATACAATAATAAAGTAAAAAATTTAAATAAAAACTTTAGACAGTGAATATTCTATAATTGAAAGTATTTTAAGAAATTTTTTAATTTTCAATTTCATTTGATAAAACTTTCTTAGATCACCCGTTTAGGGTGAGCACAATATGTTGAGTTAATGTAGCGACAAGATTTTATGCTGAATTAAATGTCATAAATTACTCAACTGTTGATATCAGCGGAATACTTAACTCTGCGTTTCTGAGACAAGCACTCAACATTTACGTCTTATGAACGCGCCCATTTATTCAACGATTATTTATCTATGTTTGTTATATTGTTCTACATTATACAGCTGGCCCACATTATACAGTTCATTTGGTGATATCACCAAAAAACTCAGAATTTAAAAAAAGAACAATTTTTTAAGGAGGTAGTTAGTTTATTTGTTTGTATATTTCGTAATTCTCGAAGATTTTTTGGGAGTTCTTGTATAAACGTGTGAAATTTTTTATCTTTTTTCAGGAATTTGAAAAACCTACTGCCGATGTTGGTATTAGCACCATATGAAATGTACATATAGACCAGCTAAACCATATAACAAATATAAATAAATAATTGTAAAATTAAAAAAATAAGGAAACTTATGTCACGTTACACTATGTCACGTAACGTTTCCAACTATCGGATATAAAATTACTTATCTATATATAAATTATGTGTAACAATCTGTGAATATTCAAAAATCACATCTCAAAACGTTTCTGAAGAGTTTTCTATTTCGTTGAATAGCGAGAATAACAATCTCTATTTTTGTCAAGTTACTTCACCCTATTTAATTGTTTATATCTCGAAGTTTCGTTCTTTTCTTTTCTATTACTAATTATAAAGCTTCATAAGTTACGCAAAAAATATAGATAATTATTAAAACTGTTAAAGTTTTACTTTTGTTTCATTTAATTCAAACGTACGACTGTCTCAAACGTGACTATGGAAATGCCCTTACACAAGTACATTATTGCGATCCATTGATGTGTTCTTAACTTATGAAATGTTTATTATCACGCACACTCACATACATATATACTGACATGTTCCTAGAAATAGCCGGAATCGATTCTCAGGACATCAAAACGTCGGAATGAGAAATCAATTTTCGAAAATTAATATCGTATTATTGCGCGAGATTGAAAAAAAAAAAATATGTGCATTTTCCGCAGCTATTTGTCAAATTTACTTTTCCTGTCTTCTCTAATCATTTGACATTGTCACAATATAATTGAACGAATTTACAAAAGAAAATCATTGTCTTCGCACGTCCTTGGTGACACAAATTTCAAGCGTAAAAACACAATTCATCACGGATCTTTAAAATTAAAAAAAAAAAACCAGCCTCGAACGGGCGTTTCGAATAAGTCACAATGTACATACAAATGAGAACTCACTTTACATTTTACCATCCGTTTGTAAAATTCCTTTATTTAACAAAAACAAAAATGCAAAATAAAAATTTGTAATACCAATGCATTTCAGCAAAACAAATCTTTGTGAAAAACTGTCAAAAGCTTTGAAAAACTCTTTGTATTTGCTAAAGCTACTTTGGCTTCCCTTTATTTAAATGGTTACTCTCTATTAATCTATTTAATTACCATTCAAACGTGCATTCAAACTGCACTGAAGAATTAAAAAAAAAATTATTTTTTCCAACGAGCCTCAAATGAATTTATCAATAACACATGTGTCGCTGTCAATATTCGTAGTTGTTAACTTTTTTTTTAACGTAATATTTTTTTCTTTATCTTTGCAGCTTGTAACATAAAAATAAGAACAACATAAAGCTACAAAGTGATTTAAACAACAAACAAATGTTGTTTTTTATCAAGAAACATTTTTGATGTGCGGTTAATTACGGTTTCGACCACATACTGACCGCAACAATCTCTGCACACTGTACCCAACTGTTTTCTTTGCGCACAATATACTCACTCAAACACAACATACTCATCATATAGACAGAACTATAGTACTTGATAATCAGTTGCATAAAAGACCGCACAACCACATTTCCACTCACTCAAGTATTTAACATACAAAGTTGAAAAAGTGGCACAAACAAAAACACAAACTTCCTACTTGCAACACACAACGAAAAATGTATTTTCGACAACACCTACAGCATGGTTTGCCATCAACAGCAACTGTTACAACAACGAAAACATTGCTCCTGTCACCATTCTCTGCGCCATCAACAACAACGACAGCAACATCAGCATCATCATCATCGGTTGCTTTATCACAAACTTTGAGTACAACAACCAAAGCATATTTTTTAAAAATCAAAAACGCCAGTTGCACTAATAACAACAGCGACTGCTACAACAACGACAGCAATCAGCACTTAAAAATAAAAAGACCACCATCATCAAGTCGCTCATTCCAATTATTATTGCAAATATTTTTAATAGTCCTCTTAACCATCTGCCATACAGTACAAATCACAAACGCGTATCTGATAATCGTACATGAGAGCACCGAACCAGACACGGTAATATTCAATGCCTCCGTCTATAAATTGGGCTCCGAACGTTACTATAAAATCAATGCCCACAAATCGGCTCACTTTGTGCATCATCTAGTCGCTGTCAATCACAAAGATGGCCAAATCCAATTGAAGAAATCGCTGCGATGTGATGGAATTTATTATCCGAATTTATTCACATTTTATGTTGACTCCACTTCGAATAGATTACGCAGCATAGACTACTACAGTCTGCCGATACGTATCTTTATAACAGGTCATACGTGCAACGAGGATCGTCGTGTGGAGGAGGAAATTCATACGCGCCACTATGAGGAAGAAGATACAGGGTATTCAAGACGTAGAAAGAGACGAGATTTGGTTGGACATGAATTGGATTCTTTGGGTTGGCGTGGTGGTGCTGAAAAGTTTGTGAATGTACTGACTTCCAATTCGTTGGAGTCATACAATCACAATCATTCGCGTAATGACTTCAGAGAGGGTGATTTAATATTTGGCGATGCCTATGACAATGAAATGCGACATCGTATACTGTCCCGGAAACGACGTGGTTTATACAGCGCCAATCCTTTTGTTATAGAAACAAATCTGCATCGTCGTATTACCGATGCCAAACAATGGATTTCAGAAACTTATGCTTCTTATGCTATTCATACCACCGACAAATGGAACCAAATATGTCTGAGAAAATCCCAGTTTATCAATAATTTAAATGCCTTTTTACCACGTTCGATATGCCAGTTTTGCAAAGTAAATTTTCTGGATGTGAATGATGAACGCTTCGCTATAGAACATCAGAATCGGGATTTGGTGGCCAGTCGTGATGTTTGCATACATGAGTCCATGTGGAAAGTTACAATAACGTTTAATATAAGGTGTGAGCGCAACGATTTTGTGGACTCAGATCATCGTTTGAAGATCGTTTATCATTATCAGGCATTCAACGATACCGATATTGCAAAAAGAGTGCGACGGGAGTTAAGAAACCAGTCTCCGTTCTTCGAACAAGCTCTGTATGTGGCGTCGGTGTTGGAAGAACAACCGTCTGGTTCCACAGTTACCACTGTTAGGGCGCGTGATCCGGAGGACTCGCCTGTTGTATATTCCATGGTCTCCTTATTGGATTCCCGTTCTCAGTCTTTATTTAAAGTAGATTCGCGTACTGGAGTGATAGCAACGTCTGCCACTTTGGATCGCGAACTAATGGATGTTCATTATTTTCGTGTAGTTGCAACAGATGACAGTTTTCCTCCCCGCTCCGGCACCACCACTTTGCAGGTAAATGTCTTGGATTGCAATGATCATAGCCCCACATTTGAAGCCGAACAGTTTGAGACGTCGATACGCGAGGGAGCGACAGTGGGTTCCACAGTCATCACACTTAGAGCCACGGACCAGGATATAGGTAAAAATGCTGAAATTGAATACGGCATAGAGAGCGTTACGGGTAAGTGCAAATTGAAAATTCTTTCAAATCTTTAATTTCCACAATTTCCTTAATAATGATCTTTGATTCCCTCCAACTAGATGGTACAGGCACTTTACAGGACCAAGAAATACCCATTTTTCGTATAGATGGCCGTAGTGGTGTTATCGCTACCCGCACATCTCTGGATCGCGAAACGTCGGACAGTTATAACATTGTGGTCACTGCATCGGACATGGCTTCGGCTCAGAGTGAACGTAAGACTGCCACAGCCAGTGTGTTAGTAAAAATCCTGGACGACAATGATAATTATCCGCAATTTAGTGAACGCACGTACACGGTTCAAGTGCCCGAAGATCGTTGGAGCAATGACAATGTGGTGGCCCATATAAAAGCCTCTGATGCCGATCAGGGCAATAATGCAGCCATACGTTATGCCATTATCGGCGGCAATACACAGTCTCAGTTCGCCATTGATTCGATGAGTGGCGACGTAAGTCTGGTCAAGCCTTTGGATTATGAAAGCGTACGCAGTTATCGATTAGTTATCAGAGCCCAAGATGGTGGCAGCCCCTCTAGAAGTAATACCACCCAGCTATTGGTCAATGTTCTGGATGCCAATGATAATGCTCCGCGGTTTTATACATCACAATTTCAAGAGTCCGTGCTGGAGAATGTTCCCGTAAATTATAATATAATACGAGTACAGGCCTATGACTCCGATGAGGGTGCCAATGCCGAGATACAGTACAGTATATTGGAAAGGGATGACAATTTCCCTTTGGCTGTTGATTCACGCACCGGTTGGATACAAACCATTAAGCAGTTGGATCGTGAGGAGCAGAATCGTTTTGCTTTTCAAGTTATAGCCAAAGATGGCGGTATACCTCCGAAATCGGCCAGCTCTACTGTGGTTATTACCGTGCAGGATGTCAATGATAATGATCCGGTATTTAACCCCAAATACTATGAAGCGAATGTTGGAGAAGATCAACCTCCGGGCACGCCAGTGTGTACAGTCACTGCAACAGATCCAGATGAGGATTCGCGTTTGCACTATGAAATCACTTCGGGCAATACTAGGGGACGTTTTGCCATTACCTCTCAGAATGGACGAGGTCTGATAACGATAGCCCAGTCGTTGGACTACAAACAAGAAAAAAGATTTTTGTTGACCATAACGGCCACAGATTCAGGCGGTAGAGCTGATACGGCCACTGTCAATATTAACATAACGGATGCCAATAATTTTGCTCCAATTTTCGAAAACGCTCCTTACAGTGCTTCGGTGTTTGAAGATGCTCCCATCGGCACCACAGTCTTGGTAGTTTCAGCCACCGACAGCGATGTGGGAATAAATGCTCAGATAACTTACTCCTTAAATGAGGAAAGCATTAATGGCCTCAGTAGTCCCGATCCATTTTCCATTAACGCCCAAACCGGTGCTATTATAACAAATGCTGTATTGGATCGGGAGACCACTAGCGGCTATTTATTGACTGTCACCGCCAAAGATGGCGGCAATCCATCCTTAAGTGACACTACCGATGTGGAAATAAGTGTCACTGATGTCAATGACAATCCGCCACAATTTAAAAATCCTTTATATCAAGCGTCCATATTAGAAGATGCATTGGTGGGTACGTCGGTTTTACAAGTTTCAGCCTCAGATCCTGATATAGGTCTTAATGGACGCATCAAATATTTGCTGAGTGATCGTGATGTGGAGGATGGCTCTTTTGTTATAGACCCTACTTCAGGTACGGTAAGAACCAACAAAGGACTGGATCGTGAGAGTGTGGCAATTTATCATCTGACAGCGATAGCAGTCGATAAAGGGTCTCCTCCCATGTCGAGTGCCGTAGAAGTGCAAATACGTTTGGAAGACGTTAACGACTCGCCGCCCACTTTTTCTTCAGATAAGATTACTTTGTACGTACCAGAGAACTCTCCAGTCGGATCTGTGGTGGGAGAAATACATGCCCATGACCCAGATGAAGGTGTAAATGCTGTTGTGCATTATTCCATTATTGGGGGCGATGACTCGAATTCGTTTTCATTAGTTACACGGCCGGGGTCAGAAAGAGCTCAGTTGCTGACCATGACGGAACTGGATTACGAATCGAATCGCAAACGTTTCGAACTGGTCATACGTGCTGCCAGTCCTCCCTTAAGAAATGATGCTCATATCGAGATTTTGGTGACCGATGTCAATGACAATGCTCCCGTTTTAAGAGACTTCCAGGTAATATTCAACAATTTCCGAGACCATTTTCCCAGTGGAGACATTGGTCGCATACCCGCCTTTGATGCAGATGTCAGCGATAAACTTACATACCGCATTTTATCCGGCAACAATGCAAATCTTATAAGACTTAATCAGACTAGTGGGGGTTTGAGTCTAAGCCCGCAACTGAACACCAATGTACCAAAATTTGCCACTATGGAAGTATCAGTAACGGATGGTATTAATGAGGCCAAAGCCATAATGCAGTTGGCTGTGCGTTTAATCACGGAAGATATGTTGTTTAACTCGGTGACAGTGCGCTTAAATGAAATGACCGAGGAAGCGTTTTTGTCGCCGTTGTTAAACTTCTTTTTGGATGGCTTGGCAGCCATAATACCATGTCCTAAGGAAAACATATTCACATTTTCCATACAAGATGATACCGATGTTACTTCGCGCATTTTAAATGTCAGCTTTTCGGCTAAAAGACCCGATGTTTCGCACGAGGAATTTTATACTCCTCAATATTTGCAGGAACGCGTGTACTTAAATCGCGCTATATTGGCTAGGCTGGCCACTGTAGAAGTATTGCCTTTCGATGATAATCTCTGTGTAAGAGAACCCTGCTTAAATTTTGAAGAATGTTTGACGGTGCTGAAATTTGGCAATGCTTCTGATTTTATACACAGCGATACCGTTCTGTTTCGTCCCATCTACCCCGTCAATACATTTGCCTGCTCTTGTCCCGAGGGATTTACTGGCAGCAAGGAGCATTATCTGTGTGATACTGAAGTTGACTTGTGCTACTCAGATCCATGTGAAAATGGTGGTTCATGTGTTAGAAGAGAGGGTGGCTACACCTGCGTTTGTCCGGCTTCACATACAGGAGTTAATTGTGAAACGGACATAAGAAAACTGAAACCTTGTATGTCAGACTTATGTGAGGGTGGTTTGTCCTGCATGAATAACTATATGAGCTCACAACCACCACCCTATACAGGCACTTGTGAACTACGTTCACGTTCATTCTCACGCAATTCGTTTCTTACCTTTGAGAGTCTGAAGCAACGTCATCGCTTCAATTTCAAATTACGTTTTGCCACAGTGCATGAGAATGGTTTGCTGTTGTACAATGGTCGTTATAATGAGTTGCATGATTTTATAGCTTTGGAAATAGCACGGGGTCATGTAACGTTTTCCTATTCCCTGGGAGATCACATAGAAAAAGTGTCCATAGTGCGGCATGCTAAAGTTTCGGATGGCCAATGGCATGAAGTGGAAGTGGTTTACTTCAATCGCACTGTCACCTTAATATTGGATAATTGTGATACCGCTATAGCTTTGGCTGGCCATTTGGGTGAACGGTGGAATTGTGCCAATCAGACCACCTTAAAGTTGGATAAAAGATGTTCATTGCTTACTGAAACTTGCCATCGTTTCTTGGACTTAACCGGACCCTTACAAGTGGGAGGCTTGCCGAGACTTCCTGCCCATTTTCCTATAGAAAATCAGGATTATGTTGGCTGCATTTCGGACCTGCGCATAGACAAACGTTTTGTAGATTTAAATTCATATGTCGCAGATAACGGTACAATATCTGGATGTCCCCAAAAGAATCCGTTATGCTCCTCAGAGCCCTGCTTTAATGGTGGGGCCTGTCGTGAAGGTTGGAACATCTATATCTGCGAATGTCCTGAAGGTTATGCTGGTAATCAATGTCAAGATACAATACCATCGCCATGGCGTTTCTCCGGCGATGGAAGCTTAAGTTTTAATCCTTTGCTCAGACCCATACAATTACCGTGGATTACGTCTTTGGCCTTAAGAACACGTCAGGAACATGCCTTTCTTATACAAATACAAATCGGCCAGAATAGTTCGGCTATAGTATGTTTGAAAAATGGTATTTTGTATTACATCTATGATAATGAGCCCATGTTCTTATCGGGAGCTTATTTGGCTGATGGTGAATGGCATCGTATTGAGATCAAATGGCTGAGTTCAGAGGTACAATTTTCAGTGGACTTTGGTCAGCGTGTAGGAGCAGTGCCTATTTCACAGAAAATCCAAGGTCTTTATGTGGGTAAAATAGTTATTGGTAACGCTGATAGTTCTATAGGAGGACAAACAGGTGATCTTCTGGCCTACGAGGGTTGTATACAAGATGTGCGCATTGGTGGTGCGCAATCAGTTTTGACAAGACCTACAATACGCGAAAATGTAGAAGATGGCTGCTCATCGAAAACGGAGTGTCCCCAAACCTGTCCCAGTCACTCGTCCTGTGTCAGCTCTTGGGATCAGTCTAAATGCGAATGTCTGCCAGGCTATGTGGGTGCAGATTGTTTGCCCATTTGCACCGTCAAGCCTTGTGCTGCTGGTGTGTGTCGAGCGAATGTAAGTGACTTCCGTGGGTATCACTGCGAATGTAACTCCACCTACCAGCATGGAGAATATTGCGAGAAGACTGTGCAACAGCCTTGCCCAGGCGGTTGGTGGGGTGAGAAAGTATGTGGACCCTGTAAGTGTAACGTGAAACAAGGTTACCATCCAGATTGCCACAAGACTACCGGACACTGTCACTGTAAAACAAATCACTATCAACCCCTTAACGAAACGGCGTGCATACCTTGCGATTGCTATTCAATTGGATCTTTTAATAGTGCTTGCAATCCACTGACGGGTCAGTGTGAATGTCGCGAGGGTGTCATTGGCCGGCGTTGCGATTCTTGTTCAAATCCTTATGCAGAAGTTACTCTCAATGGCTGCGAAGTTGTATATGATGCCTGTCCACGTTCTTTTGCGGCTGGAGTATGGTGGCCACGAACTCCATTGGGTAGCACCACCGTGGAAAATTGTCCTACGCCCGCCAAAGGAAAAGGCCAAAGAACATGTGACAACTTGTCTGGCGGCTGGAATATTCCCGACATGTTTAATTGCACTTCCGAGCCCTTTGTTGAGCTGCGTAAGCAATTGTCTCAATTAGAGAAAATGGAACTAGAACTGAATTCTTTTGTAGCTATTAAAATAGCGGAGAATTTACAAAAAGCTTGCACTGCCGTAGATCGCACTAAAGTTCACAAGAAACCTCCCACAAAAGACCATCGTCGTTACAAAATTGAGTCATCCTTCCTACTGAATGGAAACAATAATGTCTGGTCTAACGAAGTTGAAATGGAATATCTTTCCGATGAAATGAAATTTTCGCACGACCGTTTATACGGAGCTGACTTATTGGTCACCGAGGGCTTACTGCAGGAGCTCATTAACTATGAACTAATGCAAAATGGTTTAAATCTAACCCATTCTCAAGACAAGTATTTCATTAAGAACTTGGTGGAGGCAGCCAGTGTCATTTTGGATCGTAAGTATAGCCAAGAATGGAAAAGAACTGCAGAGCTGATACAGCGTGGTCCCGACGACTTGCTAGATGCCTTCAACAAGTACATGGTCATATTGGCCAGATCCCAACATGACACCTACACGAATCCCTTTGAAATCGTGCAGCCCAATATGGCTTTTGGTTTAGATATTGTAACCAAGGAATCGCTGTTTGGCTATGAACCGGAGCAATTAAGTGAATATCACAAAACCAAGTATCTTAAACCGAATGCTTTTACCACTGAAAGTGTCATACTGCCCGATACCAGTGCTTTCTTGCAGCATTCGGCTAAACAGAAACCTGTAATAACATTCCCCAAATACAATAATTACATCCAAGATAAAACCAAGTTCGACAAATACACCAAAGTCTTGGTGCCGCTGGATATGTTGGGAATCGCGCCACCGGAAACCAATGAGTTCACTCATGGACCCAGTGATTATAAGGCAATAGTGTCCTATGCTCAATATAAAGATGTGGGCCAACTAGTGCCCGACATGTTCGATGAGACCATAACTCGTAGGTGGGGAGTGGACATTGAAGTGGCTTCACCTATTTTATCGTTGGCTATTTTGGTGCCGTCGACAGAAGCCGAGGAAAAACGTATTGAAATTCCCTATCGCAAGATATCTTCGCAAAAGACTTTCTCAGCAACAGGCTCGTCCGAACAAGAATTTATAGAGGTATTTGATGTACCAAAGAAACAAGGTCAATCTTCCGGCTCTTCGGCTTCCGCCAGTGAAGAACATATGATAGAAAATATACGCATAACGGCCCATGAAATACCAGCACCTTCCTCCAGGCAGGAAGACAGTAATGAAGCTGTTGAAATAGAGGATCCGCTAGAACCTCATTTGAGGGTTAGATTCGACGACAACATTGAATTCCATGGCAACTCGGGTGAAGAAGTCGGCTTAACCTCTCCAGAAGATGTCAATGCGAATAACAACAACAACAATAATAATAATTATGACAGCTCTATTGAGCAAGATGGCTCGGTAGAAAAAGGGGAAAATGAGGCATTTTATCGCAATCGGCGTTTGGTTAAACGTCAAGTGGAAGTGATATATCCCAACGAACAACAGCAACAACAACAACCGAAGCACATCACTTATAGATCGTTAGGATCACCTCATCTCTCGCAACCGATTAAATTACATATGTGGTTGGATATAGATGTTACAAGCTTTGGTCCCCGCTCCAATCCACAATGTGTGCGCTGGAACACATTCACCAATCAGTGGACACGTTTAGGCTGTCAAACCGACATACCCGACTATGAAACTATGCACTCGCTGCATCCACAACCCATTCTTGTCAACTGCACCTGCACCCACATATCCAACTATGCTGTCATTGTTGATGTCATCGATCCAGAGGATATACCCGAACCCTCGTTACTCGTACAAATCACCTCGTACTCCGCATTCTTAGTTTCGCTACCAGTCTTATTGAGCGTCCTAATTGCTTTAGCTTTGCTACGTGGCCAACAGACCAATTCGAATACTATACACCAGAATATCGTACTGTGTGTTTTCTTTGCCGAATTACTATTCTTTGTGGGCATGCAGTCGCGACGCAATCTGCTAGAAAATGAATTCCCCTGCAAGCTGATTGCAATTTGTTTGCATTACTTCTGGCTGGCAGCGTTTGGCTGGACAACAGTTGACTGTGTTCATTTGTATCGTATGCTGACAGAGATGCGTGATATTAATCATGGTCCGATGGGTTTCTACTTTGCAATGGGTTATGGTGCACCGGCCATTGTTGTTGGTCTATCAGTTGGCGTGCGGGCCCACGAGTATGGCAACAGTCTCTTGTGAGTATTGAAAAATAGCGTTTGATTGATTTTGAAAATTTGAAACCCATTACTTTATTTCAATACAAAGTGAATGTTTGTTTGTTTGTTTCATTTTTTCCATAATCGTATTCCATGAAATCGTATTTGGTACACTAGATTTGGTGCGAATGTAAATGTATGAAAAATGTATGAAAGTCACTGTAGAGAAAATATAATAAATTTAAAAAAATTTAGAATATTGATCCATTGTATTTGGCATCCAATTTTCTTGTCTGTTTTTAAGTTGTATGCTTCCCATTAGGTTTAACAGGATTCGAAAATCATTTCTTTTAAATTTTCGCTGAATTTAAATTACAAAAACTTCGCCTAAGAATAACAATTTATAATTAGGAAAAAGTATCGTACAAGACTTAAAAAAAGACGTGCTTTATTCATATTTAAAATTTTCACAAGAATATATTTCACAAAAAAAAAAAATGTGAGTCCGATCACAGGGGAGATGTGTAAACATCTAGTAATGAAATATTTTTTTTTTTAGTAAATTTCTTATTAAAAGTGAAAAAAATCTTTTTAAAAGTTATTAAAATTAAATGTTTTTGTATTCATTTTATTTAATTGTTTTATTTGCCTACGATAACATAATGTACGACAATTAGTGAAAATTAGTAGCTACTACTACTACTATTGCGCACTAGATGGTGTTAGTGTATTTCTATGCAGCTGTTAAGTTTCGCTATACTTCTTGTTGTCCGCTCACACCGCGTTATCGTTATTACAATCTTACTCTATATTTGTGATTGTATTGTGAAAAAGATTTTTACCCCCTAGCGTATAGATGTTTACACATCAAAAATTGTGTGAATCGGTCCCTGAAACTTTCTTCTAAAGCTATGTACACACGATAGTCAGATTTTATAATATTGTAGGTTATGGCAGTATGGTGACAATGTACTCACAATGAAAAATTGTCACCGAAGTGTAAATTGTCTGTACAGAATATTGTAAGAAAAATGTACAAATTCATTGTCACACAATAAATTTATCTGTCAACAAAAATTGTCTGTTCACATGGTTGTTAGATTATTGTATGGCAAATGTTGTCAAATCCGATGTTTAACATTATCTCTTAGTATTTAAGGGCAGCGTTGCCAACATAAATATTTATTTGCCAATTGTGTTATTGTACGGTGCGCAAAATTAAGCACATCAGACAATAACAAATGACTGTAAAATGCGTGGCAATTACGTGTCAGAAGCAATGAAGGTTGTTCCCACGATTGTCAGAATTGTGGCAATATTATAGGCATATGCCTGCATTTACACATGTAAGTGATTACTTGCAAGTAATCACAAATACGTATTATCATCGAAAAAGTAAAAAATTAGTTCGAATGTCTGGCAAGTTAGGTTAGTATTTACACACTTGTGTGCAAGTTCATTTGAAAAATGCTGTCATCAAGTAAAGTTCTAGCAAAAATTGCAAAATAACTATACGAGTTCAGTATTGCGGTGTTGGCAATATGTGAAAAAAAATTATCATAAAACTTATTAAATTATTGTTTAAAATTAACATTAGGTAATAGAACAGCTGATTCGAACATCGGAAAAAAAATACTTAAATATGGAAAAGAATTAATTTGCATAATGGGTAAAAATTTCTCTAAGAGCAAGAAATACAGCAGCGAAATTCTGACAGCCTGTTCTAAATGGCAACGATAATTTTTTTAAAGGTATTTTCGTACATTGGCAACAGAAACAATTTAAAATTTTTTATTTTCCCACTTTGAAATTTTAATGCTCAAAAGAGAAATTCATTTGCATTGAAAGGTGCAGGTGGTCGGTTAATTTTTCCAAAGAACGAATTGCAAAAATCACAAACACATCAGTTTTATTAAAAATAAAAATTATTCCATTTACCAAAATAAAATAAAAATTAAGAGCTAAAAAAGACGTTCGTGATTCTTATGACAAAAAAAAATCTGCATACAAAATCACAGAGAAACTATTAAATTGAATAAATTTTATATTTTATAAAATAAAAATATCAAACGGGATTTTGCCATTTTCAAAAGAAAAATATTCAACCGTTTGGTACGTTTTATGGTCATAAAACATCTGCACGTACAATATTCTTTTAAGCCATATTTCATACCAATGATTTTACATTTCTCACACACACACACATACATGTCTGCGACTCAATGCAATAATTCAGACAAGTCATGCACTTGCACTTTATGAAAACTGTTCCAATTTTTTTTCAACCATGTTCTCTTTGTCATTTGCTTTTTAATTTACAGCTGCTGGCTGTCAGTATATGAACCAGTCGTATGGTGGCTAGTGGGACCCATTGCCGGCATGTCAGTTGTTAATCTTCTGATACTGTTCGTGTCTGTTAAGGCAGCATTCACTTTAAAGGATCATGTGCTTGGTTTTGGTAATTTGCGTACTTTACTCTGGCTATCGGTAGTTTCTTTACCCTTAATGGGTGTAATGTGGGTTTTAGCCGTACTGGCTGCCTCAGAAAGCTCACAGCTTTTGAGTATGTTGCTTTCGGGGGTTGTGGTATTGCATGCAATATTCTGTTTGGTGGGCTACTGCATCATTAATAAGCGGGTTAGAGAAAACTTGCAAAGAACATTTTTAAGATGCATGGGCAGAAAAGTGCCACTGTTGGATTCATCGATGGTAGTGAGTAACAGTTCTCACAATGTTAACGGCAGCACAAGGCCCAATAACTTTCTCAATGCCAATGGCTATGATACGCAACGACGAAACGTGGGTATAAGTGTGTCAAGTACCACCTCCAGAAGTACGGCGAAAACCAGTTCAAGTCCTTACAGGTTTGTAGCAGATTTTTTATTAATTTTAAATGGAACTCAAAGAGTACATAATTTAAAGTATTTCCTCTCCTAGCGATGGGCAACTAAGGCAAACATCTACATCAACTTCCAATTATAATTCGAACAGTGATGCACCCAGCTTTTTGAAGGGGTTTGATTCCTCAACCACCAGTGGTCAGCATGAACGCAAAACGAGAAGACATCGCAAAGATTCCGATTCCGGCTCTGAAACAGATGGTAGATCTTTGGAATTGGCTTCCAGCCATTCTAGTGATGATGATGAGTCACGCACTAATCGTTCTTCTACTACAGGCACTGCTACCAGCACTCATCGTAGTACCGCCGTGAGCATCACACCTTCCTTCTTGCCCAACATAACGGAACATGTGCAGGCCACCACACCGCCCGAGCTCAATGTGGTGCAAAGTCCTCAGCTATTTCCTAGTGTAAATAAACCGGTCTATGCGCCGCGTTGGTCTAGCCAATTGCCAGATGCTTACATCCAGCCTCCCGCCAATATGGGCAGATGGTCTCAAGAAACCGGCTCAGACAATGAACACATACACCATGGACAAAAAATGACAATATCACCGAATCCGTTACCAAATCCTGATCTCACAGATACCTCTTACCTGCAACAGCATCACAACAAAATCAATATGACTCCTTCAATATTGGAAAATCTGCAAAATGCCCGCACCACGGACAGTTATGATGGCCTGGAAAGAGAAAGTTTGTATGGCCGTCGGCCAGATAATTACGTGCAATACGACGCCATTACATCAAATATCAGCAACTATAAACCTCCCAGCCATTATGGGAGCGAACATGACTACAATTCCAGCTCCAACGGCAACCAAAATAATCCCAGCAATGCGGCGAATAATGCAGCGAATGGTAATAATCCTACCAATGCCGGTAACGGTGGCAGTACACAAATTGTCAATCATATGCGAACATTTCACAATGACAATGCCTATTTGAGCGATAGTATTTATGATAAACAGAGAACAATGGGTTCTCCTTACATGTCCAAGGATCGCACAGCTCCCGACATCTATGGCTCCCGCGATAATCACTACAGTGTAAAGAAGCAGCCACCCATTTATCCCGGTGACTCCCTACATTCCGTACACTCACTGCTGCGCAATGACTACCAGCAACAGCAAAGACATTTACAACAGCAACAGCATCATAACGATCATCATTCTGATCGCATGTCCGAAGGTTCAGACAAAAATGGTTACCATTTCCCTTACACGGCCGAAGAGGATCACTTGGCATCGGCTCGCAAATTAAGCATGCAACATAATCAATCACCCGCCTTACACAGTTCTCAGCAAATACTAAGCGGTCATCAACAACATCACGGTCATCATGCCGGCATTGTGAACGACATTAATAATCCGGGCCTAATGCACAGACACACATTGAATGGCTCGCGACACAGTTCGAGAGCATCATCGCCGCCATCGTCTGGCATAGTGGCACCAATGCAGCCACTGGCTCCTCTAACCAGTATAACAGATACAGAGTAAGTGATCGATTTAATTTTTTTCATTCTTTCAATTATTCAAAGTTCATTTAACACAAGTGTTTGTTATATTAAGCAGTGTTGTCTTTTGAAATTTTTTTTCTTACTGCAAATTTTTCTACATATTTTTTGGATATGAAACAAGATTTTAATATTGGAAAATAAGTGAAATACATAAATTTGCAATGAACTGCAATAGGGAATAGGAGAAATAGGTAATATTGAGTTATGGAAAATTTTTATGAAATTCCAAAAGAATTGAAACGGATTTTTTTGGGCACATTTTGAAGTGTTCTCCAGCAATTTATACTGAAAAAAATAGACAATTGTTTACTCTGCAGCCACACATCCAAGTTTTTCTATCACATTTTTTACACGTACAGCTCTGAAGAATTCATGTGAATTGAAAGCTGTTACGTAGGCAGCCTGCAAGTTTTGAGCAATTTAAAAGTAAGCTCATTTATCCAGACGGCTTCGATGTTCATAAGAATAGTAATCAGCTGTTTTCTTACCCATGACTTGAAACACAACTGGGTAGAGATCTTCAAAGCAAGTTCGCATCAAGTTTTCAAAAATATGAGTGTATTAGGAAAAAATTGGGAGACTTCATAAACAAAACTTGAGCAAACAGAACTTGTTGGCTATAAACATTTGTCTGCTTATAAAAATCTAAAATCAAATTAATAAAAATTCCCTGATATGCAAAAATTTATATTTTTGTAAAATACAGTAGCCCAACTCACAATATTTTTCATTTGATATGGGAAATTTTTGTAATTGTAATTCCACCTACTGCGAGTACCTCTTTTTCTTGCATCAGCATTCAGGGGATTCATTCATGCGATGCATTGTGCAGGAACTGGTTTCGTATGCAACACTTGTGTAAAACATTTGCTAAAAAACTTCTTATATTTTATCTTACACTCTACTTCCGAAACTTTTTGGACCGTTTACTATTTTCGTTATATCCTCTTCGGTCTTTCTCCTATTGGGCATTTGTCATTTTATATTTTTTATGATTTTCGATATTATATTTATTTTTTCTCTTTTTATTGTTGCTGTCACTTTACAAATCCGTGTTGCAAATGTATATATAATAGCCCAACTCACAATCTTGTGCATATGGTGTTGCATCATTGCATTTGCAAAAAGGTATAGCATATTTTTGCTCTACAGTAACAAAATACACAGCAATGCTAAAAATATGCTATACCTTTTTGCAAATGCAATGATGCAACACCATATGCACAAGATTGTGAGTTGGGCTATTGTATTTTTATTTACACCAGTATAGCAAATGAATGTGTGTTTAATTTGCAAATGCAATGATACAAGACCATTTGCACAAAGATTGTGAGTTGGCCTAATATTTTTGTTTTTTTTTTAATATGCAGAAGTAATATTTTTATTAAGATGTTAATTTCATTCAAAGATATTTACACTTACGAAGCCAAAAAAAAAGTAAAACTTCGCATTAAAAGATCGATAAAATTTTGCGAGAAAATTTGTTTGGTGTCAGCTTGGCATGAAATACTTCTAATAAAACTGCACTGTGTTTTCGAAAAACACTTTATCTTAAAACGAAATTAGAGTGTGCTGCAGTAACGGGAAAATATGGTGCGTTCTTTAATCGCAAAAAAATGTAACTCAAATCTCTTTAGAGACTTTTAAAAAAATTCTTTAAGCTTGAGATCCTTTATTTATCAACATTGCAATTTATAACTATTCCTAACTACAAATTTGTTCAATATTTTTCCGTAGAGGATGTGCGGTATACTCTGTACAATTGCCAATAATTAAATCTTTTATTTGAATACTTTATTATCGAAATAGTTAAGTTATTTAAAACATCGCTCACGCACATCCCAAGCAAATATAAATTAATCCATTATTTTCCATATTAAAATCTGTTGCTTTTAAATTATATTTATATATCAAGTAAATTGAATAATTTTTGGTGTCTATTTAAGTTAGCTTTTAATGGTTTAGCATATTTAGTGTTACGGCTTAATGAAACAAAAAATATTAATTAGTTGAAATTAACATTAATTTAACTTTTAACAAAACAAAAAATATTTATACTTTCTTTTTTTTCCTCCATCACTTACATACTGTTTTGGTTTCATTGTGGAAAACTGTAAACAAAAAATAAAAATGAAAACTTCATTTTCTCATCAATCCCTTAAAACAACAACAAAACTCATCATCCCAACTTCCACGCCATTAAACTATATACACATCCATACATAAATTTACAACGCCCTTAACAAATCCTACACCATTAACAAACACCAATTTATTCAAACGTGAAATAAACAAATAAAACAATTACACACTCACGTCCACAACAAATACTACCAATAACAACAATTCCAACAATTTGATTATCCGTTTTGTTTATATTTTTTTTTATACATCGTTTGTTCCCATTTTACTACTGTTTTGCTTTATTTGCTTCTGTTTTCCTGTTTATGGGATTCTCTACTGAAACATGTACAGTTCTTGGTCTTGGGAACGCTTAAAGAAAATCTAATTATTTCTTTTCTTTTCTTTTGCTTCTCTTAATTCTTGCGATTTTACCAAATGTTACGATGCGGTTTTGTGTGTGGCTGCGTCTATAAATAAATTTAAAATTATTTTACGTTTCTATGCTTCGTTTGCTTATTTTTTACTTACACACATACTAACTCATGCATCTCAACATAACTACAATACAACAATAAATATAAAATTAAAAATAAATCAAATGACTGCCAACAAATCCTTAAACACACACATAAAATAATATAAACATACGTACCGCTCCACAACGTTACATCTGCTTTGACTTTCGTATACTGATGTTAAAAATGGCTTCTTAACAACAACAATTCCTACAATCATAAACATCTTCATCATCATCATCATCATCATCATTATCAACAACATCTTTGAATCAACAACAACAACAACAATGAAAACAATAATCTGCTGATTTCAATTATTTTCAAATGTGTGCTTACACCACTACAACTTTAACCACTTGAACTTGATAAAACAAAATGAATGAGTTTTTTGTTCTGAATTAAAATAAAATATTAAACACAACACCCACAAATACTGCATACAACAACATACAACTATTCCCCACTCTCTCTCTCTATTTCTTATGGTGTGTTTGGGAACTTTTTTAAATCTCTGTCTCCTTCTCTATGCTTCTGTTGCGAAAACACATTTTATTAAACTGCAGATCAGAGGTAAAATAAAAATTCATTTAAATTTGTTTATTTATTTCTAATTTTTTTTTTTGTATTAAACAAAACAAATAAAAGAAGATTTTTTATATTTAAAAGAAGTTTGTATTGTTGTCAGAAATGTACTCTTATTATATATTTAAAAAACAGTAAAAAGTTTTCTTAGAATTATTATGATTTTGTAAGATGGGTGATTTTTGGTTTGTCAAATTTAAATAAAATATTTAAAAGACGGCAAAAGAATTTTTGTTTGTTATTTTTACACTTAAAAAATATAATTGCACGTTTAAAATCTCTTCTATATATAATCGACTTTTTATATAAGAATAGAACTTATTTTCTTTAAATATCATTAAAAAATACTTGGATTTACGTACAAATCTATATTTTATCTGTCTCCACTTCAGTGGCCAGATCCGTCTTCCTTAAAAAATTAATTATTGCTAATAATTACACAGTAGCTTAAGTAATTTATTCTATTTTTTAATCAATTTTGAAAATTTTTATTACAATTTAATAATATATTCATACGCATATAATTTAGGTGCTAAAGGCTTCTTCAGTCACTATTACTATTGCACTAGAAATCCATCAATTAAAAAAAATTTTAGCTGTGCTTATTTCTTAAGCTTTCCGTGATATTCGGACAATTCTGATCGAATACATATATATATTATAATGTGACACATGTGTCATAGAAAAATAACAAACAAAATTCCAAGTTGAAGCATTGGATCACTTCTCCAGAAGACGTTCAAAAATCCATAACTTTTTTTTGGAGTTTAGCCCTGAATTTTTGCTGTAAAACGTAAAAATTGTCGATTTAAAATACATTTTCGTTTTTAGTTGAATCGCTGCACCGATTTTCTCAGATATTAGCGCAGAAATTAGACTTGGTCCAACTTAAAATATCACTTCCATACAAAATAAATATTTATGAGCTTATATATCAAAAACGGCAACAGTAAATTTTGACCAGATTGCTTAAAAGCCAACGTAAATCTTCGCTCAAAAAGAAGGCGTTATCGGCTAAATGGGCGTGTTACCTCTCTCAAAAAATAAATATTGATTTTTGTATATCAGCAGTCGAAAAGAGGGCGGGATTGGACAAGTGGACATGGTGCCTCTTGAGAACGGTTAAAGCTAATGTTTCGCATTTTGGTCTTAATGACTTCCTTCGCGCACTTTCATTATAACTTCAGAGCTGGAAATCGGTATAGGGGAGAGTAAATATAATAAATGAAATGGGGAAAATTTAAAAATTGTCATTTTTTATCAGGCGGACTTGGCTGATCCTTTGTTATATGTGACAGTCGCGTTTGATATACGGGTGGGCAGTCTTCATAGAGCCATAGAGCTGATATTCGGTATAATTCAATGAAGATAATTAAAGCAATTGCAACGCGATTGATATACTTAATTTTTGTACTTTTTTTTATTTCTCTGTATTGCTTTCATAAAATCGTAAATTAAGTTCAGCTAATCTCTAACATGACATTCATCGACAGCGACATAAAAATTGCGCAGAAAATTACAAAATTTAAGCAAACTTAAGGACTATTATCGAGTTTTCTCTTTGTTTTTAAGAAGTGTGGTCCGAGTAACGCTTACTTTAAAAATTATAAGAGCTTTACATACTAAACTGTCAAGCCAATCTTGAGTTGGTCAAAACGAAGATTGCCGGGTCCCCTAGTTTTAGTATAAAATTGAATTGTTAAAACAATTGTCTTTAAAATTGCGTTAAGAAGGCCAAAATACTTTAAAAAAGAAACATTGCAATCTAAAAAAAAAAAATTTTTTTTAATTTTGTATTCATTATTTTTGTATTCATTAATTTTGTAAAATATCTCACCTTGCGTCAGAAAAACTGGTCTGGAGATTTTTGGTCAATTTTGACTTTTGTTGAAAAATGTTTTAAAAAATTTCTAAAAAGTGCAAAACCTTCAAAAACTACTAGTTTATGAGTTACAAAATTTATATTGCTTTAAAACCTGTACAACTAAAAGGAGATATAAATATAATAGTCATTTATAAATTAAAACCTACAAAGAAATGTTTAATTGTAGTAAATACTGAGAAAGGCTGTTTTAAATCACCCTGCTCGCTGTGATAGAGCTTTAAATTTTTTGTTTGCCGAAGTTCCCTGGTATTTCCTTTCTAATGAGTGATATAACTTTAAAATCGATAACCTCAAAAAATGATTTTTGGCCGTCTTCTCAAAATATCCACTGTGCGTCGTATTCATATTTTAAATTAAATTTTGGTTTTCGTTCTGGTTTTAAAATAGAAACTTCTGTTATCTTTTCAGAAAATTTTATAATTAACTTTAGTTTTCTTCACTTAGTTTTCACACTTAATTGTGATTATTTTTAAAAGTTTTGTTTGAAATTAATCTGTATAAACCGTTTAGTTTCTTCTATTTCTATTCAATTAAAACTAACAGATATGTTTCCTTTGTAAATAATTAATTGTAAAAGTAGATACGGATTTATTTTCTTATTCTTTTATTTAAAAAAACACACACACACACACACACATATGTATATATATAATACATATATCAGGATAACAATTTTTGATGTAGAAATACTCTAAAATATCGGGGGTTTTTATAGCTGCATGAGATCAATTGATATCGATAACTATGATTTGATAGCTGAGAATTTGAAATTGTGTTGACATTTCTGTTCAGTAAAGTTTGGCAAGTCCTCATGAATCGTTTAACACCAGAACAAAGTTTCGAAATTGTGGAAATTTAAAAAAATAAATAAATCTATTCGCGAAGCTCATAGTCCTCATAGAAGCTTTAGTCCGTTTTACTTTCAATATAATCCGCCTTGTGAGCAAGCAATTCGTGTAGTTATTGATCGTTTTCGCACCAATTTTACTCTTCTCGATTTCATATCGTCAATAAGACAAAGTAATGTGCGTACCGAAGAGAATAGTGCTGCTGTAACGCGAAATATTGAAAAATACTCCAACACTGTGGGAAGTTATTCTGAAATGTTTAACAACACTACACGCTTCCAAATTGTGCGAAAAAAAATCTGTTCGTTCATTTTACGGTCATTTATGTACGAAAGCCGATAACTGCGTCACTTTTTGAATGTCCTTAAATGCAACACTGCTGCCGTCCACCAGTAGTCAGTGTAGACAGTATGGCAAAAATCCCCAAATTAGGCAACGAAATGTAACCCCGTCCATTTTCTTGTTCCAAACCTTAAAGACATTGCTGTGTGTTAAGATATTTGGGTCGAATGAAATGGTCATAACCAAAACAAACGCCTATTTTAGCGCCTTGAGAAAACCTATTATACAAAAAAATTGCCGAAACTGTAAAAAAAATTTTTATTATCCGAAAAAAAATTTTATTTAAAATAGTCAGGAAGTGTATATAAACTTTACTTTTAACTAGGAATAAAAAAATATTTATTTAAAAACTCGTACCATTTCTTTTCTTTTTACTAGACAAAGAGAAACTGAACGTAAATTTAGAGAGTCAACACATTTAATACCAATAACTGGTAAAATATGCAACATATGTAACCCTCAATTCACAACTGGGGGTGAGATACTGACCTGTTTTACATCTTTAATAAATATGGTGCCTCCGTAGCCTAGTGCATGAGCGTTAGTCCAGCAATCTGGAGGTGCGGGTTCAAATCCGCCTAGATCTGGTGTTTCTAAAGACAATCTACAATAGCTTTGTATACGAGTAGTTTTGTTGGTGTTGTTAAAAAAGATAACTTTATATACAAAAGAGAACTTTTATTCTTGTTAATTTTGTGCTAAAGCGAGACATTTAGAAAAAAATTTATTATTGTTGATAAAATTATGGTAAAAACCGTAGAAACAGTGAAACGTTAAGTCAAGTCTCAAATATTGTGTACCATAATAAATGTATCACTTTTTAAAGGAATTATCCAACTGTAGAAAGTGCTTTCCTTCGTAAGGCAACATTTTTATTCAGAAAAGAAATCACCATAAGATCCCTATTAGAATTTGGGAATAATTGCGGAAAGCCCAATAGCTTTATCCTACTAGAGATCTGGTTGGGAGTTAATTGATATACCCCAACGAAAAAGTCAGTGCTCTATCATCAGGTTTGCCCAAGTGGGGCCCAATAAAGAAATTCTTGGAATATTCTAACACAAATAGAAAAAATTACTAATTTAATAAATATTTTACTATTTACAAAAAAATTAATTATAATGTTATTTTTATTATCAATTCAGTTGTAAATGTTCTTCAGTTTTCATAAATAAAACAAGATTTTTCAAAAATTAAATTTTAATTCTTGACATGCTTGTAGGGATTTTACAGCGAAAAACAAGCGACAACTATCTAATTAACATTTTGAAGAGCTGACCCGGTTGCGAATTACAACCGTATTGCTTCGTCAGTTCCCAACTTACTTTTTGCGTTACATCTCTGGTGAGGTGCCGAATTGGGCAACTCATTGGGGTACCATTCAGATGCAAATGAAAATTTTTAGTTGGTATTATAAAATATTTATCAAAAAAAATAAAAACATGGAAAAAATATGGAAAATTACAATAAATCAAAATGACTAAATGATGGCGCACTAAACTGTAATTAAAATTTTAAGAGCTTTATATTATTATTTCATTTTCGGTCCTTTAAGGATCATAGAGTCATTAAGAGATTGATTAGAGACAAATGCAAGAAAAGCATGCGGTTCGTTCTTTTATTTTGATATTTCTGTTACACAAGCCTGTTCTGAAAATCACGTGATTTCAAATTACAAACCGTGTTGAAATCACGCCGATGATTTGATGCTGTTCTGTGAATCACGCCGTTTTAATTTTTCGAAAACACGAGAATACAGCTGTTTCTTTAGATGTATTCATAATATATTTATCAAGTACACTCAACTAATCAGGTGACTTTTTTTGCTCGTTTATATTTTACACAATGTGAATGTCGAAATTTGTTTACATTTTATGGGCGCCAATATCATTTTTACTCATTTCTTTAATTTGAGAGAGCGCGCAAATAACATTTTTATTCATTTCTTTATTCTCAGAGAGCAGTGCAAAAGCAATTAACGCATCTAGAAACATAATTTTTGTTGTTCTTTGCATTGTAGTCATCTTTTATTGACATTTTCACTGTGTTTTTTTTCCAAGCAAAATGCGTGTTGTTTTGTTGTACAGTTAGGACTACTTGATAAATATACTTTGGATATGTTTATTTTGTTACATTGTCAATGAAAATCTTTGCTAAAATGAAGTAAATAAAAATGCCGGTAGCTGCTTTTTTGTCAGTAATTTCTTTAAGAAAAAATCATTTTAATAAAGACCACGTTAAAAAATGTTAATGTAAATAATAGCATGACGAAATACGAGTACGTACATACATATAAATTGCGAAGCTGACACGTTTTCAAATATTTTCTTCCACATGCTCTTACTTATTTCTAAATTTTCAGAAAAATGATTTAGTCACTGATCATTATTAAATTTCTTAAAAACAATTTCTAAAAACAAATTTTGTCTTTAACTGATAATTGATAGCATTTTTATTAAATTGTAAAGAAAATTCTAAGAAAAATTAAGCAAGTGATTTCAAGTCGTTCTTAATTTTGTTGATCGGTTAAAAATAACGCGGCTAAAATGTTTTCAGTGTGCAGAAAAGCTTCTGCGTGATTTCAAATCACTTTGACAAAAAGTGATTTACAGAACAGGCCTGCCTGATAGCGAAGGGTATATAAGTTTCATTAGTCCCCGTCCATATTGTGAAGCATATGCTGCAAAAGTTTTTTGAATTCTCTTTTGAAAGTGCAGCAGTGTCCATACATGAATCTTTTGCTTCATGTTTAGTATTTTTTATTCCTCCTTTCTATCTTCTTTTTTTAATTTTTTTTGACATTTCTCAATACCGAATGTAAATATAAAATAACTACCCTGTGATAGGTGTGAATATTTTTTTTTTGGATACACATTTGAAGCACAAGGTATAATTCGAAGCAAAATGGACGCTAAGAAGAAAAATTATATAATAATTTTTATATAATTTTATATTTTTTTTTTAAATTTTTGATTATATTTCACAAAAAATTAACAATAAAACAGGGTAGCTATTATTATGATAGAAGTTAACAGTATACCCAACGAAAAGAAATAAAATGAAACGTCAAATACAGCTCATCTCAAAAGATGCAAATAAGAAATTCAACAACAACTGCATGTACATGAAACAGAGTACATACTTCCACTCCTCTTCCCCTTCTCATCAACAAACTCAAAAGTTTTGCAGCATATGCTTCACATTATGGACGGGGACTTACTAGCGACTACAGAATCTCTCTCTCTCTCTCTATTGTTATCAAATGTCATATTTATCTTATTGAAAATAAGTTCTCCTATAATTTATTTTAAAATCAATTTTTATTTTTATTCGTTTTTATTTTATAGAACTATATTCTATACAATTCATATTGATTTATTTTTCTACTTAATTTTAAATTCAGTAAATATTTATTTTATATATTAGAATATTAATTAAGGTTCTGTTCATTAAATGGCATCGAGAATTTCTTTCGACTCTTCATATTGAAAATTGAAATACTTTAAAATTATTTATTTTTGTTATTGTTATTGTTGTCAATGAAAATACTCGAATGAAATTTTCTGGCGCTATTGTATGTGGCAGGCCGCAAATTTGTATTTAAAACCCAAACGTTATTTATTTTAATACATTTTTTTTGTACTTTCCATGCT
This sequence comes from Dexiosoma caninum, assembly GCA_963924685.1. Classification (NCBI taxonomy): domain Eukaryota; kingdom Metazoa; phylum Arthropoda; class Insecta; order Diptera; family Tachinidae; genus Dexiosoma; species Dexiosoma caninum. Next base: position 86,918,484 of record OZ004728.1, on the reverse strand, counting down.
ATCAATTTACTGCAACAATAGAATTTTAAATTTAATTTCATAAAAAATTTGTAAAAATTACATTCTTCAAATACTTTTTGAGTAGTCGGCCTTAAATAAAAAGTGGGCAATTTATAAAAATAAATATTTCTAATTTTCAGAAAATCGAAAAATAAACAAATATTATTTATTAATGACCACAAATTTAGAATTTAGCAAACATATCTCATTTAATTTTTTATGTTTTGTGGATAATAAACACATATTGTTATAATAAATAGTTTTTTTTTTTTGGCAAAATGTTATTTATTATTATTTGGATAAGAAGTAAACAAAAAAAAAATACAAAAATTGAAACACAATATAAATTTTATAGGTGATAAATAATGTAGCAAACCAGCAAACATACAAACTAATACCACAAATCATTTGGTAAACGTAGACAAATTTGAGTACAATTTATTATTTAACATGCATATAAAAATCATTTTTAATATACAGAAATAATAAAACAAAAAAATAAGAGAAAATATAAACTAAAACATACTTATAATACATACATTTTTCACAGTTGGACATATTATGGCTACATCGTCAACGGCGTCTTTATCCTTGGTCCTTAACAGTCTGGTAGTTTACAGTTTTGTTTTGTTTCTTTCATATAAATTATATTTCCCTCTCTATCACCAAATCACATACATGATAACACTTAGAAATCGATATGTTGCAAAAAAAAAAACAAAAATAGTATTCAAACAGTTCATATTTGGATTTATTAGAGACACACATATATTGGGTAAATTGATAAAGTTCGTGCTTGGTAGAGGTTAAAAGAAATTTGTACCACAAAAGAATCGAAATTTAAAATAATTTTAAAATTCAGTTCTTTATTCCTCTTTTGTCATTGAACGCAAGTCAAATTTACGTACGATAAGCAAGTATATACACATGCAGGATAAGCCAGTCTATATGGCCAGTTGGCATTAGAACCACAGAAATGCATCATATATGTAGGTTATCTTAATAAATATCATTTAGTAAATGTATGGTACGATTATGGATTGCAACCGAACTGCTGTCCAGTTGCTAAAAATAGTAAGGCAGATCGAAACTGTATTAACTCCAGTTGCCGAAATTACAGTGATTTTTATTTTTTTTTTTGTTTGGCAACAACAAATTTGTGCTTGCCGCCTAGCAACGCAACTGAAGTTAGGTTGCAATCCGTAATCGGCTCATTAGTTATTTGCACTAAACATATTTTAATAAAAATTTTATGAAATTTCAAACCAGTATCCTCTTCAAAGAGGACACTGTAGAAGTAGTTTTAAAAACAAGGAAAACCTACTTTTTAAAAGAGAAAGAATTTTTAGGTAAACTAGTTTTTGCAAAATAAAGTACTTTTTACAGAGGGTACTTTTTAGAAAAATAAAATTTTTAAAGAAAGTGCTGTTTAGAAAAAGTCCCTTTTCAAAAGAAGTACTTATTTAAAGGAAGTACCTTGTCAAAAAAGGTTTTTATTAAAAATAACTTTTTAAATATACACATTTTTAAAAATTTAGCTTTTTAAAAATACTTTTTTACAAATGTAGCTTTCGAAAAATACCATGAGGGTGGCGATGACGTTGACCACAAAACAAAAGGTGCTGGGTTTGAGCCCAGTATCCGACTAAGTCCTAAAAAACACTTTGCAGTTTTCTGATGAGCACAGTGTACCTTTTAAACTATTGACTGCCAGTGACGTAGTCACTGATCACTGGCTTCAGCTGACACTAATGCACAAGTAACATCAGAGCGCTCTTCCAAGTAAAATAATTAATACACGGCTCAAATAATTGAATGTGTCTCCTTGACACCACAGACGTTGTAACACTGCCATAAAAACAAAATGAAGGTACAACCAGAGTTGTAAAATTAATTAAGTTTTTTCTGTCTATCATTTCAGCATTTGTCATGAGTAATACTTTTCTTAAAAATTATTTTTTTTTAAATATACCCTTTATAAAAAAATTCTCTTAAAAAATCACATTTACTTCCAAAAAATATTTTTCATTAAGATTCTCTATATAAAAATACGTTCTAAGACAAATTTACTTTTAAAAAATTATTTTTTAAACAAAATCAACAATTTTCAACCTTTGAAAAAAAACCGTTTTCGAAAATATACTTTGCTGCAAAAGCACATGTTTTAAAAAAGTAAATTTAAAAAAAAACCCACCATTTTAAAAAGAGCGTCTCCACAAAAATCACCTTTTCACAAAAAATTATTATTCAGATTATAATTGGGGCTGGTTCACATACGTTAAGTTGAGCTCGTCAGGTCTGCTTGTCGGTCAAAACTCCGAGAGTCTAGGTGGGAATCGAACGCATAACATCCTGATTGATAGACTAATGCCCTCGTACTATGTTACGGAGGCACCATGCAGAAAGGAGAAAACATAACAGAGAGACTAAAAGCAAGCGGAACTTGATGAAAGATACGAGTAGTGTTCGTGTATGAACGCAAACTCAAGTTCAAAACAACGTGTTCACATGCTTCTAAATGCAATCGCACCAACATCTCTCACAGTTTCTTTTCGAAATAAATTCTGCCAAGACGTATGATTCATGTTTATCACTCCAATATGCAACATTTTTATACGTTCTGCAAAAACATTATCTAAAAAGAGCCATTTATTTTGCAAGTTGCATTAGTTACAACCTTTCTATTTATTTATTAAACTCTGCAGCACTTTTAAATTCTTTATTTTTCAATATTAATTTTGTATTCTTTAAAAGAAGCAATTTCAAAATTTTTTTTGCTAACAAGTACGAACTTCTCAAATTACCCGAATAATAGAAATTTATGACATTTATATAAAGAATAACACACCTTAAGCTATTCAAAGTGTCCTCCATATCAGTAAATATAATATACTCACACAACATAAATAGAAATAAAAATAGAAATAGAAATCATATAAAGCAAAGTATTGAATACAACATAAACAAACAATCATACATAAATAATAAATAGTGCATATACATAATCAAATAATTTTAAATCCATCCAAAATGAAAAGCAATTAATTTAAATAAATATCGAATTCACATTAAACATTTGCCCACAAAATACAGACATATCTTGCGGCTGCATTTGTATGTGTGTCTTATGAAATGAAAAATTTATAGCAATTTTTATTCTTAATTTCATTTAATGGATGCCACGTCGTTCTAAAAACAAAAATAATTTTCAACGTTATTAAATATGATTAGAATATCGATAGAGTTAACTCTAAACAATGAAAGATGCCAAACGTAAAAAAATCCGCCAAAATCTAGTGAATGTTGGCAGTATTAATTTCATAAAATTTAACTTATGAAAAAAATATTTCTGATTTACAAAAATTTATAAAAAAATAAAAAGGTGCAAATACTTCGCCGTTTTATTAATTATTCATAAAGCTGCATATAATAGGAATAAACTGAATTATAATTCATGAAAGTCGGTGGGTAAATAGGCATTTTATTGCCGATAAAGTGATAAAGTGGCGATGGCTGAAGTAGTCTGCACGTTGACTACAAAATCAAAAATTTTGCTGTGTTCAACGCCAGTTTCAGACTCATAAAAACATCTCACATTTTTCTGAAATAGTTTTTCTGTCTGCGTGCGTCACACGTCGAGGGAAAGTTCGCTCACCAACTAATGAGAGCCCCCAGTTCTACTTTTTCTGCTTGCTTCAGAATTCTTGAAGTCATTAATGTCTTTGAGCACAGAATGTAACTCTGTCATTCGTAAGGAAGCGACTTTTAATCGAACGTGAATTTTTTTGTTTCCAGCATAGAAGAGGAAATCTAACTTTTAATATATTTTTCAGAGAAAGGGAGAGTCCTTGCGCGAGGCGTCAGGGCGGTCTTCTCACATGGTTCTAAAACGGAATTAAGGAGTGGGGCGGGTGTTCTCTCGGATGAGCTGGGAGTTGCCAGATACCTCCAGTATCTTCCATGCGGAGGTTTTCATTATTTGGCGGGCTTGCCTAATGCTGAGAAGGCAGCGCGGAATGATTTACGTAGAACTCGGCAACTCCTGAGCTTTTTCCGATTGTTTATCAGTAGACTCTCGGGTGTCACTGGTCCATCGGCACGCATGTTGAAATTATGGGCTTTCCGTTCAATGCCCGGTGTAGGTGCTGTGAGGAGGATTCGGAGAGGGAGACTGTTGTGCGCTTTCTCTGTAAGTGCCCCGGCTTGGTAGGACGAGCCAGAGCCTCCTTAGAGCGCCTTTCTTGGGCAACTTGGGACTGTGCTCTTGGTTGGATCTGACGGACTTATTGAGGTACATGAATGGCACATGGTGGCTGTGAAGTTCTCTGATTTCTACTACGAGAATAAGGTAACAACACAGCAACTACTGTGCTACTTGGGTCTGCCCTCTAAGCTGACCTAACCTAAGAGAAACTAAATATGCAATTATCGTATTTAAAAAAAAAATTTTTTTTTAATTTATTTACATTCAGAAGAAGATTCTCGTTAAGTTAATGGCTGATCATACTGATTTGATCAATGGCACATCGCCAAACCCTTCGCCATATTTTGATAAAATTTTGTGTTTTTGTTAGAGATTTCTTTCAGTGTTGCAAAATTAATTTCTGAGCGTGTTTTAAAGCACTGAAGAATGAAGGTGATTCTTTTAGTAACGAGTAACAGAATTAAAAATTGAAGTACTATCGAAATTGTTTATGATTCGAAAAACATTTTGATCATGCCTGCCAGACGTATGCTCTTGGATTATCAGTTTTGTATTTGATATCTCATAAGAAGTTGAGTCAGTCTTTTCTAGGGTTATCAGGTCATCTGTAATCAAAAAATTTCTACCATCTGCATTTTCTTTTTCCTGTTGTCTTTCAACTCAGTTGATTTCAACAAAATATAGTCGTACTTCAACATAAAGCATTTACAAAACCATAGAATCATCAATAACTTCAATAAATATTATTTAAAACTTTACAATTAAATATCTAAACATTATACCAGTATCAAAATCATTATAACATATTGTTTTGTTAAAATTCAATAACATAACATTTAATAGTTGCTCGCTTTTTAATTATGCATGTTTTTTTTCTTTTTTTTTTACTTATTTAATAGTATTATTTACTATGTCAATATATAGTAGTTTTATACACTGGGCTGCAGGGAAGAAAAATTTTTACGACTTTAACTAGAAATATGTCAAATGTAAAAAGTTTGAGGAAATAAATTTGATTCTGTTTTCAGTGTGGTTTTTGGACGAAGAAATTTTTTTAATGGGCCTGGCTATCATAATACAAACTTTATAATGTACAAACAAGCAAACACACATTCCGTTTTAAGGGCCATAAATTTAGATTTACGTCACTTTAAAGTGTGAAAAATGGTGGTCAGAAAAATTATGGAAATAAACTGATAACATATTTCATATTAAAAACCTGTAACTTTCAATTTCCATTTTTTTAGGGTGCATTTATTGCAGACCAAAGTTAAAAAATCGTAATTATAGATATGACATTTCTGCCCAATGGAACGTCTTTCTACTTTTAATGAAGAAGCAGTATCGCAGTGATTGCTGCGAGTAAAAATTAAAAGAAATTTATTTAAGTTGAAATTATATTAAATAAATTAATGCCAGAGATGTAGCAACATTTATGGGTGGCGATGGCTGAAGTAGTCGACATGTTGACAACAAAATCAAAAAGTCCTGGGGGATTGAATCCAATTTCTGACTAAGCCCTAAAAAGAAATAGTTCGCATTTTTTTTTTAGATGTGCATTAGTGTGCCTAACATTTGGTAGTAGGCGGCAATCATAGCTTGAGTGGTATTACAACTCAGAAAAAAAATTGATTTCAATAAGTTTTTTCTCGGGGTGTCATTGTATTGATGACAGAATTGTCAACAATGGCATTGAGGGCACGATGACACGAATATTAAAAGTGTCATGGCGTCAAAGACACTTTTTTGATGCAATTTTTTTCAACTTTTACTAAATATAATCGTGTTCTGAGTAATTTTGTGCATTTATTGCGCCTTTTATTTTTAAAATTATAAAGCAGACAAACTTTTCAGCTTTGCGGAGTTAATTATAGAAGAATGGCATTCAACGGAAAATAAATGAATAAATAAATAAATAATAAATAATTCTCAAATTATGTTCGTTTCTGGAAAATATGTGTTACTTTTACCACTTTCAACACGTTCTTTTCTCCGCTTAAAAAGTAAACAAATACTACACGTACAACACTCACTTTAATTAAAGGGCCATGAGTGCAGCACTATATTAACATCTGGTTTTTGTTATTGTTTCTGAAGTAATTAATTCGTTTTTAGTTCGTGTCTCGTGATAATTATATAGTTTTTGTATTTTATATTTATTGTTATATATGCACTTATAATTGCAGTTTATTGTTTTGTGCTGAAACGTGTGTTCTTTTGTAAAGGTAAAATCTGCAACATTTTTAAAAATTATATGAGCATTTAAAAATGTTGTCAAATCACATGTAGCACTTCTGATACATTTTTTTTTTTTGAAAAAGAAAACACCAAAGAAATTCAAATAATAAAAAAACTACCCCAGGAACGAAGTGGTTCTAATTTACGTATTTTTTATTTTTTATACGTATGTATATTCATATAGAACATACATGAACATGAAAATTTAGAATTATTTCTAAATAAAGAATTTAAATAGACGCAATTAAAAGATTGTTTGAAAAACGACTGAAAATAATTTGCATTAAATTGGATTCAAAAGCGAAAAAATTTTTTTCTCTGCAGGCAGCACGTAACAACATGTTGTTTCCGAACGCATCAGCGATCTCCAATTTTCAGATTTTTAACCTAATTAACATTAATATAAAAGAATTCGATATTTTTTTATTTTTTTGTTTAACAAGAAAACCATTATTTAAAAGAAATTGCAAAACTATATTTTTTAAATATTAAAAATCCATAAAATACAGGGTGTCTGTCTAGTGGAAAATTTATATTTTTAAATACGATTATTTCAAAAAGTAATAAACGGCGCAGAGGGAGGGTGGGACCGTTGGAATTATCGATGGTGCGGATTTGTCAGTCACGATGTCGCAGTGGTCGAGTGGGCATCGCGCGTTCGCTGGGAAGACATTTTTTAAGATTAATGATTCTTACGTCATTGCTCGTCGACAATTTTGTTCAAAGTTCGGTATTCGGGGAATGAGTGATGGGCCGCGTGTAAATTTAATATGTTCGTGGCTGCAGAGATACCGCGCAACTGCTGCGGCTATGAATGTCCGACGGCCAGGGCCCAGTCGATCTTCAAGGACTCTCGAAAACATTGAACTGGTTGAAAGCAGTTTACGTGAAAATCTGCGACTTTCAATTTGGAAAAGAGCAACCTCACTGGGACTTCGAAGAGCGATTATTCATGTAATTTTAAAAAAACATCTGAGAGATTTGGATGACAAACTCTTTAAAATATAAAATCCGCATTTCCATTCTATTGTTCAATGCTCTTAATAAAAGTTTGTATCAATAATTACGTTTTTTATTTAAGTTTGAAAATATAGATCTGCTACCAGACACCCTGTACTTGAAATGTTTCAATTTTAGTTTTATGTAAAGCTTTTCCCATTGTGCACAAGCGCTATAATTTATTTGTTATACATACGGGCATTTGCATACTTAGTCCACATCATATGGATTTCATTAATTGTTGAAAAACAATATTTAATTTGATTGTCTTCCTTGTTGCGCTGTGCGTAAGTAAAACTATAAAAAAAAAAAATTTAAAACATTTAAAGTTTGTGGAAATGTCCATATTTATTATATACTATATTAAAATATTTTATAATCTTTAAATTAAATAACTTAAATTTATCGGTTTTTTAATACAATATTGTAGTATTTATTTAATTAATTTGATTATATTTTACTATTGCTTTATTTAATTTACTTGTAGCAAAATCCTACTCATGCAAAAATAAAAACTATTTAGTAAATGCTTATGATATATTTGTATTTCTCTTTTTAGACATTTCACTATTACTAATCCATACAAATGCATAAAAGTAGTAAATTACCCAGCTAGCATTGGCAAATAGCCAAACGTTAGGCGATTGTGTTTCATGTACAACTCCTAAAACAATCTTCTGACGATGTCTGACGATGTCTGACGAGTAACAATAACAAAAACATCTACGTTTTCTTCTTAATTCGACCTATGCCGCGTTTTACACGGTATTTGTTTTACACATTTTCTATCGTATACCTACGGTTGTTTTAGATTAAAAAAAACACAGATAAAGGAAACATATCCATTCACAAAGGCACATTTTGGACTTACGCGCACTGAATTATTTCTATTTAATTGATTAGTATGGCTACAACATACATGCTTATCGACATCTGCGTCATATCTTTCAAAAGGGAAAGTCCCCTTTACGCAAGAAAAATATTGTTGCAAGTTCTATATCCATGACAGCCAAAAAAAAAATAATGCATCCGCTATGAATTGGTATTTTCATCACTTCTTAAGCACTTCTTTATCTGAATTCATTTGGAATGCCATCTTAAACAAGATTTTCACTTTCCATCTTATGGAAAACGCATTCAACTCTGCCGATGAATTCCTATGACCAACTGCGCGGCTGTAATTATATTTATTAAATTAATTAGGAGTGCTGATGGCGAGTAGTGAGCGTTTTTGTTCAGCAACCAGAAGTTCCCAATTTCGATTCCCAGCCCGGCCAAGTCTAAAAATATTTCTTTTGAATTTTCTGTGCTATACCACCCTCCTTCGTTGGTATTTGAGCAATAAATCGTCGGCGAAGTAAAATAATAAATAAAATGTTTCGCCTTAAAAAATAAAAAAAAAATAATTTCCCCTGAGCACTGGTCCAAGATACAAAATAAAAAAAACATTTGAATTTAAATAAAAATTATTTAAATTTGTGACTCCTATTCTGAATCGGTTCGTGTTTCTTATCTTATTAAGTTTTTTCTTACGAAATCGAATTAACGAGTTTATTAAAAATTCTACTAAATTCTTAAACACCTTCTCAAAAACTTACAAATGCTTGAAGTAGTCTGGACGTTGACTACAAAACCCAAAATTTCTGGGTTCGACCCCAGTTTCAGACTGAGTCACAAAAATATCTCGCATTGTTTCTGATGTGCATTAATGAAAATTGCAATCGAACAGAAATATGGCCGTAAAGAAATATACCCTCAATGATGCAAGAACTGCTTTTATTTTTTTAAACGCAAACAAACTGCTGATCCGTTCATATTACAGCCATTTGTTTTTATTTTATAGGCAGGGAAAAAAAAAACAACGACGAAGAAAAAAGAAAAAACTTAAATGCACTCGCTTATTGTTTCATTGAATGGTAATTGTGTGGGCAATATTCGAAAACCAAAATGTCAATTGCTTGGGCAAATGTATCGGTGGTCATATGAAAATTGTCATTGTAACCAAATAATTGGTGCTACAAAATACAACTACTTATTTTGGTCAGACAAATAGCAATGAAGCATTTGGTAAAAAAGAAAGAAAATAACTTTAAATAAATGATTAAAATATCAGAATCATTTAATTCTTATGAGGGAATATTTTTTGCAGCTTAAAATTGAGCATATTCACTGGAGTTGGACCATGGCGTTCCTTTTGTGGAATCCTTCGGACCGCCGTTCATTTTGCTACACTTTTTTATTTTGAACAGTAAATGAATTAGGAACGAGAGTACTGTCTGACTCACCTTAAAACGTCAACTGGTATAGTGACCAACAAAATATCAATCCTGTTCTAAATATACGAAAGTAAGTGAACGAAACAAATATAACACGCGGTCTTGACGAGCCAATGATTTGTTCGCACATGTGTCCAACATCATATATATCTCTATAAAAGATATAATATAAAATTACCTCTGCAAAAGTACGCATCGTTCCAATTAAGGCCGTTCCCCAACGACACAGCTCCAATATTTACATTTATTAACACTTTCGCAGTCATTAAATACTCTGCATTATATTAATAAAGATTTCCTTTAAAACAAAGAAGATTTCATAGTGCCACACTAGGGTGAGTCAAATAATTTTAAATTAATTTTAATTAAATTGAAAAACTAGTGGTGAAAAATAAAAACCATGCTACCGCCGAGAGACATAAAAAATCATGGCACGATGGATGGTAGTCTGCACGTTGGCTACACAACCAAAAACAGACCTGGGTTCAACCCCAGTTTCAGAGTAAAATTTTAAAAATAAAAATAAATATCTCGCATTTTTCTGATGTGCATTAGTGTGTCTTTGTGTGTCAGTTGTTGTCGGAAGGTTTCAGTGGCGAAGGCAAAGTCACTGGTCACTGAACAGTACCGGCTTCAGCTGTAACCCATCCACAGGCACATCAGACGACCCCCTTCGCCGCTATTTTATGTCACCAGCGAAGTAAAATATTTGCTAAACAAAAAGGCTACTAAAACAAAGCTGCTAAAATTTAATACATCTCCTTGACATCAGAGGCGCAGTAACACAAAAAAATAAACAAAATAAATAAAAACAAATAACGTGCAAAAGCAGAGTTGTAAGATAGTGGAGCTTCACATCCTCTCACTTCTCTATCAATTCCTTTTCTCTAGTTCAAGCACAATGCATCGCATGTGTAAAGGTCATCTCCTGAGATAAAAATAAATTTGAAAAAATATTTCTTTAGAAAACAAATTCAATTTCGGATCGTCTACGTAAAAATTAAAGACTAATACACATTGCTATAATTTATTCTGCGAATAAGAACAGCAAGATAAAATGAAGACGCGATTAGAAGAAGTGCAGAAACTGGAATATGTTCAAGTATGAGTACAACTTCTCATGTAATAAATGTTTCAATGAAATAATAATAATAAATAAAAGAAAAAAATTAAGGCATTCTTCGCGTTACCCGGTTTTTCAAGTAACAGTATCATTTTCGCTTTACACCCATTTCTCTGGAACGTACCTTCCGTGTAAAATGGCGAATAGATGTATTACGTTTTTTTAAATTTTCTCAGAGAACAGTTTCTTTCGTGCGACAGAAACAATCTCCTGATATTCCCAATAGACTACTTCACGATTGAAAATGCTAGCTGGGTAATTTAAGTTTAAATTAAACACACATACTCGTACACACATATATGTATATTTGAAGATATTTCTTCTTAATAACTTTTTAAAACATTTTCCTTAATTATTTCATCTCTTTCTTTCTTTCTTTTTGCACCCATTTAGGAGGAATATTGATGATGATGAAACCACCGTATAAAAAAAGGACTTGAAGGGAAAATCCTGACAAAACACATATATATTTATATGTATGCATGTATATGAAAACTGTGCAAGTGTTTGTTCTTTTACTTTATATTCTATTTAATTCTGTGCAAAACAATAAAAACAACATCAATTGATTTTAATTTTCTACTCGTAACAGTGCAACAAATAACCAATCAAATAAAATATAAAAAAAGAGAAAAATAACCACTTCATAAAGAAAGAAAAAAAAACTCCCTGCTGTAAATAAAACAAATTTATTCAAATATTTTTAATAAAAAAAAAACAAGGCCATATTTGTATGTATGTATGTACGTTTGTTAGTTGAAAAAGGATTTGGTCGCAAAAAAATTCAATTCAATTTTACGACCAAATACACAAAAATATAATAAAAAAAACAGATCCTTATTTACATTTTGTTGTACAATTGAAACAACATGGATGTATCTATAAAAAAAAAAAAAAAAGATTCATTGGTAGAAAACAATTCAGAGTTTATTAAAAAAAAATCATGTAAATTTTTTACATAATAAATTTAAAAATTATTTACTGAGGAGAAATGACAAAAAAGAAAAGAATTATATTGATATATTTGAAGATATAAATACATTTTCAAAGTAAATATTGAGCGAAAGGTAATACAAATGCTCTACATATTCAGTATGATTAACACAGATCGAAACAAGTATTTAAGAAACAAAATTGCAGACAAATAAATCATCATTCGTATATACGAGGGTGTAGTTAGATAGAAATTTATTTTCTTTTGCGATATGCTGGAGTCTAATCAGGGCATTAGATAGCGACAAAATAATTAAGTTCTTGTCTAGTGTTCACGGAATGTTCCCTACGTATGCAATGCAGTGCAGGGAAACTAGGAATAAAGATTTAGGTCAGAAGGATAAAGGGAGTAATGTTTGTCGTCATAGAACTTGAATTTTCCAACATTCCAATTAGCAGGGCAGACTTCTGCAGGGAGTTTATTACGGCAGCCCGCACATTGATCTCAAATTGAATTAAGTCCTTAAATTATTATATAGTGGACAGCAACATTAATTTTTGGGCACTTATTCCACATTCAGTTTTAATTTTTAGGGGTCCATGTTGATTTGTAAATTTGGGGACTTAGTTCATAAGAACTAAATTTCGGTTTTAGGGACTTGGCTCGTGCCGCCGTTTATTCGACATACTTACAGTTCGGCTAAAGAAAAATTAATTCTCACTGTAATGCGTAGTGCAATTTGGTGGTAAAAAGGTCACAAATAAATGCACTCTACATGACAATCGTCCGAGTTTCGCAATCAAGTTCACTGATATTATTAGATAAGGAGCCATTGAAGTAGCAAGAAAACAGCTATACACATCCCCTATTGCAACTGTGCTACAGCAACTCAATAGAATAGACTCACCGATATTTCCCATACACGGTCGAGTAGCTTCAAAATAAACATGATACTTGTATTTAAATTTCAAACGGATCCAGGTGATATAGATAGCAAGTATATCAAATGGTGTGAAATAGTTCTTAGTCTCTGTGCTGACTGGCAAATTGTTTTTGGTGAAATTTTTAAAGCTTTGGGTTTGAAATTTCACTAATGTTCAAATTATGAAATTCTAGCTGTGCAATTTATATATTTCTTACAGCTTTTTTACACGTACAATGCCAGTACACCAACATCAAACTTCAACTACAATAGCGAGAATTGCAAAGTAAAAGAGAAACTCAAGTATTGCTGCAAAAAAATTTGGACGCGGACTTACACTGTTTTAGAAAACTTAGACACTTGAGGGCATCTTTTGACACTTTAGAAATGCTACACTCTATTTTAAAGCCAAGAACATCGATTATGATTTCTTAATGTATATACTACACCATTTATAATTAATGATGACGCAACACTTTCTGTCATGCGATTGTTCATAAGGAAACAGCATTGACTGTAAGAGGCGTTAAAGTGGACATTATTCGCATTAGACCACTGTGAGACCAATTTATTGGCAAGTGCTTTTTCAATATAGTACGAGTATGTACGAGTATGCAGTGTTATAGAAAATCAATTAAATTACCGTGCATATGACAAGTTTTGACGGACGAATCAGATTATAGATCGAGAGATGGCATCTGGTTGATTACACGATTTCGATTGCTGCAATCGCAAGATTTTTTTCTTGATTATTTATTACACTTTCAAAAACAGTAACTTTGTTTATATATTCAAATTAAATAAAGGATGCCATTAATGTCCATGCACAGCCATAAATTAGTTCTTGTATTGCGAGGGGCTGATAATGGCTCAATAGTTGGCGTATTGACTCTGCAACTAGAAAATCCGCGCTTCAAGTTTGCGTCAAAGCAAAAATTTTTTTCTGATGTATCTCAGCCAACAGCGCCTTTCTTTCTCAATCTTTCAGCAATACAACGTAGGCAAAATAAAATAATAAATAAAATGGCTCTCCTTTAGGCTTGGTGCTCTGTTCATAATTTTAAGCGAAGACGTGTCAAACTACATACAAAAGTAAAATATTTGTGTAATAATGCTGCAAACGTAGTACTCTGTTCTTAAAGCAAAAAACCCGTAAACTGTATTTGGCAGCATGTTTTATCATGCCAAATGTTTCTGGCAGTATTCATTTTTTTCTGCTGGGAAACAACATGAAACAAATTTTAACCAACAGCTAAACACTTTTTGTTTTAATTTGTTGTGTTATGAACATAAATATAAATAAAAACAGTATATAAATAAAATATGAATTTATTTTCACTTTAAATAATTATTTTTATTGAAACATGGTTTTTTGGTTTCATTTCTTTTTATTTAAGTGATTTAATTACGGTTACTGATGTTAAACAATGTTGCATATGCAATGTTGCTTTAGCCTGAAAATTAATGCGTCAACTAATGCAGCATCTCTGCTTTACAAATTCTCAACACACGCAACTTCAGACACAAGTAAGAATCAAGCTGTAACATTGCATACGTATGAGACATTTTCTGAGCACTGGAACAAGAAAAAAAAACATAGTAGGAAATTTAAATACTTTGTTAACAAAAATTTTTCAAACATTAGATACATTTGCTTAATTTGAAAAAAAAAAAAAACTAAATATATGTTTTATTACAGAAAATAAGAATACTTCCAACAACAAACAATAATTTTAAAGATCTCAGTCGTGTTACATTAAATTTAATTTTTATATAAATACACGTTGTTCAAGATTTTAAATTTTAAAATCGCTTACAGCTAAACCTAGATTTCAGCGGCAAAATGTCTAAACTGCCAACAGTGTTTGGCTGATATACAGCGATTTCCATAAGTTGGTTCAATATTAAAAGTGACATGCATTTCTCTCTCACAGCATTTCAATACATACAATATTATCAATGTACAATGTACATATTGATTGGCAACAAATTTGTTGCTAAACATTTCTAAATGTTTAAAAAAATAATTTCATATGTACTGAATAATGATAATTACAAACAAACTTATGGTGGGATTAGAGGAAACAAATTAAATTTATAAAATATATGTATACATTTTTATTGTATATTGTTTTCGCAAAGACCAATTTAATTTTCTTAAATATCACAATGTAAATAAAATTTAGTTAAAGGAAAAAATCTTGATGTACATGATGTACGCTTTTTTATGCAACTTAAATTATCTATAAAAATAATTTAAGTGCATATTATTATTAATCTTTTATATTTAAGTTGATATAGAAAATATGTTCTAGAATTAAAAATTAATTTAAGAAATAAGTTTTAAACACTTAAGAAGCTTTTTCGTTTTTAAGTCTGACTGATTTTGATTTCGTATGCAAATTTAAAAAGAAAACTTTTTTTTACCACAAACTAGTATTAAAATTGATATTTCACAATAACAAGAAATTGAAAAATGTTAAACAAAATTTTAACAATTCAAAAATATCAATAGAAGATTAGTAAGTAAATATAAAAAAAGAGGTAAATATACGAGTTGTGTTCACAAAATGAGTGGAATTTTAAAATTTCGCGGGTTTGAAGAGTTCGGTTTTCAAAAAAAAAAAAAAAAACACATTTATTATGTGGATATAACAAGCTCTAAAATAATGGTCGACATCCATACCAGTGATGCAGTTTCCAATAATTATTTCAAAAAGTAGTAGATCTACCAAAATGTAGCAGTTGTTAAAAATGTATTTTAGTTAAACTCCGAATTTGGATTGCAATAATTTTGCATTATTTAAAAAAAAAACTAAAATAGTGGTAGATTTTTCTTGGAAAGTTGTAGAGTTGGGTGAGATACCCAAAAGCAGTAGACCTACCACAAAAGTGGTAGAGTTGATGAGTGCTGATCCATACCCACCAGCGGCCAAAAATATTTATATGTCCGTAACACGAATGGCAATAAAATTCCTAACTAAGAGCATAAAAAGTAAAACCAATTGCTTTGTAAAACCAAAGCAAGTTGATGTCGCTTTCTTTAAGAAATAAATGCAACAAGACATAAACTTTTTTCAGCAGTACACTCTAAATATTAGGAAAAAAACACAAATAGTATTAGCCAAAGTTATATGTACATATTTATTATACCCGAATATTATTCATAATTTCCTTCCATAAATATGTGTAACGTTGAGTGGGAACGACTGGTTTTGTGTCATTTAAATATTTTAAATGAGCCAGAGTGTTTTTTAAGCAACGAAATAATTTACTGAAACGATATGGATTGTCTACTTTATTTATTTATGTTTTCGATTTAGTTTTTTATTTCTTCTATGTTGCACAATAATTCCGCTGTATTGCACAGCATTGTACAATCGATTGTGTTTACTTTCTAATGCTACAAACTTGCACCATATTATATTTGAAAATATTGTGTTACTTATTGCATAATTTAGGTCAAAATGGAACTAAAATGGCGAGTAACATATACAGAAATTGTAAAAAATTTTGCCGAACAATTAAACAAAGTCTAACCAAGTTTTGACAATCGAGCTCCAAGCTGGGGTAATTTTAAAATTCGCGTTATTTTCAGAACACACCAATAAGCAGCAGAAAGTTAACACAACTTTTAAATGAAATTTTTAAAATGATTTTTTAATAATATTTTACGAAATTTTATACATTTTGAAAAATTTGTTTTAAATTAATTACACTAATTATTTAAGCTGTAGGTCCTTTTTATATATGTAATTATTATTTTTATGCGATATTTCCCTTTTCCTTTGTGTAGCTTCTTCAGGAAAGTTGGTTTTTGTTTATAAAGAAAAAATATTTTTTTTTTTTTTAATTCACAGAAAGTTCTTGTCAATCAAAAAAAAAAAAAAGGTAAAAAAACTCGAAGAATTTCTTTTAAATTCATAATTCAGGATTTTCCGTCTGCATATGTGAATCATAATGTGGGCCATTTGTTAAGGGACCTTCAAATGAAAATAATTTTTTTTAAGACGAAGCTACTCACAATCTTCTCTTTAGTTCAGGTTAAAACATTCCAGCAAAAAAAAGTGAATGCGTTCACTATGAATTGGTATTTTCACGACTTCTTAAGCACATCTTTATCTGAATTAATTTTTAATGCCATCTTAAATGTTAACAAGATTAGCACTTTCATACTCATGGAAACAAAGAAAGGGATAATTCGCAAATGGTAACAAATAAGCCACGGGATACCATCGAACTTTTCACGTTTGAATTGTACCAAAAAAAAATTACAGCTTTCTCATCACTGATCTGAAATAATTTTTCCTTGAAGCTTTAACATTATTGCAAGAGTAGTGGCAAATTCAAATCTTCGATTCATATTGGGAACAGGGCTGCCAAAACGGTGGCTCCCACAATTCAATCAGTCACAGCTAAAAAAAAATTCATAAGCTTGAAGCTCAGTTGCGACTGTCTAATACCGTTTTCTTTCTAACCCATAGTGCGTTGCATGTTTTGTCTTATCCTATTAACTTCATACATTTGCAATTTATTGTTCTGCAATAAAGCCATATTACTGCAGAGAACAATAAAGTGCAAATAATTTTAATAAATAAAGTAGAAAGAGCAACACACTTTTTGACAATCGAAATTACTATGAGTTTAGTGAAGCTTAATATAGGGCTGCGCAAGAATAGCAAGAAGAAATAAAAAAGTATTTCACATACAGAGAGAAAGTTATATAAAAATTTCAAAAATTTTTTTATTTTATTTTATTTCAGAATTTTGTAATAATAAAAGCCCTCATCTGGCCAAAACAATATTACAATAGATTTAAAACATAGATTCTTAAAATATTAAAAGTAACCCTAAATTTTATAACTAGATAACAATCGTTTTAATATCAGCATAGAATTTAAAAGGTAAAGATCATAATACGGCATCAATTTGTTAAAAGTATAATTTATCAAAAAAAGTAAGCGAAAAATTGTAAGCCTGATGGCTGCGATATCACACCAACTTCCTGCGAGTCGCATATATACAAACTATGTCATATTGCCAACAAAATTAAAATGAGCAATGAGCAATCTTCGGTAGGTCTTGGGGGGGGGGAGCTGAAAAGATCTTCAAACAGCTGGCAAGCGATTCCATACGAACATTTGAATCTACTTTAAAATTATGCGAAGAAATGCGTAGGCCAAAAGCCAAATGACTATGAATTGAAACAACATTATTCCATACGAAGTGTCGACACGTATACATTTCATGCCAGAAGAATTTTAACCACAGCCCAAGCATCCAAATGTTACCCAATGGGTGAGCTGTTGAATTTCATACAGCCGCAGTCACAGCCACATCTAAAAAAAAATTCATATGTCCGATTCTGAGTTGTGGTGGGATAAAATTGTACAGCCACAGTCACAGCTATTTCGTTGAAAAATGGCTGTTTTGACAGCTCAGCCAACAGCTATTTTTTTGGTGCTTTGGCTTTTTGAAATAAAGCTTTTTGAACGCTGATTGAGACACTCTGTAAATACATATTTTGAGTCCCTCGGTAGTATATCTAAGTTCGATTCCTAGCGGAGATTCTGGTATGTTTCACTACAACGAGAATTACCACTCTACTACCACATATCAATAGAGTCTACAGCAAATGGTAAGTTTGGAACAGATCTCAATGGCTAATGGGTGTGTCACTTGTTCCAAGGACCAGCAATCATTGCATCGTTGGGTGTTCGAAAAGGGACCCGATTTAGTGGTGGCCTGCGTCTATTATCCCTACTCTGAAAAAAAGTATAGACATATTTATTTTTATAGATTTATTTCATTAACACGAACCCACTTTAATCTCTGACCATGCTTTCTGCGGAACTTATATTTAATGCTCCAAAACTTGTATTGAAATAGTGAACATTTTAATTGTAATTTAATTATCAATTTTATTGAACAAATACATATTTAAGCTGCTTTTACCTCTTTTTGTTTGATACTGCTATACTTCTGGACATAGAAAAATTAAAGAAATATTGTCGTTTTTTTATTTTCTGTTGGTGAAAAAAGGTAGTGTGTATTTTGTATAGCGAAAGGAATTCCAAGAATGAAAAATTGAATGTGCCTATTAAACACAAATTTTGAGCTTATTTGCAAAATTAAACGAAATTTAAATTTCTTATTTCAAAAATTAAATTAATATAAATTTTACTAAATATATTTCATTTTTTTTTTTTTTTTGCTTTTTCTAAAACACAACATGAAAATTAAATGCATATTTAAAATATCCCACACCCAAGAATCCACGTGCATGCGCATTTTTTCGGGCAACGAAAGTGTATTGTATTTTAGTTTTTAAGGGGAAAAACCAACTACAAATACATTACATACGTATTTAGTTAAAGAAATATATTTTAAACATATCTTTGTAACGTACTAATGAAAAGATAAAAGAGCCACAAACAAATAGTTTTAATTTAAACTAAATGAAACAATAACGTATTTATTTACTCATTGATATACGATATATAAAAAAGAATCCATTTCATTTAAAAATCCATTTATTTTACAAAATACCGGATCATTAGTTATCAGGGTTTTGCTGGGAAAAGTTGACAAAAAATTATAAATCATGCATTCTTCAAAATATATGCAAGAATAAGGAATGATTCAACAATACGAGTCTCTGTCTAAATAAACTGAATACCCTGTAAAATATTTTAAATTTTACTGTTCATTTAATAAAAAAAAAAAATACTCTCTTTCTTTCTGGTGATATTATTTTTATTTAATATTCAATTTGTTAAACAACTGAACATATCGTTACGTGAAATGCAAAACCACATAACTAACATTCTGACTTACAGCTTTACAGGAGGAAGAAAAAACTTTCCAATTCTATTCATTCTATTGATTTTTCTTTTATAATCGTAAAATAGTTAATTTTTATTGTACATGTCTAAGGAATTTTTTTGAAACATTCATTTCATCAATATGCATCATAATCAAACATAATCAATCATAATCTGCAAGACTACAAAAGCAAAAAGTTGTGGGTTCGAGACGAATTTAAGACTAACATCTAGAATTTCTTCTGATGATATACATTCGTTTCAATCATCCCGCATTCCTCCATTTAATTAGAAATTTTTGTTAGCTACGTGGTTTTGCATTTGAACTAACGATATATCGTTTAAAATTTCTTATAAATATTTTAGTTAAACTAAAATTTTATTTAATTTTACATCTCAAGCATTTTATGCAAATTAAGTTTTGTTTTTTATTTTACTCGTAATTTAATACACAAATATGAACGAACAAGTTTTTTATGTATGTATGTATATTATATATGCACACATACATACATACTATCTATGTATGTTAGGTAAATATAGTTTATTTTTATTTTTATTTTTATTTTTATTTTTATTTTTTTACCATATACAATAAATAGTTTGTCCTACTTTGATTTCACAAATTTGTTTGCTGTACATGCATGCAATATTTTCAGTTTTTATTTATTTTAAAAAATACTGTTTATTTTTTAGAATATGTGACACATTTGCATTTAATGAATAAGAAAAGCCACAAATATATTAACAAATTACTCATATAGAAATTAAACTAAATCAAAGTTAAGAAAATAAATAAATTTATTTAAAAATAAAGCAAGAAAAATATTTGGAATATACTGAAATACAAATAAAAATGTTATTCAAAATGTAAAATTAACTTTCATTATGTAAAAATACTTAAATTAAACGCAAATAAAATTGATAATCGAATTCATTGTCATTGAATTTAATAATATAAATAATGAAAAAAAAACCTACATAAGAGTATTTATAAAGAAAAAGTATAGAAATGTATTTAAACACACAAAATAATGTAAATGAAATATAAATCTAAATAAAAGTATTTAATGAAAATGATGTTTTGAAGAAGTTGTGTTACTTTTTTGGTTTCTGCAAGATAAATTTGCTTTGGAATTACTGCAACAACCCAGCAAAAAAAAAAGGAACTTGCCAAAGCCTTAAAGATGCGGAATGTGGATCATTTCCAAAGAACTTTATAAAGGCTTGTCCTTGTGGGATTTTCTCATTTTTCGTGCCCTGTGAGTGAATCGGAAGCAGTGTTCAACAAGCCAAAAAATGTTTTTTTTTTATTCTGATGAAACTCCTCTTAGTTGCTTCCGTGGAGGCAAGAAAATAATAAATTGAATTTTAATAATTTTTGATTAAATTTAATTATATGTCTTGTGCAGAGGCCCATAACCTGGAATCTGAAAGGGTGGCGACAAATTTTCTATTTAATTCTTTTTAACTCCTTAACTTTTCTTTAAGGTATTTTAATAAATTTTTTTTTTATCTTGGACCAGCAGCCAGTAGACGACCCCCACAAATGCAATGTATTTGTAAAGGAACTAGGAAAGGGAAAGTTAAAGGGAAAAATGACAGGAGGTAAAGCTTCACTATTTTTCAACTCTGTTTTTTGCTGAGATGAAGCGCCTCTGTTGTCAACGAGACGTATTAAATTTTAAAGCTTCTTTTAGTAACTACTTTTTTAGTAATTATTTCACTTCGCCGGTGCTGCATAATACCGACGAAGGAGAGCGTTTCGATGTGCCTGTGGATTGGTGCCTGCTGAAGCCATTACTGTTCAGTGACCAGTGACTATGCCTTCGCCACTGAAACCTTTCGACAATAATTAACACAAAGCCACACAAATGCACAACAGAAAAATGTGAGATGTTTCTATGAGTCTGAAACTTAAAAAAAAAACTTAAAGTGCATTATTGAATTTTGTTATTAGAGATGTTGTAACAGAATACTGTTTGTTTTCCTTTCAACCAGCAGCATTTGCAAATAATTGAACATCTCTTAATTAACCAGCTAACTTTTCCTTTATGTCCATTTCCTTAATCAGGGTGTACAACGAAAATGAAAATTTTGCAATCTATCGAAAAAACAGAAAAATATTTTATAAAAACATTAATTAATAAATAATAATAAAAAAATAGAAATAGAAATAGAAATAGAAATAGAAATAGAAATAGAAATAGAAATAGTGCATACTATTTATTTATTATAGACAGGCGCTAATGTAAGATAATGGTAAAAGGTGGAGGCAGAAGCTTCCACCACCGCAACCATTGTGCATCTCATTCCGGCTATATTTTTTATCAATCTATCTGAAATCTATTGGAATGTCTTAAACCGACCATGTGGTGCCAATATTGATCTATCTGGATCTTAAGCCAATCTTGCTTCTCCTGTTACAAATCATTTGAAGCCAAACATGGGGCCGGGCCCAATAAATCCCTGTCCCGCTCCTGCCTTCTCTTCTATTTTATTGCCATCCTGGATGACAGATTATTGAGTGCCCTGTGACACTCAAAAGGCATTCTCGAGTTATAAGTATAGCAGTTCAAAGCCTTCAGAACAGACTGACTGGCCGAGAGTATTCTTATCCTCATCCTCATCCTCCTGTAGTCTTTCTCCTGCAGAATATATAGCAACCTTATTGAGAGCAAGTGATCTATTCTGATTCTGATTCTGGGCCCCACTACACCTGCCAGTAATCAATTCCATTAAGTATTTGGGTACGTCTCTCCTTACCACCTTCAAGCCGGCGGTCGTCTTTGATGGCAGCTTTCGCCATGTATATGCGTGCATGTAGGTAAACCTTAATGATCGGAACCAAATTTATCACATTCGCAGATATTGAGGATGTCGTGTGATAATAATAAACCGATTTCGAAAGTAAAAGTTTCGAAAAAATAAATATTTTAACTACTACACCTATCAAGTTCAAATCCAATCAACGTCAACTGCTGCCATTTTCACTAAAATCTAGTGATACGTTAAAGAGATATCGTTGACGAAAATACCCTCTCTAAAAGTATTTCTTCAAAAACTATAAATATTCTTTCTAAAAGAACCTATCGATAGTTACATTTTCCAACACTGCCTTGTCAAATTTAACCTTCCCATAAGTATTTCTTCTGAAATTGCCTTCAAAAAAAATGATATAATCTTTGGGAAAAGTATAAGTGGCAAAGAACAATTTTATTTCCAAAAACCACCACTGTAGCATAAACAACTCATACACTGAAAGAAATTGAATAATTGTGTATTTTGCAATACTTACGCTCAAAAAAGTATGTAACGTAATTGGAAACAATTTTCCAGCTCTGAACTGAATAGTGACCTGCGAACGCTGTATGAAAAATATCAACATCTTCCTGTATCGCACATCCTGATCAACCCAATCCGAATGAAATATGGCATCTGCTAGACAATTGCTTTCATTCATCAGACATTGAGCATAATAACACAACGGCAATATTTCCACTGTAATTGCCAGTATATAGAAGCAGGAGGCAATAACTGAAGCAAAATTAGTAGCGAATAGTGAAATATTTATTAAAGTTATGCCCACGATATTGGCTGTGATGGTGAATTGAACAAAAATAGTTGTTGATATAACCGGAGATATCGTGTGATAAAGTCTAAAAGATGAAATAATTTAATACGAAAAGCAGAGATTTTTATACATAAAGCTGAAATTTTCACCCACTCGATAATATTTTTATGATCGATTATGCACTTTTTAAGTTCATTGAAATTGTCCTCCAATGCCGTTTCTCTATTCTTATTCAAATTGCCGATTCTTTCTAATAAAATACGCAAATGAGTTCTTAAAATGTGCACATATATGACGGCATAAGAATCACTGAATACTTCCTGCAGACAGGCCACTATCATCACAAACATTTCCATCACAACAGAGAGAAAAAAATTTAAATTTGAAGCTTTGAAATCAATTAAAGGATTATAAATATTATATGGTAAACGTTTGAATATAACTCCAGTGATACAAGTTAGGAATATCGAAATCAAATAGCAAATCGTAAAGGAAACTACGAAACGATTACCCATCCTGATGAAAGCTTTCACGGTAGTCATTTCCTTTGCGGTATAACAACGTTTATCCAGTCGCCGTATGATACGCTCACAGCTCAAAAGTTTGGGAAAAAAATAAGCCATCAAGATTATTTTCAACGAGCAGCCTAAAATATTTATACAGGCCTGTAGCGAAGTCAACACATCGCCAACTTGCATCTTGCCGACCGAGAGTGTCATAATGCCCAGAAAAAAACCAATCGGCAAATAGCCAGTTACCACCACATTGATGATAAAGGACCAACAAAAGTATAAAAACTTTTTCTGCTGCGGCACATAAATGCCCAAAAAACGAGCGCTCCTATACAAGTTGCGCAGACCCTTAACTGTTTCAACAGTTTGAAAATCTGAAAAGTAAAACTGACAATTAAAGAAGTAATTGCATTTGTGCTGTAACTCAAATACCACTTCCAATTTTTGTTTGTTGGTACGTCTCTTGCTTTGCTAAAGGATTTTCATCACAAACTTCCGTTACTCCAGTATTTGGCGGTGAAACTTTCAAGTTTTCCATTCTGCCGAACATTTACTTTTGCTTGCCATAAAACAGTTCAAAGGGCTTATATATAGAAGAATTATTTAGGTAAAGCAATTGTATTTTCCTTGAATTATTAACATTTTTTCTTCCAGTCTAAAACGGAATATTTAAATAATATTTTACACGAAGCAAAATACGGGGGTAACACTAAAGAGCAAATGTTGTAAATCTTGAACTTTTTCGCACATTCTTAATGAAAAAAAAAAAAAATTGCCAAAAAAGTTTTATAGATGCAAGTTACTACATTGTTGTCGTAACGCTTTGAAATGGGTGATAAAAGACTGGGTTAGGATGCAGATGGAGCAATACTGGGACAACGTAGAGGGCTTGAGGCACTGCTAGAAATTCCTGGATTTTGACCCAACGAGCAACAACATGGCTCTTAAACGCATGATACACGCATTAGTATTCAGCTTTAATATTTGTCTTTGTGTTAGTATATATATTAAAACCTCTGACACACTACGTCAACATTTCTCATCGATATTCCTGTTTTTTGGGTGTTTTCAAGTGCAAACATATAAAAAATACCGGCGGCAAAACATTTTTTGAAGTTACCGTCGGCAAAATACATATCTATGTATTCCTTTACTTATTAAAAAAAAAAGCACTGATGATATCTTTTTTTGTTTTTGTCACTACATTTTTTAATTTGCACGTCCCCAAAAACCATTAATGTGCGATATACTTCAGGGTGAGGGTGGCGATGGCACGATGGCTCCTAGTCTGCACGTTGACTACAAAACCAAAAACCTACCTGGGTTCAACTCCAGTTTCAGACTAAAATTATAAAAAAAAAAAAAAAAAAAAAAAAAAAAAAAAAAAAAAACATTCGCATTTTTCTGGCTTTGTGTGTCAGTTGTTGTCGGAAGGTTTCTGTGTAGAAGGTATAGTCACTGGTCACTGGTCACTGAACAATACCGGCTTCAGCTGATAGCAATCCACAATCACATCAGAACGCCCTCCTTCGTCGGTATTGTGTAGGTAGCACCGGCGAAGTACAATAATAATAATAAAAATGGCTACTGAACCGAAGCATCAGCACTGCTACGAATATAAACAAAGAACGTGCGACAGCAGAGCTGTAAAATAACTAATTAAGCTTCACCTCCTGTCGTTTTTCCTACTATCCCTTTTCTATAGTTCCAGCACAATGTTTTGCATGTGTAGGAGTCATCTCCTGAGTGCTAGTCCCAGATAAAAAAAATAAAAAATTAATTCGATTACAAAATTTTTTACTCTATTTGTAATGTGTCACAACTACGATGTGCACTCAAAGTTACCACAAATAAAATAAATATTGACAATAACGATGCCACACTACGTCAAACTGCTTCAATATTGTGATGAATATCAAGTCAATATTACACAGAGCGTATATGTGTGACTATTTTTCGCACACAGTGACAAATATTGAAGCTGAACATTGATCGTATATCATGCGCTTTAGACTGGATAGGAAAAGCATACTTATATTCACAGATCCTCTCAATGATCCGTTAAGCTGTATAGATTAGATGGCGCAATGGGTGAACTTAGTCTGACGCAGATGCTAGCGATAATTAGGGTTTCCGTGATGCGCTTGGAAGTCGAGAAGTGCCACTCGACTACCGGACGTTAATAGCATCTAGAGGGGATTGGCGGGGACTTCAATGGCTGATGGTTGTGCCACTTGTAACGGGTTGTAACATCGATGGGATACGGGGCTGGTCAAAGTTATTCCTCTCTCACTCTCCGCTCCCGCGTGGTCCTATTAGCAAATAATTACAAATCTCTGAAAGGAATTTAAGAAAATTTATTTCAAATTTTAGAATTTGTGATTTTTATTTGAACTGCAATTATTACAATGAATGTTAAATTTAATTATATTATTAATTGACCTTTTTTATTATATTTTTTGAAATATATTTATTAAGCTTGAGGTCTTTTTTTATTTTATCTTGTTTTATTATTCGATATTTCGTTAACAGCTTGTTAACATTATTAAATATTACTACTACACATTTTTAACTTTTTAAAACTAATTTTATAACAAAAATTTTGTGACATGTTTGAAAAATATTTTTATATTTCAAACAATTATAATTTCCAATTATTCCTGATGATGTTAACAAGCTGTTAGCGAAATATCGAATAATAAATCAAAATAAAATAAAAAAAAGACCTCAAGCTTAATAAATATATTTCAAAAAAAAAAAAAAAAATTAATGTTAATATTAATCATAGTAATAATTAATCACAATAATGTCACTTTATTTTATTTTATTTTTTTTTTATCTGGGACCAGCACTCAGGAGAAGACTCCTACACATGCAAAGCATTGTGCTGGAACTATAGGAAAGGCATAGTAGGAGAAATTATAGGAGGTGAAGCTTAATTAATTATTTTGGAGCTCTGCTTTTGCACGTTCTTTGCTTATACTCGTAGCAGTGCTGAAGCTTCGGTTCAGTAGCCATTTTTATTATTATTTTACTTCGCCGGTGCTACACATCACCGACAATACGTTTTATTAGAATAAAGAAAGCAAGATCAATACTAAATAGTTATCCGCTCGACACAGTGAGTGCTGTTTATATTTTTTTAATTTTAAATATCATAATGATTTGTTGAAGTTTTTCAAAAAAAAATTTATATTTTCAAAAATATATGAAGCAATTAATTTTCTAAATAATCACCAGTAATGATATGCACATTGTAAGCGCTTTCTGGTAATTCCAAAGAACCAGCAAAAAAGCGTACGAAAACTTTAAAATCCCACACAACACCAAATATGAAGAAGGACGGACACTCTTTCCAAATAAATTTCTCCAGAAAATGTTTCAATATTCATACCTTGATGAAGGGTGTAGCAGATGTGTCCTTGCCATGTACTGTAATCACCTTTATTCTCTTTAAATAAAATTGCAGTCGAACTTCTCTATAACGTAGCAGTTGGGGACCGTCAAATTTCTACGTTATAGAGACTTTGCAGAAAATTTTGACTACATTTTTTTTATGTAGAAAATATATTTATTAAGACAAAAAAAATTGTTTTTACATGAACACATTAATTTTTTTTATTAATACATACATATGTGACTAAATTGATGCAAAAAATCGATTGCTAAAAACTTCGCAATAGAGAGATGTGAAAAATTCTATTTAGGTCTTAAAAAATTGTACGTTACAGAGAGAACTTCGCTATAGGGAAGTTCGTTATAGGGAGATCAAAATGTATGAAAATACTCACAAAAATGTTGTGTTCACGAATTTTATTTGTTATAGAGAAGATTTCGTTATAGAGAAGTTCGACTGTAGCTTTTAAAATTTCGCAGGTTTTGCTGAAATAATTTCTTTATTAAATATTAATCATACGCAAACATTTGCTTTGCACATATTAAATTGGTGTATGATTAATATTTTATTAAATATTACGTATACGTATAGACGAAATATATTAAATGAAATAGAGAAATTATTAACTTCTAGCTACTAAATTCTAACTAACAACAACAAAAAATTTAAATAGGAATACGGAATTACATACGAGCAAACTGTAGAATAACAATGCACATGTGTTCATTCAAACAATACTCGATAGTCATTCATTCAAATTCTGATTTGAAATCAACATTTACCAAATAAAACCGTACATTTATTATGATTCAGATTAAAGTTAAAAGTTTGTTTAAAAGTATTGCATATTTTAATTGGAAATATTTCAAGAATTAAAATGGATATTTCATCTATTCAAGCAGTAAGTGGCTGCAAGATATTAAATTCGTTCTGTTTTTGCCAGTTATACATATTTGGGTCTCATCACTAGTACATTATTAATTTTTTAATAAAATTTATTTGTCCAATTAAGGATTTATTTCATTTAGAACTGGGAATTTTCTAACAAATGAAATATAAGTGTCCTAAAGAATATTTTATGTTTTTATTAAATCTTTACTGAATCAGTTTTTATTCTTTCTGAGTCTTTTATCCACAAAGATTTCCATATTTCCTTTTGAATGCATAAATCAAGAAGTGCAATGTGCTTCGTTACTAATACCGCACTGTTGTTGTTTTTGTTTCCATTTTATGCAGAGTTCGGAGAGAAAGTAGAGCGATTAATATCAAACTCTAGCATTCATTAGGCGTTTAAATAATCCGCTGCCAACCAATTGAGAGTACGCTTTGACTCTGCTACCCGCAGATACTCACATCAAGACCCTGTCAGACCAAAATATTATTTACGTATTCAAGCAATAAAACTCTAAAGAAATAAAATAATAAACATAAAAAAAAAATCATTCAATGAGTTTACCAAATATAATTCTCTGCACTATACCTTTCAAACTAGTTCCGATTCCATGTTCTGGTGCGAGAAACAAAAATCAGTCATCCCTATTCCCAACTCTGCAATCATGAAAAATTTCCCGTGAATACTAAACACTAATTCCCTTATTGTGAACCGTGCATTCTCTCGATTTTTTTTATCCTTTTCCCCAAGCAAAAAGAAAAGACATTCAAAATAATTAATTAATGCATGGGTTTCATTGCAAATGAACTGGTTCAACTTATGTGAAGAACGCATGATTTTAACAAAGAGGTGTCATACGCGGGCATATGTTCACATTTAACAAAACGACTCGGCATTTAAATGAGTGCTTACAACCAATGAATGTTCCATGATTTGGTTACGTTTTACCTTTGTTTACTTGAGCAGTTTTTTATATGAAATAAGCGGCAGACTGGAATGCGTTTGCCATGAGTTCAAAAGTGTTAATCTCTTTTTAAATTTTAAAATACCATGAAAAATGAATTCCGATAACGAAGTGCTTGCAAAGTCGTGAAAATAGCATTTCATAGTGAGCGTATTCACTTTTTTTCCTGGATTCCTTTGATTTTCGATGGGGAATTGCATACAAAATGTAAGTAAATTCTTCTCTTAGTTCGAGATATTTTAATAAATATAATTTTTTTTACATCCAAATCAGTTATTATACATACAAACTGTACATATATATAAAGTACATAAAGAGTAAATAAAATGCCAACCAATAGACCAATTGAGTTTGTTGTACGGCATGGCGGCTGTGTTTTGGAGTTCCCTTGCCGATTAACTTCACCATCATATGAAGTTCCAAGTCAACACATTTTATTAAAATTGTGCAGTACTCTTTTTTATTTATTTCATTTTTTAAATTCTTTAATTTTCACTTTCTTTCATACAGCTACTAAAGGGTGGCCAAAATTGCGGTATCATTTTAATTTTATCAAAAAAAAAAATACTTTTTGCAGATATTAAAAATATTTTAATTTCAGTTTTTTACAACTGGGTTCCAGTTAAAAATGAAAAATTAGGTCGGTCAAGTGAACCCCCATACTGGCTCAGCAGGCTCCCAATCTTTTACCAAAATTATCAATCACGTTTTTCTATAAACTGTTGTCAATGTTTGATATCTCGTCGATAATATTGCAATACTTTTTACCTGTATGACGAATTTACTGTCCTGTGTATATTTAAAAACATAACTTAATACTTAGAGACATGTAAAACCACGAATTGTTATTTCTGTATTCAATTTAAATTGGATGGATTTTTAATATTTATGTTTTTCAAATCTACCCTTTTCTACATTCACTAAGAATTAAAACGGGAAAAAAAAGCTCCACATTGACTCTGTGATAACAATTTTCAGCTCGAGCGGAATGAAAATTTCATAGGATTAAAATTATCACTTCTTAATCGCGATAGGGCTGCATATTGATAATCTTATTAAAGTGTAACTCACGCTAACTTAGCAATTTTGAAAATAATAATGGAAATTCTGCAAAAATATAGTACAAATATGGTTTTATTATTAATAAGATTGTCATGGTTACAAAGGCACTTAATGTTTCAATAAGTTCTTATTATCGAAGTGTTAAAAAATTTCCTTAAAAAACTATGCGATTAATTTTTTAATTACAATTATTTATTTATGTTTGTTGTATGGTTAAAGTAGCCTATATAAAATCTCACATGTTTATACATATATAAAGTCCCATAAATAAATAATTGTAATTAATTTTGACTCGCGTTAAATAAATAAAAAAGAACAAGTAAATTTAAGTTGGTTTAATTAAATGAGATTAAAATTACTTTGATTATGCATAAGTACAAGGATATTATCGTAGTTAGTTTTTCGTTTTTTGTTTCTTTAAGTGACAAGTTCAAGTTGTTCGTTCGTAAATGCAAAATCAATTACGAAAACTGTGTATTCAATTATTTTGTTTTTAAAGTTCAAGCAACAATGAAATTCAAATTCAATTTCTAAAGTTGTATTGACAATTTTAACCTCTACGAATCAAAAATTTGTATTGGTTTGGTTTTTGACCATGAAAGTAATTGATTGATTGAATTGAATTCAAAATTTTCGATTAAACAAATGATTGAAATTTTATGGTAGTTACTTTTTTCAGTGTTTGACAGCATTCTCGTATTTGGTTTTATCATAAATATAGCATCACTGTTTACAACTCATGCATGGACGCTCTATTTTGAAGGGTGGTCACGATGTTAAGATTGTTGAAGCCCTTTATGAAAATGGGTGTTCGAATCAAAATAATTTGCTTGCACTTTCTGATTTTTTTGGTCAGCATAATTGCCAAATGTGTCCACCATAGGCGGGAATTGTGAGCAAATTTCAGGAAACCAGGCCTATAAGAAAATTTGGAAACCCCAGTGCATGCGCGGCCAGTTCGTTCTGTGGAAAGTATTGATGTTCTTCACGATAGTGTGGCAGAAGAGCCGTCAACTTCGGCTCGTTGAACATCTCACGAACATCACTGATATGAATTTTTTTACAAAGTTCAATTGACTCAGTAGTTGAGGCCTACTGACCATTTCAAGCGTCGTCCATACGCCGAATGGTTGGTTGAACACACCCACACAAAGAAAATCATCTTCAGCGACGAGGCACACTTTTACCCCAGTGGATTCGTTAAGAAGCAAAATTATTGAAAAGCCGATGCATCCACAAAGACTGGCTGTATGGTGCGGTTTATGGCCTGGCGGCGCAATCGGGCCGTGCTTTTGCAAAAATTAGGTCGGCCAAGCAATTACCGTGAATGGTGTTCACTATCACGCGCTGATAACGGGCATCTTGTAACCCTAAATTCAGAATATGGACCTGGACGATATGTGGTTCCAGCTAGATCGTGACGATGTTAAATGGCCGCCACGATTTTGTGATTGTACTCCGTTTGAAATCCGTTGGGGATATTTAAAAGAAAAAGTGCACATCAATAAGCCAAGAACAATTCAAGAGCTAAAGGATGAGATATAAGACATTGAACCTCTATTATAACTCAGGGTCATTGAAAATGTCGACCATCGCATAGAGGTATTCCACCGAAGCCGTGGCGAGCACTCATAATGGGTATAAATCCTTCTATTATAATAAAAAATATTAACACAATTCTCTCAAAACTCTCTGTTTTATTTTCAATTAACATCGTGAGTTTTGGTTGGACCACGCTTTATAATAATGCTCTTTCAATCTGTCAAACATTTTCATATTGTTTATTTGAAGACACTGAATATTTTATTCGCTGCATTCACGAACAGAACAAAATAGAGAAATGCATGTGTTATTCTCATAAGTTGGATTAAAATATAAAAGTATAAAAAGAAGGAAGTATATTTCTTAATAAAATATAATATGTTATCAAGTCTTTAAATTTTTGAGGCGTCTAGCAGTTGTGTGCAGATCCCAATCATATTTTAATAAATATTCCACAGTCTCTGGTAAAGTCAAGTTCATATCTGTTAATATATTCTGTAGTTTAATAATTTTAATGGCCTTATGAACATCCCAGTCTATGAACTCTAGAGATTTTAAACACCGTTCGGGGAAGCTCTGAAATGGAAAATAAACATATTAAGTCGTCACGAATTTAGGTATAAAAGCAAACACAACTAAAAAAACGCTAGCAAACTTACATCCTTTCCCAAAACCTTCATCATTATGCGAACTTCATCCGAGTCTACGCCCCTTTCATGACCTTTTGGTTTTTTATCCGAAAATTCTAAAAGATCTTCACAACTCACAGAATTGCAGTCGTTTAAACGATTTACAGCGGCCGAAAACATTTCAGCTTCAGTTAATGTTTTGACGAAATCACGCTTTGAGTGCACTTCCGTGTCATCCGTTTTTTTTGTCATAGCTTTGTCTACGGATTCACGTACTTTCTTAAAGAGTGCATTGGCTGCCAACTCATTATCGGCCTTCAGCGGTTTCGATGTTGTGTTTTTTACCAAGATCTCCGGATTAGATATGACAACTGCTTCCGGAGATTGATCAAAACTATCATCGGTGATTTCAATAGCTTTAGGGAATTCCTTGGGAGCTTCTACCTGTAAGGAAACTTTCGCTTCCAAACTCTCGCTGGATTTTTTAATCTCAACATTTTGTTTATTTTGTTTGGCCTTGCTTTTGTCAATGTCTAAATTTCTCAATTCATCTTCATTGACATACAGACCGCTGGCTAATTTTTGAGCATCAAAGTCGACCTCCTTGCTCTTATGGTAATGATCCTTCTGTATTGAGAAATTGTAAAAGCCATCGGTTACATCTGGTGATTGTAGGACTTGATCTTTATTAGAGTCTGCCTCCAAAATAGATTCAAACTGTAAAGAGGCCGTATCATCAGAACCAATATTTTGATAAGTTCGTTCTTCTTCGTGCGTTGCAGAACAACTGTTCCTGCGTATTGTATTTGTGTTTTCATATTCCGCCATATGGTTGATGCTGCTGTTGTTGTTGTTGTAGTTACTGTTGATATTAAAAGGTTTGACGGTTGACAAAGTACGCTGATTGGGAATTGTGTCGGCAGCTGTTTTCAACAAACTAGATTTATCGTCATCCCCCATAACTCTATTGAGAGTTCGCTGTACCCCATTAGCTGGTATGATCAAAGGGTATTTACGCACATGCCTTTTGGGATTGGCCTGTATATGTTTCTTTCCTTCTTTCGGTGGCAATACTGGCAGTGATGCCTGCTCACCTCCAGAATTCTGAGATTGTTCCGGGAATTTATAGGCTGTTGTTGTAGTAACATAACTAGGACTCTCGCAGGGTGATATATTATCAGTCACACGATTATTCAAAGCTGGATTGATATTCGCATCAATTGTATTTGTATCCTTTAACATGACCAATTCCGCTTTACGCAACCGATTTACAGCACCGCGCGTAGGCAGCGTTGTAGGTCTTGGAGCATTTTGTGTGGGCGGTATTATCAAATCTTGATCATTTTCTGATAAGTTCATGGGTATACTGGAAATGAATTCATCACTATCATTACGTGATTGACTCGAACGTCTGGGCAGTGTCTTAGGAAATTGTGGTTCCTGCTTCCTCAACAGACAGACAGTTGCATCGATATCCATGGTATGTTTGCGTTCAATTAGACTATTGTAAGCTTCACGCCCTTCTTCGCTAATAATGGCCTAAAATGGAACAAGTAGAAGTGGAAAGAAAAACAAATCGGGGTAAGGAGAAATAAAAACTTACTTTAAAATTAAAAAAAGTAAATAAATTAAAATTTAAAAAAATATAATAACAAATCAAAGTACATTATTTAAATGCATTTAATAAAACCAAATTACAACTGCTGTCCAATATTGTACAGTGGGTCAGATGACAAAACCGATGCTAAAAAAAAGTTTAACTACGAAACTACTGATCCTGTTTATTTCTACTATCAACCGAGTATAAGAACTTAAAATAATTAATTACAAAAAATTATTATGAATATTACAGCAGCCGTAAAGATTAGTTACGAGACTAGTGTTCTGAGAGTTGTCAATTCGATGGCCGTAGAAAAGACAAATATATAAAAAAAAAAATTAATTGGGAAAGAAAAAAAGGGCCAACTAGTTGAGAACGTCGAACCGCCATTTCGGCATCTTCTTCAATATTTCGCTCTACAGCAGCAACCTTCTCTTCCGTACTCACCAAGGCGAATTCATACCAGGTAAACTTATTAATGCACAATGATTTTTGTGGTCATTCTATGTTGTCAAAATTTAAAAAATTTCATCAAACAGTGATAAATAGTCGCCAGCTGGGCTAATAAATTCACCTGTTATGAATTCCCCTTGGTACGCACATTTCTTTAGCTTGTTGAATGTTTTGAATCAAAAAGAGTAAAATTAGTGCAAAAACGATCTATAACTGCACGAATTTCTAGCTCAGTAGGCCGATTATGTTGATCATAAAATGGACGAAGTCTTCTACGAACAGATTTATATTTTTTTTAAGTAAATTTCCACAATTTGGAAGCGTTTTTCGGGCGTTAACAGAAACATGCTGTCTTACCAAACCCTGCTGAACCGAAATATCAACAGAGTTCGACATTCGCAAACTGTCAAACCATAGTTCTCCATATCGAAAGATCTCATGCAGCTAAAAAAGCTCCTGATATATATATATATATAAACACAAGGCGTGACTCATCAACGTCCAACCCAAATGGCTAAAACTATACGGTTAAAATTCAGCATGTAGACTACTTTTTCTATGTTTTTGGCTATTCCATCTATGACCTAAGATTTTGACCCCCTAAACATTTGAATATTCAAAAACCTCTGAAACTAAAAGAGATAGAATAAATATTCCAAAACCATAGAACTGCTGCTGAAAAATAATGAGATTTCTTACTTTTTCGAAATTCGAAAAAATAGGGCGTGGTACTTTTATGCCATTTAAAAAGTTCTTCTCAATTTTTTACTATTTTTATTCGGCCCTAATAAAAGCATTTTCCAGAAGGAAGAGTAAAATATAAGGAAACCTCTGCAACGACAATATGACGAACGCCATAAAATTGCGGACCACTACTTTGTATACACGCCGTTATATGGTTAACAAATTAAAGGGATTTTTAAAGGGAGCATAAAATACAATGACAATATGGCGGACAACTACGAGTATTTTTTATCCACTTCTATGATATGAAAGAAAGGCATTTCTGTGAAGAATTGGAAAGACTATTTTCGGAAAAACTACTTTTTGAAAAAAAGTACTTTTTTATATATAACATTTTGAGAAAAGTATTTTTTGAAAAAAAAAATTTTTTTTTTATCTTGGACGAGCACTCCGGAGATGACCCCTACACATGCGGTGCAGTGTGATGGAACTAGAGGAAAGGGATAGTAGGAGAAATGATAGGAGGTGACGTTTGACTATCTAGAACACTGCCTTTGGCACGTTATTTATTTTTAAAGCAGTGTTGTAGCGTCTCTGATGTCAAGGAGATGTATTAAATTGTTAAAACTTCCTTTTTAGTAGCCATTTTTTAGTGATTATTTTACATCGCCGGTGCTACACAATACCGACGAAGGAGGGTGTTCTGATGTGTCTGTGGATTGGATAAAGCTGAACCCAGTGACCAGTGACTATGCCTTTGCCACTGACATTTGCGACAACAACTGAAACAAAGTCACACTAATGCACATCAGAAAAAATGCGAAATGACAGTCTGAAAGTGCGATCGAACTCACAACTTTTTGGTTGTGTAGTCAACGTTCAGACTACTTCAGCCATCGCCACCCTCAATCATTGTGTATATATATAAACAAGTGGGCGTGAGTGTAGAGAAACGCATCGAGTTAATCAAGTACCATATAAAAATAAATTTTTAATATCCAAAATAAGGGTTATAATAACTTTTTAATATTTATTGTTAATTTTTTTTCATATAATTTTTTGTTTTGTTTTAAATAATTTATAGAAAAAACTATTTTTATTTTTAGTTAAAATACAATTCCATAATGAATTTATTTGTTTTGTAAAATATTATGATTTGATATTTTTCTGTGTGTATGTATTTTCGAGAATTCTTTAATGCAGAATCTGTAAGTAAGAAATTTGTTTATGCAACAAACACGAGATAAATTAGTTTAAATAAATTTATATATTGTAATTAAATTGTATTTAATTTATGACAGTTATAAGGTAATATGTAGTATGTAGGTTTATTCATTTTTTTAATTTCATTCATGTATGTAAATATATGTATGTATATGTGTACTTAAATGCCATAGTAATATCATAATTTTAGAATTGAATATATTGTAGTTATAAGATTAAGAATATTTTCGAAATAAGATTAAGAATACGTTCGGATTAGTTTTAATTCGGCTTTGGAGTAAATACAGACATATGTATGTATGTATATGCAGTTCAGGAGAGTTTAAGAGGTTTATTTGATTTGAAATTCTCGTTACATATACTACTGTGTTTTTTTTTTTAGATTAAATCTTGAGGTATTATTAAAAATATTTTTAAATTTAAAAATGTTTCAATGGCAGAATTAAAAATGATATCAGTCAAAGCATGAGAACGATATTTATTATATTCATAAATAGATAACAGAGATATCAAATTGAAAATTGTCCACACTGTGTATCGATAAACTAAACTCAGCTTTGCGCGTATTCATTAAATATTAAATTTTTCGTATGTTATGGAAATCGATCAACTAAAAATTATACAATTTCGTAAAAGTTGTCAAATAAATATGTATTCTGTAAAACGCTTTATATAGGAAATGGAATTTAATTTCCAGTAGAAAAGTTTTAGCTTTAAAAACAATTCGGGTATTCACAAGGTAGTCATAATTTCAAATGTTCTCAATAACACGAAAAACTATGACTGTTATGAACACAACCCGTCATAATAAAGTGTGATTTTTAAAAAAAATTCATTCAGCTGTTATGGAAAAAATATTCAAGGCTCTTTCACACTATAATATATGTCTTACGACTTTCATAATAATATGTGAGAGCGCAATCTAATGAGATTTGCTGCGACTTTCAAAAAATATAAAGTAATATTACATTTCGCTTTCACACTATCACACTTGAAATGAAATGAAAAGTACAGAGTGTCTGGTAGCAGATTTATATTTTCAAACTTAAATAAAAAAAGCAATTCATTCTACAAATTCATTTGAATGGGAAATGAATTGCAATTCATTTTTACCAAATTCATTTGTATTGACTCAAATTCAATTCTTTTTTTTGTGCGAAAAGAATTAATTCAAAATTTGCGCAACCGCAGAGTTGTGCAAGAATTATGCTCTATCTTCCTACCACTTTCACCACCTGTCTATTCTCTACCGTATCCCTCACTCTAGTTCCAGTGCAATGCTGGCA
The DNA here is from genome assembly GCA_963924685.1 of Dexiosoma caninum. Taxonomy (NCBI): domain Eukaryota; kingdom Metazoa; phylum Arthropoda; class Insecta; order Diptera; family Tachinidae; genus Dexiosoma; species Dexiosoma caninum. The sequence goes on along the minus strand of OZ004728.1, from coordinate 86,881,145 downwards.
TATGTAGGGGATAGCCCCTGAGCACTGGTCAAGTAAAATTGTCTTTGAAAGAAATCCTGGTACGATGAATATGCCTTCAATGCGGTTTGATAAACATATTTTTTTGCATACAGAACTAATTTGTGCAAGTATGGATTTATTATTACTTTTTTCATTATTGTCTTATTATTTCCCATAATGGCCCGACTCTACAAAAATTTTGTTATAAATGAAAAAATTGACAAGCGTCTTACGACAAATACATAAAAATTTGTGATTTTATTACAAGCCGTTTGACGAACATGCAGACAGTGCCATAGACTATACGAGAGGCTTGTACAAACACATATTTTTCCTATTGTTTGGCAAGCCGCTTGAGTAGTCTATTTGACGTTTTAGAAGAGACCACATCATTTGGCAAACCATTTCGTTCGTCTGCCAACCTATATTTTATAAATAGCAAAATAGAACAAAATTTCAATTCGATATCACGTTTAACTAATAATTTAAATGCAAACCTATCCTAGTATTTCATAATTTACTTTTTCTTTTTTTTTTAACCCACAACACTAGAAACCCTTTTAACAATTAAATTTTAAATATCAATTAACTCTCTAAATAGCAATTCCTTCTGCTATTTTAATTTGACAATTTTATGTTTATTTTAATTTTTGATAAGTTTTCGAAAATTTCGATAGTTGCAAATTAGAGCGTTTCTTTTTAATTCTTGTTTTTTTTTTTAATTTCTCTTTGATGTTGTTGTTATTTGATTGTAAGGCACTCCTTGTTTTTATTTAGGATTTTGGATTCAATTTCAACTAATTTCCAGAGAGATATTGACTGAAGACAGAGAGCTACTATTGTCCTTGGTTATTGTATACGAACTTTATCTTTTTAAATAAATTTCATAATAAATTCAATTTGTTCCTTTTGTTATTGGTTTATTTTGTAATTATATATGTATTTTTCATGTTTTATTGATTGTGTATGTATGTTTCTGACGATAAAAACTTTTTTGTAAAATGTGTGTGTGTGTGTGCATGGCTACCCGCTGTGGTTTTTGAGCGACATTCCTCGTTATAAACTAGATTTCAAGGCGTCATTTCCATTAAAATATCGGAATGTCGATGAATGTAAACGACAGAGCTAGAGACAGTTTTGCTGACATTTTCATTATAGATTCAGCGTATAAAAGAAAGTTGAAAGTAATCGACAATGTCTGCTAATTACTCGAGACAAAGTAGAACTCTCTTCGAATTTGACTGCTACAAGCAGGGTTAAATAATTTTCATGTACTTATGTATACTAAAAAATATATACATTAAGAGATTTATCATGAATGAGAATTCTAAATTTGGTTATGGATTTCTCACACTCATAAACGAACGCACAAAACTGTTTGCCAATTAGGCAATGCGCAGCCATGTATTATTATGGTCATGAATTATTCCCACTGCAATAACCAGTACTCCTAACGCATTGCCAGTTCCACATAACAAAATGTGAGCATGGATAGCATTTCTTATACGATATGTTCACTTATGGAAAGTGGCAGAATTCGTCAATTCTCATATATGAATTATGTTTGCATTTTATCACATGTGAATAGCAAAGAATAAACTAAATATACGGCCACATAAACGACAAAAGCAAAATATTTTCTAGTCTCTCGTACATGTATGCGAAGGAGCAGTAAAATTAAAAACGTTCTTATTCGCGTTCATATACGAACAGTGCGAGGGCATTGCGGTACTCGGATTATTAAATATATGTTTGTTTCTAGTTTGTCACCGCATTGAAGGATATTGAAGCTTATCGACATTGTCTGTTATGAGTGGATGTGCAGCTGAATTTGTCTGCTACGAATCTCTGGAGTGGCGACGAATTACATAAAAATTCATCTATGAATATATATCGATATTGTCTGGTAGGACTCACTAATACACGAATGCCTACCGACCAAAATCTATTCGAGTCATCTATGAGGCTTTGGAAAAATTGCTTAAAAAATTCATACATATATGACGCCAAAGATAATTCAGCATGTTTCATTGATGATTTAACATTATAAGTATATATCACGATGAACCGTCATGACGTTCGTCACCGGCTGGGTGTATCTGAGTATGTGTGTGTTTCAAAGTAAATTTATAAAATACTTCAGCATGCGCTGTAGTTATGGAGCCGGACTAGGCGGTAAATGGTTGTTATAACCCATACGATATTCAAACTGATCACTGTCGGTGGTGGAAGAACTTAAAGTGGAAGAAGGATGATCTTTACTATTCGATCTGTAACTGGTATGGGTATTAAATTCGGGTATTTGATGCTGTTGGCGCCAAAGCATTTCATTTTGCTTAACCGTAGAGGCATGAATTTTTTCAGGCCATTGAAATTCTAAATGCGAAGTGGAATTGTTGGGTTCTGGATCGCCAATATTCGAAGTTGGACTGCGGCCAGTTAGGCGAGTCACATCGAATTCTTGGAAAACAGAAGAATTTGCTACAACCGATCGGGAAAAACTAGCTGCCGCGGAAGAGGCTGACGACGAACCAGAACCAGAGTTCGTGGCTATGGCAGAAACCTGAAAAGTTTTGTGTGCTTTCGGTATCAATTGTGCATTATATGATTTGGCTTTAGATTTTGAACCACCGAAATCATAGATTCTCTCTTCATAGGGATAAGATTCATCATAGGGATTTAACTTATATGGTGTTTGGGAGGAGGGACCCATGGACGAAGTACGTGTGGGTCTAGGATAATTATAATGTGGAGCGGATTTAATACTGGCATTTGATCCATACATTTTGCTTTGTCTATCGCACGAAATCTCTACATCATGATCATTGTGTACAGAGGACGAGAACAATTTACGATTGAAGTTGGAACGCCTACGACGATGATACAGAGAACCCGAGCCTCGGGAACGTATATCGCATTCCGACCTGGCCAAACTACGATCCATGCTGTGCTCGCTGTCATCATCATCAGTGCTAGAAGAACTTGTAGCAACCTGAGGCATAGGATTGTAGCTAAGACGCCTTAAAGTTCTAGCTCTAGCCGAGCGAGATTTATAGCTCATCGCTTTGGATTTTTGAGCAACATCTTCTGCGTGCTTTAGACTTTTTGGAAATTTACCATTGCGCTTGTCTGCCATATTTAAATCACGATTTAAATTGTCCGTAAAGGACATGGAACGTTGTCGCTGCTCCTGATTGCCATTGTACGTATCATTGTATGCCTCATCGATTCTCAGCTGATTTGGAGAATAAACGGAAGTATTGCTTGTTTTATTTACTGTAGTGATGGACCTTAACGGTGATACCATGTCATCACCATATTTAAAAATATCTGTCTTCAAATTAGCATAAGTTCCAGCATTTACGGATGGAGGGAAATTTATATCTTTAGAATTAAAATAACTTTCCTGTGGACTGTAACTGGACTTCTGGCTACTACGTCTTGATAAAGAGATGGTGTCTCTGGAAGCAAAACCTGTATCGGGAGTGCTAGAACGCTTATCCACAGAATTTGGTGAGTTTTTAGTAGCCTGACCACTCATCATTTGTAATTGTTTGTCCAAATGATTTGTGGCAGCATTAAAATCAAATGTGGTCGTCGTAGTGTGTTTTCCATTTTGGTAATTGTAAACTGTGGCCGATTTTAAGCTACCCGTAGCACTACTTATTTCGTCATCTAAAGAAGACACAATACTCGAGAACTGATCATTTAATATAGTTTCATCGGAATCATTTTTATCCACATCCGTGTAGGTGTGCATAAAATCGAGATTAAGTGCCTTCAAAGTATTTTCTATATCTATAAGATTTTCTGAGAGTGTTTTCTTATCTTTACGCGGACTTTGACTGATAGCATCGGTATATTCTAACGAGGGAGGAGGCGTGGGTGCCGTAAACGATGTACGACTACCAAATTGTAGGGGTCTAGTTAATATTTCACGGGATTTTTCAAAACAAAAATCAGAAGTTTCTTTATCAAATAACGGTATACGAATATCACCAGATGACGTGGCCACTGTATTTATGTCACTTGATATTGAATGAAAGCACTGTGATTGAAAGCAGTCGTCAATAGTGAATAAATTTTAAATAATATACATAAATGAAATAAACACAAAATAAATCAATAAATTAATAAATAAAATAGAAAAAGAAATATAATAAGAGACAGTAATTAATAATATTTTCATTCATAAGAATTAAATTTATAACAAAATCAAAATTTAAAGTGTTTTCTTTTCTAAGCAAAATGTAACATTTTTCATGTTTCGGTAGGGAGAAACAATTCATGTACGTTACAATGTCAATTAGTGGGTACAATCTCTTAAGAGACCGCTAAATTTACTTGTTAGCAGAAAACGGAAAAAATGTCACATTATTCCAAATCGAAAACTATCAAAAATTATGTGGAAAAGTTTATCATTGAAAATAAGTCCATCTTCTTATAAAAATTACTCTTAGAAAAATAATATACAATATTTGGAAAAGTTGAGGTTATGGAGTAAATTGGCTTTCAAATGCGAAATCTCTAGATGACATTGGAATACTAAACTTGTGAATACCGAAAGTAAATCGTGAAAATTTGAGAGAACACAGCGAAATTGTTGTAAAATCGTGTGTACTAAAAAATTTTAACAGAAAGAAAAGCAACCTTTTCCATTATCACGAATTCTGTTGTCTACCTAACAAATTAAGATGACCGCTTTTTGGTGGTTCTAATGTTGAGAGCGCCAATCGAGCAATTTAACGATTTGGCGATAATTAGACACTTTGGTTTTCAGATTTAGTCAAGTATTTGAAAGCTCGGGTTTACTCAGCCACATTAACGCAATTTGTTCATAGAGCGGTGAATATTTGTACAACATTATTATTAATTATGTTGGTAGCAATAAAATGAATTTGTCAAAAGATTAACTGTTCTTCAAGCAAATTACTTCATAACCTCAAATTGGTCCACAATTGAACACGAAATATTCAAAGAGCATATGCAAAAACTATCTGTTCTAAAGTTATCGTTACTTTTTTTAAAAATGTTCTCAAACAGCTTTAAGTTATCGCAAAACAATACGTAGTTAAACTTTAAAAGTCCTTACAATTATAATAAACTCACCTGTAAATCGGGTATACTTTTAAGCTCTTCTGTAAAATTTTTCTTTTTCGAATGAGGAGATAAAGAATTCATGTGAGTGGTACTACCAACAACGCCACCCGCGGTAGATAAACTATTTGTATGAGATTTATCACTACTGCCATGACCACTGATATGAGGAAAACGGAAACTAAACTTACGTTTAGGACTTTGAATCGATGGTGTTGGATCAGATACTAAATCACACATGGATCTAAACAAAGCAATATCAAGAATGTAAATGATATTGGCACCTGTTTCTAATTGAATCTCTGACCTACCTGGCACTAAATTCATTAGCTATTTCTATAGCATGATTCAGAATTTTTTCATCTTTTACTGAGATGGGCTTAACTGTGCCGCAGGAATTCTTCGATTTTTTTGAAGTATTACCGGCACTGTTCTTACGTATTAATTTCGAGGTTAAATCGGAAAAATCCGGACGCTGTTTAGCAGTTGTACTGAGTGATTCAGATTCAGAGTTTTTTGATGACGAAGCAGTAGCTGACATCGAGCCAAACATTGAGTTAATTTCATCTAGCAAAGATGGTCCAAAATCCAACTTGTCAGGCGTTATTTCATCGTCATCGGATATTTCATGATATTCATGAGGTTCTTCAAATGTAACGCCTGCAGCGGCAGCACCACTACCATTTGCTGCGGACGAATGGCGCCATAGTAAGTTATCTTTGCCACTATCAACGCCATAGTTATTGTTTTGTAAAGCCATTGTATTGTCATCCGGATGTTTGTGCGTAAACGGATTTGTATTGTGTATAGGAAATTCAAAGGTGGCTGCCGTTTGGCCATTATTAGCAAAATGTTTTGGCGTATTTTCAGTCGAGGGTACAAATGATGGATTCATTGTGGAATTATGGTGGGCTGAATCGTCGGCAAAATAACCAGACGCGGTTTGCAACGAATCCGGACTAGTAGGAGTGGGCGGCAAAAGCAGCGGTGTTTGTTCGATATCTTCTGAGGGTTTATAAGGTGTAACAATTTGTCGTGGCACATGATTATACTAAAATCACAAGTCACGTTTTCAAAATTTCGTTAATTTCGAAAGAGAATCTTAAAACTTACATTTTGCGTTGTACCCAAAAATGCAATATCACCAAAGGAAGCACCGTCTATACCAACATGGCCAGTATGTTTAAAATCATTTTGAGGTTTTGATATCATTTCAGTTCTTAGTTTACGTTTGCTACAACGTTCATTTGCAGTACGACTAAAGGAATCTCTGCAACGAAATGTGTAGGACATCAATATTTTTATTATTTTATTATTGTCTTAGTATCCGGAGAACTTACCTATTTAAAGTTGGAAGACCTTCGACATAAGCTACTGTATTGGAAGGATTGAAAAATCCTGTCTTTCCCGTATTCAAAACACCTTTCCAATATGGCGTACCCGTATTACGATCCAATACTGTTATTATATCATTTTGGCGATAAACTAAGTGTTCATTTGTTTTGGCTTCCATGCAATTGGCCACTGCTTTCAGTTGTTCGGGTTTCATGTCAGGCAATAATTCATAAATTTCTGAAAATTTTGGCCGTTTGATGGGATCATCTTGCCAACATTTCATCATTAAGGTATAATATTCCCGAGGACAACATTCGGGTTGTTCTAGACGCTTTTTCAAAAATTAAAAAAAAACAAAATTTAAGAAAAAAAAGTCAATAAAAAGAACATTTAAATTTACCTGATAATTGGGAGCATCTATGGCTTCTAATATTTGTAAACCAGTTAAAGCAGCCCAAGGTTGAAAACCATACGAAAACATTTCCCACAAACAAACTCCAAAAGCCCAAACATCGGAGGCATTTGTAAAACGTAAATAATTTATACACTCCGGTGCACACCAGGCAATGGGCAATTTTAGATTTACATTAAAATTGGTTTTATAATAGTCTTTACCCACTCCCAAAGCCCTTGACAAGCCAAAGTCGGATATTTTCACTTTGTTCTTGCTAAACACCAAAATATTGCGTGCTGCTAGATCTCTGTGTGCGAAATAAAAGACAGCATTTTGCTACGATTAATAAAAACTACAGAATATTGGTTGGATTCATTCATTCAACAATTTTCATTCGGTTGGTAGAAATTACAGAATCAATATTGTTCACATACAAATTTCTTTTTTTGATTTATATCAAGTTAATATTTGGCTTTTTCTCAAAAAAATTTTTAAAAAAGGTACTTTTTTCGAAAAGGTACTTTTTTGGAAAAGGTACTTTTTTGGAAATATAGTTTTCATTAAAATGTCGGTTGGATATGAAAGTATAGAAATGGAATCAAACAATGAATTTGAATTTCAATGTTGGTGTTTTTAGGTTGCCTTAGAGCATCACTGGTTTGCTGTTGATGAATGAAATCACATGATTCTTATAATTAATTCTACTAATAGTTTTTTATTGTGCTTCTATAGACATATAAAACAATAGTTTAATATTATTATTATTATTATCAAGGATCTCTAACAAATTTTATTGGCAAAAAAAAATAAAACTCTTTCTAAAGTATGTAAAAATAATTCATCTTACCTGTGTATTAACCGCTTGTTTTCCAAATATCTCATACCATTGCAAATTTGTAAACCAAATTCACATAAAGTGGGCACAGTTAAGAAACTAACTCTTAGTCCAGGATCTTTTAAGCACTCCAATAAAGAACGTAAATGTGCCAATTCCGTTACCAACATTAAAGAGTCTGTAGCCAAGACTACACCATACAAACGCACTATATTTTCATGTTCAATGGAATGCATTATGGCGGCTTCTTTTAAAAATTCCATAGGATTCGATTGCATGCGCTCACGACAAAGGCATTTGATGGCCACTTGTATCTGAAAACGACAATGGAATTATACTCGTACAATCCATTTCGTCTATACAAAAGGAAATAACTCACCCTTTCCGAACCATTTGTCCAAACACCCTGCTGCACAATACCGAATTCTCCAGTGCCTAATTGTTTGTTAACGCTTATGGCATCGGCCGGTATGATGTGTTTATTATTTGGTGCTTTGTTGGGTGAACTACTGGTCCTTGAGGCAGTGCCCGTTGTCGTACCACTTACACTACCCGAGGGACTAGCAGTCGTTGTACTTGTTACGCTACCGGTCATTTCATCTTTCTTCACCATTGCGCTGGGGGCATGCAGCAAACGTTTGATTTTACTCAAATAGCCATGGGGAAAATATTTTTCATAAAATTTACGTAAACGTCGTATTTCCGGTCTTGACATACCAATACTTTTGAGATCTTCATCCGTTGCATATTTGAATTGTGAAGCATTTGTAATCTTAAGTTCATCTCTGTTGAAAATAGCCAATAGGAAGACGTTGAATGTGTGAGTCATGAATGAAATTGATAAAATGATGATGTGAAAACAGAAAAACGAAAAAAAAAATTAATTGAAAATGCACAACATTTTAATTAACGGAATCGACAAGAAAAAAGGCGGAGAGGGATTTTGCATGTTTCTGTTTCTCAGATAAGACGCTGCTAATGTAGGATGCATCAAAAATTAAACAATAAAAACGAATTTGTTTGTTTTGTTAAACAAACCAGATTGTCTTTTGACATACATACATACATACATATTTATTATTGCAATAAAAAAAATATTAAATTATTTATGACGAATGAAGGCGAAGGTTTAAATTTTATTAAAATATTTTAAAACAATATCACTGTTTGCAGCTTCAACAGACATCGATATTTTAAAATTATTTACACGTACTTTACATAGAAGGCGTTTGACTAAAATACCAACTATAATGTGCTCTTCCATTATACAATATTATTGTATATGAGCAATTCCACGATCTTGAATGCCATACTCGCTTGCCTTTGAAATGAGGTAAAATAAAGAAATCTGAAATTTTCTTTTTCTTTTCTATGTTTTTTTAATGGCACCATAAATAGTGCAAAATGTAGCTTTTATCGTTTTTTTGTTTCTGTTGTATAACCAATAAACATGGTATCACGAACGGGACAAAATTCAGATGTCGCTTTCAACTGCATTTAGAACAATTAAAAAAATTTGCGAATTAGAACACCATTTTTGAAAGGATTTTGTTTCTTAAATTAAAATAGAATAATATGGCTTTCTACTGATGGTTGTCATATTTAAATATTTGTGGTCCTCTTTTTTGAACAACCTATGCTATGATTTAGGACGGGACATTTAGAACTGGACATATTTTCCATACAATCTTTGTAATAAAAATTTTCTAAAGTTTTTTTTTTTTTTTTTTATCTTGCACCAGTTCTCAGGGGCTATCCCCTACATATGCAATGCATTGCACTGGAACTAAAGAGAAGGATAGGGAAGAAAGATAGAGCTTAATTCTTGCACAACTCTGTAGTTGCGTGTAAATTATAAAGCAAAGTTGCGGCGTCTCTGATGTTTTTTGACGCATTATTTTTAAGCTAATGGAGCCATTTTATTTATTATTTTACTTCGTCGACGTTTTATTGCTCAAATACCGACGAAGGAGGGTGCTGTAGCACAGAAAACTCAGAAAAAACTTTTTTCTGATTTGACCCGGCTGGGAATCGAACCTGGATCTTTCTGGTTGCAGAGCCAACACGCTGACTACTCGCCATCAGAAAATTTAAATTGTATTAACTGTGAAAATTTTTATAGATATTTTTAAATATAAATTTTTGGTTTTGGTATGTAATAAATAAACCGTTGATATTAAAAGTGAGACATCTCCATTTTTTAGAAAAATATTTCTCAATCATTTAGATTCCGAAATATTTAACATGTCTTTTCCTTTTGAAGTAAATTATAAATATTATGTTATAAAATCAACTAGTATATTTGATATATTCTACATATTATAAATAAATTTTCAGTTGCCAGACAAATTTTCTGAAAATGCATAATTTTCTTAAAATTTTGACATTTCCCATAGAATGTTAAAAAAAAAATCATTTGTTTGTTGACATATTAATTTTCGATCCTGGTAGACCTTTCTGTGGAAATGCCCATATGCTATTCGTGATATTTTTTGCATGTTGCCCTATTTTATGCAATAAGTGGTGCAATATTTCCAAGTTTAATATGACGCAACTTTTTTCCAATTAAAAAGTAAACAAAAACATATCTTTACTTTAATATAGAATGGCACTGAGTCATATTTTTCTTCAAATCGAGTTTTTTGCATATTTCAACATAAAATAAAGCATTGGTGAAAAAAATTCGTTTGCTCCGACTCGGTTTTTCTTGAAGAATTAAAATTAAACAACTGCGTCTAAAAGTAATCTCGACTACAGAACTTACTTTCTTATCAACTTTTTTCCTTTTCCTGTATAGTAAAAAGAGCTTTATATAGTGAGGGCCGTTCTATATTTAGGTAGCAATATGTACTAAGTATTTTGCGCGGTTTTATTTTCTGCAAAATTTTGTATGAAGAGTTTTATTTTTTTTAATTTTATTGAAAAAAAAAAAAAAAAAAAAATGTTAAAGTGAATATTTAATAAAAAAAAAATAAAACAAAAATGTTTCACAGAATTTTGTGCACTTCTTTTGATTGTACAATAAAAATCAGGAGAATTTCGATTTGTGACATTATGTATACTGTTCAACATTCGAATATGGCACACAACGATATTACTGACCTGATTCTTTTTAAGCGAATGTTCACCAAAGTGAAGAATTCTCGATATAAAAGTATGGCGAATTACTATCTTGTGAGATACATATCGACCCCTGTGCGCGAAATTATAGTATGTTACAAAATCTAAATTTAACAGGAGAGCGTTTTTATTCGTCTTTTTTTTATTTGCCTGACAGCAGTAACTGTCACATACGATAAAATGTACATAGTGTTATCTCCATAACTATAATAATTATCGCTATAATACTTTATCTGCAGATGAATTAATGGATTTAGAACCATTTTGCATAAAAAAGTCCATTTCAAAAAAAGTGTAACATACGATAATTTCGCGCACAGGGGTCGATATGTACAGTCGAACAGCTTACGACTAAAGTTTTCGATGCAGTGAGTCACATCTTTTATATCGAGTTTTTAGAAAATTACGATTATTTATTAACGTTTATTGTATGGTTAAGCCAGCCTATAAAATTAATTAAACTATTTATTATTGAAATTCTGTCTGATGCGGTTCTAAGTACGCAGCATAAATATCATCGCCAGGTTCGATTTAATCGGTTCGGGGCACAGTGGAAAAATTTTGGCTTGATCTATGCAGTCACTCAGATATGTGACAAACATACTCTTGGAAAATTTTATGAAGCAAGATATTTGATTTACTGCTGCTTCACAAAATGGCATTTCATAAATTGAATATTTCTTCGTAACTCCATTTGCTTTCTTTAATTGTTAGCAAAATAAAAAGGATATTAAATATCTGCTTTCGGCTATTTCTATTGAAGTTAAGTACTCTGAAGCAACTACAATGTTATAAAAAACTTAAAAGTTCCACCTAAATAAATGAAAACATGTACATAATTTCTCGGTCTTCCAACTGGGACTTCAGAACTTTGACTAGTTGAAGCTACATCTATCAAATTATTTGTAATTTATTTAGTATGTTTTGCTAAATCAACATGGAGGGATATAAATGTGTGTTCTGTTCGTTAAGCGTACCACACCCTTCGCCCATTTCACGTTTCTTATAATTGTCCTACCGAGAGGACTATTCACAATGTAGTGCATAAATTTGAGTCCACTGGTTCAGATCGATCGAAATGCAAGATCTGCCGAAAACAACATCGCTGTCCGTGAGAGTGTGCAGGAGAATCCGAGGAATTCGTTTTCGTGTCGCTCACAAGAACTCGGCATTGACGCTCCACCCGTACAAAATTCAACTGACTCAGGACCATACACAACAACGTGTGTTCGCTGAATAGGCTCTGGATCAGTTTAAAATTTACACTAATTTTAATTAAAAAATCATCTTCAGCGATGAAACCCATTTCTAGATGAATGGGTATGTGAACAAACAAAATTGTCGAATTTGGGACGATACCAAATCACATGAAATCCAAGAGCGTCGAATGCATCCCGAAAAAGTCACTGTGTGGTGTAGATTTTTAGCCGGCGGCGTCATCGGTCCATATTTCTTTGAGAACAACGCTGGCCGGGCCAATACAGTCAACGGCGAGCGGTAGAGGTCGATGATTAGCAACTTCTAACTGGATGATCTGGAAACGAACGACATGTGGTTCCAACAGGACGGCACTACGTGCCACACTGATCATGCCACATTGGATCTTCTGCACGAACGATTTGAGGCCATGGGCATCTCACGCGGAAGTGATGTGAACTGGACACCAAGATCGTGCGATTTGACTTTTCTTGTGGGGTTTTTCTAAGTCGCACGTGTTTGCAAATAAAGCACAAACCACAGCGATCCCTAAAGTCAACATAGCCCATGTTATCGGTCAAATTCAAAATTTTACATTTTGGATGCGCTCCACCCAGCGCTGCTGTGGCGGACATTTGTCCGATGGTATATTCCTTATATAATTCCTCACATCGATAGGTCTTTCAAAAGTATTAATAGGAAGCGCTTTCATGAAACACATTTTTTTTTATTTATTTCACTTATGCAAGTCCATATTGAAAGTACACACGCATAGTTTTAAAATTTTTATATTAAAAGTTTTTTATACATCTTGTATAGAACTTACATTGTTGTATCTGTGTATAAGAACAACTTTTAAATATTTCCCCCTTTAAGTAAATTTATTGCATTCCATTCAGCCATAAAGATTTCAATCTCTCATGCAATAAGTGTATGATATAGTATGCCACATAATTTGGTAATGATTTGTTTCTTTTTCTTGCTATTGACTGACGAAAGAAACCTTTAGATACAGCAAAATTTTTGTACCGACATATGCTGTTGTTCGAAATGCGTAAATTGTGTGGGTGACTAATGCACATTTAGAAAAAAAGAAAATCTATCTCTCCTCTGACACTGAAGCAATACTTTGTTTGTCATTTCGTGTACTTACTTGACGGCATTGTAATAATGTTGCAGTTCGGCCTCTGTTAGAAATTCATACAAATCGATTTGGGGACAATCTGTAAAAGAAAGAAGAGAAACAAAAGTATGTGGGTAATAAATAAAAACTCCGTAACATTTTTAAAGAGAGGCAATAAATATAAAAATAAAAAAATTTAAATAATAAAAAAAAAAACCAGAGACTTAAAAATAGATACTCGGTTGGAACTAATGGCTGGAAATGAATTTAACTTTTTATCTCATTTAAAGCAAATAAAATGGATTTATTTGTGTGTATGGAGGAACTTTTTTATATAAAAAAAAAAAAAAAATAGAAATTATCGAGTAGGTTGTTTTTAAAATATATACCACTTTCATTGTTAGCGGTATTAAAAGTTTATTTCCAACAAATGCGAAGGTTGTCACTTCAGCCAGAAAGGTATGGGTTTAAAATTTACCGTAATTTCAGTGGGAGACACAAATAACTAGAGCCACCTAATGGATGAACATACACACATAAAAAAATTCCAATGTAAAATTAACATGACGAAATGTTGATAAAAATCATATTAAATTTCTGCAAAAATAATGATCTGATTTAAATTTAACATTGATTCACATTGATTGGAAACGAACACATTTCCAAATTACCTTAAAACAAATTGAAACGTGAGCTTAAGCTGAGCCTCGATTTTTTGAGTAAAAGGTACTTGTCGTAAGCATAATAAAATCAAACCTATGTATTTATTAATTATATAAAAAAAATTAATAATTAAGAATACAAACCTGTATAATTTTTTATCCTCACTTGATAAATTTGTTTTATGCTGATGATAACATTTTGTATTTCTTTGTGGCACAAAATATTCAGCCATGATTCCTTTTTAGTGTACGCGAGTCAACTATAAGGCAGGCTCAACAAAATTTGAGCAAGAGCTCACAAAAGAAAGCAAAAGCTTGTTTTTATGCATATGAAAATGAGCACAAGCTCATCTAACTTAGTTCAAACTGAGCAAGACGAGATCAAACGTCTTTCTGCTAATTGAGTAGAAATTTTTTCATGTAAATAAAACAATTTCTAATTTATAGTTTTTCCCGACGTTTCGTAGATCGTTTGTCTACTTTTTCAAGGGATCGTCTATTTAAATTAAGAAAACAGTTAAAACTGCATTGGTTTTACAGAAAAATGGTCTCATTGACAACTGGGAAAAAGCGAAAATGACGCCGACAGCGGCTGTCGTGCCTAGTTTATATGGATTAACAAAAATTCATAAGCCTAACGCCGCCTTCGGCCAATAGTATCTTCGATGAGAGTACCGTGTTATGAATTATCTGGATATATTGGAAAAATTTTTAGGGGAATAGTTTCAGAGAATGTGAAATGATTTTTTATTTTAATTTTAATTTAAAATTATAGAGAAAAAAAGGTTAATAATATGTTAATTTAATGTAGAACAATTTCAAAAATTACGATCCCTTGAAAAAGTAGACAAAAGATATACTACGGCTGCCTCCGTAGTCTAGTGCATGAGCGTTAGTCTTATCAATATGCAGATGCGGGTTCTATTCCCGCCTAGACCCTGGGTGTTTCTACAGACAAGCTGTCAGAGCTTTGTAGGGTTTGTATTATCTAAAAAAAAATAAATAAAAAAAAAAACTAAAAATAATTTTTCTAGTTTTTTGACCTTTTTTTTATATTAATAACACTAATTATTTTAAGCCTAAGGTCTTTTTATATATTTTATATTGATTTCAATATTTCGCTACTCCTTTGTGTAGCTTCTTCAAACAAAACAAAAAAAAAAAAAAAATAAACAAAAACCAATTTTCCTGAAGAAGCTACACAAAGGAGTAGCGAAATATTGAAATAAATATAAAATATATAAAAAGACCTTAGGCTTAAAATAATTAGTGTTATTAAAAACTAAAAATAAAATTAAAAATAAAATCCAAAAAACGTCGGGAAAAACTGTATATTAAAGTTGCACCAAGTTAAATAGTTAAAATTCCGGTTTGTATTAAAATCAAAGTTTTATCACTTTAAATCTACGTGGCAATACAGTAAAATTCAAGATCTACGGACAAAGGTAGGGTAATGTAATATTAACATTGAATCAGGTAAATTGAATTTAAATAAACAAATGACAAATTTTAATTCAAATTTAAATCAGCTTGAAACTATTTTCAAAAGTTTTTTCAGTCAGTATATACTGACAATTCTCAAAGACTTTTTGGAACTTTTTATATAAACATGTGAGATTTCTTACCTTTTTTCTAGAATTTGGTTTAATGTCTACTGATGAGTTAACATTTGCATTAACGAAATGTACATATAGACTAGCTTAGCCGTACAATAAACATAAATAACTCATTCTGATCGGCGTTAAATTTAATATTAATATTAATTTTTGTGTTAAATTAACAATAAAATCATATTGATTCAATATCAAAATCACTTTCTTTTATTTTTATACAAGTTTGATTCAACAGGATGTATCACGTTGTTGCCAACTTTATTTAATGTTAAATCGACTAGGCTCATACATTAAATCAACATATCGTATCTTAAAGATGTTTTAAAGTGAAATCTTGTTGTTTATGTCACTAGATTAACCCGATCAATTAAAAAAATGTTAGCTGAATTTTTCCATAGAAAAAAGAAATTTGCAAATTGGTTCACAAACGACGAATTTATATGATATTAAATTTTTCAAGGCGGGCAATTAGCCCCCCAACTTCAAAACAATATTTGAGTGGACCTTTTATATATGCAAATATTGAAATTTTGAGAATTGGTCCACAAATAGCAAAATTATTTGAGTTTTTGAGGCGGGCACTTTCGAACGCCCTCCGCGCATTTGAAAAAACAATTTTAGTGCGCAATGAGCCTTTTTTCGTAATTATTTTACTTTGCTGGTGTTACACAACACAGTCGAAAGAGGGCGCTCTGATGAGCCTGTGGTTTTGTATCAGCTGAAACCGGTACTGAAACCTTCCGACAACAACTGGCACAAAGACACACTAATGCACATCAGAAAAAATGTAAAGTGTTTTTATGATTTAGTACGAAGCTGGACTGGAACTCAGTCAACGTGCTAACTAATTCAGTCATCGCCATTCACTTGTGAAAAAGTTGTAACATCCCATTAATTGTGAACTCATGGTTTTATCAAAGACACACAACTATGAAAAATGCGGTTAAAAATATGAAAGAGTTGTAAGACAGTGGAGCTTTCCTTTGTCTATTCCTTCACCACGCGACATCTCTCTCATTATCCGTTTACACTAGTTCCGGCACAATGCATCGCATACCTTGAGTGCTGGTACAAGTTAAAAAATATAAAATCGAAGCAAAAGAATTAAATCGATGCAAAAACTTTTTCTTTCCCGGACAATTGATGCCGCCTGTTAATCGGATCACAGATAATCAAGCTCTTACTGTAGTATATTGTTTTCCATATTTCATCACCTTCAAATCTGTCTTCAACAAAAACGTATTCGCTTGAGATAATCGAATTAGTGTTGCCCAATACATGGGCTTGAACAACATTAACTGGCAAAAAATAGAGGATATCAACCTTTTTCATGATGAACCATTTTTTTCATGTGGAATATTTGCGACTTATGCCCAAATTCACGGTCATTAGTTAGCTAATAGCAATAGTTTAACCAATAATATTTGATTCACAGCTTTTTGCTTACTATAAGTTAAACCGCCAAATGTCATTGGTTAACCAATAGTTAGACAACAGCTGATTAGTAAATTATTATTAGTATTTTTATTTTGATATCATCTACCATAATATAATATACATATATATTTATATATATAATACTATCAGTTTTTTTATTTTCTATGATATTTTGGTTTTCCCGAACCAATTTCAGCAGCAATTCAAAAGTTCGATGAGCGCGCGCTTGCTTTATCCATGTAGACAAACACCATATGCTATAACAGTGCTACCAATATTGAAAATTAAAAGATTATTTTTGGTTTTGATGTTTGATGTTAGTTAAACTATACACTGTGAATATGAAGCATTAGTTAAACAATAGTTATCATTTCAGTTTACCAATAGTTAACTAATCACTGTGAATTTGGGCCTTAAAAATCTCTATGTAAAAGATATTTCTATAAACTATCGAATTCAATCAATATTGTTTACATGAAATGCTGCAAAAGCATTGAAAATATTTTTTCCACTGCCAACCTTCCCGATGTTTGTATGTATGTGCATTTGTTTTTTGGATGCTACAATAAACAAACAAAACAAAATTATTGACTCTGAAATGAAAAGTTTACTTTGGCAGTCGTTATTTTTTTTTTTTTTGTGGATTAAAAGACAACGAAGAAACAAACGAAAGAAAAACTATGATTTTAAATCAGGCCAATATTTTAAGTAGAGCAGAGAAGCAACAGAGAAAAAAATTGTTGCACATAATGATTTATGAGGGTGATTATAATGATTATTGGTTGCAACTAGATGTTAAAATATTGAAGTATGTATTTAAAGCAGCAAGCCAAATTTATTTATAGCAGTAGCAGTAGGTAGAACAAGTTATACATGAGTCCATTCCTTGGGGATGACTAACAGTTTAGCAGTTTACATTTTTCTTGGAATGCATAATATTAAAATTATGAATACAATCGATGATAATAAAATGTTTCTTCCAAAGAATAATTCAGTGCGATTTGATTTTTGCGGGCTTGTCCTGATAATATAGTGGCATTAAGAATTAAGGAAAGCAAACGAAAGCAGCAAACAACTTATTTTAAATTTATAGCGTGTCCCACTCAACGCGAAATAAAAACAAATTTAAATTTTTTCTTATGCATTTCTATACACAGTAAAACTCGGTTATAACGAACTGCATGCGACCAACAATATAAATTCGTTATTAGAAAAGTTCGTAACAAGCATAGTGACATGCTTAATTAAAAGAATTTTAAACTGAATATTTTTTCACTGATGTCGTCAGATCGTTGTTATAAATAAAAAATTTTGCTTTTTTTTAAACGGTTGAAAATGTTGATTTTGTTGTAATGCAGTCCTGCTTTTTCACCGACTTCAAAAAAGGAGAACTGTATTTTTTATGTCTGTTACCTCAGAACATTTTACTAGGTGGACCGATTTTGATGATTCTTTTTCCATTGGAAAGATCGTGCTTACCGTGCGAAACGGATCGAACGAATAGAGCTCCCCTTCTTCAGAACTTTTTACTGTATCGACCGTTTGTAATGATTATGTTTTCATTGCAAAACTCCTGCTTACCGTGTGGTTCCTTTTTATTAGTGGGTGTATCGGAGGAATAAAGCTCCCCCTCTTCAGAACTTTTTACAGGGTGCACCGATTTTACAAATTAGATTTGCGCTTACAGTGTTATCCTATTTTAATGGCTACGGATCGGGGGAATACGGGTACCCCTGGACAAAAATTTAATTTTTAGTATGTTAAATTAAAAGCTAGTCAAGAATAGAATAAAATTTTTAAAAAGATTAACACAACCGTACACTGAAAAGTGTAAAATAAAAATTTTAAATTAAAATTTAACCGAAGGAAATAAAAGTAAAAAATAAAGAAATTTTATGCGTTGCTATTGAACTGCTCAGATAAAAACGTTTAAACGGATAAAACTGGAGGGTTGAAATTCGTTATGTAGACTCCTCTTTCGTTGTTTAGATCCATTAAGAAGCGATCTTTGGATATTCAAATGTTAAGAGTAAAAACGTAAAATCGGTAACCTAAAATTTCTGAAACTGGGAGAGATACACCGCAATGATTGAGGGTGGCGATGGCTGAAGTAGTCTGCACGTTGACTACAACACCAAAAAGTTGCGAGTTCGCCCCCAGTTTCAGTCAGAAAGTCATAAAAACATTTCGCATTGTCTCTGACGTACATTAGTGTGTCTTTGTGTCAGTTGATGTCGAAGGTTTCAGTGGCGAAAGCATAGTCACTGGTCACTGAACAGCATGGCTTCAGCTGTATTCAATCCACACGCACATCAGAACGCCCTCCTTCGTCGGTATTATGTGGCACCGGCAAAGTAAAATAATTTCTAAGAATGGCTACTACAAACGAAGCTTCAAAATTTAATACGTCTCCTTGATTTCAGAGGCGATTCAACACTAATATAAAACACAAAACGTGCAAAAACAGAGTTGTAAGATAGTGAAGCTTCACCTCCTATAATTTCTCCTACTATCCCTTTCCTATAGTTCCAGCGCAATGCATTGCTTGTGTAGGGGTCATCTCCTGACTGCTGATCCGAGAGAAAAAAAAATTTGACAGATGTAGTTGCAACAAGATGGCCGTTATCAACTGTCAAAGTTCGCAAATCCCTGTTGGAAGACCCTTTACATCAAACTGTTTACCCTTCGCTTTCATTTCATATAAAACAACATAATGAAGGGTTTGTTTTAACAAATACTTTTGGAACAACCCTCTAAAACTCATTTAAATTTTTTAATCCGCATATTTCCCTTTTCAGCTCGGTTTGCTAAATACAAAAGGAAAGAGAAAATCTAATGCTGACAGAAAATAATATAAAGCTCCTTCAAGCATACTTATTCAATGATTCAGCACTTTCTGTTTCTCGTAGCTTTTCAATTTGTTTTAAAAACGTAAAAATGCCAGCATTTATTTGACTTGTCAAGTAATTAAGTTTCATACATTTGTTTTTTTTTATTTTTTTTTTTATTTTCAGTTGCGAGTAGTTAAATAAAAGGGTTTGTTTTTATGTCAATGAACAAAAACAATAGCAAAAACTACTACATTCGCAACAACAGCAGCATTAAAAAGCCATCACCTACAGACCGAAACAACAGTCATCTTGGCCCTGTTTTATTTTTTCTTTTAATATGATTTTATTTCTATTTGTGCGGTGTCTGGTACTTAAGCCATTTAAAATTCAAGCATGCAGTTTGTATCTCATTACCACTCAAATTTTATATGAGCAAAAGCAAAGTTTTAATGGCAACACAACCAACCAACCTCATGCCGACTGACCTTGGTGCAACGTTGGCCGGGAGTTTTTGTCAGCATTTAGTCTTTCTTTTGTGAAACAAAAAAAAATCTTATTGGAATCATTTCATTCGTTTTATTTACATAAGAGAACGAATAATAAAAGTGGGATTATATACTAGCGCACACACATACGCATACATACACAGGGTGGGCCAAACGTCACCATTAGGTTTAAAAATTTAATAACTTTTTCGTTTGTATATTTTTGTTTATTTATAGTTTTTCAGATTACATAAATAACGTGCGGAGAATAAATAGTCTAGAGATTCCTAACTGAACAAGGAACCAGAATAATAAAATTTTATTATTTAAATCAGCGATCAATTGTTTCAAAATCTGATTATGAGTGATGAAGTTAATTTTCATTTGAATGGCTACTACAAAACTAAAAGGTCCTGTGTTCGAGAACTCTTCGCATCTCTTCTGATGTGCATAAGTGTGTTCTTGTGTTAGTTGTTGTCGGAAAGTTTAAGTGGCGAAGGCATAGTCACTGGTTACTGAACAGTACGCGTTTCAGCTGATGCCAATCGACAGCCACATAACGGCACCATCCTTCGACGGTCTTGTGTAGCACCAGCATAGTAAAATAATTAATGAAAATGACTACTAAAATACAGCTTTAATTGACATCAGAGGCGCTGCAACACTGCTATAACCAAAAAAAACCTGCCAAATTAGAGGTTTAAGATAGTGAAGCTTTCTTCTGTCTATCCCCGTACCATTTTTTTTTTTTAAGACAACACAAACTCTACGAAGTTAGTCTGTAGAAACACCCAGGGTCTAGGCGGGAATCGAACCCGCACCTCCGTATTGATAAGAATAATGCTCATGCACTAGACTACGGACTCCCACTATCCTACCATCCATCCACTGAGTACTGGTCAAAGATAAAACGAAAAGGAAAACTATACGTTCAGAAGTTCTAAAAATCCAAGAGCCATTCATCAAGGTCAATTGCACCCGATTAGATGGGCAATATGGTGTGGCATTACATCTAATGGAGACCAGTATCGATTTGTGATATACATTTTTTTTACTTCCTGCTCTTGAAAACAGGCCTGAGACGTGGTGTTAGCAGAATGGATCCAGTGTCCGAGACACAATGACAATTGTAAGTCAAATTTTTGGAGAATGAATAATTTGCAGAAAGTCGGAAATTGATTGGGCAGCCACACTTGTCAGCAGCCGACTATTTTCCTTGGGGATTCTTTTAACAATGCCGAGACAATCCGAGACTCAAGCCCAATATTGTTGCCGAAATTCGACCGCTACAGTCGCGAATTTTCAAAGAAGGTACCGAAAATGCTCTAAAACGTGCCCATAATTGCGAAGCTGAAACCGCAGATCATTTAAGTGATAATATTTTGCGTGCTTATTGTTAAAAATTTTCCATTATATTTTTTATAATCCCAAAAAAAAATATATAAACGAATGTTATTGAGTTTTTAAACCCCATGGTGACTTTTTGCCTACCCTGTACTTAATAGAAAGAGTGTCGTATATATGTATGCATATATGCATATTCAAATGCATATGTATGTATGTAAGAAGAAGAAAATTTTCAACACTACAGTGTTAGTAGACATCTTAAGATGGGGTGATGCCACCGCAGAAATGTGAGCAAAATTTCCAAGTGTGTTCTATATACCCACTAATTGTTTGACCTTAATTCCGGAATGGGATGCAGTTACCGCAACGGGGAATAATCCAGGAACCGATATTTATACAAACAGTCTGAAAAATAGTGATCGAGCGGAGCGTGTTCTATGACATGAGTCGTAATGTTAGCAAATTATTCCGTCTGCGGTATCATGGCACACTGTTTCAGACTGAGATTATAGACGTCACGGAAGTGCTTGAAGTTCCATAGTAAAGTTGGGCCTTAGTGCCATAGATCTCGGAACGTTCTTCAATCTAAGAACGATATAAACTTATCAAAGACAGTACTGATCTACAAATAATATGGACACAGGAACTTCAAGGAATAATGGGAAACAAGGAGGTTGATAGGTCAATATGGGATCATCTGTGAGTAACATCGCACTGCAGAATATCAGAACTTTTGAGAGACTCAAAATGGAACTCAAATAATGGTCAAAGGAGAAGGTGAAATTTTTTGAGATTGGTAAAATTCCATTGTGGAATTCGTTGGCGCCATCCTAATCAAGAGAAGTAAAAGATGAAACTGAGACTTGAAAGGCGAATACTCTGGAGATTGGTGGCATAATAACTAGTCACGCGGAGATGACGTCCCATATAGTTCGCATGGGATTGATGGAGGATATCACATACAGAGCATGCAAGGAGGATGATGAGATGCTGGAACAATATCTCAGTCGGATTAAGTTCAAGAATCAAATTTTGCAGACGCCTGAAATACTGGGCCTTTGATATGTGTGGGTCTCGGCTTGCAGATACCTAAAGGAGTACATAGTGCAGACTCAAATCTTGGCATGATCCGTTTATAGAAGAGATTTTTGCTGAAGCAAAGCATGCCGGATTAAGAATAAATGTAATCGCGTATGAGATGTCTTCAACGATGTGGCACATTTTTTCAACCTAACCTAACCCACATTGATTTTAATGGATTGGTTTATTACTGTTACCTATTTTCATACCCGAGAGTGGACAGAGGCGCACCATCTACATATATATTTATATATTTAGGTGCATATAATAACTTCTATTAGCAATGTGCATGGGCAGGCGCTAATATTTAAACCGATTTGCCAATAATAAGATTTTTTAATACAAACTTTTTTTCCAAATCCAAATAAAGTGTTTTTTTAGCTGCATGAGAACTATCGATATCGATAACTATGATTTGACAGATGAAAATGGCAAACTGTGTTGACATTTAGTCGTGCTTTGCGCTCTCATTCGTGGTACGTACCCCAACCATGATTGAAAAGCTAGTTTAGCTGCAATAGAACTATCTATATCGATAACTATAATTTGACAGCTTACAATATCAAACTGTGTTTATTGGTGATTTCAGCTCTCCTTCGTAGTACGTAGCCAACCATGATTGAAACATTGAATTGAAAACGTAGTATGTAAAATTTCTAAAAATAATAAATAATATACATATTCATAATTATAAAAAATGCCAAAAAAGGAAATTGAGAAAACGAATTGCTAAAATGGTTCAGAGAGCTAACGAAGTGGTTCACATCATCAAGTCATCATGAATCGTTTAACGCCAGAACAACCCTGCCAAATTGTGAAAATATACTTCGAAAAAAATAAATCTCTTCGCACTTCGTGCACTCTCGCTCAACATAATCGTCCTATTGAGGAAGCAATTCGTGCAGTTATTGATCGTTTTCTCACTAATTTTACTCTTCTCGAGTAATCAACAACACAAATAAATGTTTGTACAGAAGAGAATGTTGCTGCTGTAGGCCGAAGTGTTTAAGAAGACGGCGCAATGTCGATTCCTTAATTCTTAATGTCCTAATCTTGCATTGAAGTCCACATACAGAAATTTTCTCTTCTTTTCCCTTAAAATTCTTAATTTAGTTTATTCACAAACGAACGAAATGAAATTCAGCACCCGACCCGAATTTGTCCTTCACTGTTTTTGCACGTAAGCATGCAAATATAAAAATAGCATGCTGGAAAAAATATATTCTGCCTTGAAAAATGCAAATTTTTTAAATTTATATTTACGCCCAATATAGTTAGCAAATTAATTTAATAAAAAAAAATATGTGCAATAGACATGATAATAATGCTTTTTTCTAAACATTCTTTTGCAGGCAGCTTCAAATGGCAGAGTTTGCAGTTAAAATTCACAATACACGAGCTCACAAAAAGAAATACCAGCCAAATTAAAAAAAAATTGTGAGTAATTTTTTCTGGCAAAGAAACCTACCTAAATGAAATAAAATTATAAATAAATTTTCATTTATTCAAGGCGAGTCAAAATTAACTACGATTATTTATCTATGTTTGTTAGAGGGTATAACTGGTCTATATGCAGCATTTCATTTGGTGCTAATATCAAGATCTTCAGGAGACCTTTAACCAAATTTTAGAAAAAAAAGCTAAGAACTCCCAAAAAATATTTGATAATTACAAAATATACAAACAAAACAAACCAAATAGTTTCTTTAAAATTGTTATTTTTTTTCTTTATACAACAAACATTTTATTATTTGATTTTAAATCTATTTAATTTTTCTTACAATTAGTCAACATATAACAAACATAGATAAATAATACGTAATGAATTTTGACTAACGTTGAATAATTGGAGGGATGATTACAAAATTTAGAATCTTCATTTGCAGTTTGTTAATTCCTTGGCTTGATTTTGGGCTCATTTCATTTCTCATTTCTAAAAGATTTTTTGGAAGTTCTTGTATAAGCATACGAACTTACTTGGGTTTTTTCAAGAATTTGGTTAAACCTCTACTGATGATTTTGGTATTATCACCAAATAAAATGTACATATAGACCAGTTAAACCAATAACAAAAACAATTGGAACAAATCTAGTTTAACAACGCATCACCAAATGGAAAGAAAATTTAAAAATAAGAAGAAAATATAAAGTGAAAAAGTTGACAGCAACGCTTAGTTTTCGATTTATGGACCTCGAAAGTTTCCATATAAAAGTACGATTATCCACTACATTTTTGAACGTATATGATCAATATTAGTATCAATCAATATTGGTATCATTTAAAATATACATTTGGTGATGCGTTGGTAAACTAGATTTAAGCCCAAACAAAGATAAATAATCGTAAATTAACTTTAATGTAACTTTTAAATTAAAAAAGTTTATATTTACTTATTTATATATTGATGCCTGAGATTCGAAAATGAACATACAATAATTTCTATATTTTTAAAGGATTTTATCCACACAATGTTGAAATCTAAATCATCAGGTTAGTGGTTCTATTATTGTTCAACTGCCTAATAATTTGTGAATTTGCTTTTAAATTATATTCGGTTATGAGGCGTCTCCGCTTATAAGGGGTACACATTTATTATTTTAAATATTTGCTTTATTTTATAATGCTAGTGATTCGTGGTTCAGAATAGAGGGCTTTAACTTAGATCGGTTCAATTTGAGCCATTGATTTTAAATGTTTTTAAATGCGACGAATTCGTGTGTAGCAAAATACTTCAGACCAGGGTGCCGATGGATGTCTGAAGTAGTCTGCACGTTGCCTACAAAACCAAAACAGGCCTGGGTTCAACCTCAGTTTCACAACTAAAATTATACAAAAAAAAAAAAAAAAAAAAAAAGAAAAAAAAAAAAAACATCTCCCATTTTTCTGATGTGCATTAGTGTGTCTTTGCGTGTCAGTTGTTGAGGTTTCAGTGGCGAAGGCATAGTCACTGGTCACTTAACAATACCGGCTTCCGTTGATAGCAATCCACAATCACATCAGAACGCCTTCGTTCGTCGGTATTGTGTGGCACCGGCGAACTAAAATATTAATAAAAAAAATGGCTACTAAACCGAAGCTTCAGCACTGCTATAAACAAAAGAACGTGCAAAAGCAGAGCTGTAAAATAATTAATTAGGCTTCACTTCCTGTCGTTTCTCTAATTATCCCTTTCCTATAGTTCCAGCACATTGCATCGCATGTCTTCTCCTGAGTGCTGGTCCCAGATAAAAAAAACCAGCAATTTCACTTACTGCTTCATCTCAAGTATTTAAGGAATCAAGTACATGTAATTTCTATTTTTTCTTTAATTGATAAAATATTTTTTCTTCTGTACCTTTTTGTGAGTCTCAAGCTGACCACACGAGCTAATTAAACAATTTCTTCAAATAAACAGCAATTTTTTAAGCAATCCCCAACGCATGCATATATACAATCGTGTTAAAACGGAAATCACAATTTTCAATGGCATTAACACAAATATCATCAAAAAAATGAGAGTTGAAAAATGCAGAAATACTACCAGGGTTGGTGAGTTTCTATCAAGGCGAATTAATTAAAATTAACGCTTCTGTCCGCTTATGAGATGCTTTTTGAGCACAATTTTTCAAAATTTAATGTCCGCATCCTATTCAAAGAGTTTCCGTTTATGAGAATACATTTTGTACTGAAAAACTCATGAAATCCCAGTTCTGCAAAGTTTGTCCGGTTATAGGAGGTGTCCGGCTATAAAATGTGTTCGTAATGTGTTTTTTCACTGTAATTATATTGGAGAAATATTTTAGCCATGATATAAATACTAGATTAACCGGTACGCTTCGCTACTACCACACCCAATTATGTAGTTGTCCGCGCTAGGTGTATAGATATGTATTCTAATTCAGCAGAAAATATATCTAACATATCTTCTGAGCTCGCGAAACTCAGAAAATGTTTGCCGAAGGAGTCTTTAATATTAAATAATAGTGAATGTATACATACTTACATAGTATATACCTTGTCATACAGTCGACCATCTCTATAACGTAGCAGTTGGGGACCGTCAAATTTCTAGGTTATAGAGAAAATTCGTTATAGAGAAACTGCAGAAAATTTTGAAAATTTTTTTATGCAAAAAAAAATTTTTTTTTTTTATTTTTATCTGGGACCAGCACTCAGGAGATGACTCCTACACATGCGAAGCATTGTGCTGGAACTATAGGAAAGGTATAGTAGGAGAAAGGACAGGAGGTGAAGCTTAATTAATTATTTTACAGCTCTGCTTTCGCACGTTCTTTGTTTTGTTTATACTCGTAGCAGTGCTGAAGCTTCGGTTTAGTAGCCATTTTTATTATTATTTTACTTCGCCGGTGCTACACAATACGGACGAAGGAGGGCGTTCTGATGCGATTGTGGATTGCTATCAGCTGATGCCGGTATTGTTCAGTGACCAGTGACTATGCCTTCGCCACTGAATATATTTATTAAGACAAAAAAAATTGTTTTTCCATGAAAACATTAATTTTTTTTTATTAATACATACAATACAATATGTGACTAAATTGATGCCAAATATCGATTGCTAAAAACTTTGCAATAGAGAGATTATTTAGTGTGAAAAATTCTATTTAGGTCTTAAAAAATTGTACGTTACAGAGAGAACTTCGCTATAGGGCAGTTCGTTATAGGGAGATCAAAATGTATGAAAATACTCACAAAAATGTTGTGTTCACAAATTTTATTTGTTATAGAGAAGATTTCGTTATAGAGAAGTTCGCTATAGAGAAGTTCGACTGTACTTATAGTATTGGTTATAGTAAGTCAATAGTACTGGTGGCAATGTCAGTAGTAAATCACTACTGTTTCACTATTGACATTTCCTACGGGGAAGTTACCTGCTTGTGTAAATACAACGTAACCGTGAAACGGTATTAAAATTCCCCTTGCAGTATTGCATTTTTCTTTTCTTTTGAAAATGAATTTTATTAATATACTGTAAATAAAAAAAATCTTGCACGTTTAGCCTCTGTTAATACCATCAAAATCAGGACACTTGGTTCTACATTATATAATAAAACATATGTGCATACATATATAAATACATATAAACATATAAGTATGTACTCATAAACATACAAGTATGTAAGTAAGTAAGTATGTATATATGGATATAGTAATTTTTGTAAAAACTAATTTTACCTCTAATGATGAAACCTAATTTTCATAACTTTTTATTACAAAAACAAAAAAAATTATGATTGTGTAAAAAATCATCATTTGAAACAATATGCTTTTATTAAAAAATGCTTTTCTATAGAAAGATTTAATAAAATACTTTATCTGCACTCACCCATTGTTTTTTGTTTTTCCTGTAGCAAAACACCAAAAAAAAAAAATAATTATAAATGGATGTTGTTTATTGCCTTTTAGATACAGATATTTGATACTGTTGTTGATGGTATATTTCCAGACCCACCGGAAACTGCTTGTGCAGTCAACTTCTCAGTTTCTGTTACTGCCAATTACTGTTGCGTTGCAAATACACAACACATGCATACATACATACATATTATTATTTAAGAAAAACAAAAGTTTATAGGTATTCTTGAACACCAACAATTCCCTGTGCCTCCTGCTCCCATAAACAAACTGCAGCAAACGACACAACAACAAATGTGGTATTAAATTTTGTTCATCAAAGTCTGTTCTCTTTTTTATGCATTGCCCTTCTTTTCGAATTTTTATTTTTGAACTTTTTTTAGCTTTTAATTGTTAAGGCAACCATCCAGCCAACCAACTATCCATTCGACCAAATAAACATGAATAACATGCACACGAAAACACACTCCACTTTCTTTGCCGTAAAACGTTTCTTTGTGTAACTGCATGAAAAAATATTTTAAAGATCTATTTACGAATTTGTTAAACAAATAAACATTAATTTTGTTTCTTTATTTGGACGAAAATATTAATAATACTTTTTATTTAGTTAAATTCAATGTTTCGACATCGCTTATTCAATTATAACGTATTATTTATTACTCGCAAGTGTATTTCAATTCTATTCACATAAATTTTTTCATTTGATACACAAAAAAAATATTTCAGCTTTTTCCAATGCAAGACTGACTGACTGACTGAGCAGACTGTAAAGCATTATTATCAGCAGGAATGCATAAAAAAAGACATGATTGACATTACTTATACCGGTAGTTTATTTATTTGGCTTTGTATTGAAAAATGTCTAATATTTTAATTAATTTATAATTTGTTTAGTGTAGAGATTATATATTTGCACATATTTATCTGTTTTTTTATCTTTCTCCGCTCCCAGCACTAACCAATCACAACATGGCGACTCTGACTCTGACTGACTGAGGAGAATTTTTGGCTTGTCTTCGCTAAAACGAAATTGAAAGCAAGTGTCAGAATATATAATGCATGAAAAGCAAGTGTCATAATAAAAATAGTTTGTTTAGAAAAAGGTAAGTAGAAGAAATATATGAATAAGGAATTTATGGTTGCCACTGTCTTGTACCGGTACCGCAACCAAACTACGAATCTATAGGTGGCTTTTTTAACAGTCACAATTTTCAAATAAAACAGTCAAATATATTTGGGGCCTTTTGACACAAAAATAATTTAGTAAAATGTAGATGATACATACATTAATTAGATTAATTCAACCATGTTGATGGGTCTAAAAGTTAATAATTCCATCAAACATATAAAAATTGTCCTTTTGCTTCAAATATGAAGTACAGTAGTTTTCCGATTTAACGAACATCGATTTAATGAACATGGATGGCGTTTAACGAACACCCAAATTTTATTTTTTACTCTGTTTAACAAACATATGTAGAAAAAAGTTAAAATAAAAAACCTAATTTCCAAAAAAAATTTACTAAAACGGAATGTAAATAAAAATATATCGTTAGTTTTCTACTTCTGATGTTTTTGTTTGATATTGTTGATATTGTTAGCAAACCTGTATTAATATCAGGAATTTAATGCTTTTGAGAGATCTTCAACGAGCAATTCTTGTATATATTTGTAATTAGGTTCTCGAAAACGAATTTCGATGGATTTCCCATCGCCAGGAAAATTCGTTCACGCTAGATTTCCACTTATTTTAAGGCGAAATCTATGAATGCATCTTACACTTTTAGCTGCGCGTGATATGAGTGTCACACGAAAGGGTTTTTTAAGAAGAAAGCTTTGAAACGTTGTTTAAGCAGTTTGCTTAAAACGCCAGTTTATAAGTAAACAACTGCCAAAACCAAGACAAGTTTATAATATTATTTCTTAATTTTTTTTGGTGAAATATTTAAAATTCCAATACATTCTAATATAATTATAAACAAAAGCCAATTTTCTTGAAAAACCTACACAAAGGAGTAGCGACATTTTTAAATAAAAATAAAATTTATTTATATACAAAAGACCTTAAGTTTAAATAATTAGTTGTATTAGAGGTCAAAAAACTAGAAGAATTTGAAATTCTTTGTAGTTTTTGTTAAAATAAAAACATAATAAATTTTAATTGCCCATCATTTGATTTTCTATTTTAAATGTAGTATAACTGAAATCAACCAAAACGCTTCAGTATACACTGGCGTTTTGAAAACGCCAAATTCTTAATGTTTTTGCTTGTCGGAACGCGTATTTAGCGTTTTGAAAACGAAAGCGCCAATTTAAAGCGACATACGTTTTTCAGAACATAGGCGATATAAATTCCAAAATTTTTGGTTAAAACTGCCGCATATTTCATATTGAATTAATATATATATTTTACCAATTATGAACTGCTCTAGTGAAGAGAATTGCGCTAAAATAAAGAGAAGTTTAGTAAAGTACAACATTCGGGATATTTGATACTAAATTGTTATCTCTGAATCAACTTTTCACTATTATGCATATTTTATCCTTTTAACAATTTCTCTATTTAATCAAATGAATTAATTAATATGTTGTTGTTTGTAATTCGAGCGCTTATGGTCTAGCTACCCGTGCCTTTCTTTCTATATTTTATAAATTGATTTTGTGGAGTATATTTTCTATAAATAAATAAATATCTATTTTAACAGGATTTTTTACGAACCTATAATATTTACAACACAAAACCTTAATTTTCATTAGTTGGCAACGGCTCTGTGCCGGTATTATCTATCTTCAAGGCCGTTTCTGTGTATGGATTAATTATTATCGTTTTTGAGCTGTTTTATCTTCTAATCTGCTTTATCTGCGGATATGGCAACTTCTTAGTGTAATATAATATTCCAATGTTCTCGCAAACCGGCAGAACGTACAGGGAACAAATTAAAAATCTAGTTGAATGAGTAAGAAGAAGACTGCAACGACACCATACGCACCTACAACACGTCCAGCGAGGGAACAGGTACAAGGCCCACTGCCACCCTACACGGGAACTCCCTGGAGCAGCAGGTGCCAAGACTTGGACCTAGACTAACGAACTGTGGCCGAAAACGAGAATCATAATTTTTATTGTATGTATGTTAGGTTGGCCCACGCTTGTATGGAAAAGTAAAAGTATAGTCCACAAAGGATATTTATCCACAAGCTTTTGTTTCTTTTACTAAAATATATGTATGTGTATACCAAAAATTGTTCCAAAGGGACAATATTTAGAGGTCGCGATGAATGGTGACTTTTATGTATCACATCTTTTATATCATGCATTTACTACTGGCTTATTATTATAGTACTCGTTTATGTATTGGAGATACTTTTTCACACTTTTCTTGGAGCTTTACTAGATTTACATTCCTTAAAATTCAAATATATTGATCCCTTTATATAATTATTTAACTAATTTTGAATGCAGAATTACAAGAAACGAGTTTATGTTAGCAAATTTCGGAATTTCTTATTTTTCTTTCATGCACTTACATATTTTCCTCATATCAAATAAAAATACTGTATTAATAAGGGGCGTCCCCTGATTGATTCGAGGACTATGTTTTGACACTACCGCCTCCTATACTGGTTTAAAGCTAGGTGCATGTACTTTAATTTAAAAAGGATTAAATAAAGACCTAATATAAGCTGTCCTCTTAGTGGCATGTGGTAAACGCCACCCAAAGCTGCCAGAAAATCAGACGTCAGTCAAATACAAAACACAAGACACAGGAGACAAAAGCATAAATAAACAACGCCAAGAAACAACAGACGTTCTTATCTTATTCGAAAGCAAGTTGGAATATTGGAAATCGTGTGATTTTTAGAACCCCAAATTAACATTTATTCGGCGAAAACAACAACATATACAACATATGAGACTACAAATACGCCAGTAGTCGAAATACGTCTAAGCCAAGCCAAAACCTTATCGTGTTGACTGTTTCATTTGCCCATTAAGTTTTATGTAAATTTAAAGCTTTAAGTGCGTGTTCCAGCGCATGTTTGCAACCAAAACACCGGCAACGCAACTGAAGTTCAGTGGAAATCCATAATCGACCCATTAGACTTATGGCGTCGTTGAAGTAAATGAGCGATTTATAACATTTCTGATAAGTCATCAGTAATATAAAGCCTCCACGACCATTTTAACGTAGCCAAGTGAAAATAATCGTTCGCCATTTTTATTGCAAAAAACAATAAAAAAAAACTTTATTAAATTGTTTTCAATACGATTATTTTCAGTCGGCTTCGTTAAACATGCAGCACATCTTCCTCACAACAATAATTTAAAAATTCAAACTATGAAAAATATAGTACTTTGCTTTTTACTAACAGTATCATAAATATTTCAAATAAAGAGCCAAAACGTTTTCAATTTTTAAGTTTTTTATTTTTCTTAGCTTTAAATTTCTAGTCAATTTTCTTGTATTT
Organism: Dexiosoma caninum; assembly: GCA_963924685.1. Taxonomy (NCBI): domain Eukaryota; kingdom Metazoa; phylum Arthropoda; class Insecta; order Diptera; family Tachinidae; genus Dexiosoma; species Dexiosoma caninum. The sequence goes on along the minus strand of OZ004728.1, from coordinate 86,848,760 downwards.
CTTGTAGTGTATTTACTCTAAAAAAGTGGAAACTAAATTTACAATACATATACATACATACTTTTAGACAGTATAATTTCCAACAAGAAAACATTATAAAATATACGCCTTTTGTGATACTATGAAATTAATTGATAAAAGGATTACGGAAAGAAAGTTAATAAATCATTTTAAAACTTTATCAAAAATAAGATAAAAATAATTTTTGTTTGTATTTGGGGCCTGTCTGCATATTTCTTTTTTTTTTGTCGAAAAATGTATTATTTATCATATGACATCGGAACGCGTTTAAATCGTACAATGCTTAAAATCGGTCATAGCATTATTAAATTTAGTACAAACTCATCGCTTACCCAATGCAGGATAGTGATTCATTTCGAGTTTGCACTTTCTTATTCACCTTCATTGCGGACACGCATTTAAAATGAAAGCTTGAGTATCGGAGAGTAACATATAAAAAAACATACATAAATAAAACTCTGTAATGATATTGAGTAGAACATTTTCTCTATACTTATTCCATTCAAATAAATATATAGACCAATGCTCCGGTTTGCATCGTTTTGAAGATGCGTTTTTCAAAAAATGTCCGTGATTTAGAAGTTGCGTCGTTAATATGAAAATGCTTGTACAGAAAAACAAGATATTCCGTTCAGTATAATGCAAATATATACATATGTATATGTGAAGTTTATCTGGTGGTGGCAAGTTGAAGATCGTTAGTAGTTTCAAATTACTTTTGCTGAAGTAATGTTCAAACTAAACATTTTAACATATTTGAAAACAATGAACTGGACGAAGATCGGCGTTTAAAAGTAATTTTATACAAAAATCAGACAGATTGACAAATACGACCGTAGAAATGATAATCGATTTAGATGACTCTTGCTCAAAATAAAGAAAAATTAACACATCGATATAGGCTTTTGACTTTTATTTTTAATTTAATCTTAATATTTTTGTTATATTTCTCTACGTTTTTCTCATGAATTGTTATATGTTTATTTTAATAAAAAATGTTTTTAAAAAAATTTAGTTTTCCAGCTAAAATCATGAGTCTCGTAGCAAATTAAATTAAAATCAATACAAATGTATAGAAAATATTTCTTCGGTTTGCGTTGCGTTTCTCCGATCCCAATTAGCGAAGCAAACTTGGGTATTGGTGTACTTCGCTTTTCGTGAGTTATTTCTTTGCGAAACGTTGTATTTTTTCGAAAATGATTGGGGGATATTGCGAATCCTCCTCTGTTTGTCATATTGTGTTAACATTTTGAAATAGTTTAAACAAATTGTTGTGCTTCTAACAAAAAAATAGCAAAATAATTGAACTTCGACTTAACAGTAGATTCGTATGGTTACACTGGTTGCTATTTATAAATGATCATCTGTCTTGTGAATACCAGAGACATTTGTGAGAATAAAAACTTTTAAATGAAACAGCATTTTAGAGCAAGCTGTGCAACATATATTTCTCTTTAGAAATTATTCTGAAGGCATTTAGAAAGTAATAGTTTTGAAATTGGTATTTCATAGTCTTCATTGTGACGACTTACTTTGGACTTGGATACGTCCATGTTCTGAAAGACGCATATCGCACAAAATTGTCATTACCGATTTGAAAACGCCAAATAATTGTTCTGACAAAGGAAAACGCGTCTTCAAACCGCAATGTATGTATACTGAAGCGATATGGTATATTTTCTTTAAACTGCACTTTAAAGAGATGATGATGCGTACTTTAAATTTAATGTTTTCTTTTTATTTTAAGAAGACACATCGGTAGCCTTTTTCATGATTTTAAATAAAAATACGAAATTTAAAAACTTCCTTTGAATTTCTCAATTTTATTCTTACGATTGTAGTTTTTTTGAAGCCAAGACTGAAAGCAAGAACGCTGTAGGCATTTTTTTAATTTAAAATTTACTTATTTGTTTATATTTTCTTAAGATAAAACCAAGAGGAATTCATACTAGGTAAATTTATTAGTAATAACCAAAAATCATTTTATACTGAAAAAAAAATAATTCATACGATTTGCCATCAAACAATAATAAATAGTGGGCCATCTGGGCTAGCAAGTTCACCTGTTATGAATTCGTCTTGGATAAAACATAACATTGCTCGAACACAACTTCGAAAAAAGCAAATCGCTACAAGCAGCGCGGTTTGCAGAACATGCTGAAATACGTTTTTCAAATTGAAAACACTGCGTTTCCCAGAACATGGGTTCGGAAATTGTTCTATTAACAAAAAAATTGCAAATTATGTTTTAAAATCTGTGAAGTGATTTCCAATCACAGGCAGAGTTGTTATTTTATCGTCAAATTTGGAATGAATTGCTTCGGCATAGTTGCCAAACTTATGGTGTTTTCTTTTCTGACAAAAATGTTACATATATGCTACATTTCGTTACTATATCTGTTCCATTCTAAAAAATATGTAGCATTAAACATTTCGTTCCTTTCTAAAAATGTTGCACAAATAAATAGCAAAATATGCAACATTTGACCCTCTACTCTCAAGTCGGTGTGATATAGTAACCTTTTTTGCATCTTTGTTTGATTTGAATATTTATTTTCTCCGCACTGTCAAAAGTTGTTTACATTTTTCATACACAATTTTCTTTTATTATAATTCCACAGATTTTGTAACTGACAAATTTAGCTAAATTTTTGAATGAAAAAATGTTCGAAACTTGGTACAACAGAATACGTGTATAACAAAAGGCCATATCTTTCCATTAGCTATCTTATATTGCGAGCGGTCAACTGTTCAACAAATGAATGGTACAGGAAAAAATTAAACCCAAATACCGTTAGTTAGGACAATTGGGACGCTGTGGCGCTATACGTAGGGACCTCGATGCGTTGCTGCAGAGCGAGGACCAGGGGATACGGGCCGGGGTCATGGTGCCGGCTACAAACTTGGCGGGCCCAGACGTGGGTGAGTAGGGGTGGTTCTGATTGGGACGCCGCCCTGTGCTTTCCCGAAGTAATGAGGAAAGCGGTCCCGGGAAGGAATCTGCCCAGAAGAGGAGGGAGTTCTTTAGTGGTAACACCACTCGACGCAGATGTCGACGGTCTCTGTAAGTGCGTAGACATTTTCAACGCTACTCACACGCACAAAAAAAAACCTCAACGAAGCGGTTATTAGTAGACATCGACGGAACAGAACTTCCAGATCACAAGAGGGCAAGGGCAAACCCAGACGACTCTGTCAAATCGAAGGCAATAAAACTATTGTTGCATTGGCATGAGTATCTTGTAAGATTGTTTGATATTAGGGAAGTTGAAGTAATTGATGTTATTGCTGACGTAACATCCATAATATGGACCTGCCACAGTAAAATGCGCCAAGATGCGAACGGAACGAGGAGCCTGGCAATGAGGATCAACGATTCATTTGAATTCATTGTTGGAGATACAAAGGTTCGATGGGGCAACATCAAGAACGGGATGAAACATTGCACCGCTTTGTACGGGTTTATTTATGAAACCACGGAGATTGTGAAATCGAATACAGGAACATTGGGTTCATTGTTGGCTTTGTTTACGACATACATATAGACCTCGTCTAAGTATTAGAACAAACCAGATAACGCTGAAGAAAAAGGATGGAGTGGTTCTACAAGTTCCCATCCAACGATTTGGGCTTAGAAGTGAGCATTCTGTGCTTATGACAGACTGCACATACACATAATCCCAAACTCTAGAGCTCTATGAAACAATCTCTGGGTCCAATGACCCTGACCACCAACTTGGCCAAGCAAGAAGACAGACGCTACCAAGAATCATGGATATAACTATTTCCCAATGCAGCCGAGATAGCTAATCTGTTAGTTGGCACTAAGGGTGAACAGGACACTATTTTGGGACTTTTGGCAGACCTGGCACTTTAGGGAACAAGAGCGGCCAACAAGGCAGCCTTTCCTTTTTCTATGGTCTTATGTGTGGCTCGCCGCAATGTAGCGTATTATGAATTCTTCAAAACTAGATTGCCCAACACACCCATTGTAGAAGCCATGGTCCACCATGCCATTAAGAATCTCGATTTCTCTGGTTCAGTTGCCTTCAAATTCTGGCACTTCGCTGCCCTAGATAATCTGTATAGGATACAAATTGGAAGGACAGCGGATCAACGGTCTGGGGAACGTACAAGGCAGACTTGGGATTGTTAGAATGGATGACTGCACACGCTTTCCGGAACAGGAGGAGTATGGGAGACCATTTCCAGCTGAAGGGGGAAAGGGTAGACATTCTCACTAATCAGGTTCGATCGTGTTGCTAAGCTCGTCAGTGCTTCCCAGACTGACTTTTTGGCGGGAGGCAAGGGTCAGATTTGCAGGGTGTCTGTATTCTCCGGTTTTTGCAACCAGAGGGCCAACATTGATGACGATCCCTACAAAACTTTATTGGAGGTCAAAGACGAATTTGTAGAGATCCAACGCTCGTGCCAAAATTATATCAAAATTGAACATGGCTAAACAGTCTATAGCTGCCCGGATCAGAAAAGATACTTCTATTGCGTTCGGAACAACTGATTTTTTCATTTTCAATTCTACAACTGGCTATGGTGATAAGGTCGAGAGAAACCACTGCTAACAAAAATATACTTTTAGGGAGAAGAGGCATTGATTTAACTGATTTTATACTATCATTGAGTTCATTTTTACATTTTAATTATTATATCCATTGTATTTACTTATTTTCCTATTTTTATTTTAAGTTAAAAAAAAAAAAAAAAGAATAAAAATAAATATTACATATATAAAAAGGACCTGCAGCTTAAATAGTTAGTGTAATTAATATAAAAAGAGGTCAAAAAAACTTGAAGAATTATTATAAACTAAACAAATTAAAATAGTTTATTAAAATTTATTTCAATGTAAATATATTTAATATGTTTAGAATTCGGGGAGTAAGAGGGGAATTACAATGTGTTGAAAAATTATGAATTAAAAATTTAATATTTTTATTTGTTGTACAGAATTTTAACTAAATAAAATACATGCAACTTGTTCAATGTCAAAAACATAGTTCTTTTACATTTCTGTCTTTGAAAAGGGAATTCTTGTTATTCTTACATACATAGAGTACCAGTATTTTGGTTTATTTTTCTTTCTTTGCTGTTCTTATATTAATATAATTCCTTTTTATAATTTTCGAAAAATGTGTGTTTTCTTTGTTGTAAATATTTCTATTCTGCTGTTTTGTTGTTTCTGGTAATAATTGTAAATGAAATCCTTTATTATTAATATACATATATATGTAGGTATATATTAATTTTTCATTTTTATTTAAAAAGTGGTGTTTTGTGTTTTTTTTTTTTCTAAGTTTAAGTGTTAGGTTTTCTTAATTTTGTTTATTTTCTTTTTCCACTTAATTATTAATTTGATTTTGTTTCAGCTTTCTCTTACGAAAAATAAAACTCGTAAATGGTTGTTTGTTTTACATAAAAAAAATTATGATCCATTAATATATAAACTATGATTTATAGATTTAATAAAAAGAAAAAAAAAAAAAAAACAAATGGAAAATAACGGGATGATTAACCGAGAATTTTATAAAGAATGTCTCTTTAAACTTCGTGCTTTCTTTTCTTACCCCGTGCCTGGGTTTCTTCAGCTGAAAAAAGGTAAAATAAAAAAAAAATTATTTTTAAAATGCAAAACTTTTTTTTTAGAATAAAACAAGTAAGAGTGCTCTATTCGGCTGTGCCGAATCTTAAAAACCCTGACCTACATCTTATATCCCATATTCGTCTATACTTCCGCCTAGTCGTTTAGTAGTACCGGATTTTTACCTAATTTTTGAATCTAGTCGTTTGGACCAGCTCTTCAGACCACTATATAACTGGAAATAGCCAACTCAACGGATTTTGACTTATTCTTGAGCCCAGCACTATAGACCACCACTTTTTGTCACACAATTTGTCTGCATTCCTATCTGAACATTTTAAGAAAATTTCATCCAATCAGTTCAATATTTAGGTGGACAAAAATTCGCCCTATTTTTTGGGAACCAGTTATACATACCAAATTTTACAGTCTGAAATTTTTATATGTGTATGTTTAAATGAACAAACGTAGTCAATTTCATTGAAAAATAATTTATTTAGCTTATAAAATTACCGAAGCCCCAGTGGCAGTGTTTCTTCGGCTGCAGCTCGGAAACTATTGAACCGATTCAGGTCTACTACTGACCGATTGACATCTGGGTGATATTTAGTTTGGCCCGAAAATTGATTTGAACGTACACACCGACGGACGGACACAGTTCAATAAACATCTCTGAAAATTTATAAATTTTTTTCAGAAATGAATATGCTGATGGCGAGTAGTCAGCGTGTTGGCTCTGCAACCAGAAAGACCCAGGTTCGATTCCCAGCCGGGTCAAATCAGAAAAAAGTTTTTTCTGAGTTTTCTGTGCTACAGCACCCTCCTTCGTCGGTATTTGAGCAATAAAACGTCGGCGAAGTAAAATAATAAATAAAATGGCTCCATTAGCTTAAAAATAATGCGTCAAAAAACATCAGAGACGCCGCAACTTTGCTTTATAATTTACACGCAACTGCAAAGTTGTGCAAGAATTAAGCTCTATCTTTCTACCACTTTCACCACCTGTCTGTTTCTTCCCTATCCTTCTCTCTAGTTCCAGTGCAATGCATTGCATATGTAGGGGATAACACCTGAGCACTGGTCCAAGATAAAAAAAAAAAAAAAAAAAAAAAATTTCACACGGAATGACAAACTTATATATTCCTGTTGCACCTAAAGTAAACGCTATAAGAACACATTCGAATTATCCACGAACGGATTAATTTCTGAATTTTACGTAAAATCTCAAAATTTAAATAAACCAAGAAACGATTTTCAGTTTTTTGTATTTATTTTTAAAGCATAATTTATTTTTTTTAGACATTACTACAAATGAATGATAAAAAAGCTACGTTCAGACTTGGCAAAAATTTGACCAGGAAAGCGTAACCACTAAATGTTATACACCTTTTTTAGTACTTCAAAATACTTTTCATTTGAAACAGGGCGGTTACTCTCTATTATGATGCGAAAGAACAATGGAACGAAATCGAAAGGTTAGAACTACTTAATCCGTTTGCGCATTTTTTTTATCTTGGACCAGCACTCACGAGATGACCCCTACATATGCGGTGCATTGTGCTGGAACTATAGGAAAGAGATTGTAGGAGAAATGATAGGAGATGAAGCTTCGCTATCTACAACACTGCTTTTTTTGCACGTTCTTTATTTTTTTTTGTACCAGTGTTGTCGCGCCTCTGATGTCAAGGAGACGTATTAAATTCTGAAGCTTCGTTTTTAGTAGCCATTTTTTATTGATTATTTTACTTCGCCGGTGCTACACAATACCGACGAAGGAGATCATTCTGATGTGCATGTGGATTGGATACAACTGAAGCCGTTACTGTTCAGTGACCACTGACTATGCCTTCGCCACTGAAACCTTCCGACAACAACTGACACAAAGCCACACAAATGCACAACAGAAAAATGCCATTCGCGTCTATTATTTTCCTTTTCGCTAGTCTGGTATCACCGCACTCTGTAATGCGAAACTGTCTGCCAAAATCGTTGGATAAGCTCTTGCGATATGTAAATAACAAATTTAATATTGAAATTGTTATTTTTAGGGAAAATTAATAAAATTACAAACAAAACAAGGGCAGTTTAAAATATTAGTGGATTTCATGGTGCAACATACCGACGTGACTAAGGGACAGTAGCAGTCAGAAAATGCCAAACAAGCCGTAAAAAATTTGTAGACAAAATGCCTGTTCCATGACATCAAAATAATTCTTTTTCGTGTAATTACAGTTAAAACAAAATTTTACAAAGTTTTAAATGTAATTGTACGAAAGAAAGATGTCTTTCATAACATCATAGCAAAGGCAATAAGTTTTCAGAGTAGATTAAGTTTATTAAAATGTAGTTTTTTTCAGGTATGTGATGAAAAACGATTTAGACACAAAACCGATTTGAAAACGATTAAAGGCGTGATGTTTTTGCTATAATCGTTTTGTCAATCACTTTCAAAATTGCTTTTAATAGTTTTCTTCAATAATTTTCGAGACATTTTTTTTTAACTTTATTATATCCACCCCTATGTGGAATTTTTGTTTAGGTGGAATTCTCAGTCCAGTTGAAGTGAATCACGAATTTTTTTCACGTTATCATTCTCAGTGAATGTAGATAAAGGGAAGAAGCTTTCAAAAACATACAAATTAGTAAAAAAGGAAATCAATTAAAATTTAATACAGAAATAAAAATTCGTGCGTTTAAGCGATAAGTTGTATTTTAAATATTCAGGGGGCAGTTACCCTCATAAAATGTGTTGCATTTGAACAATAGAAGTACAGGGTGGCACAAAAGGAGCTATATGGTTTGAATTCTTTAAACCTTTTATAATTAATATTTTTTTTTTGTTTTTTTTAGTATTTTGTGAAAATACTTGCGGAATTAATTATGAAACATTCGAAATGAAATCATGGCCATTACACCCGAAATTTTACGAAAAGTTATGGAAAATATGCTAAAAAGAGCACGTATGTGCGAAGCAGAAAATGGACATCACTTACATGGATATCATTTTTCAAAGCTAATTGCAAAAAATTCCCCAATAATATACTGCATTTAAAAAAAAAATTATAATAATCGCATAAATAAAAAAGTTATAAACCATTTAAACCATATAGCTCCTTTTGTGCCACCCTGTACCTGAATTCAAGAATTAACAAAAGTGTCAAAATTAAAGAATTTAGAAATACAATAAATAAAAATAGAATACGTCAACAATTTAAAAAATGTTTAGGCTTGGAACTATGATGTACTAGCAGTTTAAGTTAATTAAGTTAAATTTATATTTATATATATTCTTTATATGTGTACAACATTTTCTCTTACATACACTGGTTCCCCGATTAGAGCTTATCTCATTTGCGTCACTTTTGTAAATGTGATTCTATCCGCTTTGTAACATTTTGATTCCGATTTGCGGCGTACAAAGAAATTACCTCAATTACTTCACCCAGCATATTCCAAAAATATTCATATTTGGCAGGGAAATATTTGATAACGAATACATACATAAATGATCTACGTAACGATATGTTTGGTGATGATCCAACTCTAATCAAAAAGTGGCGACAATTAGCGGTATGGTCGAAAGTTGTCAGAGTGGTGGTTACTATCTGGTTGCCACACGTATCATGAAGGATATGAAGGAAGACAGCCGGTCCCAATATCAAAAAAAAAAACATGCAAACAATAATACAAACCTTACGGAAAGCTGTTTAATAGCTAAAAATAGAATTTTTGTTAAATGCGCAACTGGTGGAGTGCCAGTACATTTACTTTCAGAAAGCTTGCAAGCAAGAAAAAGGGAATGCGTTTACTATGAATTGGGTTTCCTTCACGTCTTAAGCACTTTATCGGAATTCATTTCTAATGGCATATCAAATGCTAACAAGATTATCACTTTCGAACTAATGAATTAATCAACTATGCCAATTAATTTATTTGAACAACTGCGCAATTCTAATTTCATTTTCGTACTTTGCGTTGTATTCATGACGAGCTGTTATGTTAAATGTGAACACATGATAAAGCGTAACCAAATAATGGAACAGGCATGGGTTCTAAGCACTCATTTCAATGACGAGCTGTTTTGTTCATTTGCAATAAAACTCATGCTTTAACTCTTTCTTTTGCATGTCTTTTTTGCTGGGAGACATCTGTTTTTACCCGTTTTTTTTTAAGACAATACAAACTCTACGAAGCTCTTACAGCTTCTCTGTAGAAACACCCAGGGTCTAAGCGGGAATCGAACACGCACCTCCATATTGATAAGACAAATGCTCATGCACTAGACTATGGAGGCACGTCTACGACCAGCGGCCAAGCAGTGCCAAGAAATAGACAAGAATTGAGAATTGATCCAACGAACAGCTCATTTGGTATTGCTTAAAAAACTTAACTTTTAGATCTTGTAGTTTAAGTAAATCAATGCTTGTTTTTTCTGTTATACTAAAGCTAAAAGGTCTAAAAGGTCTTTACTACAAGCCGTGAATTCCGTTAATATATAATTCTCACCGATGTAGTGAATTTAGGAGAAAGTTGTCTTTAATTCTATCCCAATGATTCTTAAAGGGTATTCTGAAGAAACACCCATATTATATATAAATATATATAATATTCTGAAGACCCTTTAAGAATCATTGGGATAGAATTAAAGACAACTTTCTCAATAATAAAATATATATAATAATATAATATAATAAATATATATATATATATGTACATTTACATATATATGTATGTCTTTGATTCATATAGTGTATTGAAAACAAGTTTTAATACATTGTTGTATAAAATTTGGTTTTCTGAGAAGCTTTTATTTGAAAACTTTTGCAAATATTTAGAACAAAACTTACCACCAGCTGCTCCTTCTTTATCAGCTTCTCCATCTTTATTAGCTGGTCCATCTTTATCAACAGTAACAGTTGAGTCAATGAATTCATCTTCGTCGCTGTCGTCATCTTCGAAGTCATTATTATCTTCAACATTGCCGTCATCCCATTCATTTTCATCATCCTCCTCCTCCTCCAACTCATCATTGTAAACCTTTAGAATTAAGCATTAATTCCGAGTTTATACAGGCGAACATTTGGAAGAGAAACATCTGCCATTCTCTGTTCGTTTTTTCATTCGTGTTCAGACGCGGCGACATTCCGATATTATTATTATTTGCTTTTTTTTTCTCAGCAAAGAAAATGTAAACAAAGCGTATCGCCGAGTACCGAACACAAAAACGATGCTTCTTCCCTACGCGTAATATTCTACCAAACTAAATGTTTTCCTTCCAAATGTTCGCCCGTATTAACTCTGACTAAAAAGAATTAATGTACTTGTGCGCAAAAGTCGATAAGGAAAAAACTCAAAACAATTTACCTCTGATAACGAAATATCATTGTCACTATATGCTTCGCTTTCTTCCTCGCCTTCCTCGTCATCATCTTCAATGCATGTTAATTAATAAATTCGTACAGCAGACAATGAAGCAAAAAAGGAAGAAAAAACAAAATGTATTTGATTAATTTCAAAGTATTAAATTCGATTCTTACGATTATTAAATGTGGCACTGGCTAAATTTAAAATTGCTAAAAACCAATATAATAACATAACGAAATTTGTAGATGTCCGATGTGCATCAGAATCATTTAAAGTTGACTTCTTTTCTATTTTAAAAGTGTCTTTCTGTTCTATTTCATTTTGTTGTTCTCTTAGTCTTAAAGCTTTGAGATATTCATCTAATTCATCAACATCTGCATTTGAAACAGGTCTATTGTCACTTGTATTTTTATTACAATAAATTTGTTGTTTTGAATTCGAGGCTGTAGTGTGATTAACATCTTCAGAATCTTTTAATTTTGCTGCTCGCTTGGCTTTAACGCGCTTTTCAAATTCTTCTAATTCATCCAAATCAAATTCTAAACCATTTAAACAAAATGCATTTCGTTTATCTGAAAGAAATTGTTGTTTGGTTGACATTTGGACAATCCCACATTTGGTGGCCATAGTAAGGCGAGCATAAGTTTTTTAAGTTTTTTTTATACATTCATACAAATTCACGAATAGAATAATAAAATATAACGAAATAATTAGCGAACAATGCATTTTCTTATGGTTTGAAATAGAGAAATGAAATGATAAAAAAAAATGTGATTTCTCAAATCGAAAATTTTTCCAATACCAAATTTAATAGCGTCACGTAAGTCTTTGCTAATAGGTATGTTTCTTTACTCTAAATTGGGCACCCGCGGAATGTCAATCTTACCAGAAAGCGTTCCCGTACATAAAAATTGGTTAAATGAGAGACGTTTTGATAGAGTAATGTTCTTGTTCTTCATGCACGATACAGCCAGCATTCTATCGAAAGGGCGAAGCCGATCGGTTCACAGCCGCCTTATGAGCCGCCGCCCGAAATTTTCGGAATTACCCAGCCGGCGACGATACATTCGGTTGTAATCGGCTCACAGCTAAGCCGATTTTAAAATTTATTTTTTAGTCAATTTTAATTTATATGATTCTAATTTCAAATTTTCTCCAAAAAATATGTGAAATATATTATTACATACTTAATGATATTCTCATAAAGTACTCGTATGTAATAATACATTTCACATATTTTTTCGGAAAAAAGAACAATTTTGTAATTAGAATCATATATATATCTAAAGATATTCCCAAAATAAATTCAGTTAATGTAAATTTTCCATCGCCTGGGTAACTACCTTGTCGTGGTGTGATGTCTTAAGTACGGACTGTTGTCCAGGTCTTACGCCTGATCCCTAGGGATCAGAGTGACTCGCGGACTGGACAGGACGTATACAAAAGTTTACCCGACCCCACCCAAACCATTAAAAAAAACTAGCCAGAAATTATACAAATGCAAAATAACCCTATCTCTATCATATTTCCAAATCAAAATTCTTTCGAAAACTTCATTTGACTAGAGTCTAATATGTACTATGTGCATGTGTGCCATTATGTGCCGCAAATTTCAAGAGCGGCAAATGTGATGCACAATCTCAGGAATTGGCAAATGCACACAGGCACGTGGCGCACAGAATGTGCCAATTTTGCATTTACATCAACATTTCATGTTTTTTACATTTAAATGTTTTAGAATTTTTCATTAAAACTAAGAGAATTAATTAGTCACTGAGTCGAAATCATTTTCAGTTTAAATTATAATTCAAAAAGTTATCACTGATTGAAAATTGAAAATGCGACCCGGGTTGGTTTTGTTAGTGCGAAAGTTAAAAAAATCTATTATTCTTTTCTGTTGCTGCTATTTATTTTCAAAAATTTGTATTAAAATAGCAAATGAAAGTGGTGGTCAAAAATACAAATGACAAGTACATATGTTCACGCCTATAGTTTTATGAAAAAATGTCATTTCCGAAACTAAGAAAAGCAGAATATTAACATTTCAACTTTCTTGTAACTAAACGCATTGGTTTTTATTGTTCAAGAGATCATATTTTAAAATATAAAAATGATATACGTATCTACATACATATTCATAAAAATGAGATTCCCGCAACTAACGAACCCAGCATCTTAACGTTTTAATTTTTTTTAGCTTAAGCGCATTGATTTATATTTTTCCAAATATAAAGCTTTCAAACCTTATTCATCTTTTAGAATAATTAATGAAATAATGAAATTTTGTTCGCATTAAGCGGTTTTCAGCTTATCGCGAGTGCACTGTATACATTGGCTTTTCCATTTTGCGGTAGTCTGTGGTTTTTTTGTTTCCCGTAATTTTGTAAGTTTTTGTCTCTTATTGAGATAAATTATAGTTTACTCTCATTTTACCCAACAAGTAAAGAAACTTACCTAATATAAATAAATACAGTGCACTCGCGATAATATGAAATAATTAAAATCAAGACTGTTCATAATTGCGAATGGCATAGAAAGTTTGTTACACCATCTTCACACGGACTGCATTATTAGTGGTTCGTACCCCAACTATTAGTGAAAATACTTGGTTCAGCATAAAAAATTTTGAGAGCCTAACCCAAGTACGAACCACGAAGAAATTATTATATATCTAATTTTGATAACAAATTATCGCTAGTTTATCTGAACTAACTGTAAAAATAAAACAAAATAGAAATAAAATAAACAAAAAAACATAAAACAAAATAAAATAAATAAAAGCATTTGCAAAAATAATATATATGTAAAAAAAATGCAAAAAAAAAAAAGGAAATTGAGAAAATGAATTGTCAACATGAAAAGAACAGCGGTGTGGACACAATGGTTGGAATTGTGGTTCAGATAGCGAACCAAGTGGCTGATATTGCTTTGAGACCCTGGTAAAAAATAAAAATTGTTTAAATAAAAGTCCTATTTGCTTCAAATTATCTGTTTCATTAAAAATAAATTATGTAAATAAATAATTATTTACAAATTTTGTTAATTATATGAAACACTAACGAGAATGAATGTAGGTAGACTACAAATATAATGCACATATAAATCAATTTTCTGCCTTAATGTTTTATTTATAACGTTATAACAGCTATAAAAGGGTATCGTTACCTTAATACAGTATAATCTCCAAAAAGTTAACACGCGTAGAAGTTAATCGCTCGGGTAAACTAACCGAATTTCAGCATCCACGTGCCGCACTAAAAAGTTTACTTTTCAGTTAACTTTTCTGAGCTGTGCTTATAAAAGCGTGGAAAAAAAGTGGAATAATGATAAATTCGATAATGAAGACTACATTTACGTTGACTAATTTATTAAATCAAACAGACGATAAACTTCGACAAGTTCAATTGCTGATGCCACAGGTGAGGGATATAATGTTGAAATCAATGATGGATTAACGATACGATTTCAGAAGATAACGGCGATTTCAAATCAGATAAATACGCACACTAAAATGATCAAGACCTATTACACAAAGGACAAAAAAAACAAGATTACACTGCTTCTTTACACCACTCAGTACAAATTATTATTTTTGCGCACGAAAATATTAAGTGTGGCCGAACTTTTAACCAGCCAGTACAAATTAAATCAAAGTTTCTTTTTCGTTAGTGATGAAAACTAAGTCTATAAATGAAAATTTAACATATTATATGCAACAAAAAATATGTTATTATTTTATTTATTTCTTTTTGCAATTAAAAAATTCGACAAAATTAATAGTCCTTGCAACATTTCGATTAACTTTTTTGAGATTCTACTGTCTATAAAAATTTTAGTTTTCTTCTACACAGAAGAAGGTTAAAAAGTTCATAACAACTTAAGTTTTTTAAGCGCATCTACACACATCAGTATTCAGCTTCAATATCTGTCTTTGTGTTAATATATATATTGAAGCCTTAGACATACTACGTCAAAATTTCTCATCAAAATTAATTTTTTTTTGGTGGTTTACAACATATAGAATTAGCGGCGGCAAAACATTTTTATAAGTTAAGCACTGAAGATTTTTTTTTTGTCTTTATTCACTATATTTTTTAATTTGCACGTCCCAAAAAGCCATTAATGAGCGATATACTACAATTAACTCGATTACAACAATTTTTTACTCTATTTGTAATGCGTCACAACTACGATGTACACTCAAAGGTACCAGAACTAAAATGAATATTGATAATAGCGATGCCACAGAACGTCAAACTGCTTCAATATTGTGATGAATATCAAAACCATTTTGATATTCGTCTATATTACACAGAGCGTATATGTGTGAACATTTTTCGCACACAATGACAAATATTGAAGCTGAACATTGATCGTGTATCATGCGCTTTAGTCGCGTTTTTTCAAGTCAGGCCGTAGGTACAGCAATTGTTTCATAAAAACCAGTGCTGCCACGAACGAAAAAATTTTGCAACCAATATTTCCAAAAAAAAGTGACCAAATAGGAAAAAAAAATATCCAAATTTTTAAATTAAATTTCTTTTTTTTTTAACTATAAATGCTAATTTAAAAATGCAATAAAACTTTAAAATTAAATTCTTTTCCAGAAACAAACTAGTACTATTCACATGTTAATAACATTTTTACATTATTTTATCTTAGACCAGCACTCAGAAGATGACCCCGATGCATGCGATACATTGTGCTGGAACTGGGCAATTAGGTAATGGGAAGGAGTATAGAGGGAGTAGTGTTTATGGACATTTGATTTGAAATTTTTCACGTCAAAAGTCACAGAAAAGACCTCTGCAGCGAGTTTATTCTACATAGGCGCTGTTCGGCCAAAAAATGAGTTGCCTCTGTAATGCGTAGTGCGATTCGCTGCCAAATCGACCACAAATGGGTGCGCCCTTAGTGATGAACGTGTTGTGCGAAGGAATGAACGGGTTCCGGCAACAAGTTCACTGATTTCATTGGAGCACACCCCATTATAGTAGCGATAGAACAATGAAAAACATCCCACATTACGACGATGCTCAGGAGATTTGGCTACCCTAGCGTCCCCAATGAGTTTCTTTGCCCTCTCCTGTACAAGGTCGAGTAACTTCAAAATATACATTGAAATACCGGCCCATACATGGGAGTTGTATTACTTCATCGGTCGGATGTAAGCACCATAAAACATAAGGGGAGCAGATGGCTGGGGTAAAGTATGTCTTGCACCGTCTTAAAAATCCGAGGCACTTGAATGCTTCTTTTAAGACTTGAAAGATGTGCTCTATCCATCGAACGTCACACTAAATCTTCATACCAAGAACATCGAGAGCTTCTGATTCCTCAATATTTACAGCACCCGTAAATGACAGGTGAAGCAGCACGATCGGGCATGCGTCGGTGTGTAAGGATGCAATTGGGTCTTCTGAACATTGAAATCGACCCTGTTCACTGACCGCATTGCAATATTTGCATGAGGTCACTAGTCAATGAATCACTCATATTATGCCTCAGCCCCGCGCGAACATAGTCGATGTGGGACTACGACCAAATGAATAATTGCACTTCTTCTGGATGTGCAATAAAAATTTAAATATTTAGATTTTTGCTAATATATTATGCCGCCTTCGAATAGGAAATACACATTGGCGATTTGTATTGCAAATTTGTAGGCCGCTTTACAGCTAAAAAGCAAACTCATATACATTGCAAATGTTTTTGTAAAAAAAAAAAAAAAAAACCAAAACGAAGTAAAAAATTAACATCTACACATTGGAAAAAAATATAAGAAAAAGCTGCGGTGTTACTCTGTAATTCGAAATTGTAAGTTATTTACATTTGATTTCTTTTGTTATTATTGTATTATTAAAAATATTAGAAATACCTATTGTATTGAATGAATAAATAAACTGATTTATTTTTTTAACGTCAACACGTAGGTTCGGTTAGGTAGCAGGTTATTGGATGAAAGGCCCCAGCCCACTTGGGTTAAATTCATTATGGTCCCATTTCACTTGTTGTAGTGAAAAGAGACGAGAGTCTCTGCTAGGGACTACTCACTTGACCTTTCTATATTATATTAAGGTAAATGGTATACAAAATGAAGTTGTGCTTACGTGTAGTAAAGCTAAATGTCTAATAAATACAATTAACGCCGGTATTCACCTAATTGGATTACTAAACGCCTGATATTTAAAAACATTATAAAAACAATTTTTTCTTATTTTAAAGCGCTAACAGAAATTTATCAATGATTGAGAAAATGTGTTTATATTTTAGTTTGTTCATATTATCGCTAATACACTGTATATGTTTTCTACATATATTTATTTATATTGAAATATTTGTTTCCATTCAATGCAAAACTTTTCTTTTTTATCAAATCAATAAAATAAAAAAAAAAATACTTTATTTTTTAACTTACCTTCTTCATCTGTAAAATGTAAGAGGTCCTCGTCTTCATCAGCTTCTGACGGTGCCTCAACATCATTGCAATCAAAGCTTCCATAAATATAAATTTGGCAAAATTGTGAAAAAATGTTTTGTAAAAACAATTTAACAATACCGAAACTTACCCATCTAAAAATCGTAAAGAAGGTAACATTTCAAAGATTTTATCACGATAATTTTCAATATGCGTGGCCTCATTATTAAATAAATCCAGTATGGTTAACTGTTTAAATTCCTCCAAGGGCTTTAAGGCTTCTAAATCTTTAATTTTATTACCCGATAAATTTAAATATTGTAATCTTGGGCTATTATGCAAATAATTCAGACCATTTGGTATTCTGTTTTGATTTTTAAAAATTACAATTAAAATGTATGTATATTGCGGTTATTAATTGAATTTCTTATTTTACCTGTTGTCTGATAATTCCAGTTTCCTTAAATTGGGTAATTTGGGGAATCCTTTTAATGTTGTAAGACCAACATTAATAAGACTGAGGGATTCCAATGCAGTATATTCGTCGGTAAGACCAACAATGCTTGTACTCCGGCAATTATCTAAATTTAATTCTGTAATCTAAAATTATAATAGATAAATGAATGAATGAATGAATGAATGTATGTAAAATTGAAAAATATATACAATCATCCTACGTCGGTATATTATAATAATAAGAAATAAGTAAAGAATAACTGCTGTTTAATAAAAAAAAAAATTTTTTATTTATAAAAGGTTTATTAGACAAAATTCCATACAAAACTCAAGCAATATGCCTTCTCCTTAAATCCATAAAAAATTTATGAATACGGCAGTAAAAAAAGGGGTCGTAATAAACTGTTCCGATAATCAGATAACAATGAATTGTTTTAACAATATATGTATGTATATATCTTTAAATGAATGTACATTATTATGAACATAAAATTATCAAGAGAAATAATTTATCACTAGCAGCTACTGACCATAATGCCAAATACGTTTTGCAGTTCCCGACATATTATTTGATATTTCTGATCAATCTCCGAAAAAAACAAAATTATGGGAACAGGCTCATTTCAAGAAACTCAACCTCCCGTTGTCACCCCAGATCGCCTGACGTAACTCCACCAGACTTTTTCTTGTATGGTTATTGTAAACAGGAAGTGTACAAATGGCAACAGACAAATTTGGAAGAACTAAAACATTCAATTTCAGCGATAATAGCTGCAGTTCCAGCGTTAACTTTGCGGACAGTAATGAACAATTTTTTGCTAAGATACCGCACATGCATCGATGAGCAGGGCGGCATTTAAATTCGATTATCTTTAAAACTAATTCAATGTGCTTTCCAAATGAAAAGAGATTGAAAATATTCCATGCATTGCAAAAGAATTTATTCCAGTTTCTTAATGTAGCAAAATTCATCAGCCACCCTGTATTTGCATATACATTGGGGGTAATTTTTAAAAGGGAATTCAAGGAACTTCCTTAAGAAAAAATGACGAACATAAAAGCAAACAGAACAATTTTTTAGTTCTTACGCTCTCTTCAAAATTTTTAAAATTAACTTTTATCTGGCCATGTAAACACGTGTAAAGCCAGTCGTGCTAACTGGAATAGTGATATTTTTTTGTTGTGAATTATTTCAAGAAGTCAGCAAATGTAACACAAATCATGGGTATGTCAAATTCTCCTAAATTTGGTGATATTTTTATACCCACAGCTGTATAAACTTAGGTACGTACGAACGAACGTAAGGGAAGAGTATAAAAAATTATAAAATCAATACTTGAGAGCACAAACAAATTGTTCAAAGCAAGACAGCCTAAAACGTAGGGGTATGTAAAATTTTTTTATTTGCATAAGACAAGGAATACTAGTGACACTCATAAAATAAACAAAGAAGATGCACAAGAATGCAACCACAAAGTGTAAAAGCAACGATGAAAGCAAATATCTAATACTGAAACCAAATTTTAATGAAACGCCTGCTAAAATAAGAATGGGTCAATGGAATGAAATTGGAATTGAAATATTTACTATCCAATTCCTGAGAACGCAACAAACCAAAGAAATTACCACCTTGTTGCTCACTCATTTCAATTGCCTATATATTAATGAAAAAACAAAATGACCATAAACTAAAGTGCGAAAGAAAGATAAAACTAGTCGCATTTCAGCAAGCGTTCATATAACAGACGCCATATTGTGTGTTGTCACCAAACAGTGTGAACGAACGAATGTGTGATAAGAGATGAAAAAAATCAGTAAAACTTTAAAGTTTTTTTTTTCTTTAATTTACCTGAAAATGTCTTTTCTTATGGACAAATGCTTGCAAAGAAAGAATAAAGTTTTTCTTTTAGAGACGAAAATTGTGAAAATGTATGTACTGCATTATGGTTAAAATGTCGAAACACTTTCAGATTGAAAGAAAATGCCTATGACTATGATGTAATACAAAAAAAAAACCGAGAACAAAAAAGAGCAATGTTGTCAACATTATTTCACTCATATACATAAAAAATAATTTTTTTATGATGTCGGGGTACCATTTGGAAATGCAACATTTAGTAGGAACAAATTTAGTACAACTTGAAATTATGTGAAACGTATAAGCAAAACAAAAAGCAAATAAACATGCTTGAAAGATACATACGTTCAGAAAAAAATGCCGCCAAATGGTTAGGGAATTTCTAGTTCATAAAAATGTTGCATTGGGCGGGGGGGAAGAAAGAGTTTTAACCCTAAAATAAAGTTATAAGATGATTGAAGTTTCATATTAAGGATTATTAATAAGTTTTGGCAGAGAAACGCACAATATTTAGATATTTTCCTATTTCTACTTCCAACATATTTATACAGAAATGACAATGTAGTACTTTCTTTTCAAGTTGCTGACAATTTCTTTTCTTATGAAGTGTAATGTCATTTATTATGCAAAATTTGGTTTCGTTTTTTAATCATGAAAATGAAACATGATAGAAATTGAAATTTGCGCATTAGTTCCACAATAATAAATGGTGAAAAAAGCTTGATAGGAATTGTAAATACGTTGTGTGCTTTTTGGCATGCATGTGCACCACCACATCAACACACATGTGTATAACATTTTGGCATACATACATATTTACTTTATTAAATTAGTACACCTTACAGGATCAATTGTGACCATTTGTAGGCACATGTACATACGTATGTTTACGCTTATTCGTACATACTTATATACTATCTACATTTCTCAATATAAAAAATAATTCCAGGTATTTTTAGATAATTAGCATTAGCCTTATGATTTCTACACATATGTATGTATTGATGTATAAACTATGTTCAGTCCATTTAAGGTGAAATTATTTTATAAGAAAAAGTGTGCTGTTGGTGTTGCCAGACATGTCAATTTTTGTTTTAAACATATCAGTAGTTAGTTAATCGCCAAAATGTATCGATTCGGAATTTTCCTTGCTATGGTACATGATGGTGGCAAAGACTGGGGTAATTAGCATGTTAAAATCATACAAATATTCCAAATTTTTGATGTGCATTATTGTACCTTTGTGTCAAAGGCGAATTCATAAAAGGCAATATCGTCCCTACAGCAACATTTCATGTTTACAAATAAAACACCAAGTTTTGTGTTAAACAACAACTTTGATACTTGAACACAAATCAGGTGGTGAAAGTATTAGCTAATGCCGCCAGTTCGTATGAGTTCGCCTTGTTTGTGTCAGTTGTTGGCGGAAGGTTTCAATGCCGAATGTAAGGTAAATTCATTACCAGGTAAACTCACAAGATAATTCGCCCGTCAGCTAATTCAACGATTTGTAACATATTTTAACGCCGAACGTCAGTTTGTTCACTTTTGTGAAAAAGTTCAGAAAACTGGTTGTAAATAAATTAATAATTTTATTATTATAATAATAAGCAAAATAAATTTTACTTACATCACACTATTTCAACACGTTCTTTTTAGGTTATGTTATATTTAACAAAACACATGTATACAAAAAATTTAACGTTCGGCTACAAAGCGAATTGACGAATTTGCCTTGTGACAACCTTGTATTAATAAACCTTGGCTGAAGGTATATTCAATGGTCACTGAACAGTACCGGCTTCAGCTGATACTGATACTTATTTATAAGACAAAAAAAATATACAATCTTTTTCAATGAAAATTCCCCCATATCCTATTGTAAATAGTAGAAGTTCGATTCAAACTGAAGGCTTTGAAAATTTATCCTGAAAAATCAAAATAACTTGAAAAGGGAGTTTATATAAAAAAGTTACCAGGACTTTAAATAAATAAAAAGCTAACTTATAAATCTCATCTGGTTGTCCCCCACCGCCACCTGCGAATCAGTATTTTTCATCTCATTTATTAATTATTTTCAAAAAGGCCTAGTCTAATAGGCCCACTATTCTATTCACGAGTATTCTACACACAAACTTTATCAGAGAAAATTATGGTTATGTATGTACATAATAGGTGTTCTTATAAGTATGGGAAATTTTAAATTCTTTTGATTCCAGTTTGCCGGGCAGATTTTGGTTCACTTATATTATAATAGTATATATACTATTCAAATTTGGAGTAAATCCAATAATTCTTAATGGACCCGGACACGAAAATTTTAAATAATTTCGAAACAAAATCAAGAATTTATATTTTTACCATCTCCGATTTTAAGGAAATACGAGGTTTCTTCAAAAGAAAAGGTAAATTTTGTTTTCTTTGATTACAATGGCGTGGTGCATCATGAGTTCTTGCCTACAGGTCGTCCGGTTAATGGTTAACTACAAGGAAATACAACGTTTGCGTGAAGCAATACGACTCAAACGATCGAAATTGTGGAAAAAATCATGGATTCTGCATCAAGATAATGCACCATGTCACACATCAATGCTTGTTCGTTATTTTTTGGCCAAAAACAGCGCTCGAATCATGCCTCAACCACCTTTTTCACCAGATTTGGCTCGCTATAACTTTTTTCTCGTCCCAAAGCTGAAGGACTAATGAAAGGAAAGCGTTTTGCCACAATTAATGAGATACAACTCAAAATGGAATAACGTGTTGATGGCCATACCGCATTTCAGAAGTGCTTCGAGGATTGGCAGAAGCGCTAGCATAAGTAAGGGGGATTTGAAGGCTACAAAAAGGGAATTGATGAATATGTAAACACTTTTAAAAAAAATTCAAAATTCACCTTTTCTTTTGACCTTACGTGCGCATTATTCTGCGCAAGAATTACTTCGACACCTTTTATGGTTCCTATTATATAGTGGTCCAAACTTGAGGGTATTTCTGCCATGTCCGAGATCTGCAAGTTTACACGAAATACGGTAGTTGCATTTAACGCGAGAAGCAAAAATATTTCTAACGTTGCTTTTCATTACAAGAATATAAAATTTGAAGACACGTCTTGATACGCTGTCTCGTAATCAATCAAAAAGTTGATTTGAACTATTTGGATTTCATATGACGATATACAGATATATGTACATACATATGTATATATGTTTTATATGTTGTGTAAAGGAATCCAAAAATTCCAAGATTTTTATAAAGAATACACAACATTTAACGATTTCTTGTGTTTATAAGTAGGAGAAGTATGCTCCAGCCGCCTGCATCATTATCAAATGTTTGTAAGTATGAATGTTTATGAATCGAAAAACGACAAAAGAAAAAAACACTATTTGCACCAGTATGTAAATTTTCTTGGTAATATGATACCAAATTGTGTCTATAACAACATGTGTATTGCATTAAGCAGATTGTATAGGGTGTGCTCTCATAACACGTTTTTATAAGAATAGAAAGAAGTTTTAAGAAATATCCATTTTCATTAATCTTATACATATCTATGTAGACACTCGTATGTTTTCATATTTTATTTTATACTTTTTACAATTATTTTACTAATTTTTCTCTTCAGTTTTATTACAACACCAGCGTATACTGTATGGTTTATTGTAATATGTTTCCTTTGTAAACTGCAGGAATAGTCATACCCAATAGCAGTTGCAAAAAAGAAAATATTGTGTGCACTAGAGACCTGCACAAATGTTTGAAATTTCATTCAATTTGGCCTAGTAATTCGTTGATATCTTGATATCGTTGTTTATAAAATAAACAAACATCACAAAAGTTGAAATCATTGCAATGTTAAAAATCTATATTTTTTTGTGTAACAAAAATTTGGTCCTAGGTGCCATTTTTGCTTAAAAATTTCAATATTTCGAGAAACTTTGTTGGTCATCTTCACATTTATAAATCGAAAACGTTGAAGAAAAAAAATTGACAGGAATGTGTAGTGGGAAACACTTATAAAACAACCTTAACATATAAGTTTTCCATTATTTCTCTCCTGCATACTTATACTGCAATCACTGAAATTTTTTTGTTTTCTTTTGGTTGTTTAGAAAACAATAACATTTACAAAATACACTGATAACTGGAGTTATATCTATGTTTAAATTCCTTACAAGTGGAGAACATGAAGTTCACAATAAATAAATTCTTGATCAAAGACAACAAACGGAAAGCAACGAAAACCCCAAAGCATGATACAATCAATAATTGGATCATACCCCAAAGCTAATCACAATTCATTGTTTTATTGTAAACATGTTGTGAAATATTTATTTGCGCACAATAAAGCAAAGATACGTATTGTCGAGCATGCTCGCGTGCATTTGAAAATATTTTCAAAATTTAATTAACAACATAAATTTGTATGCATTTCATCAAAAAAAATTCTGTTGCTTGTAGTGGTCCGTAATATAAAATAATTTTCTCAGCCACATGGAATCATATGCTTATGCATATTAGTTGAGAGTGGAAAGCAGTTATGTTGGTGCAGGTCTTTCATTTCTTTCTGAAGAGCATACATATCCTTGTTTTGTTCAAGTAATCTATATTGCTTTTTAAGACACGACCATTTAATGAGTGACAAAAATAGAGATGAGTATGTATGTATGTATGTATGTATGATATATGAATGTACATATATACTACCTATTTACATGCATAGATATGTATGCATATACATTTTATGTACAACAGGACTATGGAAAATGTTTAACTCTTGCGTTGCACAAAGTTTGCCTACTTATTAAAAACGTTTATAGATGTGAAAACGTGTTTAGGTAGTTGAAATGTTGATATTGTTTATTATCACAGGGTTTGTGTAAATGTCATAATAACATATAACGAATTAAGTAAAAATATATTCTTTTAGTATGATGACCATAATCTCAATATGTATGTTGGTGGCCTACTATAGGATAACAAGTGAACAGTTATTCGGTTGCTACTCACCGAAATCGATATTGTTGGTGGCAAATAGTGCTTGTCAATTTAATTTGTTAACTACATATGGTAGGTACATACAATAATACATATGTAGTACTTTTATATAAATACAAATACAAGTGAAATTTGGTTGCTAACCTAGCACGTTTAACGGATTTATATACACACTTACATTTTTCCTAAATTAAAAAATTTTTATTTTATAAAAACATATTTAAAGAATGCAATTTCCTTTCTTTAAACTAATTATACAAGAGTTCAATAGCAACAAGTTCAAGAAGTAAGTTTTATACAGAAACATTCTCTGAAAATAAATTTTTCATTCTTAAAAATATGGATCTGGATTAATTTTGTTTATTAACTGCCTGTAGCTGTAGGACTATTGTGAGACTTCGTTATAGTACTTGCTTAAATTCCAACAAATGCATTATATCCTTCTGCGGTAAATTATTCAAAGCACAATTCTTTTTATATTCTATCCAGCTGGCACAATCAGCAACATCGACAAAATGAAAGATAACACGCAATGTCCACTTTTTCGACTTTATAAATATTCTGTAATAAGACATTAGTTGATCCAAGAGGTCGATCCCTCCCATTCCATTATTATAGGCAGAGGCAATGTTGGGTTGCTTTATATCGACATATTGTTTTGATTTCTTATCAAATCGTCGGACAGATTGTTCTTCATTTACTCCAATGAAGTTGCTCGCCATATGAACAGCCTTATTGTCCTGCTATTTTATAAGTACAATTTTTCCATCACGATTTACTATCTCATCAGAGGATCCTCGTCCTTTTTACTTTAATACTGCATCTGAAACAAATGGTGAATTGTTGAATCTGTTGATCCTTATAGTGCCTGCAGCGTTGATCTTCCGCTCATTCAATATTTCAAATAACTGATAGGTGCTAAAAAAATTGTCAAAATATAACTTATGACCTGTGCAAGATAATCTTTTGATTAGATGAAGTACTGTTGCAGCATCGTGGCCAAATCGAGCGCTTTCAAAAGATGATATTTCTGTACTAGATCCTTGATACAGGAAGAAGTCATATAGGAATCCATTTTTACCGCATAGCATGTAAACTTTAATTCCCCAAGGTGATGGCTTGCACTTTATATATTGTTTAATGTTTAAATGCCCAGTGAATGGAATTATCTGCTCATCAATTGACACAACTTCTTCAACTAGTATTTTTCGACATCTTTCTAGCACCGCATCAATTAATGGCCGGGTTTTAACAAACTTATCGTTACATTCGGTTGGAATTTCTAAGCTGTTGATGAAGTGCAGGTTTGATCTAAATTGAAAGAAACGTTCGCAAGACATAACAGAGGCCACGGATTCTATTTGCAGATATTTGCTCCAATACATTTTGATTTGGGGCAGCTTCATTGTTCCCAAAATCATATGAATTCCAATAAAGTATTTCATTTCCTCGGAAGGCGTATGTTTAAATGTCCGACAGCTTGTGCCCTTCTGTTCTGCATAGATATTGGTGTAAGTTGCCATTCTTTCATAAATTTGAGAAGGCAAGTATTTGTCGAAATAAGATAATGGCCGTTTATTTGACAAACTCTCTGATTCATTATCAACCACAACTTCTGGCTCAAAATCAAACGCTTCTGCAGAAAGCTCTCTCCGCCTAAACTCAATTTGTGTCTTATCGGTCACAACATACCTTTCAAACTGATCAATAAACTGGACTTCTTCCGCTGCACCAAATTCGGTGGGTTGAATATCACCAATGTCTTCATGTGCTTGCTCTTCAATAAAATCCTCATTCATTACAATGTCAATTAAATTTATAGATTTTGAGTGGGGGTGTTTTTTTTTTTTTTTTTTTTTTTTTTTTTTTTTAATACATCTAGTTCTTGGAATCCATGGAATTATTGTCCAAACGTTAGTTAAGAATAACTGACGGACGTCATCTAGACGTCATTTGGTCCTTCAGGGACAAAATAAAGTTTCAGAAATTTAGAAAGGTTCTTATTATATTGGGGTAACTGATAAATCATAGCTCTTAAATTTGGAGGAGCAGGCCGATTTCTGTAAAAATCATACACATCCTGGTCGGTCATGAAGAAAGAATTTAAAGTCAGAATGCCAGGTCTCATTCCATACACCTTGTGAAGAACTTTTACTCCTTGTTTCAATAATTGTACATACTCAACCACCCTTATATCGGGTTCAGTTTCAGGTGTTTTTTCCTCATCAGGCTTCTTGATAGGACTGGCTTTCTTCGCGTCTGGAGGCTTATTCTGGTCGATGCATTTAAGAGACCAACTCTCCTCTGCCTCTGTGATAACGAAACACCTGTCCCATTCGTCTCCTATACAATCTCGAATTTTTTTTTAATATAGTTAGAATATCTTCGCTACTGATATGTCCAGGTAATTTAAAGACATATTTTTCAACGTTTGAAGTGAGTTTTCCTGCCGGATCGAAATTGGATGCTAGAGTTATCGGTCTGTTTCTCTTTGATGTGGTTGGCTGATCAGCCAATTCCAACATTGCTGTTCCCACAGCCATCTCGGCAACCGGATCTTCCTTTACTGATTCTAAGGTGTTGGGATTTTCAGAATAAATAATCATCGCAATTGCTTCTTCAACAGGAACCACATCCTTATTTATAGTCCGAGTATAATTGCTCATGAATTCTCCGGGGGCACTCTGACTTCTTGTTATGATGTTAAGCAAATCATAAATACCCCGCTGAGAATGCGATTTTTTGCAAGCCATTTCATATATCTAATTAAAAGAAAAGTATTCTATTGCAATTTTAATGCCAAACTGATTTTAATAGGATTTTTTGGTTCTCTCATATATTTATAACGTTTAAAATAAAACACAACACATAATTAAAACGCGACAGCAATGCAATTTAATATTATTATGATACAACACGTTCTTCTGTTTGTACACAAATGAGTCCATGTCCACAGTACGTGTGTACACAATTGCGTACATACTTTTATTTAGCTGTATTTTTATGCAAATTAAACGTTTTAAGTCAAAACCTACAACATTAATTATGTCTGTAACAGTTCTCATCCGAAAAAATATATTTCCAATAGCATACGGATATGTCTAGACCAAGTAAAAAGGATTTTTAAATGCATCCAGGACACCAGTTTTCTATATGACGTAAGCTGTATCAGAAATTTATAAAAAAAAATCATTTAAACATTTATGTTTCTATGGAACGTGAGAGAAACTTGGTGAGAATACTTCAGAGAATATGTTTCCAATCAAAAACTCTTTATTATTTTAAAACGTTCAATTCCACTCATGATACAAAGTGATGTACGCATTTGTGTACACGCCGACTCAAAGGGTTAAGGAAACACCACACTAATGTATAAACATCTCATAAAGAATAATCAAATTTAAATTAAAATTCTTTTTTATTATAAAACGAAAGGAATAAATGATCAATACAAATCATTCGTTGTGTTCCCAAAAAATATTGTAATTCGTATGTAAAAAAGTGAATTTAGTGGTCGAATTCAGAAGTCGTATTCACAACAATTCTACGGTATTGCTACTAATTATTAATTTGTTTTTCTTATTCAATTCTTTTAATACATATACATACATATATGGACAACCAGAGAGGTTGACCGATCATGTGATTAACATGACTCAGGTGTGGTAGCACATGACTTCCAGTAATTTTTGTTTTGAAAAAGAAAATAATCTTTGTAAGCATAATTACAAAATTTTTTTGATATTTTTTCTTGGACCAGCACTCAGAGGAAGCGCTATTTGTATGCAATGGAAGCGATTTATCAAAGTTTATGACAATTTTAATTTTCATGGCATTTTAATCAAACAGCTTAGAATTTTATTGACACTAAAAAATTAATTTAAAAAATTAACACATCCTATTTAATTAGTGTAGCACTTGCAAGGCCATTTTGAAGCAATTTTTTAGTCAATGAGACTTCATTATCCTTCCCCTGTGAATGAATCAATATTATAAAACAAATTAGAAGAGAATTAAACTAAACTGGTTTGGCACGCTTCAAAATTTTCTTGAAATAAAACACTCGATTGCTTGATTCCGCCGAAATGAAAAGTGCTTCGTTTTGGTCAATGGCTTTCTCTAGAAATAAAGTTGTACCAAACGCATATTCTCTGGAAGGTATGCATGATAGAAAGCGAAAATTTCGTTCGTATTGAAAATAACAAAAATCAAAGGTTTCTTTTTGCTTTCGAATAATTTGCTATGAATAATTACAAAAGACGTTGTTATCGTTATCATTTAGCGGAACACGTGAAAAAAAAACCAAACACATATACACAGAAATATGGCAGCCTATTATTATATGTTTATAGGTATGTACATATGTTTGTGAAATAGTTGGCAAGCCTGATTTAATAATTGTATTACTTCTGCACTTATCAATGGAGCAAAAAAAATTTTTGTTTAAATCTCATTTCCTAACATATAAAATACATGATTTTCCTAGTGTGTTTTGATTAAAATAAAAATCATAAACTTACATGATTTGCTTTACGAGCGCGTCTTTCCAATTCTATTCTCTTCTCCATTGTTGCTATTTTTGTTTCAATTGTTGCAGCTGTAGAAATAAAATGAAAAAAAAAAAAAACGAAATTATGCTTTTTAATAATTAAGTATTCGATTGTCTTTTCTTACATATCTCTTAAAGAAGAAGCGGATAATTTTCTTCTTATTGCTGGCTGTTATCAGTTTGATTTATAAAACTTGTCACCACTGGCTATATGTATATCTAACCCGCGCACCTTGTGTACGTGTATAATTGAATGGTGAAAAAATTAAAACACCAAGTATTAAAATGCGTATGTCAATAATGCGCCTTAGATTCCTTTATACAGTAACTAACAATCATACAATGTTTAAATAGCAGCTACTGTTATTAGTGGCAAAATTGTATATGCGTATATATATATAGAAAAATATTCAGTTTTCACACTTTTACTTATGTTGCTGGGCGTCTGTTGCTGAAGATTTTCGATCTATCAGTGGCGATCGTCGATATGTTTGCGGCGCAGCAAATTTTTCTGTATTGAACTTTCTTTCAAATCGCACAATTTTTATTAATATTTTTATTTTCCTGATTTATAAATTGAAATGTCTATCTTAAATTAAACAAAAAAAAAAATCAAGATTTTCCTTTTTGTTTTTCAAACGCACATACTTACACATTGATGGGTTTTCGTTTAATCAAAGATTAGTATCCAAGAGTATTGTCATAGAAAAAAATAAAACACTGTTATGGATATTTATTCTTTGCAAATATATATAGGACGAAATTACTAATTTACTTTAATGTTAGAGCACTTTTAATATTTTTTCCTAATGTAAAATTTTTGTATAATACTTACCATACAAAAATTGCAGGCTTTTTTTTCCATTTGCAATATCTAACTTTATTTGAAAACAAGTGCTTCACCAAAAAATACTCAAGTTATTTCACTGTTTTAGTCTTTTCGAAATCTTTTAAAAAAGAAAAAGTTAATTGAAAACTTTCTTACTTTTTTAAAAAGTAATTTCAGCCTTTTGTAACCACACACAAAATATTATAAATTAACACGCTCTATGTTTCGTCGTTGTGTCGGTCTTTTTCTTTTTTCTCTTTTTGCGAGTGTGTGTTTCAGTTTCACTTTGAAAAATTCTAAAACATTCCTCTTGAAAGCAACTACAATTCCAGTGCGTTTCAGATTGTTGGATGAGTTCGTTGTGTTTCACAGAATGCGTTCCAATTCATAATGAACCGCCATTTATATTAAAGCACTTACACCATCATCACTGTTCTTAACACTCTTCTTACCTTTCTGTAATGTTTTTGTTTTTCTTTATTCGTTTGGCATTGAAAAGATGCACAGAAGGTGCCTACAAAAGAGAGAAACAAAAACACGCGCAAATTGCAATATTTTCTTTTGTTATTAAATTTTTCATGTTTTTATATTATGTAGACATGGCTGCCAGATTTGACGAGTTTTGGTTCCGAAAATGACGAATTGACGATTTTTTCCTTAAAAATTACCTTGGTTTGCAGTAGTCTAAATATGCCAAATTTCTGCATGTTATTTTATGTAAAATCGAACAAAAAAACAAACATTTTGTTTATTAGTAAACTATAATTTTATAAAATCAATTAAGTACAGAAGCAACTTAACTCCAAATGCATTTGGTGAACGTTTTTTTGCCATAGTATACGATGTTATGTATTGCCTGTGCGCCCTGAAATTTTTTTCTATAATTTAAAACTACATTAAAAATGTATACAGAACATAATGTATAATGTTCATATTAATTCTCAAATATCTTTTGTGAGTTCTTGTATAAACATGTGAAATTTCTTATATTTTGTAAAGAATATGGTTAAGGACCTCCTGAGATTATGGTATTAGAACAAAATGAAATGTACATATAGACCAGCTAAACCATGTAACAAACATATATAAATAATCGCAATTAATTTTGGCTAACGTTGAATAATCGCAATATTGTTAAATCAAAAAATTTTATATTTAATGTGTTTTAAAAGGTTGTTGGCAATTTTTAATGTTTTTTAAAAGCTTGTAGGGAATTTTCATTTAAAATTAGAGAGTATAGTAAACTCAAACTTCATATTATATAACGTCGGCGAGCAAGACGAAATTCCAAGCAAGACTTTTATTTTATTTTTTCATTAAGCACAGTACAATAAAATAGTTCAAATTAAAAAGCGAAGAGCCGAAAAATGCAAATTATAGCGCATCGGCGATCAAGATTTCATTTAAATAATTTTAAATTACAGAAGGGACCAAATTACATCGATTTTTTTTTCAAAAACCTGGAATATAATTGAATTATCAAGAGTTGACTGTAATCCTGGGTATGAAATCTGCATATGCCCTGTATTGTGCTGGAACTGGAAATTCGGTTATGGGAGGGAAAAGAGAAAAAGTAGAGTTTTTGGACGGTTGATATGAATTTTCCCACGTTAAAACTGACAGGATTGACCTCTGCAAGGAGTATATTCTACATTAGCGCTGTTCGTCCGAGAAATGAGTTTTCCTTGTAATTAATGGTGCGATGCGTTGCTAAATTTACCATAAACGCCTTTAATAATGAACCCGTTGTGCGCATGAATGAGC
The DNA here is from genome assembly GCA_963924685.1 of Dexiosoma caninum. NCBI lineage: Eukaryota > Metazoa > Arthropoda > Insecta > Diptera > Tachinidae > Dexiosoma > Dexiosoma caninum. The sequence continues at coordinate 86,816,907 of OZ004728.1, read as the reverse complement.
GAATTTCATGAATAACTTCCCTGATATGATTAGAGAACATTCTATTATGGTATCAACAGAAAGAACAACGAAATACATGCCACATTAGGACGATGCTGAAGAGAGTCAATAGAGTTGGATACTTTACGGTCGCCAAATTTTAAAATACTTTTTGAAGCACCAGCAGAATAAAACTCTCATGTAAGGAGTTTTATTGCATTTTCGGTAATTATGCAGCATTGGATCTTTAGAGCGTTGAAATCGACCCTGCTTACGTGACCCTATCTGCCTCAGCACTGTGATCATAGTTGTTGTCGGCCTACGATCTAGTGAATATGAGTGACAAATACTTCTATCATCTTCCAAAGAGTGAATATTGTTGGTAGTTTTACATAGAAGGTCATTGAGAAAGATAAGAAATAGGGCAGAACAAAGAATGTTATACCATATTCACACGGACAGAAATATTTATGGTTCGCTCTCTCATTAGCCATACAACATTTTCAGAGCGGTCATTCTGAACCTATTACGAACCACATACCAATTACTATCATCTCTAATTTTTTTAACATAATATACTTAGTTTATCTGAACTAACTGAAAAAAACGAAACAGAAATAAAGAAAAAAATAAAAAAGTGTGTAAAATAAAATAAATGAAAATATTTTCTAAAATAATAAATAAGATATGTACATATTGTATAAATACATATGTATAAAAAATGCAAAAAAAGAAAATGGAGAAAACGAAGTGACAAACTGAATCAATAACAGTCGTGTGAACACCTTGGTTGGCAATCGTCGTTCACAGAGCGAACAAAGTAGTTCATATTATCTTGTGCACATAGTATTATGTTATTTGTTGATTGCTTCTTAACATATATAAAATGAAAGTATTCAAAATATACATTTTCCTTTGTCCGATTTAGACGATTTTTGGCGAATTTTATCTGGCAGCTCTATATATAGAGTTGAACTCTGATATATATCATGAAGCAAGGTGATTCATATAATCTAAAACATAATTGACAAAAAGAAACCGTTACAAATTCAACCCTTACGCTACCAAAGTATGTATTTAAATCGTACACAAATTTGTTTCTTGTAATAGCCCAAAAATAATGAAAACTATTCCCAACAAAACAATTTATTTAAATATTTTTTAAATTATCGACAGGTGGGACCAAAAGTCACCATGGTGTTTAAAAATTTAATAACTTTTTCGTTTATATATTATTTTTTTCTGGAGAATAAATAATGGAGAGATTCACAACTGAACAAAGAACCCGAATAATATAAGTCACTTATTTTCGTAAAAAAATATATACATATATGTAGTATGTCAAATTGTAAATAAAAAATGACCGAGTTTTTTTTTATAAAAAACCGGTTGTATCTTAAAGATACACTGTGCACGTACACAGTAATTAAGATTCCTATACAGATACACCAAAATAATCTTTTAGCTGTTCTATTAAAATAATTTATTTTTCAAAGTTAAAAGAGTATTTAAAATACACTGAAAATAATAATTAAGAAAAAAACACTGGAAAAAAAGAATTGGAAGTAAATAAAAAATAAATGGATACAATAAAATATAAATTAAAACGAACTAAAATTAAAATTTAGTATGCATAACGAACAATCCAGACTATGCGTGAAGTACACAATGTATCTTTAACCCTAGAACCATAACGATATTTTATAATACGTTAATAACAACGATACGTAAATTGTACTTATATATACATTTCGTTTGATAAATTTCAATAAATGACAAATCTTCGGTAGGATTTTATTTCAATTGTTTTTTTTAATTCATTAAAAATATATATTGAAATTACTTTCTTATAAAAAGTAAAATAATTTGCAAATATTTACATTTTTTTCTAAATAATCCCTCATAGTGCATTGATGACAGCAATATTACGTTTTTATTTTTCATCGGCATAAAAGAGACTAACGTCATGTTTTTATCATAAACACAGCGCGATGATCCACAGTGCTGCAAACCGAGTAGCTCGGGAGTTATCTCAGCCTTATTCTTTCGTAGTGTGCTAACGTTACGAGAAAATTACGTGCAAGAATTTAACCTTTATTACCAACGATACGTAAGTTTTACGTACAGTCTCTAAGTGCGCATACTGTGAATTCCTATAAAGCATTAAATATGTGTTGCTTTAACACTTGTAAGCATAGCAGCACAATTGATGAGAGCATAGCTAAAATGAATTGGCGTTAGAATGCCGATCACTTCTTTTATATACATGCGAAAAAAAACTGTACGTAAAATTTACGTACATTACGGTTCTAGGGTTAAAGAAACAAACAATAAAAGTTAAACAGCTTAACGCCCGATTATCAAATGTTTTTCAAACCAATTTATTTCTCTAAAAGAAAAATTTTGAAAGCATTTAGAATTTTTTTTAAATCAAGAATTGATACTCGTTTTTAAAAAAATTACACTAACCAAATTTTGTTGATTAATAAATTTTGACCGCAAATTTTATTCTTTCTGTGGAAGACATAAATACAGCATATTTTTTAACAACTATACTGTTCTGAACAAAATGAAATCGGTTTAAAAAAGGAACGACCCAAAACTGTGGTCGCAGCAATTATTTTAAAGGCTGTATCCTTAAAGGTACACCAGGCATTTAAAGGTTAAATCAGCGAACAATTATTTTAACGCAGAATTTCGCCCTCTGAATCAATGATTCGTTGCTTAGTTCATCGTTACCACCAACATGGCACCGTAAGAGATTTGCCTTGAACCGGTAGACCACCTTTAATTCGCACAGCGTAAAATATTGCACGTGTAGAGAAAAATTTTCGAAAATAATGATGGAAGTGCTGTAACCGTAAATGGATATGGATGATAGAACGTTTTTTACGTCCTGCCCTTAAACATAAACATGAGATGTGGATTCAGTAGGATGGAGTCAGTGGCCACAGTGCCCAACAGACAATGGCGAATAACTTGCAGAAATTCGGAAATTAATCAGCCAACTGCAACAATTGGTCAAGGTCAATATTGTTGCAGAAATTCTAGCGCCCCTAGCCACAAATTTTGTAAGATGTTATGGAAAATGCTCTAAAACGAGTACAACTCACGTGTCATTATTTTCCATACTTATGATGATTTCGATTCTCGAAAAGTACATTAGACTTTTCACTTAATTTCGTAAAAATAATTACACTTTATTGTTCCCTTTTAATGAGTTGTACAGTGCTTTTATAGCGGAAGAATAAGATGTAAATATTTTAAAGGGGAATAGCAAAATTGGGTAAGAAATGCAAGGTACTTTTTGTTGAAAAGAAAACACAACTGGTATTTGTATATTTATGTTAGGTTAGGTTTTTTGTTTTAGGCAATGATTTCCTAGTAGTGTCAACTGCTAGTAAACGAATAGTGATTGAGATTACAGGTGGTGAAGGGATAGATAGAAGAAGGCTTCATTATTTTTACAATAGTGCTTTGGCACGTTTCTTGTTTAATAACAGTGTTGCAGCGCCTCTGAAACAGTCCAACAACAACCAAAACAAAGCCCAACTAATGCACATCAGAAAAATGCGAAGTGGTTTTATGACTCAGTCTGAAACTGGGTCGAACCGAGGACTTTTGGTTTTGTAGTCAACGTGCTAACTAGCGCAACCATCGCCACCCTTAAGGTTAGGTGGCGGACCCTCCCCTAAGGAGAACGCCCCACTTGTGTCAGAGCTTAGGCCGATTCTGCTACCATAAGCCGTTCACACCCGGTGATCAGACATTCGTCACACGAAACCACCCGGATTCCCAGATAAATCGTGCTATTGCGGAAAATCTCAGCCGGGACAGCTCAATCAATGATGCCCAGAAATGTCAGGCGAAGAACCTCGCCGTTTCTTGCCAAGAGCTGGGCACTGACACATGAGGTAAGCAACCGTATCTACTCCTATACAGGCCAAAAATTCCGAGGGGAAATGCCGAGTCTCTCAGCATGCCTCGCAATGAGGCAATGACCCGTGATAGCTGCGACAGTACGATTGACGGCCATGCGATTGAAGAAAAGACGACACTTAGTCCCCTTCTTATCCAGGTTGGTTTTTTTTGGTTTATAGCAAGGAGACCTATTCAATTTTGAATATTACTTCACTGGTGCTACACAGTACCGACGAAGGAGGGTGCTCTGAAAACGGTACTGTTCAGTGACCGTGACTATGCCTTCGTAATAGTCAAGTAATATGAAAAAAAAAATTATTTACTTTTAGCCCAACTTGTATTTAAAAGTTAATAATCCATTATAAATTGTTCATTCGATTCGATATTAGTTCTGCAAGTTTTTTTTGTATCACCGTTTCCGTATTGTTTTTCACAATAAAAAGACTTAAAAACATTTTTTTTGTATTATTTTTTTACAATTTTTATTTAAACCAGTTACAAATTTTTTTTTCATTTATTTTCAATTTGTTATTATTATATTAGTTTTCAATTAGTATTTACTGATTCAACATACATATGCACATATGTAGGTGTCAATTTGAATTTGTTGTTATTTGTCAACAATTAACGTTTTACAGTTTTATTATTAATTTAATTTACTTAAAATTACGAGTACTAATTTTAATAAATTTTTCCTTCACTTTAAGTTTCATTTTTCAAAATCCAAAACTATTAATTTCATTACAAGTTATTTGATTTTATTTTCATTGGTTTGCTTTTTCTGTAAAATATGTCAAAATGAAGTAAATAAATTATTATGTGTTATTAATTTCATTATTACTTAATTCATTTTCTTTTTTTTTTGAATTTTTTATCTTAAAAACTACAAACAAATTTTGGAAATTTCTTTGTATGGTCAATTGAAATTTTTCTTGCATTCAACTTTTAAGTTTTTGAAATTATAAAAATCAGAAATAAATTTCAGTTCGCTGGTTGTTGAAAATAATGAACGCTTTGAACTACAGGATGGTTAAAGAAAAGGGTTTGTTTTTTCTTGGGCGGAAGGGGGTGGGGGTTTACACGCTGGCATACTGTAGAAAGAGATTTGTAAAAGTTATACAATTTAAAGCTGAAAATACATACATGATGTGAAAATCGGTATTCATAAAAACTTTAAGCATCTGTAGTTGCCATTGTCAAGCAAAATAGCCGCAATGGGGGTTTTGGAAACTGAGTTCCACAAGCTACAGGTCTTTAGCAAGCCCGCGGCACCTAGCTGTTTTTTTTTTTTATAAATATATGCTATGGTCTTAGTATAATTTCGTGCTACTATATCAGGGTCTTTGGTCCGCTGAATTATTAATGGGCAAGGTAATGCATCGCCTTGAGTTTTTCAAGAACTTGAAGATGACACAGGAGGTGACTGACTCTTCGAGATCACACCACAGATTTGATTTGGATTGTTTTACGGTCTTTGGCTGCTTAACCGCAGCCCTTGTCTAGTCTGGTTCCACGGGAAACCGGTTGCCCACTTACCTACTGCAAAGTATGGGTTTAATGACTGATGCACCACCATTGAGCTCGCTAGAGCTTAGTGGATTAAGTCTTCATGACTACTCCATGTGGTTGTAAGCCTGATACCAATATGGCTGAGTCTTCTAGTTGAAGACTTTGTCGGAAGGTACTACGTGTACACCCCGAAAAGATTGGAGTTGTATTTATTGCGGTTTGGCTTCGTGGTGGCTGTGGTTGCTACTTAAAGTTACGTGGGGAGAGTAGTTATTGGTTTGTTCGGTACATATCGTCATTCTTATGACATGTTCCATGATACGACATTTCCTAATCTAGTTGCTGTTGCCACTCAACAGTAGTCACCTGAGAGTTTATGTTTCTGATGTGACACAGGGTGTTTAGACGGTCCGAAATACCTTGGCAAGGTGTATATCATAGGCTGGAAATAACTATGTTTATGGATTGCAATTTGTGTGTGCTTAAGTCACAAGTCCGAAAATTGCGGACGAAAAAGGGCGCCCTGATGTGCCTGTGCATTGGTATCAAGCCGGTACTGTTCAGTGTCCAGTGACTATGCCTTCGCCACTGAAACCACAGAAGTAGCGCGAAATGTAAATATGACTTAGGGCCATTATTACAACTAAGCAATAAAGTTACTGATAGCTAAAATTAACTTTAGGTAAAATGAATAATAAAGTGACCTTTAACTTGTTTTCATTATTACAACTGTTCGAAAAAATAAAATTAATATTTTTAAAAATATGGCAGTACCAGAGTAAGTACCGATTACTTTTGACAAACAAAAAAAGCTACTGGCAACGACCAGGTTTTATTTTATTCTTTATTTAAAACGTTTTTTTGATATTCTACGTTTTTGCTGTTTGTTTTGGAAAATATCCTCTAGCTCGTTTATATAAAACAATCGCGTTCTGCTTTCCATTTCAGTTTAAAAAATTAATTTCTATACATTTATAGTTTCCATGTTGCCATATTTAAAGTGCATAAAATATGGCAGCACTGGACTTAAGCACCACTTTAAAAGTTACAGGGAGAATGAACTTTCCGTTAGCTTATCGGTCACATTAGGTTAAAGTCAACTTGTAATAACGAAAAACTAATTATTTGTCCGATAGCATCCCAACTTTAGCTATCGGCAAGTTATAATAATGGGCCTTAGTCCACAACTGGATTCGAAGCTAGGTCTTTATGGTTTTTTAGTAATCGTGCAGACTACATCAGCCGTCGCATATCAAAGGTATATTGATTCTTACCAATATATGTATCGTGCCAACTTAAAAAAATTACATACGATATTATTGTACTATAGGAAAAATTGCACAATTATATTGCAAATGTTGTGACTGTTTTAGTAGGATTTGTTAAAAATTTTGCTGGATATTGATTGTCCTAATTTACTGCCAGTAGTGGTTAACTCAAAATTTAAGGCGTAATCGTATTTCATAGAGATATTTTCGATTTCAGAAGGCTTTGAAAGATCATTTTGGTATGAATTTTTTGCGAACATAAATATCGTTTTCTAACAACAAAGCTTTTAGTTTTTTTTTTTTTTTTGTTATTGTTTTCAGCATAAAACTCGAATTTCAATGCTCATTCGCATTTAATGGCACACACAGGCTGTTTAATTTTATATTTTTCACTGGAAGAACTACACTGAAAAAAAATCGTCAGTCATGCAATGGAGTTTAACATTAATACAATTTAATTTGTCATTAAAAGTCATCTTTACTGAATCAATGAAAAATATTTCATTACATTTAGAAACATCATTTGGGTGTGCGTTTCAAAAATGTAATGAAACTATTTCTATAGTTTAATAAAACTTTTTCACATATAAAATGTAAATATTTCACTGATATAATGATGCTTATGCATAACATAAACGAAATTAATTCATAAAATTTATGAAAACTTTGATATATGAAATAATATTGTTGTCATAAGTGCAAAGAAAGTATTTCATCAATACAAAAAAATATTCTTCATATAAAATAATAAATTATGAATATTTGTTGTATCGTTAAGGTAGTCTATATGAAAAATTCTTCGAGAATTACCGAATATAAAAATGGAAAAAAACAAAGTAAATTTATTGTTTTATATGAAAAATAGTTCATTGTATTGATGAAATACTTTCATGGCACATTTGGCACTTTTATTAGTATTTTTAAAAGATCATGAAATATAAAACATTTTTAAGCAAAATAACTGCGTTTTAAACAAGCTTTAACAAATCGTTATACATTAAGTAGAACAAAATCAAGCAACTTATATTTTATCATAAATTTATTAAAAATAAAACTTTCAGTATTGCAAAGAAGAGCATTTAATGGAACGGGCTCATTATATTAATGCAGGAATTTTTTTTCAGTGTACATACTGCAAACTTAAATATATATGTATGTATAAGTTCGTATCCGTTTACATTCAAAATTTAAACAAATTTTTTAACCTGAAAAAATTTGCTTTTAAGAATAAAAAAACAAAATTATTTACAATTTGTATGCCACACATAAATATTTATTTTAACTTGAAAGTTTGCTTTTTAGTAATAACTGTCTGTTCTTAAGGGCCAAACATGGGAGAAATATGCGTTTGTACGAGCCTCTTGTGTAGTCTACTGCGCCGTTTGTGTGTTTGGCAATCGGCTTGTACAAAAATCAAAAATTTCATATACTCGCATGTATTTCGGCTGACATTTTGAATTTGTTGTAAGTCGCTAGTGTAGTCTGTTGCCATTTTTATAATTTAAGATTTGTGTAGTGTGTGTGTGCAAATGAAATAAAATTTGGTTGTTCAACCGCTTGTGTAGTCTATTTGAACTCTTTAGAAAACGAAAGAAAAATTCGTTCGAGAATTATAATTAAAAAGAAGAATGAAATTCCAAAAATTGCTTTTGTTTTCAATGTGAATTCTAGAAAGAATTTTTTCTTAATCTTTCTAAAAACAGGCAGTACGGTTTTCGTTAAATTTCTGCCACTGCTGTCAAATATTATTCAAAATATTTATTTATTTATTTATTTATTTTATTCCTCTCTTGTGGTTACAATTATTTTTGTAATTTTCTCTAAAATTAATTTTTGATTACTTTCGGTAAACATTGACATTCACAATTTAGTTGTTATATTTATTATGATTTAAATTTAAGTTTTTGATTCGAAATTGTTGTTATTATTATTGTTATTTTTAATTACACTATTACGGTTTTATTGGAAATTCTTTTAATTATGTACTGGGCTTGTTTTAGGGTTTTAGGGTTTTGTGTTGAGTGTTTGTTGTAAAGCTTTTTATAAATTTGTATTTATGTAATTAGTTTTTTCTGTGGAATTTTCACAAAATTTCTTTACACACTATTTCAATAAATTTTAGATACGAGTACTTTTTATCGTAAGTTTTAATGTCTTATTAAATATTAAGCTAATTTAAAATTCTCTATATTTTGTAAGTTTTATAATGTATTTAATTAACTGGTGACAGGCACAATCTCTGCAAATTCACAACAATTATTTAATTATTTAGGTTTTAATTTTTTCTTTATTACTATATTGTATTTATTTTTCTCTTGTATTGACATCTTAATTAAATGGAGGGTGACGAAATTTTTACACTGAAAACACTGTGCATAGAACCTGTTAGAAACAAAAATGGCCGAACGTTAACAAATGACAGCAAAAATAATTATTAAAAGAAGTTAAAATTTTTAATTGAATTTCCTTAGAAAACAATCATAATTTTACTGGGAAAATTATATTCTACAATACTGCCAACAAATTGCACAGTATAAGGCTCAAGTTTGTTTGATTTTTGTCACTATCCGTGATTGAATTATATACTCGTTGATACTCATGTGCAATATTATTGTGCAGTGGGAAAATTTGCACAATAATATTGTATCGTTCGCATCACTGTTGCATGGAACATCATGCAGTTGTTTCAGTTTTCTTTTGGTTAAATAAAATTTACATAGTGTTTTCTTTTTGTCACCCTACATTTATTGCAAAACTAAAGCATTTTTTGTTTAAACTTAAATATAAAAAAGCTAAATTGAAACCTTTTGTTGCAGCAGACAATTAATTTTGCCAAAAATAAAAAAGAAATCATCTTCGTACGAATGTCTGAGAGTTTTGTTTAAAATTTTCTTCTCAGAAAATATGAGAAATATAAAAAGAGTTTCATAAAATTCTATTCTAATTAAGCGAAAATAAAAATTAATTATATCGAGGCAGAAAAAAAAAATTAAAATGTAATGGAAGGGAGACTGAAATCCATTCTTAAGAATAAGTGAACTGATGTAACCTGGAGGGAGTTCTTCGTTACAAAATGCAAAGTTTTTTTTTTAGTTTGTTTAGCGTTTCAGAACATTTCGCTCATTTACTTCAATACGCTCAACATAAAAATCAATCCAATCCAATCTGTATTTAAATCAATCGCAAACGGTGTTAGAAGTACGGTAGGTACGAATTTCCTTTAATCAAATACAGAATATTTATTTCAAGTACGTATTACTTTTAGGCATATTTAATTCCGAATTTGTACTTGACATTAGCCCAAAAACGAGACTAGTTTAAGAAAAACCGAAATCGAATCAACCAAATTTTTGAAAGATCATAAAAAATCTTTCGTTTATGCAAAAATTCCCAAAACATATTTGAGAATAACACAAATACAAAATAGAATTCCGTACTTAGTTTATGGTTTTTTTCTTTGATTGAAAGATTTTCTGCTCATTTTTAGAATTTCAAGACTTGAATCTTTCAAGTCATTTTCGGCATGTTTTAAGTACATAAGAGTATTATTCGTATTTGAATTTTTAAGTACAACTCGTACTAATATTAAATAGAAACAAGCACACACAGAAAAAAACAAATTAAAAATGTGAAAAACAAGGAAGATGTTTGATGACTTTTGAATAGTGATTGTGCTTCATACGATTATGCTTCTGGTTAATTCGACATGATTTTATAATAACGTGTAAACATTATTTCTTAATATTAAAATAACTTTAATTTTTATTACATTATCATCACATATCATAATGATGCAAAGCCGCTTCAAGTTGGAGCGACATGAAGTACATGTTGAATCAATGTGGTTTGAATTTTCAAACAATACGAAATTAATTTAAAACGAAATCATTTAATTATTACTTTTTATTTATTTTTATTTTATTATTTATTTAGTTTCATTTATGGATGCTGTATTGTTAACCAAAGTCTTGAAAGAGCTAAGGAATCTCACATGTTTATATAAAAACTCACTAAAAATCTTTGAGAAATAATGAGTATTATTTAAAAGTCTTCCTGCTATGAGTATGCGATCATATAATAGCAGAACTTGTTTTTAAAGCAGTTTGGAACTAATTTGAGTTTGATTTAAAATTTGTCATTTGTTTATTTAATCTTCATTTTACCCGATTCAATGTTAATTTTACCTGATTCAATGTTAATTTTACATTAGACTATTTTATACGAAAATCTTGAATTCTGTTGTATTGATTTACCAGATTGCAACGTTGTTTTAACATGATAAAACTTAAATTAAAAAAAAAAATAGTAATTTTATATATGTAACAGTGTTCGATGTTATTTTTACTGCGAAAAATATTGAATGAATTTGGTTTGTAATAATATTCAAAACTAACTTTTCATTTTAAATCAATGTGATTCAATGTTAATTTTAAGTTAGATCATTATTTTTGCAGACATTTAATATGATTTTCATCAACACTTCGTCATGTTAATTTTACATTTAAAATTTTTTTCTGTGTGTCATATCAACTTTTATCTTGTATTAAAAATTCTTCCCAATCGGTTGTGCACTCGCCTTTTAAGAGAAGAAAACTACTTCATATTGGCATTGCGTTGTAAGCAAATTGCAAACTTTAAGCTGCAAAACTGGCTTTTTCTTGTTACGACACTATTGAAGTAAATGAGCGATTTATATTTCAAAGCAAGGGTACCATATTCTCAAGATGTTTGTCATACGGGTACATTCGTTTAAGAAATGTAAGACGTCTTACGGCCTAATGCAAAAAAGAAACTAAACTTAACACAGGTTAAGTTAATCCAAATTCCTTAAAGAGAAAAATGAAAAAAAAAAATTGATAAAAGCGGAGCTTCAAGTAGGCAGCAGGCGGTGTGGAACATCACCAGAACTGCAAGTTTTGCTAGGTTTGACACAAAGACCAGTCAGTAGAATCTGCCTAGCGCTTTAGCGAAACACGGTAAAGAATTTTTAAAAATGCCATCTTCTGTTGCAGAAGAAGTGGAATTGGAAAAAGCAATACAGCAATTCGGAATTTTCCAGTAGTTATTAATGTAAATATGTATACAAAACTTTATAATGATGTACATACAATCAGTACAAGTAAACAAAGCTCGTTCAAAAAATAATCGTTTAAAACACTTAACAAAAAACAGCCGTATTTATTGTTTTCCATATTTCCGTATTGTACATATAAAGGGTGGTTCTTCCATAAAAGATGATGTTAATTGGGAGTCACACATTTCTTTGTTTCAGTGCTTGACGAACTGAACCATGGAGAGGTATACAATTGAGCGCGCGTTAAGTTTGTTGAAGCCTTCTACGAAAAAGGGCGTTCAAATCAAAATGCATTTCAGTATAATCGAACAAATGTGTTCACAATCGAGCGTATAGTGCGCAAATTTCAGCAAACCGGGCCTGTAATAAATGTAAAAACACCTGTGCATGGTCATCCAGTTTGTTCTGGAAAAAACATTGCTGTCGTTCGCGTTAGTGTGACAGAAGAGCCGTCAACCTCGACTCCTCGTCGTGGCCAAACATTTTGAATAAAGATTTGAATTTACACACTTACAAAGTTCTATTGACTCAAGAGCTGCAGCCTACTGACCATTTCAAGTATCGTCAATTCGCCGAATGATTGGTTGAACTGAAGTGAATGGTGACTTTACAAAGAAAATCATCTTCAGCGACGAGGCACGCTTTCACCTCAGTTGATTCCTTAACAATCACAACTGCCGCATTTGGGCAAATGAGAATCGACGAGTGATTGTTGAAAAGCCGATGCATCCACAAAGAGTGACTGTTTTGTGCGGTTTATGCGCCGTCGTCATCGGGCCGTACTTCTTCGGAAGTGAGCTCGGCCAAGCAGTTATCGTGAATGATAACGAACTTGTTGGGAAATTGGGGATATGAACCTGGACGATATGTCGTTCCAGCAGTACGGTGCCAATTGCCAAACAGCCATCGCAACCATGACTCTTCGATGGTTTCAAACACATTTTCTGTGTATCCGACCATCCGAATGAATTAATACTCATTTTTTCGAGAGACAATTGCGCATAATGGTGGTACCAGTATCAACATGTGAAATTTGTTGAAGCTATCCTTAATGCAGCTGGTAGTTGACGTCAACTTCAAGTCTCAAGTACGAAATTTTGTTGCATAAGGGCATTAAACTTTACACCTAGAAGGGCTCTCATTTCATTCTTGAAAGCTTTCCGAGCAGTACATATTGTTATTATCGTTCCAATTGAAGGTGGGTCCATGTGATAAGACAGATTCTTCTTAAAATTTAAAATACTTGTACAGTAACGTGACTAAATAATAATAAAAAAAGAAAAGATAATTTAATAAAACTTAAAGCTAAAGAACGCTCACCCCTGCATTTCGATCATATTTTTTTTTAATTTTAAATTTAAATTTTATTTCTAAAATCAATCAAACTATTTTAAATTAATTGTAGCATTATGAATGAATCAATGAAATGAAATTATTTTCAGTTTCATAGGATTCGCAAAAAATTCATTTCATTGTTTGACGTGTGTTTTTCTTTTATTTTTTCCCAAAGAAAATTTATTATGGAACAGGCCAATTAAGTGTATCGCATTATTTTGCGCAATTTTACTATAAGTAATTGTCTTTATAAACTTTATACAATTTAATTGATTTAGTATTTTTATTAGTTTTTTGTTTTATTGATGTTTTCGTTAACATTATTATTATTTTTTTTCTTTTTTTTTTTTTACAAAATTAAGACCCTGTTTTTTCAAAATATTGTGTTATTATTTTGTTTGTTCAATTTTAAATTGTAAATCTTATTCACTATTTATAAAATAACAATTTGTTAATTTTTTATTTTTATAAATTATGCAACATTTTAATCTAATTTGCTTATTTCATTAATTATGATTAGTTAGTAATTATTTACAGGAGTTTTTAATAATATAATTTATTTATTTTAATAATAAAGTTTTGGTTTTTGTTTTTTTTCTTGGTTTATTTCGTACAATTCTATTTTCATTGCAATTCAAATTTTACTTTCTTGTCAAGTTTTTTACTTTCTAATTATACATTTAGTTTTCACATTTTTACGTTTCTAATATATATAATTTTTATTTTGGTTTTATAAAATAATTAACAAACAAGCTCGATTTTTTTAACAACTAACTACACACTTAAAATTCGTAACTTAATAAAAATTTCTTTCATTCAATTAGTGAACGTTTGTCTTAAGTATTTTTTTTTTGCTGGATATTTTGTAGTTTCTGGGTAAAAAATTAAATAATTCAAATAATTGATGGACATTATAAATGAATGTTTTGCCAAAAAAGCACTGTAACGCGGTCTTTGATTTTAATTTGTATAGGATTAGCCATTTAGTGGTTTCAAAACCCCCTGTCTGGCACTGACAGCCGTACAGTTAAATATCTGTCATCTGAAGTGAGGGGTAACTATAACTCTCTGATTAGTAAGCTGCCAATGACTTGTCATCTAATTGAGAGAGAGTTATAAATATTTCTACAGTCCTTCGTGCTGATCGCTAGAAACGTTCGATAAATAACGGCTATGCAGGATAGCTTTTAGTGCTGTAGTGGGCGATATTCATACGACTCAGGGAATTAAGCTATTGTTCTCACAATTATTTAATGTATTGCGTAGTTCTTTGACTTACGAAATACGAATATGGATCCAAGGTCAATAAATATGAATAGGGAACGAGATTCATAGCCTTGAACTTCCTTTGAGGTTGAAGATGACCGAAGAGCCGAGTCGGCGAAATCCAACTAGAGATTTGATTCTGAACTGTTTATGGCAGAACCATTCTGACTGCAATAATGCAGTCTTTACCTTGCCTACTGCTACGGGCAGCCAGCGATCCGCACTGCTCTAACAATAAGTAAGAGTATAATGATTGATGTGCTCTTTGTGAGTGCTTAGTTGTGCTCCTTGGAGTACTTCGTGTCAACCCTGAAATGTTGGAGTTAGTGTGCTGGCATTAATTCATGGTGACTGTGGTTAATACCTAAAGTCACGCGGGGAGAGTATTTATTGGTCTATTCGGAACATACTGTCACCTGAAATGCAAAAGAGCGTAACAACCAAAAAACTCAAAATTGAGTTTTTAATGGATATTGGTACAGCGCATCAAAGCACACGTCTTCACAAAATTTCTAGCTTTCTGTTTTTAAAAATAACGACTTTATTAAAAAAATTCGGAAGGCAGTTTTTCAATGTATTTCTTGCTGTTGAGAAATAATGAAGCAATGGCAATATGTTGCCAACTTACTCTTTTTAAGACATAATTATTAACGTTGTAAATAAACTCATCATTTTATTTGAATGATATTGCGAAGAAATCATATTTGTAACCACAATACTTTTAATTTTATTAAGTTTTTTGTCTATCCTGTAAAATATTTATGCCGTTTTCCATTTTAGGAGACGATATGCTCTGATATGTCTTCTACTAATCTAGGTGCTGTTGGGCCTCGATAGTAGTCAGCGGAGGGTGTCTTGCCCTATCCAGGTAGAAGTTCATTGTGCTCTATCTGGAGATAGAGATTTGGTGAATGGAAGCCTGTATTAAAAGACCATGGCGTTAAACCCTCTGATGTGACAACGGGGTTGGACAGTCTATAAAACTTTCAGCAAGGTGTAATATCTTAGACAAAGGAAAACTATGATAATTGGATTGCAACCTATGTGTATTTAGTCAGCCACTAGTTGCCTTTCCATGTGCCCATGGGAGCGGTGGTGAATGTCAGAATTCATCCAGTGCTAAGCATACCGTCGGGTTAGGCCTTTGGGTAGGTACCGACGTAAAACTTGAACACAAACCGTCATCTGAAGTGTAATTTATTTTTAGCATTTTTTTTACAAATGTGGTGGTTCAACACGTTTGCCACTTTTCGAGGATTACGGTATGATTATGGTCGTCATAATCGAGCTACTGTGCAAGCAAGTGAAAAGTTTATAAAGAAATTTGAAGAGACTGGTCAGGCCTGTGCAATATCGTAATGTGGGCATTGCTGAAAATATCGCTTCTGCTAGTGAAAGTGTGGCGAATAATCAGAATTTGTCGATTCCACGGCGTTCTCAGCAATTTGGCTTACCTTACGGTTCTATATGGTACGCCCCACCACCCCTACAAAGTCCAACTCACGCAACAATTAAAGATAGCTGACCATTCACAACGCCCTAGATATTCTGATGGGGTGCTGATTTTTCCAACAAAATTTTCTTCAGCAATAAAGCTCATTACTCACGCGCTAATTACGTCAACAAGCAAAGTTGTCGCATATGGGGCTCAAAGAATTCAGAATTATGGAATATACCTAGTTTCTGTTTCGATCATTTGTCGCTGAGGGGTCGATATACTATTTATAACAATGCAATTCGAAAGCCGTCCCTAAAGAGTTAAGGTATGTACACACGATTGCCATATAGTACAATATTGCCAGTAAAATTGTAATAAAATGTTCAATAAACGTGTGGACTCACAATTTTTGTGTGGCAACATTGTCATTCACAAAATGTATGGTTACTGCATTGTATGACAATAATATTGTCGCAGTTCTGACAATCGTGAGAACACTCTTCATTTCCATTGACATGTAATTGCCACACATTTTAGAGTAATTTTTTATGGTCACATGTTCTTAATTTAGTGCACCGTACAATAATACAATTAGCATAAATATTTAGATACAATGTTAAACATCGGATCTGGCTAGTTTTGCCATACAATAATCTGACAACCATAAGAACAGACAATTTTTGTTGACAGATAAATTTATTGTGTAGCAATGCAATTGTACAGTTTTCTTAAAATAGTCTGAATAGACAATTTACACTTCGGTGACAATTTTTAATTGTGAGTGCATTGCCACCATATTGCCATATCGTACAATATTGTAACATCTCACAATGGTGTGTGTGTGTGTACATACATAGCTCTATACGATGCATTCAATATTGCATTTTTCGCTTCTGTGTGCGTGCGTGCGTGTTAAGCCATAAATGAGCATGTGTTTACTTATGCAATGTTTGTTTACTTTTAATCTTTATTATGCTTTAATGGGTGTGTTTTATTTATTTTGTCTCTCACTTTACACATACGTGATTTGTTCTATAATTGTCTATTTGCTGTCATAATAAATAAAGCAAAAAAAAAATATAAGTACTATAATTTCCTTTTAGTTTTATGCACGTGTATATTTTTAAGAATTTTATTTTTATTGTTTTGCTGCTCTTATTTATTTATGAATAAAAAAGAACAACAAATGATGTTCATTTCAGGTTTTAACAAAAACGAAAAACAGACCTCTTAAAGAGAATGCAAGTCAGTTGAATAGAGCAGTCGGTAGTTAGTTAATATTCAGTGAGTGCCACACAGGGATGCCAAAGCTGGTTTGGTTGTCGTAAATCGCGGGATTCGGGATTTGGAAATTTCCCGATATTTTCCGAATTTCGCGATACCGGAATTTACGGTTATTTCGGGATTTTTAGGGATTACAGAAATTAAAAGTATAAATAAAACGGACAGTTTATTAAGTAAAATAATTTTATGTTGTGTATTTAAAACAAAAACGATAAAAAATTAACAAAATAAAAGAATATTCATTGATCTAGAATTATAAAAAGTAAATTAAATTCATATTTAGATAAATATAAAATAATAATAATATGCAATGTGCATAGTGGCTAGTTGGCAAATATGTTAAGTCCACTTTTTATCCAAAGTGTATTTTTAATGTAGAATACTAGTGTAAGTCAAAACACAAAAAAAATTTCCAAAAATTAAAATGTCGATCTGTTGTTTTTTGGCTGGTTGTTATGCAGTGGTAAGCAAAGTTAATAAAAATAAAAAACAATAAAAAACACCAGTTAAGTCCAGCGGAAAAGTATTTAATAGCGATACCGATGATTCTTATGGGTAACCACCGACATCAAAAGGACACAAGAAGAGAGCTCGTGTGGAAAATCCTGCTTGGTTTGGGGCCAGAAATAAGGATGGCATGGAAAAGGGTAAGAGTTACTTGGGAAAACAAACAGCAGGTAAAAGTTGAACTTATGAAAGAAAACGAACCACGTACAATGAAAGAAAGCTAAAGCTGTAGCTGTAAAAAATTTCGCCATGAAGTGTGCATAGATTACCGAAAATGATAGAATGAACATATTTACAAAATTTCAGAAAATGAAATGGATTGAGCAAAGGATTTATGTGAATACTTTTGTTCAAATTGCAGCAACTTTAAGACATCGAAATATAAAAGTGGTCGACGAATCTAAAAGATGTCAAACCTTGAGAGCAGAAGACGATAATATTCGAGTGTGCAGAACATTTTTCCTGAACATCTTGAGCATTGGCCGACAAACCATTTTTGATTCAGTTTCAGCAACTTCAACGAAGACTAAAAATAATAGAAATGCAACAGTTGAAGGGAAATGCTTTAATTTTTTTCTTGATTCTCTGCCATAAATGGGGTGTCATTACTGTATGAATGAAATAAAGAAGAAACTTGCGTGTCAAATACAATTCAAAAAAGAAAGTTAGACTGTTTTTTGTCCCTCCTGAAAAATAAAAAAAAAACGTACTTAGCATATTTGCCGACTAAAATGTTACATTTTCGGTGAATACATTTCCAACAGTTTGCCCTTACCTTTAAAAAGTGATGAATTTTTTATAGCCACCCACAGTGGTATAAAATATTTGAGTCTTAATTTAGTGTTTCACTGTTTCTACGGCTTTTACCATAATTTTATAAATAATAATAGTTTTCTTCAAAATTTTCCGCTTTAGTAAACAAAGTTACAAAAATAAAACTTCTTATTTATAAAAAGACATTTAACAAGGATGTAAAGACTTGAGAGGAGAGGGTTACATATGTTGCATATTTTGCCTATTTGTAGGGGCAACATATACAAAACGGAATGTAATATCTTTTAAGAATGTTACATAGTATGTATATAAAATGTAAAATACATGCTCTCTAATTTTTGTTTCTTTTTTTTGTTTTAAGACAATACAAACTCTACGAAGCTCTTAAAGCCTGTCTGTAGAAACACACAGGGTCTAATCGAACCCGCACTTCCATATTGATAAGACTAATACTCATGCACTAGACTACGGAGGCACCCAAAAGGGGGCTTTAGCAATAATTTAATGTTGTGAACTTTGTTACAAGAAGAAAACTATTACGTTGCGTCAGCAAGTTTTCAGCTGGATTTTTATATAAAATCTTATGTTTTTTACTTCTTTCTATTTTTGTGTAGAATATAACCAGAGACGAAAAAGTCGAACAGCGTGTTATAATGTTCTACATATCCATGGCTTAATATAGAAAAGGCTTTTCTGGAGTAAAAAAAACTGAAGTGAAATTATAAAAGAAAATCAGTAGCAATAAATCTGCTATTTTCAATGTAGCAGACAAGCTATAAAGCTTCGCGCATAGTTTTTTAATACGAATTGTTAAAATGTGATTAAAAAAAAATTAAGTAAAAACGTCATTTAAACTAACATATATTTATTAGGTCTGTACAACTCGCCATGTGTTTTACAAGTATATTATACTAGACTGCCAAAATTTGTTTACATTTTAAGGAATATTTAAAGTTTACACTTAAAGCATGCATAAATGAAATTAATGCTTTTCTTGCTATTGTAGCCTGTGTGTGTTTACTTTTGAGAGAGCAGTAGTTATCCCAAAGTTAATTTACACAAACAAAATACCTGTGGTTTTTGTGTTGTTCTTTGTTGCACAGCTGCAAAGACCTAATAAATAGACCTTGATTTAAACATTTCGAGATTCCCCGATAAATCCCGGGATTATCGGTATCGAGATTTTTTGGATTGGCAACCCTAGTGCCACCATAAAGTGTGCAAACATATATTTGTACGTTATTAAGATATTTCTAAGTATGCACAGTGGGTGGGAGAAATTGAAAAAGTACAAATTCAAAATAATGGAATTAATTTGATGTAACATCAAATAACATAAACACGAAGTTATTAAAATTCTAATAGGTTTCATGTATACAGTGAGAGCATCCATTCCAATCAACGAAGCCAATTAGCGATGGCAGCGTCCACATAAAATGTACTCATGCACACTAATGCGCCCACATAGCGAATATTCCATAAACAATTCTGTATTTTGTATTGCAGGAAAATGCGAAAATTTCATATTACAGTCGGTTACTGGGGTCGAGCGCATGACCTTGGGATTTGTAGTCAACGTGTTAGGTAGTTAGACCTCATCAAATGCCACGGTCTATGATTTCTATTCATCATTTGTTTTTCTACAGATCGTTTAGTATAATAAAAATATATTGAAAAGCAATTCATTTCCGCTAGTTAAATAGGTTTTATTAAAAAACCTGGGTAAGCAGTTTTGTGACTTATAGACTCTCCATTGCTTGAGTGCACTTCAAAAAAGAAAAAAAAAACACAGGCCACCTTTTACAGTTTTACTTCAGAATATAAAATTAATGTGGTCCTGTTGAGAAGAAAATAAATAGTTTTCGTTTTCAATATCAAAAATTCTTGTAGCCAATTATATTTTTTTCACAAAAATTCCTGCAGAACTGATAACCCATCTTACGAAAATTTTATTAAATTTTAAGAAAAATACTTTTAATAAACACAATATTAAATTATAATAAAGTTCTTATTGAAACTTGAAAAACATTCGATAATAATTATTTTGAAATCAATAATTTATTGAAATTAATTTTTCTCGTTAACAACAAGACTTTATTAAAGAAAATGCATGTCTATTTTTTTCTGTGCGACGTGCAGAATGTTGGTTTCAACACTCCCGGCCTTGTGATTCTATGGTATCACACTCTGCAAGGCTAATTGCTCAAAATAACTATGAAATAAAGAAAATCTATGGATACTCAAGCAATATTTCGAAAAAAAGTTTTAACAAAATTAAACCATTGTAAATTGTGATGATCATGATCAGAGATCAAGTCATGATTGAAGGTCAAGAATGTTTTTAATGTCAACCATTAGACCATCTGAAGAAGCAGTT
Organism: Dexiosoma caninum; assembly: GCA_963924685.1. Classification (NCBI taxonomy): domain Eukaryota; kingdom Metazoa; phylum Arthropoda; class Insecta; order Diptera; family Tachinidae; genus Dexiosoma; species Dexiosoma caninum. Next base: position 86,796,175 of record OZ004728.1, on the reverse strand, counting down.
GTCTCTTAAGTTTTAGTGAAGACCAATTCATAGGAGAATTAACTTTCAAAATAATACGATGGAATTGTTCATCGTTGAGAGCACGTACAGAAAATAAACGTTGAAAAATACTTCAAATGATAAAGAATCCTATTGTTGCTGACGTCCTGTCTTAAGAAATATGCAAAAACAGTTTTAATAGTGAATATTATATATTTCTTAAAGTTTACAAAATGACCAAGAAAAAATTTGAAAATAAATTTAAAAAAATCTTTGACATATTTGTGTATTTTTTTCATCATTACTACAACAATTGAACGACAAAGTATCAATTTCTTAGGAATAAAATTTACTGCTTTCAACGATTAACAAAAATTAAATTAAATTTTTTTTGTTTTCTTGGACCGGCACTCAGGGGATGACCCCTACACATGCGATGCATTGTGCTGGAACTAGGAAATTAGGTTATGGGAAGGAGGATAGAGGGAGTAATGTCTCTGGACATTTGCTTTGAATTACTCGTAATTGAAAAGTCAACATTTTTGTATTTTACGTTTTTTTTCACTCAAGGGGAATTCATACCAGGTAAACTTAATACTACACCAACCGCAAAAATCATTGTACGTTGTCAAAATAATTCATACAATTTTGACATCAAACAATGATAAAGAGCCGTCAGCTGGGCGGTGATAAGTTCACCTGCTATGAATTCACATTGTTTTCACTTATGTATGAATTTGACTTCATTGACACAGCTGAATATCTAATTTAAATTATGACCAATAATCTGTGGACCTTAAGAAATCGACTTAAATATATTTTTAAAAAAAGCTTTGTTTAGAATTTTGAAAATAGTTTTGATCTCATAAAGAATTTTCAAATTGTAATCCACAGATATTTTCAATTTACTTCATTAAATAAATAAACAGTAACTTTAAAAGTTATTTTGCTCACCATAACCCATTGTGCTTTTAGCTTTTTAAAATTGCAGTGCAACAGTTCTATATGCATGTACCGTTATTGTTTCCAAAACAAATTTTTTATACCTACAAATGTCAGTATTTTTTTTAGTTTGACCTACAAACACACACACATTGTACCTATTGAGCATTCTTTTGACTGTGATGCCATTTTATAAATGAAAAAGAGCGTCAAGGGTATAGGAAAAATGCCCTTTTTGCCCATTTAAAAAAAACTACACAAAAAAAAGGGTAGAAAAAGGTATAAAGAAAATTTAAATAAAATTAATGGCGATGGCTGTAGTAGTCTGCACGTTGACTACAAAACCAAAAAGTCATGGGTTCGGTCCCATTTTCAGACTAAATCATAAACACATTTCGCATTTATCCTGATGTGCTTTAGTTGGCGGAAGGTTTTAGTGGCGAAGGCATAGTCACTGTTCATTGAACAGTACCGGCTTCAGCTGTAACCAATTCACAGGCATATCAGAACGACGCTCTCCTTCGTTGGTATTGTGTAGCACCAGTGAAGTAAAATAATTACTATCAATTGCTACTAAAAACAAATCTTCAAAATTGAATACGTCTCCTTGACACCAGAGCCGCTGCAGCACTCTGCACAACAACAAAAAAAGCAGAGTCGTATTATACTGAAGATTCTTCAACTGTCGTCTCTCTCACTATCTCATTCCTCTAATGCCATTGATTTTTATTATTCAAATTATAGATCTTTCAAATTTTTATAAAATTTTAGAATCTATAGTTCATTTAAAAAAAAATGATTCCATATTTAGCGGTCTTCCCGTTATTGGTTATTCCATTTTGTGGTAAAGTTTGTAGGTTTTTAGCGTTTCCTTACAATTGTACATTTTTGTCTTTTATTGCAATAAATCATAATTTACTCTCATTTTACCTATAAAGTTAACAAGTATAGCTAATTTTTAAGCTAAAAGAGCAATTTATGCATTTGACAGAAGAGAGCGCCAAGCGTGTGAACATAAATACCTGATTGATAATCGTAATCATCGAGCCACGATTTTAATGAAATATTCAGATTCTTCATAAGTTTGATTTTAATTAATTGATTGAAGGAAACTTGAAACTTTTTATTGTTTTGGTTCGTATTTAATATTGAATTGGCTTAATTTAAAGACAGTGGTTTTCTACTGTTCTTTCCACAGTTAATGAAAAGGATTTTCCTTAAAATAATTTTTAAAATTGTGAACTTTATTCAAGATTCATCAGTTCTTTCTCTATTTTTCCATGTTACATGTTACATGTAATAAAGATAGTAAAGATTTTTTTTAGAAATTTCCAATGTATTTATTAGAGACGAATCATTAAAGAAATTTTGTGTGAAATCAGTAATATGCGCCACAAAACGGCTAAAAACGTCACAAAAAATTAAAAGAGCGTAAAATTACCATTTGTTTTAAAAAGGTATTCAGAAAAAATTAGGCGGAACAGAGCAAAAAACAGCGTCACAAAATTGCCGAAAAGCGTCCAAATGGCAATACTGTACTTTTATTGTTTTTGTTTATATAACACTAACTCTCTCTTCCTATAAACCCGCTTTACGTTGTTGCATTTTTTCTTCCTTCCATTTGTTAGAAAATATTTCTGTGTATGTAGTTGCTGTATTTTTGTAATTTTTCAGTTTATTTTTTCTAAGGGCTTTTGCAAAGTCCTTTTCGCCTTCGCATTTTTTGTTTGTTTGTTTTAGTTCCTGTTGTTTATGTTCATGTTAATGGCAGCTTTAGGGCTCATTGTCAAAATGTTCTAGAATCTAGAGGAATACATACATACATACATACATAAATACATACATACATATTTACTGGCATAACACACAGTACATATTATATTGAGTATCATGGTCGTTAGTCAGTCAACCAGCATCAGCAATGTGTTGTGTAATACTCCGAAGGTTATTACTTTGTTTTTTTCCTCCTCTCTTCCGGTTTTTTTTTTCATTGTGGTGTTTGTTTTTCTTAGTAACTTGTTTATTATATAAAATTAATTTTATTAAATCTATATTTTCGGGCTCTGTCTGCCGGTTGGTTGTACCATTGAATCCTGCTATTGCTGTAGCTGTTGCTGTTGTTGCTGCTGTGTTATTTCAAATTGCGGTTATTTATGAATTAACATTTGTTATGGAATTTGTTGCAAATGAGGCACAGGATACTGTTGTGGTTGTGGTAGTAATATTTGTTGTTGGTTATGTTGCTGTTGCTGTTGCGGTTGTAATTGTGGCTGATGAGTCCCGCCAGCTGCTGCTGCTGCCGCCGCTAATGTTGAGGTAGTGGCTGCCAATAGTGATGATGCAGTCTCTGTATAATTTTTACCAAAACGCGCTCTATCCATAGTTTCTTTCATTAGCCGTTCATTTTCTTGGCGGACTAAATTTTATTGAAGAGAAAAATTTTTGAAAAATATTTTATTAAGTTACAATTAAATTTTTGGCAAAGATTGTTAACGATAATGAAATAAGGAATCTTTAAAAATTATTATTATTTTAATTTTTTTTTTTAAATGGAACATTTTATTTTTATGAATTTTGTTTGTTTTTCTTTTCATTAATATTTTTAATATATTTTTAAAATATTTGATGCTTTTGGTTAGAAACTGTAGTCAAAGTAAATGCCTGTTGATGAATGTTAATTGTTTGAGGAGAAATTCATCAATCCAGACTATTTACTTTAAATACAATTTACCAGATCGTTAATTGTTTTATTTTTTAATTTTAATAACTAAACACTCGCGATGGCTGTAAATTTATCGTTTTTAAAGGAATTATTTTTCAATTAAATAATTTTTCTTTTTGGAAATCCCCAAAAGTATGCCTTAGATGCTTATTTGAATTTATAAATGAATGACCTGCTATTATTTTAAATGCAAAGGATTTATATATAGAGAGGAAGTAGATACAATTTGTCTTTTTACAAAAACAAAAAAACGTTTTAAGTTAGTGGTCTGCACACAGAGAGAATGTAAATATATTGCGCGAAAGAATATACTGTGAGAAAGATTTTATTTGCCTGTACTAGATAATTCATACTTTGTGTGATATGAAGGAAACTAATTTAAAATTTAATACATAAAGAAATAAAATACAAAATCCACATTCTTTTAATTTTTTTGTGGTGGCATACAAGACACCTGGCTGATTTAAATATAGAAAAACAATTGTTCCCACTCAACGTTCCACATATTTAAAAAATATAATTATACAAAAAATTTGTGCCAATACTATTTGTGTTCTTTTCTAAAAATTTAGAGTGCTGAAAAAAAAAGTTTCATGTTTTCTTTGCTTTTATTTCTTAAACAATGCGACATCAACATTTTTTACAGTTGAAATTTCAAATGTTACTGAAGCAAATGTTTTGAATTTTAGTTAAGAAATTTTTGTTGTCAATGTTGTTAAGTACATGCGAATTAGGGAAGTTCTCTTGGCCCTGCTTGCTGGTATGGGTTCAGACTTTTATTTTAAATGTACGCTATGTTTTGTTGAAACTCCTAAAGGTATGCCTCAATTTTCTAAGTGGCCTTCCACAATTTTTTAAATAAACAAGTCAAAAGAATTTTTCATAAATACTTTTATTCTTTAATTTTTTCCTCTCAAAGATTTTTGTTGAACCATTTTCCAGTCAGATACATATGTATATTAAGGCTATTAGAGCCTTCAAAGTAAATTAATTGCCTAGTGATGAAGACTTTTTATATCCTTAAGTTTAAAAAAAGCATCAGGCATGAGTCTTAATCTCTTGACTCACTTAACATAGTGTACATTTTATTGCTTCTATATGGCATATAGGGTTTATGAAACAATTGGTCAAATCTCTCAACAAGGACGGTGATTGTTTTAGGTATATCAGAAGAAAGTTCCAAAATTTGAGTGTGGAGAAACTTAAAGCTGGCCTTTTTGATGGCCCTCAAATCAAAAGGTTAATAAATGATGAAAACTATAGCAGTTCCATGACTGATATTGAAAGAAATACTTGGACTGAATATGTTTGCATAGTGCACAATTTTCTGGGAAAAAAGAGGATGAGCACTACTCGGACCACGTGCATAACATGTAGTCACATTTCCAGCAGCTGGTTTGTAATATGGGCATTAAGGTAGACTACCTACACAGTCATTTGGATTGTTTCTGTGAAAATCGTGGAAACTTCAGTGTAGAACAAGTTGAACATTTCCATCAAGATGTTCGTAGCATAGAGGAGGGGTACCAGGGTCTCTGCGATACCCATATGATGGCGGACTATTGCTGGATTTTTATAACTAAACCCTCTAAATAAAATAATTTAACAATTTTTATTATTCTTTAAAATCCTCTTTTATTGAGGATCAAAAATTGTCCACCGATTTCAATCACATAAAGCTCATTTCATTCGAAATATGTTTAACATATGTGATTTTTGTCGCATTTTTATGTTTTTTTTTATAAATTTTTAAAGAGCAGAAAACAGAATTTTTTTTTTAATTTTTCTTTTTCTCAAAACTTCAACGATATCTCTGAAAATACTGGGTAAATTTAAACTAAGCACGGCTTCAAGATAACATTGTTGACGAGTTTTTAATTTTTTATTTAACTGAGAAAATGTGAACCGTTTTCAAGTTATTCCAATATACATACATATGTATGTAGTGGAAGTGCCTTAATTTTGGACATAACGGTATATCGCAAAAAGTCGAGGTGATAGAAAACAACCAATTGAATTCAGCGTGCCAAATAACCTTAAAAACAACATTCAGTTCTTGTCCACAGAAAAAAAACCTTGTACCCTTGTGTTATTTGTTCCCAAAGTACTCTTCTACCTACATTCGTTTTTTTTGCCCCATTTTGAGAAAAATATCCTTTTTATAAAATAAAATATAAATTCCCACTTTCATATTTTATGAATACGTCTGTTTAAATTTAGAAGATTTTATTTCTGCAATTTTCTTCATTTTATATCATTTTCATATTTTTATTTAACTAATTGTGCAAATATTTTGTACAAATCTTTTGTTCAAGTGTTTTAGTATAAACAATTTTTCAAAGAATTATGAATGTGGTTTTTTTCATGATTTGTATGTCTTGAAGTTTTTATTTCTGCTTGTTTGAGTTGTTGCATGGTGCTTGTGTACATGCACTTGAGTATTAAAATGACTAAGATTTATTCGAAATGGATGGGGAAGCTCTCAGATTAAAATAAATCTCTACTTATTTATTTTTGTTTTATTACGTTATTTATAAAAATTTTCTATGTACATTAGGGTGGGTCAGTTTGTTCGGGTGAGAAAAACTGTGACAGGCGTATTGCAAAATCGAAATCTGTACAAAATTCAAAGAAAACTACCAAAAAGACTCCTGTAACCCTGGCGGTTTAAAACTTTTCTTCCAGTAGTTTTCTTCGAATTTTGTGCAGATTTCGATTTTAGATTTAGATTTAAATTTAGATTGAAATTTTACATATAATTTATCAAGCTGGAAGTTCAATATCATGCAGTTTTTCTTTAAAAATATTATTTTAATATTGTGTTACATTATTTTAAATTTTTAAGATGGAATTTTTACCAGAAGTCTCTTATTAACTTCCCGCTATAGAAAATTACAGATTTTATTTCAATTTTCGAAAATCACGTTTTCATTATATTGCGACATTTTGAGGTTTTGGGAGTGGCTGCTAACTATTTTTGTGATGATGTCAGTATACATGTGATGATGTCGTCACCTTCTGTCGTAAAGGATCCCAGTTCAATGTAATAAATTTTGCAGGAGAGAGAAACACTTTTTTCTTAGTTTTTTCTTATATTTTATTTTATATCAGAAAGTTTCAGGGATGACCTGCAAGCTCAAGCGATTCCCATAATTTTTTTAAAAAGTTTTTTTTTATTCAAATTACCTTTTTAAAAAGATCCTTTATCAAAAATTTGCTTTCAAGAAGGTCCTTATTGCGTTAAAGTTTTACATCGGTAGCTGCTCGTCGGGTAATATAATGGTGTGTTTAACACTGAGTGAATTCTGACGGTCACCACCGGCACCATGGGCACATGGAAAGACAACTAGTGACTGTCTAGGTACACTTAGGTTGCAATCCAATTATCATAGTTTTCCTTTGCCTATGATATTACACTTTGCTGAGGTGTGTTTGGGCTATCTAACACCCTTGCCACAGGATTCAACGGCATGGTCCTTTAATACAGGCTTCCATTCACTATTCTCTATTATTAGATAGACCACAATGGGAACTTCCACCTACAGAGACCAAAACACCCTACGGTGACTATTGTTTATAGGCAACAACACCTAGATTAGTAAAAGTCATAGCAAAACATATGTGTAATTTAATACAAACAATATGTCCCAAATAGACCAATAACTACTCATGCCGCGTGAATTTAGATTTTAACAACAGCCACCAGGAATCCGAAGGCATGCCACCACACTAACTCCAACTTTTCAGGGTTGACACGAAGTACTTAAAGGAGCACAACGAAGCACTCACATAGAGCACATCAGACGTTATACACTGACTTATCGTCCGACCAGTGGGACCCGCAGTGGGTGTGACAAAAGTAATCACCCGATGTTCTTTAGCTGTAATGTTTTTTCCACTTTGTAAGCGAATATCTTCAAATCTATCACCAAAATTCTGCGTAAGGACCACCGGCTAATGATCAAATGCGTGGCACTTCGTCTGGTCGATGTTCCGGGCTCTTGACCAACAGCAGCGATATTCTCAGCTGAACGTTTCTGCACCTGGGCCGGACAGCGTTGCGAACATCTCGTGTTGCTTCAGTCTCTTCAACGAGAGTGGCCAAACACCGCAGTGGCTGTCCAGTTCTGCGAAGAATTCACGCTACGCCAACACAACCGACAAATTGTTGCGCAAAAATATGGCAACAATTATTCCGCGTTATTGCGGAGTAAACTTCATGGCTTGCCTATTTGTAATCTGTACAAATGTCAAAACCGAATTGACATTTGCGCCATTTGCAAAAGTTATTGCGTTTTTCCAAAACAAAGGTGATTACATTTGTCGCACCCTGAACGTAGTCCTTTTGATTGCAGAGCAATAAATTGCCTGTAACTTCAATCAAATCAAATTTAACACATCCTTACATACATATGTATATACAACGTTTATATGCATACTTATGCATGTACAACATTGTTTATGTGTTTGTTTACATTCTCATGTCGTTACCTAATTGAGGGTAAATATTACACTCTCTTTTTTCCGTTTTGTTTATTAAACTTCTTATAGACACTACAAATACCAACCACTTTATAATTGTCTACAAATTGCCAACTTATGCAAAAGCAAAAGTAAAGCCAATTATGGCCATTAAAAAACAATGGAAACAACCCAGACAAAATGGACAATGTCCACAGATGCGAGACATGAGTGAAGTGTAATTTTCATAACCAATTAACAATATTTTAGTTTGGAACATGAAGTTTTGAATTGTTCAATCTGTGGCTTGGAACGAAAAGGACCAACGTCAAAATAGAAGAATTCTTAGTGACATTGCAATGCATTGGCTAACAAAACGCTTATGAAGCTGTTCTGGCTCGAATTAGACAATGACTCTTTCAACAAAATAAAGGAGGGTAAGAAAAAAAAAACCGAATTGCAACGATTAACTCAAAACAGAAAATCTCTTTTAGTTCCAAGCCGCAGAATTTTAACAGAATGCAGAGATGGAACACAGAAGGATAATTATTAACACAATTAAATATTTGCTCGAAGGAAACATAGAGTCAAATGTCTCCAATTTCATACTTTTGCTGACTATTTGTAACTTCTCTATGGGAAGTTACTTTAGACCCCAATTTTCGAGCATCTATTGTTCAACATATTTCGATATTTTCAGGTCTCTCACAACCTGCGATTGTTTTTAGTTAATTGCTTTGGAACTGAAAGTGAACCATAATTTAAACGGTACACCGCTGTCGATTGCTGGTAATTATACTAAAATCTCGAAATGTCTTCGTCAAATCAAGTTTCGATATTCATAGCTCTGATAGACTTTAAAAATGTATCGAATGCAGCAGTTGACAGCAGTATCTGCCATTCATATTCATTTGATCGTAGGCCGACATCAACTATGATCGCGGCGACACGGCAGAATATGAATGATTCGCTAACAGGTGACCTCACGAGAATATTGGAATGGGGTCACGTAAACAGGGTCGATTTCAATTCCCAAAAGACCCAATGCTGCATGCTAACCCATCGCCGTATGCACGATCACGCTGCCTCGTCTGTAATTATGGGGGGCATAAACATTGAGGAATCAGAAGCTCTTAATGTTCTTGGCATGAAAAACCAGTGTGATGTCCGATGGACTGAGCACATTTTTCAGGTCTCAAAAGAAGCATTCAAGTGCCTCGGTTTTTTTAGACGGTGTAAGACATACTTCACCCCATCTGATCTCCTTACTATTTATACCGCCTACATCCAACCGAAAATGGAATACAACTCTCATGTATGGGCCGGTGCTTCAAAGATTATTTTGAAGTTACTCGATCGTGTACAAGAAAGGGCAAAGAAACTCATAGGAGACAGTAGGGTAGGCAACTCTATTGACTCTCTTGGTCATCGTCGCAACGTGGGGTGCGTTTCGTTGTTCTATCGTTACTATAATGGGAGGTGTTCTAATGAAATCAGGACTCTTGTTCCCGAAACCCGGTCATTCGCGCGCACGACGCGATCTTCATTAAGAGCGCACCCATTTGCGGTCGATTTGGCGGCAACTCGCACTACGCATTAAAAATTCTCTTTTTGGCCGCACGGCACGTATGTGATATAGACCACCCGCAGAGGTGTTTCCCAATAAACACTACTCTCTCTATCCTCTTTCCTATAACCTAAGTTTCTAGTTCCAGCACAATGCAACGCATGTGTAGGGGTCATCCCCTGAGTGCCGGTCCAAGAAAAAAAAAATTAATTTGACAAAAATCTGTGATATCGTTCGAAAGATATTGATGTCGAAAATTCTGGAAAAAGTTTTTTCTTAATTTCTTGTCAAATGATTTCGAATGAGATAAATTTAGCGGGAAGTTTTAGGGTTGGCCTGCAAGGTTAACAGAATCTTATATTTCTTTTTTCTTCAAATAACATGCAAAAACTAAAAATTTGTTAAAAATAAACATTTACAGGCGTATTCATAAAAACTTTCAGCAGGTTTATAAAACGCTGATAAGCAAAATTGGGTGAAATTGTATTCATTAATGATTAATAGGCTTTTACATGCTTATTCAAACATCTATAAAATTTTAAATTTTATTAATGGATTTACCCTTTTTGAAACCACAATTAAAAAGAATACTCTTTGCATTTAGACATTTGCCCCCCAGGGGTGGTTCCAGGGGATGTGCCACTGGCATAGGTGGGTCGGCCCTCCAAAGTTAGTGGGGGTCGGTCATACATTTTGACTCGATTGAGGTACTCTAAATGAGTCCAAGTGAGATTTTTCAAAATCTGACCCTTCGGGTCAAAAGTCGGGACATCAAAATACATTGCAGAGGCATGGTTCCTTCGGCAAAGTTTCTTATTTTGATCCCTAGAATACGAATTTCCTTGTAATTTGAGCGATTTTTTTGCCTCCTTACAAATTGACCCGCCCTAAGGAGCATACTTCGTATAATTTTGTTATTAAGCGATACATTTTGGGTTTATTTTTTGGCATATTTTTGAGTTTAAAGTAGAAATATAATAAAAAGCAAGTAATACTGATAAGTGTAATGACATATTTTATTTTAAAATATAAAATCCAGTTATATGAAAAATCATCATGATGATGAATGAGGCAGATTTCTGGCTGAATTGAATTACGTGAACAAACAAAATTGTCGATAGCAATCCACATGAGATGCCCAAGGGGGTCTAACGCAACCCGAAAAAATCACTGTTTGGTGCGGATTTTGGGCTGACGGGCGCCGTTGCAGCGAAATATTAAACAAGTTTTTACTCAAATGTATTGGAATTGCTTCCGATATCGAATGCTGTAAAATTTCTCGTTTTCTATAAAAATTATTGTCAAACGCGTGGCCACGAAAGTGGTTTCAATTCCGTCAATATAATTTTATGAATATCGCTTGTTTTTCTTTTGCACTTAAAATATGTTTGAAAGACATTTTGCGGCAACAGGACCAACCAAATACCCAGTTTTATATTCAAACAAAATTATTATTGGGTTTGTGTGCGTGTATCTGTTAAAAAAAAAACTTCAAATGAAAAATGCAATTTTTCTTGGGATAATTCCATGAAGTCAACAACATAAAAAGCAAACTGAAATGAAAAATTGTTCAAAACAAAATAAAGACTTTATATTTTTGTCGCATTTAAATGTGGTCTTTAGTTTGGAAAAAAGAACAAAGAGTTTTTATATAAATTTTCCTTTCTCCAGTTTTTTTCGATATTTTTTGTGCATTTTTCTTTAAAAAGATAAATATTTTTATACTGACTGTCCTTCGATTTATTTCCCTGGCTTTGGTGATGCCCACTTATCATTTTTGCTGTCAATCTACAGTCCATTTGCTTTTGTAATTTATTCCACTTAAACTGAAACCTTTTAACAATTTACTGAGCATTTCTTACTTCACTTACAGCAACTATAATACATGCTATATAAAGCGTTGCATTTAAAGTTTTTTTCTTTTGGTTTTATATTTTTGCTTCTGCATTATCTAAATTTGTAAATTATTCAAAACAGCTGATCACTAAAAAGCATAGTGTTGTAAAAATATGACAAGTTTTGGTAAAGAATATGCTGTAATAAGTACTCAAATATATGTATATGTACTAGTTTTATATCTCTAAGAAATTAATGTAAATAAAACAATTATAGGAATTAATATAAAAAAAGAAAACTGGATATTGCATGCTCTTCTTTAACCCTCTAGTGCGCCGTGATGCAAATTTGAATCATACCGAAAATCTCTGCGTAGTTTCAAAATTTGAAAACAGTTTTGTGTAAATATTCGTTCTCTGCTTTTGAAGTACCGTTATAGCAGCATTGAATTATTGTGCAATTTTGAAGTGTCTGCTTTATAAAATTTCATAAAAAATGAACAAAATTAAAATGTTATCTTTTTTTTTTTTAAATGTAAAATTTCATAAACAATAAATAAATAATACGTTGGTTTTTAAAAAGAAACAAAAACATTGTCCACTATTGAATTATAAAAATTTTAGATTTTTAATTTACTGCTAAATGCGCAATGATGCAAATTTGCATCAAAGGACATCAAAGGATTTTTCGCTTCCTGCGCCCTTATAAACGAAAATTATACGAACTGCTAGAACAAAAGTTTGTTTTTTAACCATTTCCTTTCGTTTAAGTGGTATTTTATTTAATTTGGTTTCCTTGCGCACTAGAGGGTTCATTTGTTTCACGTTGAATACTATAATTTTTAGTTTTTCTTACAGTTTTTATGCAGCTTTTTCTGTTGGTAAACATTATTATTGAAAAATTGTAAACTTTTGTTTGTTTATTTTCCAACCAAATGATCTTCTTTTCCAGTGTATTCTACTGGCAAAAATTTTTCCGGAAAAGGACTGTCATTTTACTCTCCTAAATGGTGCTCTCTTTTGTAAATTTATGTGTAAACGAGTGGTCTTCAGTACAATCCAGTGCACATTTGCACAAATTTTGAGATAAAGCGATGGAGCTATTATTATTTAGTTTTTACAAAGAACAAGGGTCACCATTTATGTTTGTGTGTATTATATTGTGACACTGTGAATATTGCTGCTTATGTATGTGTGTAGCCAATCATGATGATATGGGGCCTTCTATCATGAGGTCGTTGCAATCTTTCAAAACAATCATTATGCGTACTGGACATTAACACGAAAAAAAAATTAAATCTTGCATTTATACACGCGTTGGGCAGAAAACGATAAATGGACCGCAGCCTCTTCATATAAGAACGCACAAACACATGTACACCACTTTTTTTTGCAATTACACTTTGTAGCTTTTGACCATAAAATGGGCATAAAAACACAAACTTTTGACAAATTCACCCATAAACATACATATTTTCACAGCGAACTAACAAAGCTCAAATCATCAATCAAGAAAAGGAATGATTTTATGCTTTCAAACAGACATGGTTGCAAAAGAAGTTTCTTAAATCAAAAAAATTTCTTTAAAATTATTTCACAAAATTTAACTGTTGTTTTCTGTTTGCTGTAAATAAAATATTTGCTTAAAAGCTATTTTTCCACAACTTGTAATTAAATACCAACATGTATGTATGTATGTATGTATGCATGTATGTATGTATGTATGTATTTATAAAACAAAAATCATATACAGTTTTAAAGTTACATAAATTTTTTCGAAATTCAAGTTAACGTATTATTAAAATACATATATCGTAGTCAGTGTATGTGTGTCATCTGTTCCTGGCAAATAAATGGCTTTTTTGTGTGAATGCCATTTTATTCTGAAGTGGCATGGCTGTAAACATTTTATGCAGTTGATAGTTGTTTTTGTTTTTGTTTTTTTTTTTACGACTCTTGACTATGTAGAAATATACATATATATTTTTATAATTCCTTGAAGCAAGTAAACTGTGACAGTTTCTCTAATGACAGTCAATTTTATGAAGTTTAACAGAAATTTTAAAGTACAACGATTTGTTTGCAAAAAGAAAACTGAAGAAATTGTTTGTAACTTTAACTAAAAGAATGTTTAATGTTTTACTTTTATACATATATTGAAATACTTCTTATAACATTGCTTACTTTATGTAAAGAGGAGTGTATACCCTTTTACTTTACACTTGTGTAAATTAAAATAAAAAGTACATGCATTCGTAATCTGTTAGTTTGTTATTTGATGTTGCAAATGGAATGTTTCTTGACATTATTGACATTAGCATGACATATCATAACAAATATCGCTCATATACTCAAAGAACGTCAGAAATCAAAAAACCAGTTTTAAAAAAATATACTTAAAGATGTCAATTCTGTCACGAGGTGAGTTTTGTGAGCTATTTGTATGAATTATTTACACAAGCTAAAATCCGATATGAAATATTATTTTGCATTATTAACTCGAAAATTGTATAATTTGAGTTATGACGTTGTTTGAGTAAATTAGCGATATATGTACATATACATATACACTGTCCCAACTGAGACGAATATTCGTTGAACGAAATAAAACTCATTTGTTTTTATAAAAATGTACACAAAATTTTCTTTTACAAAAAAAAACACTACGAAGCTCTAATAGATTATCTATACGAATACCCAGGGTCTGGGCAGGAATCGAACCCCCACCTGCAGATTGCTAGATTGCAAGCACTAGGCTACGGCGATACCCAGAACGTATGCTGAAATTCGTTGTGCGTAACGACTTTTGCGATAGGTTTATTTCTTTATTTCTAATTTTTACGAAAGACATTAAATTATATCAACGTTATGAAGCTTTCTTATCAGTATATAGATCACTAATATTACAGTTACCTGTCAACCAGTAACTAGCGGCTGTAGTTTTCTTAGCTGCATGAGAACTATCGATATCGATAACTGTGGTTTGACAGCTGACAATATTAAACTGCGTTGGCATTTCTGTTCAGTGTATGATTTTTAAAGAGTTCAAATATATTCAATAACTAAGGAAGACGGCGCTACTTCACGTCACTGTCAATTATATAAGTTGAGGCAGGTAGAGTGCCTAAGATTATTACAAGCAGGTGAATGCTTGAAGCAAATATAAACCGATTAAAGGTTCAATATTGATTGACTGTTATTTTAGAAATTTAATTCCTTTATAGTAATATAACGGAATACTAAAGCTACAACTTTTGGAGTCTTAAAATACAAAACACAATGAACACGAATCAAACCAAACAGTTTGCTTCAAGTAGAACAAAAAACAAAATCAAAAACATGTGAACAAAAGACACGAAAACAAAACATAAATAAATAATTTGAACAATCTATTTAATTAAGCTTTAAGGTTTTTTTTATTTTATTTATGTATATGGGTATGTGGGATTATAAGCATATATAAAAAGATATTTTAAATGTATATTTAAATGTAAATATTGTAAAATATTTTTGATTTTATACATTTTGTTAATATTGTAAAAAAATTTAAAATATTTTGAATCATATTCGTTACACAATTTTTATGAGACATGTTATGTTAGAAAAATTTTTATATTAAATTCAAAAAGAAAAAATTTTAAAAATAAAAAGTTCCTGAAGATGTTAACCGAAGGTTAACGAAATATCGAGATTATATAAAAATAAAAAAACCTTAAAGCTTAATTAAATAGATTGTTCAAATAATAAAAAAGGTTAAAAAACAAGTATTAAGAAAAATAAATAAATAATCGTAAATAATAAATCTGTATATAAAGCTAATAATTTACATCTGCTCATAACCACACACACACTGTGGACAAAATAAGCAGAACGCCGAAGAGGAAGGTGTAGCAGCCTTCGAAAACAGTATGTTATTCCGTTCAGCTGTGTGTTTGTCAATGTAATTTATTTTATGTAATTTGTCTTTGATTTACTTTGTTTGCTAGTAACAATCACTTGCAATTTAGACTGGCTATATGTTTTCGATCTTTAATTACTTATATAATAAAAATAGTTTTTGTAATCCGAACTATTCCAATGAATTAAAATAATAGTACACTAACGGCCATTTTCACAATGTCTGATTAAAACTTAATTTGGACTTTAACAGTCGGTTAACTAAAAATATATTTCACAATGTATGATTAACTTTTAACTGACACCATTTAACGAAAAAGTTTATGTTAAATTTATCCGAACAAAATGTGGCGGTTAACAATATAATCGACACTTATGCATACATAATTGTAAATGGTAAATAGGGAAAATGTACACATTTTAATAAATGGAGAGCAACACTTATCTTTTTTCAAGGTTTATAATTTTAAAACTTAGAAACAAAAAAAAAAGAAATCTTTACTGTAAAATTAGAGGCTGTACGAAAAACTTTTTAACATGTGCATACGAGTATCTTAATATTTTTATACACCAATATTTTACTATCTTACTTGTTCTTTTCTTTCACTCCTTTGTTACTGATGCAAATTCCAAAATTTCCTTTCTTATATTTCAATGTTTTTTCACAAACATTAAGATTTTTTTCTATTTTCTGTCATTATAGTATTTTTCGTAAACAAACACAAACAATATTGCCATACTTTTTAGAGAATTCTTTTGTTAAGTAACTGACGGATGGTGAAACTGAAATCATTAACCGTCGATTAAATAGTGCCTGTTAAGCAAACCGGCAGTTAGTTAATTTTCTGTTAGAAGTAAAATAATCAGACATTGTGAAAATGGCCGTAAATAGAGTACGCTATACAACAAAGATAATCAAAAAAAAAATTAAATCTCTTATAAAATAGTGAATATAAACTATGAAGTGTAAAGGAGTTTAAATTAGTGAATTACGTTACATCAGTAAGAAATTTACTTCAGTTTTCACACTAATTTTACTCTTCTCGATTCAAAACCTGCACCAAATCAAAGAAATGTACGAACCGAACAGAATGTTGCAGCTGTAGTGCGAAGTATTGAAGAAGTCGTCGAAATGTCGATACATCGCCGTTACGGTGACTGCCGAGTGCTATCGAGCCATGCTGCGTCACTTTCTATTTGTAAAAATTAATCGGCCATCAAACATCAACGATATTTGGTTACAATAAAATGTTCCAACTTGCCATTCAGCGCGATTTATTTAGATTCGATTTATTGCAAAATCAATTTCCAGAAGTCAACAGATTATATTAAAAAAAATATTCATTTCAATATTGTATTTGTTGTTGTGTTGTCAATATAAGTTTTCATGCAGCTAAAAAAAAACACCCGATGCAATGTCAAACTTTTAACTTCATGTCAATAAGGCAATCAACTCAACAACAAACTGATAGTTCTGGTGCAATGCATTGCATACGTGGGGACCATCCCTGAGCATTGGTCCGAGACAAAAAAAAAAAACAAAATTGCACAAACGGAAAAGTATTGTTTGTTGTTATGGTTTTTCTTTCTCTTCTATTTATGCAAATAATTTTATTTTTATACTCTTCTAAAACTAAGAAAACTAATTTCATCTATCATTATTAACAATATCCATGCAATATTAGAATATTTTCATGCATTTTCCTATAGATACCCGGCTATTGACCTTGGCATTGTTGGTGACATAAAAACAAACAAAGAAAATGAGAATCTACAAAATGTGTGTATTTTATGCGATTAGAAAACGAAATGTAGAAAAACAAGAAACTTGGTTAGGAACCCGTTCAGACTACGCAACTCTTGAATTTGCTGATGAAAGATGAACGATGAATGAATGCAATCGAATTAATTCGAATTTCCTCCCCCATTCCGCTGCAAAATTTCATAGTCTGCGCGAGGACAATAAATATCCTTTGTTTATCGTCATTACGCATATCAATCAATGGAAATCAAACGGTTATTTTACTTTATTTTTGTGAAACTGGTCAATGAAACTTGTTGTGACACACAAACGCCTTTACTTTTGCAACCACATCTTTCCTGTCACAAACAATTTACATCCTCTTCTTTGACTGGAGGAAACAACAAATTATTTGCAACATTTGTAACAAAAAAACGGCAAGGAGAAAGGGTGGTTGGGGGGGGGGGGGGGGTGATAGGGGCGAAAAGAACAAAAACTCATTCTACATTGCAACATTTCATTTACCGTTGTAGTGCACAGGCACATCACGATTGTATGTGAAAGTCTTCTTTGTCGTCGAATGATGATGGTGACTGTGTGTATGTGACTGGCCCGATGAGTGAGTCAGCGTCATGATAACCACAAAGACAGCGGCACATGCGAGACACAGGAATACGGTCATGACAATGCACACAATACGTTTGCGCTTGCGATAGGCTTCTTCGTCATCGTCGGTGTCATCTGAAAGAGATTTACGTTTTAGAGTTTTGTGAGTAGTGGCGAGAGAGGATTTACGTGTTCGTAGGCCGGTAGAGGCTTTATGATGGAATGGACGCAGAACTTGCTCAAATGCAGCATCACCTATTTCGTAGGTGAGCGATGGTTTACGTTCGAATGATGGACGTTTTTCTTTGTCTTCCATGAATGCTGTGGTGGCCGCCACAGCGATGGCGGCGCCGCTTAGCGAGACGGGACGTGGACTGCGTTTGATGTCCTCGATGGTGGCAGCTCCGCCTGAGGTAGTCGAACTGGCCAGAGCACGGCCACTGTTGCGTCGGTGGGGTGAGGTAAGTTCCACAAATTCATTGGACACATTTGCCGTAGGTGGGTACGCACTGTCAGCGATAAAACTTTTCGATTTTTTCGTCGCACTCAGAGTTTCGCGATACGTACGCAGGCGCATGCTGGCACTGTGCAAAGCTTTGGCTTGTTTTATGTTGGCCGCACTAGCATTAGTGCCGCCGAAGGCAGCTGCTGCTGCCATCACAGCAGGACGATGATGTACCTGTACCTCTTCCAGATTGTTGGGTGAGAGATAGAGGGAACGGCCTTGTTTGGTGCCGCGCTTAAAGTGATATGCAGCTGCGGCAGCAGTAGCAGCCGTATGTAAATGCACAGAAGAGTGTGTGCCAGCAGCTGCTGCCGCTGACATCGAAGGCCGTCCATCTAACTCCAAACTTTGGGAACTATGCTGCCTGGCGGTGTGCGCATGAGGGTCTGCACGTTTTTTTAAACTGCTGGTAGTTGTAGCCGAAACATGACCTATCAGGGCATCCTCAAACGAATTGGAAGTTTTCCTTATTGTACTTCGTTCCGTTAGACCTACATCGTCCATTTTGGTGTGGCTGTTACTGCGCGATCTGGATTCTATAAACAGTTCATTTTCCAATGACAAATTGGTGGGAGCCAAAAGATTAGTTCTTCCGTCTGGAGGTTCCATGAGATCATCATTTAGAGAAGGGTGGCGTATTTGTGAGTCTATTATTGATTCAGGTTTGGCACTAGGTCGACGGGATGGATCGTGCAAGGAGCGATGTGAGCGTGCTCCTCTTCTACTCGGCGATGGAGAACGACTGACATCTTTTACAGAGGCGTGTCCAGGCATTAGAAAATTTCCCCTCACTGAACTGGTGCGTCGTGAAGAGGAAGCTGAATTTGTGGCAGCGCCTGCGCCAGCGCTTAGAAGCAAAGGATCCATTATGGTCTCCGCATCGGGAGGCGCATGAAACGAAAGGGTTTTCTTCATCTGAAAAGTAGAGGTCGGATGTATATCAATTGTATCGGAACGACGAAATTGTGCTTTCTTAAAAGGGTGAGTGGCAGCATGTTGTTGTTGTTGCTGCTGCAGTTGACGATGACTCGTCTTCGGCAGCATATAATCATCTATAAATTGTATAGGCGAAGTAGAACCACGCGCTGAGCCGCTTACATTCTCGGCCAGACTACTGCTGCTGACCAGAAAAATGTCCGGCTGATGCAGCTGCTGTTGGGTACGGTGGTGATAATATGCGTCTCGTTCGGCACGACTGCCACTTCCCAGTACGGGACTAACCGTGTGCGAAATGGGCGAACTAGTATTGCTGGCATGCGATTGTTGCTGGCTGAATTGGCGAGCTTGCGCTGCCATATGCTGAAAAGTGTGCAGGTGCTGTTTCTGCTGACGTGCAGATAAAGCTGGTGACACAGCGCCACTACCACCAACACCTCCGCCGCTGCCCGAAGGGTGCGGATGTAAAGAGGAAGGTAGTGCTAAAGTTTGTGGCGGTGGTGCAGAGCGTACGGCAACCGGCGAGGCCGAACGATGTATTATCGCCGGCTCCACTATCAACGATGACTCCTCCAAACCACCCATGCCTAGTCCGCCACCTACTGCCCCCTCATAATTATCAATGGCCATAGAGAGCGAACGATTGATGGCTTTCAGTTTGGGTGGCTTTTTTTTAGTGGCGGGATTATCAAACGATGACTTGCTTGGCGCGTGCTCTTCAGAGCTGGTCATAAACGTGTGATGCGTATGTTGGTAATAGGGCTGCTCTTGCTGCTCTGGGTGGTGGTAATGCTGCTGATGGTGGTGTTGTTGTGACTGATAGTGTTCTTGCTGTTGACCACCGCCGGTGCCACGCTCCATACGGTAGTAATAGCGTTGTGGATATCTATTGTAATAATTGTGTGCAATTGTGCTGCCGTTTTATTAAAAATGTGTCGAACGAAATAATAAATAAACACAGAAAATGAAACAGAAAAAGAAATATTGTAGCAGGTGGATGCAAAAGGTTGCTGGGGAATGCACAAGTGTTGCTGAGGGTCGGGAACGGGGAATGTCGTTAGTAGCAAAGTTGTGGGTTGTTATTTGTAATTTTTATTTTAAAAATATTTTTTTATGTGCTTTGGAGGATTCTTGGGGTGGTTTATTCTTTTGTTTTTTGTATTTTTTTTTTTGTTTAAGGATTTCTGGTTAGTGTGGCAAGCTGACACATACATTCATTCCTGCTCTAATACATCTAAAAGACACATAAATTAGAATATTGTTGCATTTGTTAGCTGGATAATTTTTATTAGTAACTTTTTTTGTGCTGCTTTTTGGTGTTGAAATGTTCATTTATTTTAAAGTTAATTTTTAAATTTAAGCATTCTTTGTTGTAGTTGTTTTGTTGTTGTTGTTCTTGTTAGTTTTTATTAAATTGTGCGTTACATTTGGTTTTAGTTTCATTCAGTTAATTATTTAAATTTTAAAGTGCTTGTTGCAATTTTGCATTCTTTATTGTCACATGTTAGTGGTGCTTTAAAATAATTTTTATTTTTAATTTAATTCTTTTCTTGCGTTTTGTATTAAAAAGTCTTTGCAAACTAAAATACATAAAGATTTTTATTTTAAAAAGTGATTAAAGTTGGAATAAAATATAAGTGATTGGAAAATACTGATTTTTTTTTTTTAAATCTGTTTCTAAGCAAATTAAGCCATTTTTCAATCTTAAAGTTTAAAAGATTCAGCTGGATGAGACATGAATCAATAGCAAAAAATATCCAAATTTGAAATCTAAGTTTGAAATAATAAATAAAGGGTTGGCAAATTTGAGGTCAGGAAGTAAATTGGCCCTCAAATGATGAAATATCAAGAATTGAAATGTAATCCTTTGACATTTATTTAGTAGAAAGTTACGCAATTTTAACCATAGAATGGTACACTCTTGAAAAATGAATTTTAATTGTTAAAATTTACTATCAAAATGATGAAAATTTTACTGTATCACTTCGCAGCAGCAAAAGAACATCGGGTGATTAATTATGCGCCGGGTATTACTTTTGGCCCACCCTGTACATAATGTTTATATATATATATATTTTTTTTTAATTTTTGACTAGTGAAAAAGAAATTTAAGACTTAGTTTTATAAAGTAAAACATATTCTGGTATTTTTTTTTATTTTTTAACTTTTTAAAGTGGTAACGCTGGCTACGAGTTGATATCCCTCAACAAAGTACTCATTTTGCCAATCTCTTCCGTCGGTACGTTAATTTCATTTGGAAAAGTCAAACGTGACGGATGAGGGATTCTATATGCCCCGGCCTTTACTTCGCGGTAATGCGTCAAGCAAGCTGTTTCATAAAGAAGTCTCCGTCCACACTTGCAATTTTTGTTGCTGCAATTTTTAAGACTTCTGCTTTGAATTTGATTTAGTGTTCACATTATGCTTCTAGCTTTGTAATTTTTATATTTTCTATGCCTTTTTTCAGCCACAATACCAATACATCTACATCAAATTACAAGTGGAATAGTGGGAATTGGAAAGCAAAAGAGAATTTCAGAATACATGAAACCGTGTTCTGCTCCTCAATCTTCTCACCTCTCTGGCCCCCATTAAAGAATTGCTGCAACAAAAATTGCAAGTGCGGGCTGGGACTAAACAATAACAACTAAAAATGGAAGTTGCCCAGCAACGAAAAAACTTGTAAAGCTGATTAGAAAATTTAATAAAATATTTCATTTCAGTCCATTATTTAATTTAAAAGTATTTTATTATTCTTTAATTGGAATACATAAAGTAAATTATTGTTTTTTCTTCATTTTTAAATATAGCTCTGTAATATATCGCATTGTAAAATATCTCAGTTGGTTTAGCCTTTAAGACATCTTTAAAGACGTGTAAAAGGCAAAACAGTAAGTCGTAGAAAACTTTTCGACAGAAGACAGCTCAATAGAACTCGCTGACGAAGTTTTCAAACAAATTGCTGCGTGGTCACACAAGACGAGAAGAACAATAATGTCGCTCAGCTTGTCGTTGAACTTTTCGCAATGATAGACTGTGCTCAACAAAGATTTATTAAAGACGAAACATGGAAAATTTTCGCTCGGATTATTAAATATAAAAAGAGTTACATTGTTCCTGAGATTGTTCTTTTAAATTATCGATCAGAAAACCTAATCAACAGAGGACATGGCGCTTCGATACCGCCCACCAGTTTTTTTTTATTTTATTAAAGATATTGATTTTTTTTAAAAAGTACTTTTCCAAAAAGTGCTTTTCCCAATAAGTATCTTTTACAAATAGTACATTTTCCACAGAGTAGATTCCTTTTAAAATTGTGTGTAAAAAAACCATTTTCAAAAAGTATTTTTTCAAATTATATGCGCATAAAAGAAGTACTTTTTCGAAAAGCATTTTATCTGAAAAGTACCCATTAGTTTTCTTCTCAAAAATCTCTTTCATTTAATATCCGTATCATGGAAGTGGGTAAAAAACAGTAGTCCACTTGAAGATATTTCATTTAATTTTGAATTCTCTCCTCTTTTATTTGACATCCATATCATAGTTGCGGGAAAAAAATAGTAGTCCGTCAATTTTGCGGCGCCCGCCATATTGCGTTTACAGGGATTTCGTTAAATTCTGAGCTCTCTTCTGAAAACTATCTTTAATTAGATACTCTTATCATGACGGAAAAAATCTTTGTTCTACGTGCAATACTTTTTTTGATAAATGATTGAAAAAAAGGTAACAAAATTAAGTTTTTGCCCGTTTTACCCACTAAAAGTACATATGTATGTATATGGATATACTTAGTACCAAACTGGTGTCCGCTTATTTTTCAGCAGCATTTATATGTTTTTATAATTTTTACACTATCTGTCTCAGTTTCCCAATTTTACCAGTTTTTATTTTGCATTACAATATCCAAAAATTTCTCCCTTGTGGATCTAAACATCGAAAACGAATTTCAACCCTATAGCTTTAGCTGGGCGATTATACGTCAGTCAGTCGCGTCACTCCTTTAAATTTTTAAATTTATATACATATACATATGGATATATACATATACATACAGACATATGTTTCCTTTTTGCGGTAAAATCTGTATATTTTCGCATGTGCAATTTTTTTGTGTCTTAATGAGAAAAATTATAATTTACTACCTTTGTACTGAACTTTACACAAAAATTAAAGAAACAGACCTATTTACTTTCATCATTCCTTCAAAATTTCAAATAATAAAATTCACTCAAAATAATTGATAAGGTTGGTAACTCTCAGTCAAAAAAAATAATAAAAAAACCAGAAATTAATAAGTAAAAAAAATTTTTTTGTTTAATTTAATCTTAAAAAAATCGCTTGGTTCTTAATCTTCGCAATATGCGCATTTATTGTAAAGGAAATCGAAATTTTTATGAGGAATTTGCAAACATTTGGAACTTATTTAACCACCAACCGAATTTAACATGGCGTAGACCGCAACCACAGGAAAAACATGCAATAAATCATTACCGTGATTTTGAAGGTGCTAAAAAGAATTTAATATTTCATAAAGATTTGTGTGTGAAAAATTGGCCAAAATCACGTAGAAGACGCAACACATCACTGCCCATTTACTATGGCACAGGAATAGAAAGAACCAATAATTGCTACAACTCGTCAAAAATAGCCAACATGTTGGAACAAAGAGAGATGCTAAAAGCGATGGAAAAATATGAAAAACTTGTCAAGAAAAAAGTCGGGCCAACTAGACAAGATAAGAAGAAACAGTGAACGTGGAATGTGAACGCCGGATTTAAAATGTTTTCGTTTTTGTTAACAGGGCTTGAAGAGCGGTAAAGTTCATAAATACTGACTTCTCTACGATTCCTCTTAACAAGAAAAGAAAACTGACATTTAATATGTTGAAATTTTAATAGGAATATTTTTCTAAATTTAATATTTTTGTTGCTATTGAAGAGAAGAATTTTATGTTTAGAAAAAAATCTTGTGTAATATTTCTTATAAATTTGTTTTTCTATGTCACTTTTGATTTACATCTCTGGTATACAAAAGCTGCTCTGTGTTTGTGGCTACAAATATGTATGTATATGTAGTCAAAATGAACTGTCAATTAATTATTTTTTGGATATTTCTTTTTAAACAATCTAAAATTTTCTCGTACAATAAAATCATATCATTCCCTTTCTCCTCCCCTTTAATTCAACTAAAAATATAATTCTACTAAAATGCGCTTCTATCCGAATGCCGATATCAAAAACTATTGGGAAATTCCTGCTTGTTGGTCACTCTGTTGTAACAAACCAAATAAATCTTGGAAAAGGAAACCTCTGCAAGCTAAACACACAATGACTTATTGGCGTGATCTGGAAGGTGACCAAAAAGCCCACATATTGAAAAAAGATTTATATTTAAAAGATTGGCCTTGCAATCGCATACGTCCCGAAGCCTGTTTACCCTGGTATTATTGTGTAGGCAATCGTTTTATAAAGTTGGAGAAAGCATTTCCAGCCGGTTTTAAATGTGCGCCTTTGCCCATAAATTTGAAAGAAGTACTCCTATTGAAAGAGTATACTAAACAATTGGCTAAAATGAAACGAGCCGAAGCGAAGGAAGCTAAAAAATTTGCGAAGGAAACATAGCATTTGGAAAGAAAAAAGAGGCGCATAAGAAAATAAATATATTGAAATGGGGCGGAATAATGAACTATATTTAACAATGCCTCTATAAATTTTGTATACGTATACTGGCTTGAATTTAAGAAAATATCAAATTAATAAAGTACCATTAAAAAAAAGTAATTTATTTCTAAACTGAATTTATAAACAGGCGCTCCTTTCGAAACAGCACTTTTACATACTGACAAGTTACCAATTGCAACTAGTTTTGAATTTTTAACTTTAACATTTGCTTATGCAACAATGCTTTATATATTCAGGTATGTGATGGAAATCATTTTCGGCGTTAAAACATTTTGAAATCGACAATAGTGTGACGATTTGTTGTGACGAGTTCATATTCTATCTTGTTTCATTGAAAAAAAGACGTTTTTAATATGTAAAGCATTTCGATAATGCCAGTTTGTAACAACCCGATTTATCATAAGTATATACATTTGCTTTATATTAATACATTCGCTTTATATTAATATTGTATTTAAATTACTTGAATACTTAATTTGTTTTCTTTTGAAGAATTAATTCCTTTATGTAACTTTTACTTTATATTCTACTAGAATTTATAAACTCTCTATACCATTTACATATGTATATATATTTATAGTATTCATGACAAACCTAATAATTCACTCAATTTGTTTCGTTAAGTCCCCGTCCATACTGTGAAGCATATGCTGCAAAACTTTTGAGTTTGTTGATGAGAAGGGGAAGAGGAGTGGAAGTATGTACGCTGTTTCATGTACATGCAGTTTTTGTTGAATTTCTTATTTGCATCTTTTGACATGAGGTGTATTTGACGTTTCATTTTATTTCTTTTCGTTTGGTATACTGTTAACATCTATCATAATAATAGCTACCCTGTTTTATTGTTAATTTTTTGTGAAATATGATCAAAAATTAAAAAAAAAAATATGAAATTATATAAAAATTATTATATAATTTTTCTTCTTAGCGTCCATTTTGCTTCAAATTATACCTTGTGCTTCAAATGTCTATCCAAAAAAAAATATTCCCACCTTCTATCACAGGGTAGTTATTTTATATTTACATTCGGTATTGAGAAATGTCAAAAAAAATTAAAAAAAGAAGATAGAAAGGAGGAATAAAAAATACTAAAATAAACTAACTAACTAAAAATACTGCGCACAAGCAGAGTAACGGGACATAAATATTCTCACTCTACGACTTATGTTCTTTGAATAGTTTAAGTAATCCGTCCTTATTTAAACGAAAATATTCTTCAAATCTATTTAAATAAATACTAGTTAATATAGAAGTGAAATTTAAAAATATAAATACCCACATTTCATCTGGCAAATTTAAGGGATCCGATTTATCTCTTAAACGTTTTCTAAGAATATTTTCGCTATTCATCCTATTATTTTCTTCCAAGAGAATTAGCACAAAAAAAGCCATTTTATAAATAAAAATGATAAAATATGTATGTTGATACAAATTTTATTTTGTTTAAATATTTTACAAACGTCACTCACATACGCATATATTCACATATTTTACAGTTGTATTTAGAGAAGATATGGAAACGAAACAAATATGAAATATGAAATCGATCTAAATTCATCACACTACTGTCGATTTCAGAAGACGATTTACTTTACAAATCGATCGATTTCCACACATACCTGATTATTTTTTTCGCGTGTTTTTATAATTTTCTATGTTAATTGTATTATAGTTTTATAGTATTATAGTTTTCTTATACTGACTGGTTTTTGAGCAAAAGTTGGTTTTACGTTAAAACCAACTACTAAAACCTGGTTTTACCATATAAAAACACTTTTTTTAATTTAATCTTTTTTGAACTGGTTTTAAGTTGATTTAATGAAATACAACCTTGAATTTCTTGTACTAAACGCAGTGCTACCAAATTAAAGAATTGAACACAGCTGCCAATTTAAATGGCGCTCAATGAATTAGAAAAAAAGTAAATGAAATTAAAAGAAATGAAATGGTAAATAAAGTCACTACAACAATTTAAAACAATGGACGCAACAGCAACAACAACAACAAAAAAGTGCAAAATAAACAGAAGCTAGTGAGCATAATGAAAATAAATTTTTTTATTTTTGTTCGTAAATTCTGTGGTTTTATGCTTTTCTAAATTTTTGGCTCTTATTGAGAAAAATTCACTATCATTTTACCGTCCTTTACACAAAAAGTAAAGAAACGTACCTATTATTACGAATTAATTTACCTCTGCCAGAAACACGGGGTATATAAAAAAATAAATTTAACGATTGCACACTGACTCATGTTTTATAGATCATAATCAATCATTTGTGCTCGTGCTTGAATAAAATTTTTCGTAAAATATTTCTACAAATTGCAGTGTTTTATGTACGACAAATGAAGGCAGAAGAATATCAATGTTGGCACACACAAACACATAACTGATACGAAACCATAAACTAAAATTATCTATGAAAAGTGGTAACGGAAAATCATTTGACTTCCAAATGTATCAGCATTCTTAAATGGAAATGTTTGTGTTCTACCAAAGTGTAGATGCTTCACATCATAAAATGCTTCACAGGGAAATTAAAAATTTAATCTTAAAAAAATGTGGAAGGCGTAGAGAACATGCGCTTCAATTGAAGCAGACCAACCTCGACAAACTGTATCACAATAAGTAAAGAACAAAAAGGGCACAAATTACAAAATTTGGCATGGAACGAAATTCTACTCTGTATGGAGTTTATTTTAAAAGTATTTTGTTAGACAATTTCATTGGAATCAAATGCCGTAATATGCTTAAAGCTTATTTAAGACAAAAATGCTATTAATAAGATGAAAACTAAGGGACGGATGAATGGAAACGTTAATCTGTTAATGTTGGAAACAATAGTGTCAGGATATTAGGCGGCTCCATTTTTGTCCCTCAAAATTTTCAAAAAAAAACCCAATTAAAGAGTTCTGCTGTCTAACGACCTCTTTCTTCTGCATATGTAGGCGGACTTCTGCTGAGCACTCGTCCAAGAAAGAAATGCCAGCCACCTTTATTTCACTACCTGCTTCATATACGAATGATGATTTCTCTCAATAAAACAATTCGATTTCTTCAAAATAAATACGGAAATAAATGTGATTTATTAACTAAGAAATTAATTGCATAAATTAAACCATTAGAAAATATTAAATTTTTTTTCAATAAAAAAGTATCAGTGGTTATTTTTTTTATCTGGGACCAGCACTCAGGAGATGACTCCTACACATGCCAAGCATTGTCCTGGAACTATAGGAAAGGGATAGTAGGAGAGACGACAAGAGGTGAAGCTTAATTAATAATTTTTCAGCTCTGCTTTTGCACGTTCTTCCGACAACAACTGACACACAAAGACTCACTAATGCATATCAGAAAAATGGGTTTTTTTTTTTTTTTTTTTTTTTTTTTAATAATTTTAGTCTGAAACTGGGGTTGAACCCAGGTCTGCCATTTTAAAAAATTAATCATTTTGTTTCAATTATGAAGTAGATATATCATTTTAATTAAACATATTTTTGGATTCTTTCACAATAATTTCAGCAGTAAAAAAGTGACAGGCTTTCAATGAGCAGTCGATGAATGTGGCCAGAGGTGTACAAAGTAGCTTTACGCAACACTGTACTTCATTTGTGCTGTTTTATTGTATAAACACAATCGGAAGGAAATACGATATATGCGTTACGAAAGAAATAAGCTGATTTGGGTATATGAAAATACACAAAATCAAAATGTATGACGATAGTCGTCGTGCGTAACAACCTTTGCCATAGATTTATCTTTAAGTTTTACGTCGGCGAATGACGTTTTTATTTTTATGGTTTTATATTTTTTTTAAGTTAGAAAAGTTATTTTTCATTTTAAAAATAGTTTTGCATTTTTATTTACAGCATATAAATTCAATAATCAGCTGCTACATGAAACACAAATCAAGTCTGCTACCATGCTGAACATGATGTTTATAATTTTAAAAATGTGCCAAGGCGCGAAATTTATTCATATTTTTCCAATATGTATGTTTTATATATTTATTTATATGACTTTGAAGTAATTAAACATGACAGGAACAGCTGTTATTCCCGCACTAAATGTGTTTTATTCGATGAATTTTCTCAACAGTTTCTTGTCGGCAAGTTCGTCGTGCTGTGCAAAATTCGTTGTTCGAGGCCATTGTAATTATATCAAGACTCACTCTGATTATATTTATTATTTTTTTAATTGAATTAAAATATTTGCTTTCCTTCCGATATGTAAAGAAAATGTGACATAACATATCGGAGAAAAATTTTTTTTTTAATTAAATACTAAAAGAAAACAAAATATGCAGCATAAGTTATGAAAAATTGAATTAACAAATGCCACTTGCTGCACTCTAATTGCATTAAAGTTTCAACTCCTGTAAAAGAATTTAAAACAAAGCGAAGTGCCATGGGAGTTTTTTTTTTCTTCACCCAGCAATTACGGTTGAAGCCACAAAACCAAATTGAATCCCTTCTTTTTTCTTGTTCTTAAAAGTCACCGTAGATTTACTCACTGGTTTTTTTTTCATCATGTTCGCATTTTATATTCGTCAAAAGTTTAAAGAGCTGGGGAATGTTAAATTAATTTTTTTGCAATTATTTTTAAATTCGAAGTTTTTCTGTTGGCCACTTGTTTTTAGAACCAATTTTGGTGACAGACTTGATGTGACATGTAAATATTATGAGAAAGAAAAACGAAAACAGTAGAAAGTTCTGTTTTCGACGATTTTTGTAATTGAATTGAAAAAAACAACAACAGAAAGTTTTGTGAAGAGGCTTTTGAACGCGTAGTTATTTCTCAGAAATAAGAACTAAAGCAGATTTGAAATTGAACAATTTCAACTAATTGCATGAACTGAGGTTCGCATACATGTGTATGCATTTTAACAATAAAAAATTTAAGAACAACTATGGGCTAGCAGGAATATAATTCATTATATACATATGTATATGTAATAAATACTTGACGAATCAAACCAAAAAAGTTTGCTTCAAGTAGAACAAGAACAAAAAAACGAAAACAAAACATGTGTGCACAGTTAATAATGGAAACAAAAATCAAGTAATGCCAAGGACTATTGTAAGTTAGAGATGGTAAAGTTAGAGTTTCATTTAGAAGAGGTGAAAAAAAAAATACGGGGAATAATTTCTGGTATTCTATTTATAGAAAATATGAAATATATAAAGTTATTAATTTACAACCGCACACGGTGGACGAAACACGAAGAAATATATATGAAAATGAAAGTGTAGCAGTTTTCGAAAACAGCATGTTGTTCCATTCTGCTAGTGTAATTAAAAATTTTGACTTTGATTTAGTTAGTATGTAACTATGTAATGTACTTTTCATTGCCTGTATGGTACCACGGTTATCAGCTTATTTAAAATTGAAAAATTTTAACTAATTGCATTAGCTGAGTTTCGAGTCCATACAGTCGTCGGCACAATTATTTTGG